>OZ005650.1:244853875-246053875 GCA_963930645.1 Salticus scenicus | reverse complement strand
CCGTGACTTTCAACATGCAATTCTGATATTTGCACTTCAACATTTAGGATATAGTGTACATTTTACTAACTCAACATTTTTTTGCGCAAATGCCATACAAAGTTTAAAACTTTATACAGTTTTAAATTTTATATGGCCTTATACACAGTTTCAAATTTTATATGTGTGAGATAGATAGAAGACAGATAGTTTACAATAAACTTACAGATAGTTTACAATTTTCACTGTATATCAATGAACATTTTTTAAAGATAAAAAAAGAAAAAAGTTTTTATTACTAAGATGTATACATATCTAAAAGCAATATTTCAAGAACAAATGAAAACGTCACAATATTTCTAACACAGTGTATAGGATAAAAAATAAATTAAAAAAAAAAAAAAAAAAGTAAAAAGTATGTATAAATGATATTTTAAATTACATGGGAAATAATTGGCTAAAAAGTATCCTATTTGTATGTAAATAAGTATGATATTATTAGAAAAGTTTATCTAGACTTAAATTGTTCTTAGTTAGATATGTTTATCTTTAGACTTTAGACAGCTCTTGAAAATATTATTTTTCTTTTATTTATAATCTAGTTATACAAAAAAAAAAAAAAAAAAAAAAAAAAAAAAAATACAAATAATTAAGTTTTAACAAGTAAAATCTGCTAACTATACTTATAATAAGGCATTAATACTCATTCAACTTTTAATTCGTGAAAAGGAGGTAATCAGAACAAAAAGAGGAGAATTATTTGTTCAGACTAAAATCGAACTATAAATCGAAAAAAGAAAAAAAAATCAGACAACATTTGTACTGCTTTAATTTAATGAATCTTCTAAT
This sequence comes from Salticus scenicus, assembly GCA_963930645.1. Classification (NCBI taxonomy): domain Eukaryota; kingdom Metazoa; phylum Arthropoda; class Arachnida; order Araneae; family Salticidae; genus Salticus; species Salticus scenicus. The sequence continues at coordinate 246,053,047 of OZ005650.1, read as the reverse complement.
GAACTCGAGAAATCCAATAATCGGGATTTCACTTAAAATAAAGAGGATTAGTTTTCTATTCTATCGACAGATTTCTTTTGCTTCAGAAATTCTGTTCTTGATTACAAATGATATCACGGTCATCAGCATGTTTAATCCTCGCATGTTTCCAATTCTCTGGTAATTGTATGCAATTAAAGTCATTCTACTCTTTCATTGGATTTTGGAAAATCGCTTAGTATCTTTAAAGGTGATTTTGAATGTACCGTTAATGTATGCATATTTTTATTTCTTTGTTTTGGTTTAAAGTATTTGTTTTAAAGCATTTTATAGTATAATATTACAAACATACAGCAGAATATTAATGAAATATATAATTTGAAATCTAAAAAAATTATTGAAAGTTGTTTTTACATAGTTAAAGGTAATAACACTACGCCATTTCTGCTGATTCTTATGTAAAATGGCCACCTGAATCCGAATATGATCCCCATTTTACCCTATCACCCACCGTTTTCTCGGAACGTCACCTCCTCCCTCAATTTTTATCACTCTTCGCTAATTTTTTGGCCATGAATTTGATTTGGAGAATGGGAAATAATTATTTTAACTCATAAATAAATAAATATATATATATATATATATATACTAGCAGACCCGGCCACGCGTTGCTGTGACTAAGTTATACGTTGAATTATACGGCTGTAAACTATTTAGCACAGTCAAGTTATTATTTACGAACAAAGACGAAAACGTTGTAGCCGATGTAAAAACCCACAGGGTTGAGATTTGAAACGTAGGTCAAAATTTGGAAGCGATTGATAAAATTTTTCGTAGTGTTGATATTAAGCACAAATTAATTTTATTGTAAGGTCCTATAAATTTTAATGGAGAAGTGATATATATTATTTCTAATGCTACTTTGGATAAAATTGCTAAAATGACTAATATATAAATAAAATTCTATTAAAATTCTATTAAAATAAAAGTATAAAAGAAACAGACGATTTTAAAATCATTCTTTATAGAGAAGTGAAATATAATATATGCTATAATGGATAATTTTACTATAAAATGACCTCATCATTTTAAATATTTTAAAGAGGGCAACAGCTGTAGTTATAAAAAGGAAAACAATAAGGCTAAACCAGAAAAATAAGTAAATTTGATAAAACTTTAAAATTGGAAATCTTATGAAATACTGGACATTTAAAGTAAATACACGTATCATTTTAAATAGAAAAAGATTTTGGAAAAGTTTAGTGTATTTTAACGAAGTGATGAGAAGTTTTTGAGTATGTTAAAATTTTAATAGTAAATTCAAGTTAATAAAGATGGGAAACATTAAGGATTAAGATAAGAATAATTATAAGATAAAAAAAAAAAAAAAACTTTTTATATACCATGCTTTTAAATTTTAATATACTAATAATATACTAATTAAAAGGAAAATGATAAATATTCTATCATAGTTTGAAGTCAAATTTGTTTTCAAATGTCTAAATAAAATATGTGATGTAAGATACTAATATTTTGCAGCGGAATGGATTTCATTTCTGTCATCCTTGGCGAAAAAAAAAAGAATATCGCTAAATTATCTGGCGAAAATATTTAATTCCTTTCAAAAATCATGGTTATTTTAACAACTTATATTAAAAGAGTAATGAATAATATGAAACAATATTTCGTATACATATTACATGTCATACATACGTACAATGAATAATACATATTACATTTCGTACAATGCATACATCTGGCATGTATATTTTCGTGTTACGCTTTTGATCGCCAAATAATAATAATAATAATAAAAAAAGCCAAGGGCGTCAGAGTTTTGAAATTTAAAATTAAAATTTTGTCAATTTGACAGCAAAATAGTTCAATCTAACACCCGCGATAACTAATAAATATCTATACCCAAATATAAGGATTAAAATCGGGAAATAAATTTCCTCGATTTTTAATAATTTCTTACAAAAAATCCAGTGGGCAATTAACATAGGCAATCTTTTTCTTGGCTGCACAGACGGTCAGTGAGTCACACTTCGCTTGCGTATAGAACTCATAGATATAGTATAGCATATATAGAATAGAGTGATCATTGGGGAGAAAAAAGTTATTCCTTTTCATTTGGGAAAAGACGACGTTTTTACCAAAATATGGCCGTCTTTCCCCGAGTGAATACACACGGGAATACATACTAATATTTTAGCAAATAAAATTTATGAATAATTTATTTGCTAAAGGGGAATGGAAGACTCCAGATACAGTTTCAAATTCATATTTCTTTCTTTCTTTCTTTTTTTTTTTTTTTTTTTTTTTCAATACCACTTAATGGTTGTTTCCAAAGCTTTTTTTTTTTTAGGACTGAGGGCCTATTAGTCTCAGACAGCGATTTTTGCGTTGTCGTTTTCGATAGTTGGACATTTGTCGAAATCATTTTTCGATAGTTAGACATTTATCGAAATCTAAAATGTATCGAAAATATAATTGAATAATTTGAAAGCGATGTTATAATTGGGAAGAAAAAAAAACTAATAGTCCTCCGTCCTAAACTAAATTCTGCTTTTGCCAGAATTTCATCAAAATCTTTTCAAAATGACATTGACATGAGTCCCCCCAAGGCACAACTATGACATGAGTCCCCCCCCCAAAGCCCAACTTTGACATGAGTTCCCCCCCAAGGCCCAACTTTGACATGAGTCTCCCCCAGGCCCAACTTTGACATGAGTCCCCCCAAGGCCCAACTTTGACATGAGTCCTCCCCAAGGTACAACTTTGACATGAGTCCCCCCAAGGCACAACTTTGACATGAGTTCCCTCCCCAAGGCACATGAGTCCCCCCCCCAAGGCACAACTTTGACATGAGTCCTCCCCAAGGTACAACTTTGACATGAGTCCCCCCCCAGGCCCAACTTTCACATGAGTCCCCCCAGGCACAAGCAACAATTTTATGCTATAAACACTAATACTGTCCGAAAACTTCATGAAAGCGATTAAGGTTAAGTTTAAAATTTTTATTTATTTATTTATTTATTTATTTTTTGTTGTGTTAGAATAATTACTGAGATACAATTTCTAAATTTACAAACTGTTTATAAAAACAGTTTTGAAGACAAATATTTATTTATTATTATTATTATTTTTTTTTCCGGCATCAAAAATCTTTGTACGATAACATGGGGATGAGAGATCTATATATATTACTATATCTATGATAGAACTACATTAGCACTTTATCAATGTTTATAAAATCTTTAAATTGATTATGACGTCAATTTTCGTGAGATGCATAATTTAACTTTTTATAATCTTTTAACGTTCACGTTTGATTAAATGTATTTATTTTTATGTCGAAAGAAAATGAACTCGTATTTTTTTGTTTTTGGCTGCAATTAAACTTATGGAACTCACAGATATTTTGGAGCAACTTTAATAAAGGTCTATAATTAACAAATAATTGCAATAAAAAAATTTTGTGACAATAAATTGAAATAAAAACTATTGTATCTCTCAAGTTGGACCAAACTGCACACAGTGTGCAAAATTTCATTAAAATCGGTTCCTTAGTTTAGGAGTTTACCCCGGACAAACATCGTGACACGTAATTTATATATATATATATATACAGATATATAATGTATAATAAGTGATAATAATAATTGAATAATAAAATATAATAAATGTAACTTACAATTTCAGTGGCAAATCCCTCCCCCCACCTAAATCTTCCTCTTCCTGCAAATGTTCATGTTATAGAATTTTTCACCTCTTTAGGACCTCAGAAGGTATTCAACATTTAAAATATTTCTTTTCTTCACCATAAATCAAATTTATAGTCATAAAATTAGCGAAAAGTAGTAAAAATAGGGGGCGTCCCCCTAAAACGGTGGGTGATAAGGCAAAATTTCGGCATATTCGGATTCAGGAGGTCATTTTACATAAGAATTTGGAAAAAGGGTGTTGGCGACAATTTTCATGCTGAGCTGTGTAATTAGAAAGAGTTATTGAACAAAGAATTTGATTTGTCTTATTCTATGGAAAATTAATAAGTGATATACATGATTTCAAGAGGCATTAATTAATCGTAGTACGTTCAATTATTCAATTAAAAAATATCATTTAATAAAATTGACCAGCAAAGCGGGCAATGTTAGTTCGCTATTTAGTCGTAAAAATAGCAGTTTTTTTTTTTTTTTTTTTTTTTTTGTAGGCTTACAAATAAGTTAAACAACTCCCAAATAATGCAAATAAAGTTTTCTATAACCAGTGCAAAAGAAGGTTCATGTACCAAAGAAGCAAAAAATGAAACGTTTCATGATTAAAGTCAATGAAGTAGAAAATGTGGCCGATAAACAAGGGCTGAAATTTAGTTCAGCTTACAGAGTATTGTCACTGAGAGTAGGGGTAGATTTTCATGCAAATTTTTGATGTATTTGTAAATATTTTGAGATTTTTTTTTTTTTTTTTCGATTTGTTTTTAATCTTTTGACGAAATGGGTTGTGCGACTTACGTTCCACATTGTATAAATCAAACGATTTCTGTATTCTCAATCTTTCGGCATGTAAGAGAAGTGCAGGCGAGACAAGTGAAAATTCCAGTACTCCTCCAATAAAAAAAAAAATAAAAATAAAAAAATTTGTAAAATAAAAATGCTCGACCCCACAACATTGCAATTGAATTTAATCTAATATATAATCGTTAGAATGTAGAACGTATTAGCAATAATCTGTTTCAAGATGTTTTCTTATAAAACATGTTGATTTTGTCGTTCCACAATAAATTTTTTGCACACTAGTACTAATTAATCCGGCTCTCACTAATTCAAATTATGAGACAAAAAAAATTAACGAAAATGTATACAACTTTTATAACACATATACGGATAATTAAAAACAAAAACTTCATTTAAAATTTTAAAGAAATAAATTAATCATAAACATACTGATTCCTATTGATTTATTGTTGCTACTGGAAAATAAAAGAGAACTGTAAATAAAAAGTTTAATTGCATTTAGATGAGTTTTAGTAATAGCTTATATTTAGAAGGATCATTCCCATAAACAAGGTCACAAAATAACTAAATTAATTAATTAAATTTTGAAACAATTCTTTTAGATACTGTAAAAGGTTTTAAACATCTTTATAATATATATATATATATGTGTGTGTGTGTGTGTGCGTGTGTGTGTGTATAATTTAAAGAGACTTAAAAAATAGAAAAATATTTTATGAAACACTTCTACTACATCATTCAAGGTTTCTCACATAAGTGAAATTGAATATACAGGAAATTTTACAAGTATTTATTACCTGACTATTACAGAGTATCATTTGAATCGACGTTTTTTTTTTTATGACACTTATTTATTTATTTATTTATTTATACTTCTTTTTATTATTTATTTAATTATTATTAATTATTAACAAATAAAATCCCAAAGGGTATCTTGTAAATTAATTAAATAAGACATTTGAAAACACTTAATTATAAAACATCTCTAAAATAATTAGCAATTCAATGAAAATCACTTACATAAACAGTAAAATTTTATATTCCTACGTACTAAACTAAAAATCAAAATGATTATCTGGATATTGATTTCAGTATTAACGCAAAATTTTTTCGAGAAGTGTCGTTTATGATGTATTTTTAATGTTAATATAGTTAAATGTCAAAAATATTTTCTAAATACTTAAATAATAGTATCTAAACTAATGGAAATATCTAAACTTTTATGCCATATATTTTTTAATTATTCTGCTTAACTTATATGTTTGTATCTAAATTTTTAAAATATAACAAGTACTTTGTTTATAAAATTCCCTTATCATAAAAAATGTAAAACACATATAAGACAGTATGGTGTAGAATTCTAACTAATTCCTCTTTCTTATTTCTTTCCACCTCTCTGCAATAAGAAGTTAGCACTCAAATTCTGCATATTTTATACAGCTTAATTTATTATGTTAGAAATTCAATACTTATCTTAAGAATTCGTTTGTAAAGTCGTTTGACTTTTCCCTAGATAATAAAGTAGTAATATAACTTGTGCTAAAGAAGACAGATTAATTTGAATTAATTTACTTAAAATTCCCAGAAGGAAAATTTTAAAAGTTCTTATAAACTTCAATTTACTATGCGTCCAGGGAAAAAATAAATTTAAATTGATCTATTGAATGTTTATTAAGATTTTATATAGAGTTATCGTATAACGTAAAACAATTATAGTTAGACTATAAAATCAAACATTTACAGCTCAATAGATCTTTTATTGTAGGTTTTTGAATAAAAAATAAAATAAAATAAAATAATAATAATAATTGTAATTGTAATTAAAAACAATGCATTTATTGAGTTAGCTTAATTTTATTTTCCAAAATAATAAATGAAACAATGTACAGTAATAACAAAATGTATAAAATGTCTAAAATTTGATTTTTTTTCTTTCATTGCTGTGGAAATAGAATTATTTTAAACGTAAATGTTTCCTTTCAGTATTATTTATTTAAAATTACTCATAAATCATTCTTAGAAAAAAAAAAACTAATATATAATTTGAAACTTCTAGATTCGCAAAAGCATTTTAATGATATGATAAAAAAAAATTGAATCCACTTTTATTATTTTGAATTTAATGATCTAACATTTTTTTTTTCTCAGTAATTGTTTTTTAAAATTGTATTATTTAGAAACGTTGGTTATTCATACAAAACGCTATTTTGTTTAATAACTGCACTTGCCCTGCGTTTGAAAGAATTATTGAATATAAGGGAAAAGGTATCAATAGTACAATCTCTTAGAGATATAGTAGAGATTAATAGTACAATCTATTAGAACCGTTAAGTTCAAATTAATTACCATTAGGTGTGTGTACGCATTTCATGTGTACATTTTTGTATTTATATTTCATAAAGTACTTGTAGACCCTATCGATTGGTTTTCTTAAAGCTTTTATATAAAAGTATGGAAGTTTGTTAACATTTAATGTGCTTTATACACAAAGATTGATTCAAACATATAACCTTAATTTGTTTATGAAATGTTGTGTATGATTTTAATTGTGTATTTTTAACAATACCGAAATATCGCTTAAAATTATTATTACTTTTTTTTTTTTTTTTTTTTTTTAATTTTCTTCAGAAAATTTATATATGTATATGCAATCAAAATACTAAGCTAAATTGCTAAATTAAAATAGTAGAAAGTTTGATGGTAAAGAGCATCATACATATGAAGTGGTTTTACAAGAATTTACACATAATTTATTGAATTGTTATTGCTAATTTTAGAGTAAGAATATATTGCTTAAAAAAATATCGATAAATCTTGAATATGTGGGAAAGGTATATTCAGATTTGTGTGTGTGGAGCTATTAAAACAGAGCTAAAAATCTGCAAAAACTTCTGCTGCTAAAAGACTGCTAAATCTCAATTGAAAAGTATTTTTATTAAAATTTGATAATTGTTACTTTAATTTTTTATATTCATCGTAAAACGTCTATGTTGAAATAAATAACCAAAGTGCCAGGTCTCGTAAACATAATAATCATTGAAGACTTTCAGTCTCTCAGACCTCTTAAACATGATAATCCTTATATACTATAAACTTTCAATCTGTCAGAACTTGGGAATATAATAATCACTATAGACATTTTTCCAAAACATTTAAATATCTATTACTGTTAAAAAATAATTTTAAGGAGATTGGACATTATATATATACATCAAATAGATCAGTGAAATTACTCATTTATATTAAAAAAAAAAAAAAAAAAAAAAAAGTACATCGAATTAACTTTTGTATTTATACTTTAGAATTGATCAATATATATATATATAATTATCTATCTATCTATCTATATCTATATCTATATATCTATATATATATATATATATATATATATATATATCTATATATATATATATATTGTATATAGAGTTTCTATAGTGTCTTTGTTCAGTTGCTTCGTAATTATACCTAATGTTAAAACATAATTTTGAAGCGCTAGTAAAATATCTCTAGAAAATGTGTGTACATTTAAGAAAAGATCAAAGTTTTAAGTTTTCATTCGAAAGAATACTTTTCATTGATTGTTATATTTTATACTCACATGGATACACACATTTTGGACAGATTCATTAACAAAAACAAATTATGAATATGAGCTGCTGAAAAGAACATTAAGGGGCCATAGGAAAAGATGAATCATGAAAAGGAATGTGTAATTTAATTATCTCACTTATAGAATTTTATTTATTTATTTATTTATTTTTAATCCAGGCTTTTGTCCGTGTATGATCGCTGCCATGATATGACTTTATTAACGTAATTTCTAATAGCCATTTCTATTCAAGCAAAATAAATATAAGTTATGAACGACTGCTTTTGTAATTTAATAACAAAATTATCTGATGTAGTTTTGTTTCTGAATTTATTGGGGATTTTTTAATGTGTAAGTGATTCTCCAGAATTAAATAAAATATATTTACTTCGGAGGACCATTTATGGATATCATTTGACGCTTCTGAGTTTATAACTTACTTTCTTTAAGAAATTAGAAAGAAAGCTACTTTTATTCTTTTATAAGATGTTACAAGTAAACTTCCAAAGAAAAAATATCGCATTTATTTTGAAGGTATGAACTGTGCTCAAAAGAAATATTTGATTATAAGAAATATTTCGTACCAAATAAAATTATTTCTCAAAGTATCCATTTAATTAACCCTTTAACTGCCACGTCTAGTTTATAATGATATAATTTAAGGGATCGTCTACATATTAAAACTGACATCAACAACCTATTTTTCACCTCATATTCAAATTTCTCAAATCAAGACGGTTTGGAAAAAAGTCCCATTTTTATACTTTAAGTTACATCTTGATAGATTTACAAGCGAGAATGTATTCGGGGTCCATCCATATATTTTGAAAAAAAAAGAAAAAAAAATCTGATCTCCCTTTAAAAAGGGCATTATTCATTCAGATTCATACCAGAAAAAAAGTACAGAAATTTTAATTATGAAATAAAAGGAAGTTAACCGGCAAAAGGTATTGTGTTTGTATCTGAACATATTTCAAAACTGTGGTAGACTCCTGTATCACTCGCTACCACAGAACACGACAAAAAAATTGCGACTAGTATTCGTCGAGCGCGATACAGTCCCGTAACGCGTAAAATAAATTTAACATTTTCACACGGTTATTCAAATTTTTGGTTCCTCTAACTCGTAAATTACTTATATATATATATATATATATATATATTTCTTAAATGCAGTTTATGAACTAAAAGTATTATAATAGTTTATTTTTAATAAAAATGAAATAGTTTAGTACGTCGCTTAATGCGTTAAAATTTAAATAGCTTGAGGCATCTAAACCCTACAACATTCATCTACAAAAATGTAGGTAGCAAGATAAAATGGTAATAGTTATAATGATAATGAAAGTAATAATAGCGGTAAAAATTAAGAAAAATGTCTAATATTTAAGAAAAAATGATTTAACTATTTCTGTTACGCATATTTTAATTTTGTACAGTCAGTAAGTGTTTCTATAAAATGTTACATTTAATTTGACGCGTATAAACCTACAATATAAAAAACATAGATTACACAATTTAAACAAAGAAAAAACGGTAGAAATCTGGGACAGTATAATTAATATTCAAGAAAAAAGGTATAATGTTCAAAAGCATTCCTATTTTTAATACGTTACGTCTTTATACGTTTTTCTAAAACATCAAATTATTTAATAAATGCTTGATTAAATAATTCTGCCATCAGCAATAGCAACTGTAAATTTTATTCGTTTATATATGTTATCGTGCTATAAAGAGTCAAACAAAATAAAAATAAGAAAAAAAAAAAAAAACATCTATTCAAAGACTCGCCTTACTGCTTCGTGCTGGTTTTCTAAAACATCACCTATAATTGAGGTGTACGTACACTACAATACTTAAATACAAAAAAAGAAAAAGGGGGGGGGGGGGCAACTTTGTTAAATCAAAAATTTAACATCGAAAAACTAGGAAAAGTTGTTTAATATTTAAGAAGAAAGACTCAATGTGTGAAGATCGGATATGCTCTTATGTTATAAAGTAAGCCACGACATAAAAGATTTTTTTTTTTTTTTAATTTACATTAGAAATCGAAATGATTTTACATATTCGAGATTAAATCATTTAAATTTTGTCTTTAGCAATCGATGTAGTAAATTCCATTCTCGCGCGCGCGTTTATGTATACCAACATCACATATAGAGTCAAGTACAAGTATGCAGAAAGTTTTTTTTTTTTTTTTTTTTTTTTTTTTTATTGTTTCAGCATTACAGATGGCGTGGCTTGTTTTCTTTTTTTCTTTTCTTTAGGATTTCTTTCATAATCTCTTGCCTGCATTGCGATAGTTTTACAAAAAAAAAAAAAAAACTCAGTTTATTTAATAAGCATCGAAATGTTGCTTAAAACAAATTAATAATACCATGAAAGTAAATTAAAATAGTTTTCTGTCAGATTATATACAGATATTTACTTACATATGGTACAAATGATAACTTGTAATGCCCCACGAACAGCAATAAAAAATGAAATATCACTGTAACTCGAAAAATAATGTTAGGAACGAACTGTAAATTTGGAAACCCATGTTTCTGATGATGTCTCTTCTATTCCTGCAAAAATTAATATAGGTCATAATTCACAATTTTTTCGAATACGAATTTATTAATAATTTTCATAATTAAAAAATAAAATTCTTTTAGTCAAAAATATTCATTGAATATGTTAGAGTCACTTCATTCTAAAGTATATATATATATATATATATATATATAATTTAATATAGTAATTTTTGGGAAGATATAAATTAATATTTCTCATGTACATATACCATTAGTATCCCCATATTTTGACAGCTTATAACTCTATGAAAAATTGAGCAAAATATATAAATTGTACCATTTTCCGCGATAAATTGATCCAAATATTTCATATATATATATATATATATATATATATATATATATAAAGGGGGGTTAACATTGAAAAAAAAATGAAGTTGGTGCCATTTTTAATATGTAGACAACCCCTAAGTAAAATCTAACTATAGCTTTATAAACTAAACGTTAATACAAATCGATCGGTATCAGTGGTATGTTTTTACGATAATTTACGGAAAAATTAGTCGTGGGGGGGGGAGGGGCTGACTGTACATTGTTTTGTATTGCACTGCGACCAGGAAAACTACTTACATGGTTTGACAATGCAATAAAATTATCCTAAAAGTGATCTTGAGAGTGTTTTCAGTTTACTCATTTCAGCTTTGAGAGAAAACCGTGGCACTTTGAAGAGATTCCAGTAAATTTTCGTCGGCAGTTCAGGGATTAATTATTGTAAAAGCTTCGTGCATATTAACTATATATACCAGGTGACCCATAAGTCTGTAGATATTTTAATAATTCATAAATATTAAAGGAATTGGAAGAATTGAACGTGATTTGTGGAAAGGTTGTTCTTGTGAAGAGGGATTTTTTTTTCTTTGTAAAGAAAAAATGCTTAAATTTTTCGCCGATACAGGGCACTACATGGATGGGTAACGAAAAATATACAAATCAGAGTCCTACGAATTTCACTGTTTTACGATTAGCATCATTTATTTCTTATTTTGCTTCCTATTTGTGCATACATGGCGTTTTAATTGCGATGCTGCATTGTTGGATAAAGCGTTTTTGATGATGCTGTTTTCCTGAGCTAAGAATCGTCGATAGAAGCTGAAATCAATGGTGATGTAACTTGTTTGTAAATTGTATTGATAGCGAACACCTAGAATTAAATTTGCAGGCATGTAAAGGTTTGCATCGAAATAAATATAGATTTCAGGAATTTTTTTATTTGGTCCAGTACAGCACCTTCTATCGGCAAAATTTGTAATTATTATTTTTATCTTTACAAAAAAAAAAAAAAAACTTCATGAGAAAAACTTTTACGCAAAGTTCGTTTAAATCTACAGATTCCTTCAATTTATATATATATATATATATTGATGGTATAAAACAAAATAATTTTGATTCTTAAACTTAGTTTTAATTAGTTCACCACACGTTTTAAAATGTTAAATTGCTGTTAAAATCTCATAACATACATATAAACCAGTATAAAGATAAATAGATTTATTTATATGCTTTTTAAAAAATATTTCCACTTATTTTCATGTTTATCCCTATTTTTATTTTAATACTACGTATACTTTATTCAATTCTTTATTCTTAATTTAACAATCCTCAAGTATTTACTTACTGTAAAATATATATTATTCAATATGTTTCTTAAACAAATATAACGATAAAAACTACGAAATTTTCTGTTTCATAAAAAAATACGAAAATACTCCTGTCTATTTTACTGGGAAAAACCAATAACACGCTACAGTACTTTCGTTACTTCATTTTACGAACACGCTATGATTTTGTTTGTAAACAAAATTCTGGTTTCATCGCAAGCAAAGTATTTTATAGATAAACTGAAGTTTTCGCAATATAAGCAAGCTCTAAGATTAAAGCACTAAAAATGTTTTATGGTAGTTTGTAAATTTTGGTAAAATCCAGGAATCTGTTATAGTCTAAGGGGAAAAAAAATCTATACACTTTGTCTTAAAATATTATGTTTATATCTTCCTCTTTTTCTTTAAAATGTAATATTTTACGTAACTCATGAATTAGATGCTAAAAATAAAATATGTTTTTTGGCGCAAAGTGTTTTATCTTTTATTTTAGTTTTATTTTTTTAGAGAAGAAAAAAAAAAAAAAAAAAAAAAAAAAAAAAGATTTGAAATTAAGAAAAAAATTTGAACCAAGCAACATAAAGGAAAATATAAAAATATATATATTATTAATAACGTTTCAAAATGCTCAAATATATGAGTCATATATTAAAACCCGAATAAACTACTGAATTAGAAACGCCAAAGAAAAATATTGCAAATGCATACAGCTGTTTCCGTGAAGGTATAAGATGACATTTAGTCGAGTTTAGTCTGATCTTATCCCTTCTATTGCTAATTGTGCCAGATTTTAGGCTTTACCGAAAGATCACAAACCCAATATTCCATTTCGTCCCATAGTCTCTAATATCGGTACTGCTTCCCATAATTTAGCTGAATTTCTCACCACAATTTTTGCTCCCTTCTTGCTGCTAATAGTTATACAGTTAAGAATTCCATAAAATTTGCAAAAAACATTCAAAACTGCCCTCACACAAATCTCACTATGGTTTCTTTTGATGTAAAATCTCTTTTTACTAATGTTCCAATAAGTGACGCCCTCTGCTGTCTCGAAAATAGATTAAAAGAGTTTCATTTCACATCTTTTGAAATACAAGAATTAATCTCTCTTACCCGCATTTGTTTATCACAAACCACTTTTTCTTTCCAAAATAAATTCTATCGTCAGTCTGAAGGTTTAGCCATGTGTTCCCCTCTCTCCCCAATTCTCGCAGATATTTACATGCACTATTTCGAAAGCAAGCTCTTTAAGAAAATGTCTTTTCCTTTTTGGACCCGTTACGTTGACGACACCTTCACGCTGATCGACATATCTCATGACAATATTGACCATGTCTTAGAAACTTTAAATTCAGTTGACAATAATATCCAATTTACATATGAAATTGAAAATAATGGCTACCTTCCATTTCTTGATACCCTCGTCTCTCGCACTGTAAATGGATTTTCAACCACCGTCTATCGGGAAAATTTTGCTGTCCCCCTTCCTCCCCATGCGCGTTCATTTCACCCACCTAACCAAAAAATGGCTGCTTTCTATACTTTTGTAAACCGTGCACTTAATATTTGTTCAAATCCTATTTTATTAAATTCTGAAATTAAATACCTGAAAGCCATTGCAATTCACAGAGGTTATGACCCTTCCATTATAGACAAAGCTATCCAAAAATTACAACTCCCTCGTATTTCGTCTACTAAATCAGTCTCTTCTAATATGAGTATTGTCTTACCCTATTTTCCTAAATCCAGTCAAACCATAACTAAAATTCTCAAACAATATGATTTTAAAATAATATTTTCGCCTTCCAATAAACTCACCTTTTCTCAGTTAAAAGATCCCATTGATATGCATAATTCTTGGGCATTTATAGTATTTCCTGTCAGTGTGGTTTATCATATATTGGCCAAACTAAACGCAGTCTTAAATTTCGTCTAAAAGAACATATGAATTACGTCCGCAAACAAGAAACCAATAAATCGGCTATTTCTAAACATTGCTGGGAGGAAAATCATAATTTTAAATTTAATTCAGCTAAAATAATTTGCAGACCTAAATCCATTCATGAACTCGATTTCTTTGAAGCTTTTCATATTTATAAAAATTTTAAAAACCTTGTAAATTGTGATTTCGCTATTCCCTATTTGTCTGACTGTTGGAAATTTTATATTCAGTCCACATTTTCTTAATTTTTCTACTGTTTACACAGCTAACTTTCCTAAATTCCTATTGGCCACTCTCCCCACCTTTCCCGTAATCCTATTGGTTGAACTAAATCCGGCCCCTCTCCTATATATACAAGCACTTCTCCTGATTCAGAATCCTTTTTGCACTGAAGACGGCACGCTTTAGGCTACCGAAACAGCTGTATACATTTACAATATTTTTCTTTGGCGTTTCTAACGTAGTAGTTTATTCGGGTTTTAATATTCCAACTCCAAGTCTCCTGTTATTATATGAGGCATATAATTTAAGTATAGTAAATCTACGCATTTTCTTTTTTCTTTTCAATTGGAATTATCTTAGTAAACCTATAATCTCAGTAAATGAAAGATATTGCACTTGATCTAAGGAATATGAAATTCATCATCATAAAACTTGCATTTATTAACCTTAAAATTGTATTTATTCTTGCATTATAATCGTGTATTTCATTTGTGCTTGAGATATTAGTCTCAGTCAAAAAATTTGTTTGTTTTTTCTTTGCATAAAAAAAAAAAAAAAAAAAAAAAAAAAAAGTTATATTAAAGTTTTAATGTTTATTCTATAAATTCAAAAAAGTTTATTTTGTGCTGATTAGAATAACTTTATATTTGTTATTTTATTTAATTTATTAGAGATTTTTTGCTGTTTAAACCCGATCAAGCATGTCAAAAAATCGTGAAAAGTCTGCAACTTGATCCCCCACGAATTTAGACAAGACTACAACGCAACAGAAACAAGTCGTAAAATTTGTGCAACATTTCGTAGGAAGTCTTTAAAAAAAATGTAAACGTTGGCATGCAATGTTACGTTTCGGCTAAACGCTCCGCTACGTTGAAAGGTGCTCTGAGCAACCTGCGACAAACGACAGACGAGCCGTACTCCATGCAGTTGAAGTCGATCGGAATCAAACAACCCAAAAATTACCGCAGAAGGTTTGGGCTTCTCAGTCAGTTATCAATCGTCACCTCCAAAAGATTTTTAAGAATTGTTGACATGCTCAAGAGGTACCTCATGAGCTTAAAGCAATGCAAAACAATCAGCGAAATTTCCACTCCAAACAGCTGCTTTAAAACGTTAGCCGAGCTGAATAGCACCGAATTCTTACATGTAATGAGAAGTGGATATTGTAGGACAACAAAAAAGCCAGAAGTCAATACTCATCCGTATCAACTTGAAGTTAGAAGTGCTCGTCCTGAAAGAATCCAAAAAAGACACTTTTGTGCATTTTTTAAAAATCGACAGGTGTTGTACGTTGAAAACTTCTTTTTTATGGACAAACTCTGAACTCATACGTCTAATGCACTCCTATGAACTGCATTTCAAGAGAATTTCATTACAAAAGGCTTTATTCCAATTTGAGTTTTCTTCTAACAAGACAACGCAAGACCACGTGTTTCGAACGAAGCGCGTGACAAGCTTAAAGAGTTTGGTTGGAAACTTCTCGCTCCCTCACCATACAATCCCAACATTGGGTCTTTATATTATCATTTATTTAAGTATTTAAAGTAGTTTGCGCGTGGACGGCTCTTTAATAGCTAGAACGACTTCCGAAAAAATATTGACAACTTCTTTTCTCAAAAGCAAGTGGGCTTATTTCAGTTGTGGCAATTCAATGTTGCAATCATATTGGAAAGTAATTGTTGAAAGTAATGGAGAATAAGTTAAAGAAAATTTTTTACAAATATTTTACATGTATGTTTAATTTAATGTATTAAATATTTGACAAATTATTTGACTCATAAATAGGAAATTTCAATATTCGAAGATCAATTACCTAAAAATATTCAATGCAACTTTGTTTTATTTTAATTTTAAAAGTCATTATTGTTAAACTTACAATTGTCGAAATCCAATTACTAATAAAATATGTTTAGGATTGGTCTAGTGAGGATTTATGCGAAATTCAATGGTCATTGCAGAAAACAGTCCGGATAGAATTAGGACTTAATGATCTCTGAATAACACAACTTTTTGTGATTGTTGTTTAAACGATTTTTTCGTAAGAGGCAATTTATACTTGTTATCATATGTATATATTGTTCTATAGAGATGTACCCCTATACTTGAATTCGCTATGCTAATGAGCCTAACATTTTGATTAACTATTGATAAGCATAATGTTTTTATACTTTGTTTCCTTTGAATATCACAGGTGATATTTTATATAAACATTTTAGCAATAAAATACTCTGGTTATTTCGAAAGTAAAAGTAACGATATATTTGATAAAGGTTTTTAGCTCTGTTTTTAAAGTATTACAAAATATTCACAAACTAAATTTATCTTACGTAATAAATCAGGCGGCTAACATTCGGCTATTTTATCGAAATGTGCACTTAATGATAAGATAAGATGATGTAAAATGCTGAGAGAAAAGTAAAGATAATGTTGTTTTTATAAGTAATTTGTGTATTACTTCTAAAAATTTCATTATGAAATCGTCATAAATAGAAAATTACTTTAAAATTTATAAGAATGAAAAAATGTATAAGAATGAATTTATATTTCTGGGGAAATTATATAAATCAAATATAGTTATTATTTAAGCCATTAAAGTTATACTATTAACATTAATATCAATACAAAAATATATTTCGACAATCATTTACATGACATTCTTTTTTATCTTATATTAATTACAAAAAAGTTAACTGACATTTAAATAAGCTGTTTAAGATAATTATTGAAGGTTTAGCAGAAAAGAGTAAATTAAGCTTATGACTATATTTTAATAAGTTAAAATATATTCAAGTAATGAAAAAAATATTTTTAGACTAAAATGAAGAAGAGCAAAATGATTAAAACGAATATATAAGCACAAAGTTCGAATTATATAAATGTAAAAATATTTAAAAAAAACTTAAAAAAAATGGATTTAAGACTATTTATTTGGGACATTTTAGCTATTATTCATATTCAATAACACGGAAATAATTTTTAGAAAACAAAATAAAAACTAAGTCTATGTTTCAAGAGAAATCAATAACGTAGGTTCAATTTATTCTACAGAAAAAAAAATAAAGAAATTCATGGAATAGAATTTTGTCCTTGAAATGTATATACATATATTGTTGACCAGAAATGATTCAGTTGAAATTTTCATGGCCCCATTCTCTGATTCAGTTGTTTTCGATAAATTATATTGCATTACCCTCATGAGATATTATTTTGTTAAATTTGAAACGTATTTTTGAGTCTTTTTGGAGTAGAAGACGCTGGTTTTATTTTTATAATTTATTAAAAATGGGGCATGTAAGATAAAACCTACATATTAAAGAACGCATTGAATAATGGGATTTTTTTAAAAACTAAATATTAGCTGCTTTCGGTGTACACATGGTTCGCCATTCTTGAAAAAAAATTAAGCATACTAAAGTCTTGTTCTGTTTTGCTTGTAACATTCACTGCCCGTTTCAGAACCTAAAACTGTCCGTTCGCTCAGCGTGTAAGCTATCTTTAAATACACTTATCGTTTTAAAATACCACCTTAGTAAGTTTCTTGTTTATTATTATTATTACTATTATTTTTATATCCGCCCCAATCCTATTAAATACCAGAAAGCTTAATAAGATTTTTAAAGTCGTATCTCTGATTTATAATTTAAAAATATTTATCCCCTTCTCCCCTCTATTGGTTTTATATCTTCAATATTATGCGCAATCGGTTTGTCATTTCCAAAATCATTGAATATGATTTTACAAGGCCCAATCTCTATTTTAAAAAAATTTTCAATGCATATCGGCCAATGGAGGGCACTACTACCCTGCAAATTTCCTTTTGGTTGCATATCAATAGAGTGGCGGTTTATCCACGTTGTAATTTCATTTCTTTATGAGAAGCCTATACTTCTGATTCTAATATGTATAACTGCACAATTAAAGAGAAATTTTGTTGTGCATCTGATTTTTTTTTTTTTTAATTCAGCAAAAGTACTCTCTAGGTGATGTAAAATCGTTTAATAATAATAATAAATAAATAAATAAATAAAGAAACTTCATTCAAAATTAAAGAAACCAATTTCCGTTATGAAGAAGCTTAAAAACGCAGTTTCTGTTAAGGAACTTTCTGTCTCTTCATAGAAATACCAAAATATATAAAGTGCATATTCGCATATTATACACAAAATACATTCTATACGCATTGCGTTATATAAGGTAACTGGTATATGTTTAATTTAGGTAGTGTTATACCCGTTATTGAAAAAGAAATCGGATATTAAACGGAGGATTTAGGAAGGGGTAGCAGGTATATATTATATACATATAGGATGATTCCTTTATGGGTACATACATCTCATTGCTTACTTTTCAAGAGGTTCATTTAACCATTTATTTATACCCAATATATTATTTTAAAAATAAATCAGTGAAAAAAAAAAGAAAAAAAAAAAAAAACTTATTAAAGCATTTTTATGTGCTCTTGATGTGCTCTTTAATGCTATTTTAAAACATATTTTATTGTAGATTTTTAATTGCTTAAAGACATAATACTTTTTATTAATAAGCAAAATACAAAACCAAAATGTATTTTTTTTTTATTTGCAAGAAATTTATCACTCTTTATATGTGTAAGAGAAAAATTCCAATTTCCAATTTCATGTATAGACATAAAAGACACTCAGTGTAATGTATATTTATTTATGTTAAAACGTTAAACATAGAAAGTTTAATAAAATTTGACCCCACGTTGAATTATATTAACTCAAAAGCCATGTTCAAATACCTCATTTAGTCATGATTTTATAGCACGTGACATACGGAGTATCCTTTCACAGACATTCGTGTCAATTTCAATTTATTAGGTATAACTACATTCAAGAAATGAAATGCTTTCACGCATCTAATGTTAATACAGTTTCAAAGACAGTGCACAACTGCCTTTGAAAAGTTGATATATTGAATTTCCATCTGGTTACAAAGATTGGCAGATGCGAATGTATAATCAGAGTATAAGTTTAGCGAAATTTTAATAAACTAAATTACTGTAGGAATATTACCTGTTTTGATAAATTTACTAATAGTACAAGGATTATATCGTTACTAAAACTGTAAATGGAATGAATTAAACCGCATTTCATAACACCAAAACAATATATTTATGCATATTTAACTTTTATTGTATACTAGCAAACTCCTGTGAAATATTTTCATTTTATTTCTTTTCTTAGTTATACCAATTTCACCACCTACTTAAAATTTTAATTTACCAGAAGCCAAATTATAATTAAAACCAAATTAATATTGTACAATGATGAAACCAAATTCATTCAAAGAAAGGTTTTCAAATGAAATTCATGTTTCACGACATGGCCCAATTTTCATTCTTTCACACGCAGTACAATTTTAATATAGGACTCCCACGACGCCTCTTAAATTTTTGTCGTCACGTTGACGATGACTGTTTATTAATTTTGGTATATATATATATATATATATATATATTAAATAAATAAATACAATAAAATAAAATAAATTAATTCCTATTTTGATTATACTTTTTATGATTGTGTTTTTTAGTCAATTTATGACACAAAAGTTCATATTCTGTATATATCTTTAAAATACTGCTATGTTTTAAATGACGCTTGCAAAGATTCTGAAGAAACAACTGTTAAAAATACATTTTTTTTTTCGTAAAATGATCTCATCAGACAAATGCCGTCTTTTTTTTTATTAATCCATTGAGCTAAGTCCGCGTGCTTAAATATTGTTTATGTATAAATATTTTTTTTATTCTCGCGTATCGTATCTTTTCGACAAAAATAATTGAAACTGGTCCACGTTAGAGAAATATTACATTGATTGTTAATATTATTCCAATATTTTGTTAGGTATAATGGCATGTTGGTATTGTCAGTGAAATGTTCTGCATGTGCGTGAATCACTATTTTAAGGTATGCGCTAAATATGCAAATATAAAATCTTTAAGTTTCAAAGTTTTGTTAAAGAGTTATCTTAAAATGTAAAAAAAAAAAAAAAAAAAAAAAAAAAAATAGAAATTATTTAAATTATTATATTTGGAGAATTTCCTATTAAAGAAAAATATATATTTGTAGCAATTTTTAGTTTGTTTAAATATTGTGCTTGCGTTTTTTGTACTATTTTTTATGGTTTTCATAGTTTCTGAATATGATTTTTATGAAAACAGATGAAATACACTTTGCAAAAAGTAAATTTATAAAAGGTTTTTTTTTTTTATTTTTAAGTCATAAAAATATTATAAAATATTTAATTTAATGAAATGGCATAAATAAAAAATAAAATAAAATAAATAATAGTAATTGCCAGATCAGATAAGAAGGTTTAGGATGATATTAAAAGTACATACTGAATTATAATAAGAATAAACTTTTACACAATTCTTTTGTTAAGCATGTATCAAAAAGTTTAAAAGATTTCGTTAAAAGACATTTTGTCGTTAGTTTATGAAAAAAAAAATGAACTTTTTTTTTTTTTTTTTTTTTTTTTTTTTTAACTTGGGAATGGTGTTTCAATTATGGAAACACTGTTACTCTTTTATTGTTAGCATATACAGAATGAAAATATAAATATGTTTAGGCATTTCATTTTTACTACGCATTTTATCTGAATATATATGTTCTCAAAATCTACTGTATTTACTCATTTTTAGAATGTTCAAAATCAAAATACTCACTTGGCTACTTGTTCCACAATTTCTACTCAAACCATCTGATATCGGCCCTAATCTGTAAATCTCCAACGTACACGTGTTATTAAAAACATGCCATCATGTGGCTCGCAGTGAATGGGCAGGATAGCATTTCCTTTCAAGATGAGTCCGATGGAGCAATGTAATTCTCTACGACGATTCACATTAAATTTATGGTATTTAAGTTTGTGGAGAGCGTAATATTCGAATTAATACCGCATTTGTTCAAGAAGATGTCCAATTTTGAGTGTTGGCAGTGTTGGCCTGAGGTGTTAGCTCGTTTAATGATGGAATTGGTTATAAAAACTTCCAGATTATGAAGCATCTGACCTCCGATGATGGATATATCCGATCATTGAGTTGTTCTTTTTTCCACAATATACTTATAATTCAAAATTAGATAAACATAAATTTTTTTGTCCTTTATTTTATTTATTTATTTATTTATTTATTTATTTATTTTTGAAGGTCTTAAGTAAGAACAATAAAAACATAAAAACTATAATTATGAGTATAGTTACATTTTCAATCTCAAGTTGAAGAAAGTAATATTGAAGGATTCCAATGCATGTTTCCTCATATCAGCTGTTAACCAGCGAACACCTGTCATGACGTCAGATGTGACGTAACTGTATTACGTAATCAACGGCGCATCTTCGCTCCCTGAGAGAGAGATGTTTATAAGAGTCTGTACGAGAAAGCTTTGCTAAGCGAGCGGCAAGAAATGCCCGCATTATGTTATTCTACTTTTCTATATATTATTAAATGTTGTGATTGTTCAAAAGACTCTGCTTTTCACTCTGCGGACCCACTTATACCAACAATGGTTATGGGCCCAGAGACACGCATCTTACTGCGGACTTTTTAAAAATTTAAATTAGCATTCGCTAAAACGAAAGTGCGACTTACTGTTAAGCCTAAGGGCTGAAATCGAAAGTATTTTTGATTCTGTTTTTATAACGAAGCTGTTATAGCTGATTAAATATGTCGCAAGTATTAAATATAGAAAAGTTATCCAAAAATAATTTTGACACCTGGAAGCTTCAGATAGAAGCTGTTTTAATCAAGAATGATCACTGGAGTTATGCTAACGGAACGAAAATTAAGCCCGATGAAGGCGCCGAAGGCGAAGAAAAATGACTCGAAAATGACCGTAAAGCTAGAGCCGATTTAATCCTAGCAATTACCCCAAGTGAGTTGTGTCATATTAAACATTGTACAACCTCAAATGAAGTATGGAATAAATTAAAAGAAGTCTACGAATCGAGAGGACCGGCAAAGAAAGCCACCCTATTGAAGCAGCTACTCTTTAAGAAAATGTCTGATAGTGAAAATATGTCCGATCACTTAAATATTTTCTTTGATATAGTGGACAAGCTAAAAGAAATGGACATTCAAGTAGCCGAAGACCTATTATCAATTTTGCTCTTATACAGTATTCCTGACAGCTATGAAAATTTCAGGTGCGCCATAGAAGCAAGAGATGAATTGCCGCAGCCTGAAGCTCTGAAAATTAAAATGATGGAAGAATACGAGTCAAGAAAAAATAAAAAGAATCAAGAATCATCAAATGCGTATTTTACGACTCACAAGAAAAATCTTCCTGAAAAGAACAAAAGAGAAATCTTAAAGCCTGTGCAGAACAAGAACACGTATGGCGAAAGAAATTATGCAATCTTCAAATGCAATTACTGTTCAAAAGTAAGGCATAAAGCCTCAGAATGCAGAAAGAAGATCTCAGACAGAAAATTCACTTCATCGAATAAATATAAAGATAGATCTTTCATGGTTGAAGATAGTACAGAGTTCACGATGGCAGCCAGTAACTCTTTCCAAGAACATTCCGAGTGGTGTCTCGATAGCGGTACGACATCACATATGGCTCATGACAAGAATTTGTTTATAGATTTCGAACCTAGAATTGGATCATTTATAAAATTAGCTGTAGATGAAACAGCGGAGATCACAGGTGTTGGAACAGTCAAATTAAAAGTTCCCGGTAATCACGGTGTAACTAATTTAAAGTTGACAAATGTTTTGTGTGTTCCAAAATTGAAATGCAATTTAATGTCTATATCAAAAGCTACAGAAAACAACTGCCGAGTTGTATTTACCGAAAAATGTGGGAAAATCACAGAGCAGGACGGCTCTCTGATTATAAGTGCTACGAGAAAAGGTGATTTATATTTTTTTCAGCCGCATGTGGATATCGCTGCAACAACTCAGGTAAGCAACTTTCATAAATGGCATTTAAAATTAGGACATTTAAATGAAAAAGATTTAAAATTATTAAAATCTGAAAATATGTTAAGAGATTTAAATTTTAATGAAAAAGATTCTTTAAAAGATTGCAAAGTATGTATTAGGTCTAAACAAACTGTGAAACCATTTTGTAAAGAAAACAAATTTCATAGTGATGAATTATTAGAAGTAGTTTATTCTGATTTATGTGGCCCTATAAATGTTAAATCCCATGGCGGATCACGTTATTTTATTACTTTTTTGGATGATAAATCTCGTTACATTGAAGTAAATTTTCTAAAAACAAAAGATCAAGCTAAGAACGCGTTCCGGAGATATAAAGTAGCAGTCGAAAATCGATTAGGAAAAAAAATTAAAATACTGCATACTGATAATGGATTGGAATATTGTGGCGAGGAATTCAATAAATATATTGAAGAATGCGGTATTAAACGCGAATTTTCATCGCCAATGACCCCTCAGCAAAATTCTAGAATTGAAAGACAAAATCGTACATTATGCGAAATGGCGAGGTGTTTATTAATGCAATCAAACCTTCCAAATACATTCTGTTCTGAAGCAGTAAATTGCGCTGCATATATTAGAAACAGGTGTCCCACTAAAGGAATTAAAGAAAATAAAACACCGTTTGAATTGTTTTTCGGTTAGAAACCAACTGTTAACTATTTTAAAATTTTCGGACAGAAATGTTTTGTTCTAAATAAAAAATCAAAAGGGAAGTTTGAAGCTAGGTCACACGAACATATATTCGTTGGCTATTCAAATGAATCACGCGCTTACAGATTATGGAATAAGGATACCAGAAAAATTGTCATAAGTCGTGATGTTCGATTTATAGACGAGTTTCAAACAAATGATTCAGCTACTACTGATCAATTAGAATTAATTTTTCCGTCTGAGAATAAATGCAATGATTGTAATATTAAAAATGAAACTCCTATTCCTACTCAAACCGCAAACAGGGGGGAAAACAGCGGATCGATTTCCTATCCCCCTGAATGCAACGGAGAGAGTTTCTCTTTTTGGAAAGGGGGGGAAGGCTCGCTTTCTGAAGGGGGAACGTAGAAGATGTGAGTGGAGGGGAGGAGAGTGCTCACGATATATGTAAACAAGAGGAAGGGATAAACAATCCTATTTTTAAACGTGGTCCCGGAAGACCTAAAAAAAGTAAAAGTTGGAACTTTCAAAAGTCTCATAAGGAGTGTATTACTGATACAAAATATAAAGATGAAACTTCTCAATTAGCTGATAACTCATTTAATGAAATTAATCCCAGCGTGATCGACGCGTTAAATGGAGATTATGCTAAAAATTGGGAAAACGCGATGAAATTAGAATATGATTCTTTAGTTAAGCAAAACGCTTGGGAAATTGTAGATAGACCAAAAGATAAAAAGGTAATTGGGTGTAAATGGGTTTTAAAAACAAAATTCAAACCAGATGGTCAAATTGAAAAATTTAAGGCCAGATTAGTTGCCAAAGGGTGTTCACAGAAACAAGGTATAGATTTTGAGGAAAATTTTTCACCAGTAGCCAGATTAAGTTCTATAAGAACTGCAATCGCGTATGCTATCCAGAATGGTTTCACAGCATACCAGTTAGATTTCATTATGGCATATGTTAACGGCAATTTGAATGAAGAAATTTTTATGGAACTTCCTGAATTTTTTGAAAATGATATACATGAAAATAAAGTGTGTTTATTAAAGAAGTCTTTGTATGGGCTTAAGCAGTCAGGAAGACAGTGGTTTAAGAAATTAGATGAGAAATTGAGAAAAATGAAATTTAACCCTTTGAATTCCGACAAATGTGTCTATTACTCAAAATATCCTTTTGATGCTATTATAATCGTCTATGTCGACGATTTAATTTGTCTCACTAAAAGTGAAGAGCACTATTTTGATATAAGAAATAAATTAGCAGAATCTTTCAAAATGAAAGATATGGGCCTTCTGCATTATTGCTTAGGCATTGAATTTAATCAAGATAGGGACAGCATCACTATAACACAAAAGAAATACATTTAAGATTTACTAAATAAATTTAATATGGAAGATTCTAGAGTGGTAAATACACCTTTAGATAACAGTGTAAAATTAACTAAACAAATGTGTCCAAATACAGAAGAAGAGAAATCATATATGTCAAAGATTCCTTATAGACAATTAATTGGTTCTCTTATGTATCTGTCGGTTGCTACCAGACCAGATATCACCCATGCTGTAAATTATTTAAGTCAGTTTAATAACAATCCAGGAAAACCTCACTGGATAGCTGCTAAAAGAATACTAAGGTATCTCAATGGCACTAGAAATTTAGGAATTGTGTATTACAGAGACGATAAACCATTGACAGCATTTGTTGATGCCGATTGGGCATCGGATATAAATGATAGAAAATCATATACAGGATACGTCTTTAAATATGCCGGTGGACCTATTTCTTGGGAATCTAGAAAGCAGCGAACCGTTGCTCTATCCACAACAGAATCTGAATATATGTCTCTGTCTGAATCCGCAAAAGAGACAATTCATGTTAGAAATTTCTTAAAAGAACTGGATCCTGAAATTGTATCAAGTCCAACTGCAATCATGTGCGACAATCAATCTGCACTGAGATTAGTAAAAAATCCTGTTCATCACAATCGATCTAAGCACATTGACATTCGTCATCATTTTGTGCGAGAAGTTTACAATAATAAACTAATTGACATTAAAATTATTTCATCAGATGAACAACCTGCAGATATTTTAACAAAAAGTTTAAATGCATATAAACATGAAAAATGTTGTGATATGATAGGACTTAATACTCAGGACTGAAGAACTTAAAAAAATATATATATTTAAACTGTGTTTTCATTAAGAAATTAACTACTTATATTTTACGTATTTTATTTTATAATATTAACCATAATTATTTGCTTATAATTCTATTTCTTTACTAACACTTTTCTTATTTTAAGTAACTCTTGCATAAAAATAATTTTCTGTAATTTTTAATATGCTATTATAATGCATAAATATATTTTATTTTCGAAACATTTATTGAAAAAGGGGGAAATGAAGGATTCCAATGCATGTTTCCTCATATCAGCTGTTAACCAGCGAACACCCGTCATGACGTCAGATGTGACGTAACTGTATTACGTAATCAACGGCGCATCTTCGCTCCCTGAGAGAGAGATGTTTATAAGAGTCTGTACGAGAAAGCTTTGCTAAGCGAGCGGCAAGAAATGCCCGCATTATGTTATTCTACTTTTCTATATATTATTAAATGTTGTGAATGTTCAAAAGACTCTGCTTTTCACTCTGCGGACCCACTTATACCAACAAATATATTCAGTATATTGAAAACACTGTGTTGTGAAACATTAAACTGTTGCCGTTTTCAAAGGCGGTCAAGGGTTAAAAAGAGATGTTTGGTAGCTTAATGATATAAAGATGGCATTACTATGTCTACTGTAGTTTTTTTTTTCTTTCTCTGGAGCAATAGAAGATATTTTCATGTTAACGACTGGTAGTTGCAGGCCATCTCAGGCTCAGGTGTCATTTCATTTATAATTATGGAATCGTATGAATAATTTAGCCAATATGCTTCCCTGACAGGAACTCCATTGACAGGCAACTGCCCATTTACCAGGCAACATATAACGTTGTTATAGCGTTGAAAATAAGTCTGAACAGTGAAAAATTAGTTATAACAACGTTGTAACAACGTTATGTGCTACTGGGGTAATTCCCGATTAACGATTCCATAGCTGAAGAGAGTTCTTCTAGAGCTGTGCGTCAAAAAGCATCATTTCTGCATTGATAACTTGATAGACTGCAAACATTATCAATTAAAGGAAATTAAAACAGTTATTAAATGGATATTCTTTTAAAACAAATGCACATTCTTTATAGTTTTTTCTCAAATACACAAATTGTGTACTTTACGCTTTGTACCAAAATGTTACTTAAAATGCATTTGTTTATTTATTTTTTTTTTTTATCCAAGAGTGGTTTGCGATCATTTAGTATAACAGATCAAGTGTCTGTATAACATATCAAACACAAAGATTCTACTTTCCCCTGAAAATGGATGAAAACACCTAATATCCCCTATCATGTATGTAGTGTATACGCATTTTTTTCCCGCATGTTTATAATTTTGTATGGATATATAAATCTCATTTCCAGTGTTTCTTTTCAGCTTCCCGTATTAAAGTTTATATTTCTTATTTCAAAAATCAATGCATATATATATTTTTACTTCCATTACCCTACTACCGTAGGTAATGGAAGTATTGTATTCGGTCTGAAAATTCGATACCGGGTTTTCACCTGATTTACACGTTTTAAGGTCCCCTGAGTCCAAAAAAGTGGTTTTTGGCAATTGGTCAGTGTGTATGTATGTGTGTGTGTATGTATGTATGTATGTATGTATGTGGAGAATATTCTGGCTATTATAGCTCAGAAACTAATAGAGATAGAGCTACGAAACTTTAGAATTGAAATATGTCTGGTGTACAGATGAAATTTCTAAATTTTGGTGAAAATTGAAAAATCGGAAGTGGGACATCGGGAACCGGAAGTGGGACCGTAAGTCCGTATCTCAAAAACGGCTCTAACGATTTTCTTCAAACTTGCTATATAAACACTCTATTAGATGTCCTTTCGAATGATATAGTTGGTTGGTTCAAAAAAATTCATAGGCGTCCCTTATAAATAGCTCAATTTCAGGCCTCGCAAAGGCGTTCCTTTAAAAACGGTTGTACGGATTTTTTTCAAACTCGCCATTTTAACTCACTTTTAAATATGCTTTTGTATGTAATTATTGTTTTCCTGTCAATAATTGAGTTTAACCGGAAGTGGGACATCGGAAACCGGAAGTGGGACCGTAAGTCCTTATCTCAAAAACGGCTCTAACGATTTTTTTCAGATTTGCTATATAAACACTCTATTAGATGCCCTTTCGAATGATATAGTTGGTTAGTTCAGGAAAATTGATAGGCGTCCTGTATAAATATCTCAATTTCAGGTCTCCCGAGGGCGTTCCTTTAAAAACAGCTGTACGGATTTTTTTCAAACTCGCCATATTAACTCACTTTTAAATATCCTTTTGTATGTAATTATTGTTTTCCGGTCAATAATTGATTTTTTGTAAAAAGTTGGTATCTCAAAAACGGCTCTAACGATTTTCTCTTTAGATTGCATTAATAAACACCTCGCCATTTCGCATAATGTACGATTTTGTCTTTCAATTCTAGAATTTTGCTGAGGGGTCATTGGTGCTGAGAATTCGCGTTTGATACCGCATTCTTCAATATATTTATTGAATTCCTCGCCACAATATTCCAATCCATTATCAGTATGCAGTATTTTAATTTTTTTTCCTAATCGATTTTCGACTGCTGCTTTATATCTCCGGAACGCGTTCTTAGCTTCATCTTTTGTTTTTAGAAAATTTACTTCAATGTAACGAGATTTATCATCCAAAAAAGTAATAAAGTAACGTGATCCGCCATGGGATTTAACATTTATAGGGCCACATAAATCAGAATAAACTACTTCTAATAATTCATCACTATGAAATTTGTTTTCTTTACAAAATGGTTTCACAGTTTGTTTAGACCTAATACATACTTTACAATCTTTTAAGGAATCTTTTTCATTAAAATTTAAATCTCTTAACATATTTTCAGATTTTAATAATTTTAAATCTTTTTCATTTAAATGTCCTAATTTTAAATGCCATTTATGAAAGTTGCTTACCTGAGTTGATGCAGCGATATCCACATGCGGCTGAAAAAAATATAAATCACCTTTTCTCGTAGCACTTATAATCAGAGAGCCGTCCTGCTCCGTGATTTTGGCACATTTTTCGGTAAATACAACTCGGCAGTTGTTTGCAGTAGCTTTTGATATAGACATTAAATTGCATTTCAATTTTGGAACGCACAAAACATTTGTTAACTTTAAATTGGTTACACCGTGATTACCGGGAACTTTTAATTTGACTGTTCCAACACCTGTGATCTCCGCTGTTTCATCTACAGCTAATTTTATAAATGATCCAATTCTAGGTTCGAAATCTGTAAACAAATTCTTGTCATGAGCCATATGGGATGTCGTACCGCTATCGAGACACCACTCGGAATGTTCTTGGAAAGAGTTACTGGCTGCCATCGTGAACTCTGTACTATCTTCAACCATAAAAGATCTATCCTTGTATTTATTCGATGAAGTGAATTTTCTGTCTGAGATCTTCTTTCTGCATTCTGAGGCTTTATGCCCTACTTTTGAACAGTAATTGCATTTGAAGATTGCATAATTTCTTTCGCCATACGTGTTCTTATTCTGCACAGGCTTTAAGATTTCTCTTTTGTTCTTTTCAGGAAGATTTTTCTTGTGAGTTGTAAAATACGCATTTGATGATTCTTGATGCTTTTTATTTTTTCTTGACTCGTATTCTTCCATCATTTTAATTTTCAGAGCTTCAGGCTGCGGCAATTCATCTCTTGCTTCTATGGCGCACCTGAAATTTTCATAGCTGTCAGGAATACTGTATAAGAGCAAAATTGATAATAGATCTTTGGCTACTTGAATGTCCATTTCTTTTAGCTTGTCCACTATATCAAAGAAAATATTGAGGTGATCGGACATATTTTCACTGTCAGTCATTTTCTTAAAGAGTAGCTGCTTCAACAGGGTGGCTTTCTTTGCCGGTCCTCTCGATTCGTAAACTTCTTTTAATTTATTCCATACTTCATTTGAGGTGGTACAATATTTAATATGACACAACTCACTTGGGGTAATTGCTAGGATTAAATCGGCTCTAGCTTTCCGGTCAATTTCGAGCCATTTTTCTTCACCTTCGGCGCCTTCATCGGGCTTAATTTTCGTTCCGTTAGCATAACTCCAGTGATCATTCTTGATTAAAACAGCTTCTATCTGCAGCTTCCATGTATCGAAATTGTTTTTCGATAACTTTTCTATATTTAATATTTGCGACATATTTAATCAGCTATAGTAGTAGGAAATCGATCCGCTGTTTTCCCCCCTGTGGATGTCTGCGGTTTGAGTAGGGATAGGAGTTTCATTTTTAATATTACAATCATTGCATTTATTCTCAGACGGAAAAATTAATTCTAATTGATCAGTAGTGGCTGAATCATTTGTTTCAAATTCGTCTATAAATCGAACATCACGACTTATGACAATTTTTCTGGTATCCTTATTCCATAATCTGTAAGCGCGTGATTCATTTGAATAGCCAACGAATATATGTTCGTGTGACCTAGCTTCAAACTTCCCTTTTGATTTTTTATTTAGAACAAAACATTTCTGTCCGAAAATTTTAAAATAGTTAACAGTTGGTTTATAACCGAAAAACAATTCAAACGGTGTTTTATTTTCTTTAATTCCTTTAGTGGGACACCTGTTTCTAATATATGCAGCGCAATTTACTGCTTCAGCCCAGAATGTATTTGGAAGGTTTGATTGCATTAATAAACACCTCGCCATTTCGCATAATGTACGATTTTGTCTTTCAATTCTAGAATTTTGCTGAGGGGTCATTGGCGATGAAAATTCGCGTTTAATACCGCATTCTTCAATGTATTTATTGAATTCTTCGCCACAATATTCCAAACCATTATCGGTATGCAGTATCTTAATTTTTTTTCCTAATCGATTTTCGACTGCTGCTTTATATCTCCGGAACGCGTTCTTAGCTTCATCTTTTGTTTTTAGAAAATTTACTTCAATGTAACGAGATTTATCATCCAAAAAAGTAATAAAGTAACGTGATCCGCCATGGGATTTAACATTTATAGGGCCACATAAATCAGAATAAACTACTTCTAATAATTCATCACTATGAAATTTGTTTTCTTTACAAAATGGTTTCACAGTTTGTTTAGACCTAATACATACTTTACAATCTTTTAAGGAATCTTTTTCATTAAAATTTAAATCTCTTAACATATTTTCAGATTTTAATAATTTTAAATCTTTTTCATTTAAATGTCCTAATTTTAAATGCCATTTATGAAAGTTGCTTACCTGAGTTGTTGCAGCGATATCCACCTGCGGCTGAAAAAAATATAAATCACCTTTTCTCGTAGCACTTATAATCAGAGAGCCGCCCTGCTCTGTGATTTTTGCACATTTTTCGGTAAATACAACTCGGCAGTTGTTTGATGTAGCTTTTGATATAGACATTAAATTGCATTTCAATTTTGGAACGCACAAAACATTTGTTAACTTTAAATTGGTTACACCGTGATTACCGGGAACTTTTAATTTGACTGTTCCAACACCTGTGATCTCCGCTGTTTCATCTACAGCTAATTTTATAAATGATCCAATTCTAGGTTCGAAATCTGTAAACAAATTCTTGTCATGAGCCATATGTGATGTCGTACCGCTATCGAGACACCACTCGGAATGTTCTTGGAAAGAGTTACTGGCTGCCATCGTGAACTCTGTACTATCTTCAACCATGAAAGATCTATCTTTGTATTTATTCGATGAAGTGAATTTTCTGTCTGAGATCTTCTTTCTGCATTCTGAGGCTTTATGCCCTACTTTTGAACAGTAATTGCATTTGAAGATTGCATAATTTCTTTCGCCATACATGTTCTTGTTCTGCACAGGCTTTAAGATTTCTCTTTTGTTCTTTTCAGGAAGATTTTTCTTGTGAGTTGTAAAATACGCATTTGATGATTCTTGATGCTTTTTATTTTTTCTTGACTCATATTCTTCCATCATTTTAATTTTTAGAGCTTCAGGCTGCGGCAATTCATCTCTTGCTTCTATGGCGCACCTGAAATTTCCATAGCTGTCAGGAATACTGTATAAGAGCAAAATTGATAATAGGTCTTCGGCTACTTGAATGTCCATTTCTTTTAGCTTGTCCACTATATCAAAGAAAATATTGAGGTGATCGGACATATTTTCACTATCAGACATTTTCTTAAAGTGTAGCTGCTTCAATAGGGTGGCTTTCTTCGCCGGTCCTCTCGATTCGTAAACTTCTTTTAATTTATTCCATACTTCAGTTGAGGTTGTACAATGTTTAATATGACACAACTCACTTGGGGTAATTGCTAGGATTAAATCGGCTCTAGCTTTAAGGTCATTTTCGAGCCATTTTTCTTCGCCTTCGGCGCC
Source organism: Salticus scenicus (assembly GCA_963930645.1). Lineage (NCBI taxonomy): Eukaryota > Metazoa > Arthropoda > Arachnida > Araneae > Salticidae > Salticus > Salticus scenicus. Next base: position 246,020,492 of record OZ005650.1, on the reverse strand, counting down.
TTCATCGGGCTTAATTTTCGTTCCGTTAGCATAACTCCAGTGATCATTCTTGATTAAAACAGCTTCTATCTGCAGCTTCCATGTATCAAAATTGTTTTTCGATAACTTTTCTATATTTAATATTTGCGACATATTTAATCAGCTATAATAGCTTCTTTATAAAAATAGAATCAAAAATACTTTCGATTTCAGCCCTTAGGCTTAACAGTAAGTCGCACTTTCGTTTTAACGAATGTTAATTTAAATTTTTAAAAAGTCGGCAGTAAGATGCGTGTCTCTGGGCCCATAACCATTGTTGGTATAAATGGGTCCACAGAGTAAAAAGCAGAGTCTTTTGAACAATCACAACATTTAATAATATAGAAAAGTAGAATAACATAATGCGGGCATTCTTGCCGCACGCTTAGCAAAGCTTTCTCGTACAGACTCATATAAACTTCTCTCTCAGAGAAAAGAAGATGCGCCGTTGATTACGTAATACAGTTACGTCACATCTGACGTCATGACAGGTGTTCGCTGGTTAACAGCTGATATGAGGAAACATGCATTGAAATCCTTCAGATTTTTTGTAAAAAGTTGGTATCTCAAAAACGGCTCTAACGATTTTCTCTTTAGTGCACTTTTATGTTTTCTGATCGCATTATCTCTCAAAAATGCATATAATATGTGTAATAGTGGGTAATGGAAGTCGTGTGGTTGTTTCACACCAGATTTTTTTTTCTTTATCTGTACCAGATTAGCTTAATTCAAACATAACGTTTCTTTTTTTTTTTTTTTTTTTTTTTTCCCAAATATCATTTTAAAAAATTGTTCTTGCACCGTTTAACATATTTTATATAAATTTATTAATTATTTTTGGACCAAATATCACACATTCAAAACATGATGACTTAGGTAATAATGTTTTATATTTAAAGATTCTGATTTACAGAAATGTATCAAATGCATTAATTAATAATAAAATTAATAATAAATCTTAAACTATTTTGCGTAACCCTAAATTTATCTATTTTATTGTTTATGTCCGCTCTTTAAAGCATTTTCCGTTGGGAATTTCTTGCATTTATAGTAACACATTTTTTACTTAAGGACGGAAAAAATGCAGAGTTTTCGATAAATAAAGTACCCATAGCTATATTTAGATTTCCATGTAATCATTGCCACTGTGTTCACAAATGAGATTAATGCAGGCAATGACTTTAAGTTTCCTTATTTCTATAAAGCTGCTAGCGTGAAAGCGTCATCTTAAATCGAATTTTACTGCTTCCATCATCAAATTATGCGCGTAATTAATACTAATGAGTTGTCTTCTGCATTAAATATTCTATTTATTCTCCATTCTTGCTTTTAGAATTCAAATTATTAAATTATTAAATTTGTAAAAGACACTCAGTGTAATGTATATTTATTTATGTTAAAACAGTTAAACATCGAAAGTTTAATAAAATTTGACCCCACGTTGCATTATATTAATTCACAAGCCATGTTCAAATACCTCATTTAGTCATGATTTTATAGCACGTAACATACGGAGTATCCTTTCACAGACATTCGTGTCAATTTCAATTTATTAGGTATAACTACATTCAAGAAATGAAATGCTTTCACGCATCTAATGTTAATACAGTTTCAAAGACAGTGCACAACTGCCTTTGAAAAGTTGATATATTGAATTTCCATCTGGTTACAAAGATTGGCAGATGCGAATGTATAATCAGAGCATAAGTTTAGCGAAATTTTAATAAACTAAATTACTGTAGGAATATTACCTGTTTTGATAAATTTACTAATAGTACAAGGATTATATCCTTACTAAAACTGTAAATGGAATGAATTAAACCGCATTTCATAACACCAAAACAATATATTTATGCATATTTAACTTTTATTGTATACTAGCAAACTCCTGTGAAATATTTTCATTTTATTTCTTTTCTTAGTTATACCAATTTCACCACCTACTTAAAATTTTAATTTACCAGAAGCCAAATTATAATTAAAACCAAATTAATATTGTACAATGATGAAACCAAATTCATTCAAAGAAAGGTTTTCAAATGAAATTCATGGTTCACGACACGACCCAATTTTCATACTTTCACACGCAGTACAATTTTAATATAGGACTCCCACGACGCCACTTAAATTTTTGTCGTCACGTTGGCGATGACTGTTTATTACATATTACATAGATTGTTAATATTATTCCAATATTTTGTTAGGTATAATGGCATGTTGTTATTGTCAGTGAAATGTTCTGCATGTGCGTGAATCACTTTTTTAAGGTATGCGCTAAATATGCAAATATAAAATCTTTAAGATTCAAAGTTTTGTTAAAGAGTTATCTTAAAATGTAAAAAAAAAAAAAAAAATTAGAAATTATTTAAATTATTATATTTGGAGAATTTCCTATTAAAGAAAAATATATATTTGTAGCAATTTTTAGTTTGTTTAAATATTGTGCTTGCGTTTTTTGTACTATTTTTTATGGTTTTCATAGTTTCTGAATATGCTTTTTATGAAAACAGATGAAATACACTTTACAAAAAGTAAATTTATAAAAGGTTTTTTTTTTATTTTTAAGTCATAAAAATATTATAAAATATTTAATTTAATGAAATGGCATAAATAAAAAATAAAATAAAATAAATAATAGTAATTGCCAGATCAGATAAGAAGGTTTAGGACGATATTAAAAGTACATACTGAATTATAATAAGAATAAACTTTTACACAATTCTTTTGTTAAGCATGTATCAAAAAGTTTAAAAGATTTCGTTAAAAGACATTTTGTCGTTAGTTTATAAAAAAAAAAATGAACTTTTTTTTTTTTTTTTTTTTTTTTAACTTGGGAATGGTGTTTCAATTATGGAAACACTGTTACTCTTTTATTGTTAGCATATACAGAATGAAAATATAAATATATTTAGGCATTTCTTTTTTACTACGCATTTTATCTGAATATATATGTTCTCAAAATCTACTGTATTTACTCATTTTTAGAATGTTCAAAATCAAAATACACACTTGGCTACTTGTTCCACAATTTCTACTCAAACCATCTGATATCGGCCCTAATCTGTAAATCTCCAACGTACACGTGTTATTAAAAACACGCCATCATGTGGCTCGCAGTGAATGGGCAGGATAGCATTTCCTTTCAAGATGAGTCCGATGGAGCAATGTAATTCTCTACGACGATTCACATTAAATTTATGGTATTTAAGTTTGTGGAGAGCGTAATATTCGAATTAATACCGCATTTGTTCAAGAAGATGTCCAATTTTGAGTGTTGGCAGTGTTGGCCTGAGGTGTTAGCTCGTTTAATGATGGAATTGGTTATAAAAACCTCCAGATTATGAAGCATCTGACCTCCGATGATGGATATATCCGATCATTGAGTTGTTCTTTTTTCCACAATATACTTATAATTCAAAATTAGATAAACATAAATTTTTTTGTCCTTTATTTTATTTATTTATTTATTTATTTATTTATTTATTTTTTTTTGAAGGTCTTAAGTAAGAACAATAAAAACATAAAAACTATAATTATGAGTATAGTTACATTTTCAATCTCAAGTTGAAGTAAGTAATATATTCAGTATATTGAAAACACTGTGTTGTGAAACATTAAACTGTTGCCGTTTTCAAAGGCGGTCAAGGGTTAAAAAGAGATGTTTGGTAGCTTAATGATATAAAGATGGCATTACTATGTCTACTGTAGTTTTTTTTTTTTCTTTCTCTGGAGCAATAGAAGATATTTTCATGTTAACGACTGGTAGTTGCAGGCCATCTCAGGCTCAGGTGTCATTTCATTTATAATTATGGAATCGTATGAATAATTTAGCCAATATGCTTCCCTGACAGGAACTCCATTGACAGGCAACTGCCCATTTACCAGGCAACATATAACGTTGTTATAGCGTTGAAAATAAGTCTGAACAGTGAAAAATTAGTTATAACAACGTTGTAACAACGTTATGTGCTACTGGGGTAATTCCCGATTAACGATTCCATAGCTGAAGAGAGTTCTTCTAGAGCTGTGCGTCAAAAAGCATCATTTCTGCATTGATAACTTGATAGACTGCAAACATTATCAATTAAAGGAAAATAAAACAGTTATTAAATGGATATTCTTTTAAAACAAATGCACATTCTTTATAGTTTTTTCTCAAATACACAAATTGTGTACTTTACGCTTTGTACCAAAATGTTACTTAAAATGCATTTGTTTATTTATTTATTTTTTTTATCCAAGTGTGGTTTGCGATCATTTAGTATAACAGATCAAGTGTCTGTATAACATATCAAACACAAAGATTCTACTTTCCCCTGAAAATGGAAGAAAACCCCTAATATCCCCTATCATGTATGTAGTGTATACGCATTTTTTCCCCGCATGTTTATAATTTTGTATGGATATATAAATCTCATTTCCAGTGTTTCTTTTCAGCTTCCCGTATTAAAGTTTATATTTCTTATTTCAAAAATCAATGCATATATATATTTTTACTTCCATTACCCTACTACCGTAGGTAATGGAAGTATTGTATTCGGTCTGAAAATTCGATATCGGGTTTTCACCTGATTTACACGTTTTAAGGTCCCCTGAGTCCAAAAAAGTGGTTTTTGGCAATTGGTCAGTGTGTATGTATGTGTGTGTGTATGTATGTATGTATGTATGTATGTGGAGAATATTCTGGCTATTATAGCTCAGAAACTAATAAAGATAGAGCTACGAAACTTTAGAATTGAAATATGTCTGGTGTACAGATGAAATTTCTAAATTTTGGTGAAAATTGAAAAACAGGAAGTGGGACATCGGGAACCGTTAGTGGGAACCTAAGTCCGTATCTTAAAAACGGCTCTAACGATTTTCTTCAAACTTGCTATATAAACACTCTATTAGATGTCCTTTCGAATGATATAGTTGGTTGGTTCAAAAAAATTCATAGGCGTCCCTTATAAATAGCTCAATTTCAGGCCTTGCAAAGGCGTTCCTTTAAAAACGGTTGTACGGATTTTTTTCAAACTCGCCATTTTAACTCACTTTTAAATATGCTTTTGTATGTAATTATTGTTTTCCTGTCAATAATTGAGTTTAACCGGAAGTGGGACATCGGAAACCGGAAGTGGGACCGTAAGTCCTTATCTCAAAAACGGCTCTAACGATTTTTTTCAGATTTGCTATATAAACACTCTATTAGATGCCCTTTCGAATGATACAGTTGGTTAGTACAGGAAAATTGATAGGCGTCCTGTATAAATATCTCAATTTCAGGTCTCCCGAGGGCGTTCCTTTAAAAACAGCTGTACGGATTTTTTTCAAACTCGCCATATTAACTCACTTTTAAATATCCTTTTGTATGTAATTATTGTTTTCCGGTCAATAATTGATTTTTTGTAAAAAGTTGGTATCTCAAAAACGGCTCTAACGATTTTCTCTTTAGTGCACTTTTATGTTTTCTGATCGCATTATCTCTCAAAAATGCATATAATATGTGTAATAGTGGGTAATGGAAGTCGTGTGGTTGTTTCACACCAGATTTTTTTTTCTTTATCTGTACCAGATTAGCTTAATTCAAACATAACGTTTCTTTTTTTTTTTTTTTTTTTTTTTTTTTCCAAATATCATTTTAAAAAATTGTTCTTGCACCGTTTAACATATTTTATATAAATTTATTAATTATTTTTGGACCAAATATCACACATTCAAAACATGATGACTTAGGTAATAATGTTTTATATTTAAAGATTCTGATTTACAGAAATGTATCAAATGCATTAATTAATAATAAAATTAAAAATAAATCTTAAACTATTTTGCGTAATCCTAAATTATCTATTTTATTGTTTATGTCCGCTCTTTAAAGCATTTTCCGTTGGGAATTTCTTGCATTTATAGTAACACATTTTTTACTTAAGGACGGAAAAAATGCAGAGTTTTCGATAAATAAAGTACCCATAGCTATATTTAGATTTCCATGTAATCATTGCCACTGTGTTCACAAATGAGATTAATGCAGGCAATGACTTTAAGTTTCCTTATTTCTATAAAGCTGCTAGCGTGAAAGCGTCATCTTAAATCGAATTTTACTGCTTCCATCATCAAATTATACGCGTAATTAATACTAATGAGTTGTCTTCTGCATTAAATATTCTATTTATTCTCCATTCTTGCTTTTAGAATTCAAATTATTAAATTATTAAATTTGTAAAAGACACTCAGTGTAATGTATATTTATTTATGTTAAAACAGTTAAACATCGAAAGTTTAATAAAATTTGACCCCACGTTGCATTATATTAACTCACAAGCCATGTTCAAATACCTCATTTAGTCATGATTTTATAGCACGTAACATACGGAGTATCCTTTCACAGACATTCGTGTCAATTTCAATTTATTAGGTATAACTACATTCAAGAAATGAAATGCTTTCACGCATCTAATGTTAATACAGTTTCAAAGACAGTGCACAACTGCCTTTGAAAAGTTGATATATTGAATTTCCATCTGGTTACAAAGATTGGCAGATGCGAATGTATAATCAGAGCATAAGTTTAGCGAAATTTTAATAAACTAAATTACTGTAGGAATATTACCTGTTTTGATAAATTTACTAATAGTACAAGGATTATATCCTTACTAAAACTGTAAATGGAATGAATTAAACCGCATTTCATAACACCAAAACAATATATTTATGCATATTTAACTTTTATTGTATACTAGCAAACTCCTGTGAAATATTTTCATTTTATTTCTTTTCTTAGTTATACCAATTTCACCACCTACTTAAAATTTAATTTTACCAGAAGCCAAATTATAATTAAAACCAAATTAATATTGTACAATGTTCTGCATGTGCGTGAATCACTATTTTAAGGTATGCGCTAAATATGCAAATATAAAATCTTTAAGTTTCAAAGTTTTGTTAAAGAGTTATCTTAAAATGTAAAAAAAAAAAAAAAAAAAAAAAAATAGAAATTATTTAAATTATTATATTTGGAGAATTTCCTATTAAAGAAAAATATATATTTGTAGCAATTTTTAGTTTGTTTAAATATTTTGCTTGCGTTTTTTGTACTATTTTTTATGGTTTTCATGGTTTCTGAATATGCTTTTTATGAAAACAGATGAAATACACTTTACAAAAAGTAAATTTATAAAAGGTTTTTTTTTATTTTTAAGTCATAAAAATATTATAAAATATTTAATTTAATGAAATGGCATAAATAAAAAATAAAATAAAATAAATAATAGTAATTGCCAGATCAGATAAGAAGGTTTAGGACCATATTAGAAGTACATACTAAATTATAATAAGAATAAACTTTTACACAATTCTTTTGTTAAGCATGTATCAAAAAGTTTAAAAGATTTCGTTAAAAGACATTTTGTCGTTAGTTTATGAAAAAAAAAATGAACTTTTTTTTTTTTTTTTTTTTTTTAACTTGGGAATGGTGTTTCAATTATGGAAACACTGTTACTCTTTTATTGTTAGCATATACAGAATGAAAATATAAATATGTTTAGGCATTTCATTTTTACTACGCATTTTATCTGAATATATATGTTCTCAAAATCTACTGTATTTACTCATTTTTAGAATGTTCAAAATCAAAATACTCACTTGGCTACTTGTTCCACAATTTCTACTCAAACCATCTGATATCGGCCCTAATCTGTAAATCTCCAACGTACACGTGTTATTAAAAACACGCCATCATGTGGCTCGCAGTGAATGGGCAGGATAGCATTTCCTTTCAAGATGAGTCCGATGGAGCAATGTAATTCTCTACGACGATTCACATTAAATTTATGGTATTTAAGTTTGTGGAGAGCGTAATATTCGAATTAATACCGCATTTGTTCAAGAAGATGTCCAATTTTGAGTGTTGGCAGTGTTGGCCTGAGGTGTTAGCTCGTTTAATGATGGAATTGGTTATAAAAACCTCCAGATTATGAAGCATCTGACCTCTGATGATGGATATATCCGATCATTGAGTTGTTCTTTTTTCCACAATATACTTATAATTCAAAATTAGATAAACATAAATTTTTTTGTCCTTTATTTTATTTATTTATTTATTTATTTATTTATTTATTTTTTGAAGGTCTTAAGTAAGAACAATAAAAACATAAAAACTATAATTATGAGTATAGTTACATTTTCAATCTCAAGTTGAAGTAAGTAATATATTCAGTATATTGAAAACACTGTGTTGTGAAACATTAAACTGTTGCCGTTTTCAAAGGCGGTCAAGGGTTAAAAAGAGATGTTTGGTAGCTTAATGATATAAAGATGGCATTACTATGTCTACTGTAGTTTTTTTTTTTTTTCTTTCTCTGGAGCAATAGAAGATATTTTCATGTTAACGACTGGTAGTTGCAGGCCATCTCAGGCTCAGGTGTCATTTCATTTATAATTATGGAATCGTATGAATAATTTAGCCAATATGCTTCCCTGACAGGAACTCCATTGACAGGCAACTGCCCATTTACCAGGCAACATATAACGTTGTTATAGCGTTGAAAATATGTCTGAACAGTGAAAAATTAGTTATAACAACGTTGTAACAACGTTATGTGCTACTGGGGTAATTCCCGATTAACGATTCCATAGCTGAAGAGAGTTCTTCTAGAGCTGTGCGTCAAAAAGCATCATTTCTGCATTGATAACTTGATAGACTGCAAACATTATCAATTAAAGGAAATTAAAACAGTTATTAAATGGATATTCTTTTAAAACAAATGCACATTCTTTATAGTTTTTTCTCAAATACACAAATTGTGTACTTTACGCTTTGTACCAAAATGTTACTTAAAATGCATTTGTTTATTTATTTATTTTTTTTTATCCAAGTGTGGTTTGCGATCATTTAGTATAACAGATCAAGTGTCTGTATAACATATCAAACACAAAGATTCTACTTTCCCCTGAAAATGGATGAAAACCCCTAATATCCCCTATCATGTATGTAGTGTATACGCATTTTTTCCCCGCATGTTTATAATTTTGTATGGATATATAAATCTCATTTCCAGTGTTTCTTTTCAGCTTCCCGTATTAAAGTTTATATTTCTTATTTCAAAAATCAATGCATATATATATTTTTACTTCCATTACCCTACTACCGTAGGTAATGGAAGTATTGTATTCGGTCTGAAAATTCGATATCGGGTTTTCACCTGATTTACACGTTTTAAGGTCCCCTGAGTCCAAAAAAGTGGTTTTTGGCAATTGGTCAGTGTGTATGTATGTGTGTGTGTATGTATGTATGTATGTATGTATGTGGAGAATATTCTGGCTATTATAGCTCAGAAACTAATAAAGATAGAGCTACGAAACTTTAGAATTGAAATATGTCTGGTGTACAGATGAAATTTCTAAATTTTGGTGAAAATTGAAAAACAGGAAGTGGGACATCGGGAACCGGAAATGGGACCGTAAGTCCGTATCTCAAAAACGACTCTAACGATGTTCTTCAAACTTGCTATATAAACACTCTATTAGATGTCCTTTCGAATGATATAGTTGGTTGGTTCAAAAAAATTCATAGGCGTCCCTTATAAATAGCTCAATTTCAGGCCTTGCAAAGGCGTTCCTTTAAAAACGGTTGTACGGATTTTTTTCAAACTCGCCATTTTAACTCACTTTTAAATATGCTTTTGTATGTAATTATTGTTTTCCTGTCAATAATTGAGTTTAACCGGAAGTGGGACATCGGAAACCGGAAGTGGGACCGTAAGTCCTTATCTCAAAAACGGCTCTAACGATTTTTTTCAGATTTGCTATATAAACACTCTATTAGATGCCCTTTCGAATGATATAGTTGGTTAGTTCAGGAAAATTGATAGGCGTCCTGTATAAATATCTCAATTTCAGGTCTCCCGAGGGCGTTCCTTTAAAAACAGCTGTACGGATTTTTTTCAAACTCGTCATATTAACTCACTTTTAAATATCCTTTTGTATGTAATTATTGTTTTCCGGTCAATAATTGATTTTTTGTAAAAAGTTGGTATCTCAAAAACGGCTCTAACGATTTTCTCTTTAGTGCACTTTTATGTTTTCTGATCGCATTATCTTTCAAAAATGCATATAATATGTGTAATAGTGGGTAATGGAAGTCGTGTGGTTGTTTCACACCAGATTTTTTTTTCTTTATCTGTACCAGATTAGCTTAATTCAAACATAACGTTTCTTTTTTTTTTTCCAAATATCATTTTAAAAAATTGTTCTTGCACCGTTTAACATATTTTATATAAATTTATTAATTATTTTTGGACCAAATATCACACATTCAAAACATGATGACTTAGGTAATAATGTTTTATATTTAAAGATTCTGATTTACAGAAATGTATCAAATGCATTAATTAATAATAAAATTAATAATAAATCTTAAACTATTTTGCGTAATCCTAAATTATCTATTTTATTGTTTATGTCCGCTCTTTAAAGCATTTTCCGTTGGGAATTTCTTGCATTTATAGTAACACATTTTTTACTTAAGGACGGAAAAAATGCAGAGTTTTCGATAAATAAAGTACCCATAGCTATATTTAGATTTCCATGTAATCATTGCCACTGTGTTCACAAATGAGATTAATGCAGGCAATGACTTTAAGTTTCCTTATTTCTATAAAGCTGCTAGCGTGAAAGCGTCATCTTAAATCGAATTTTACTGCTTCCATCATCAAATTATGCGCGTAATTAATACTAATGAGTTGTCTTCTGCATTAAATATTCTATTTATTCTCCATTCTTGCTTTTAGAATTCAAATTATTAAATTATTAAATTTGTAAAAGACACTCAGTGTAATGTATATTTATTTATGTTAAAACAGTTAAACATCGAAAGTTTAATAAAATTTGACCCCACGTTGCATTATATTAACTCACAAGCCATGTTCAAATACCTCATTTAGTCATGATTTTATAGCACGTAACATACGGAGTATCCTTTCACAGACATTCGTGTCAATTTCAATTTATTAGGTATAACTACATTCAAGAAATGAAATGCTTTCACGCATCTAATGTTAATACAGTTTCAAAGACAGTGCACAACTGCCTTTGAAAAGTTGATATATTGAATTTCCATCTGGTTACAAAGATTGGCAGATGCGAATGTATAATCAGAGCATAAGTTTAGCGAAATTTTAATAAACTAAATTACTGTAGGAATATTACCTGTTTTGATAAATTTACTAATAGTACAAGGATTATATCCTTACTAAAACTGTAAATGGAATGAATTAAACCGCATTTCATAACACCAAAACAATATATTTATGCATATTTAACTTTTATTGTATACTAGCAAACTACTGTGAAATATTTTCATTTTATTTCTTTTCTTAGTTATACCAATTTCACCACCTACTTAAAATTTTAATTTACCAGAAGCCAAATTATAATTAAAACCAAATTAATATTGTACAATGTTCTGCATGTGCGTGAATCACTATTTTAAGGTATGCGCTAAATATGCAAATATAAAATCTTTAAGTTTCAAAGTTTTGTTAAAGAGTTATCTTAAAATGTAAAAAAAAAAAAAAAAAAAAAAAAAAAAAAATAGAAATTATTTAAATTATTATATTTGGAGAATTTCCTATTAAAGAAAAATATATATTTGTAGCAATTTTTAGTTTGTTTAAATATTGTGCTTGCGTTTTTTGTACTATTTTTTATGGTTTTCATGGTTTCTGAATATGCTTTTTATGAAAACAGATGAAATACACTTTACAAAAAGTAAATTTATAAAAGGTTTTTTTTTTATTTTTAAGTCATAAAAATATTATAAAATATTTAATTTAATGAATTGGCATAAATAAAAAATAAAATAAAATAAATAATAGTAATTGCCAGATCAGATAAAAAGGTTTAGGACGATATTAAAAGTACATACTGAATTATAATAAGAATAAACTTTTACACAATTCTTTTGTTAAGCATGTATCAAAAAGTTTAAAAGATTTCGTTAAAAGACATTTTGTCGTTAGTTTATGAAAAAAAAAAAAATGAACTTTTTTTTTTTTTTTTTTTTAACTTGGGAATGGTGTTTCAATTATGGAAACACTGTTACTCTTTTATTGTTAGCATATACAGAATGAAAATATAAATATGTTTAGGCATTTCATTTTTACTACGCATTTTATCTGAATATATATGTTCTCAAAATCTACTGTATTTACTCATTTTTAGAATGTTCAAAATCAACATACTCACTTGGCTACTTGTTCCAAAATTTCTACTCAAACCATCTGATATCGGACCTAATCTGTAAGTTTCCAACGTACACGTGTTATTAAAAACACGCCATCATGTGGCTCGCAGTGAATGGGCAGGATAGCATTTCCTTTCAAGATGAGTCCGATGGAGCAATGTAATTCTCTACGACGATTCACATTAAATTTACGGTATTTAAGTTTGTGGAGAGCGTAATATTCGAAATAATACCGCATTTGTTCAAGAAGATGTCCAATTTTGAGTGTTGGCAGTGTTGGTCTGAGGTGTTAGCTCGTTTAAGGATGGAATTGGTTATAAAGACCTCCAGATTATGAAGCATCTGACCTCCGATGACGGATATATCCAATCATTAAGTTGTTCTTTTTTCCACAATATACTTATGATTCAAAATTAGATAAACATAATTTTTTTTTTCTTTTTTTTTTTTTTGAAGGTCTTAAGTAAGAACAATAAAATCATAAAAACTATAATTATGAGTATGGTTACATTTTCAATCTCAAGTTGAAATAAGTAATATATTCAGTATATTGAAAACACTGTGCTCTGAAACATTAAATTGTTGCCCTTTTCAAAGGCGGTCAAGGATTAAAAAGAGATGTTTAGTAGCTTAATGATATAAATATGGCATTACTATGTTTACTGTAGTTTTTTTTTTTTTTTTTTTTTTTTTTTTTTTCTGGAGCAATAGAAGATATTTTCATGTTAACGGCCTAGCAGTTGCAGGCCATCCCAGGCTCATGTGTCATTTCATTTATAATTATGGAATCCTATGAATAATTTAGCTAATATGTTTCCCTGACATGAACTCGATTGACAGGCAACTGCCCATTTTATTCCCGATTTATAGAGCTGTGCGACAAAAAGCATCATTTCTGCATTGATAACTTGATAGACTGCAAACGTTATCAATTAAAGAAAACTAAAACAGTTATTAAATGGATATTCTTTTTAAAAAATGCACATTCTTTATTATTTTTCTCAAATACACAAATTGTGTATTTTACGCTTTGTACCAAATCTTACTTAAAATGCATTTTTTTTTTATCCATGTGTAGTTTGAGATAATTTATTATAACAGATTAAGTGCCTGTATAACATATCAAGCACTAAGATTCTACTTTCTCCGGAAAATCGATGAAATCCCCCAATATCCCCTATCATGTATGTAATGCAAATGCAACATTTTTTTTTTTTTTTTTTTTTTTTTTGTATGAATGTATAAAACTTTTTTCCAATGTTTGTTTTTCAGCTTCCTGTATTATAGTTTATATTTCTTATTTCGAAAATCAATGCATATATATATTATCTGAACCAGATTAGCTTAATTCAGACTGAAAGTTTTTACTTATTTATTTATTTATTTTCTTTTTTCAAATAAGATTTAAAAGAATTGTTCTTGCCCCATCTTATAAATTGTATATAAATTTATGAATTATTTTTGGACCAAATATTACACATTCAAAACATGATGACTGAGGTAATAATGTCTTATATTTAAAGATACTGATTTAAAGAAATGTATCAAATACATTAATAATAAATCTTAAACTATTTTGCGTAACCCTAAATTTATCTATTTTAATGTTTAAGTCCGCTTTCTAAAGCATTATCCGTTGGGAATTTCTTGCATTTATAGTAACACATTTTTTACTTAAGGCCGGAAAAAATGCAGAGCTTTCGGTAAATAAAGTACCCATAGCTATATTTAGATTCCCATGTAATCATTGTCACTGTGTTCACAAATGTGATTAATGCAGTTAATGACTTTAAGTTTCCTTATTTCTATAAAGCTGCTAGCGTGAGAGCGTCATCTTAAATCGAATTTTACTGCTTCCATCATCAAATTATGCGCGTAATTAATACTGATGAGTTGTCTTCTGCATTAAATATTCTATTTATACCCCATTCTTGCTCCTTGATTTGAAATTATTAAATTATTTAATTTGTTTGTGAAACTTAATCTAAATGCAATACAAATGATTTTTTTTTTTACTAATATTTTTACTTATACATATGTAAAAATAACTACACATTTTTCTTGAAATTATTCTACTCTTGTTATTTTGCTAATTAAATTAGGTATAAATTCAGATATCGACTGAAATAGGAAGAGGTTAGTAGGAAAATTAAGAACAAATATCCCTTGAGAAAAAGAAATATCTATATAAATATCATTACTTAAAAAATCAATAGCCGCATAAAACTTAATTATGACAGTTCTTAAAATATTAATCCTGCAGTAATTTGGATTTATATTTATTAAAACTGTGGTTAGAACAATGATTTGTGTTTAAGCATATGCATTATGTAATTTATAGTATTTTATTACAAGCATTTATGAGTGGAAATAGAAAAATCGCATATAAAAATACAATAAAAAGCGATAATTATGAAAAAAAATTCTTTACAGAATTCTTTTCTATCATTTAAGAGTTTAATATTAAATACACACACACACACACAAAAAAAAAAAAAAAAAAAAAAAAAGAAAGAAATTTATAATTTTAAGAATGCTGTCAAATTTTCCCATTTTTTTTTCCTACTAAAATTCAACTTAATATGTCTAACCAAAGAGTAAACCAGATAATACAAGCACATTTTGATAAAATTAAAGAAGAATGAAAACTGGAAAAAAATATCAATATATGATTTTCTTCTTTTTTCTTCAAAAACCATACAATATTTTGTGCAGCTAATATATACCGTCTAAACTAAGCTGGGCATATACACTACGCTGTGAATTAAAAATATCATTACAGCACATTAACAAACAAACAATAATTAACAACAAACAGTTACAAATACCGTAACAAAAGGTAAATCATTATAGGTATTATCATTAAGAATAAGTCTTAATAAAATTATGTAATGCTACCACATATATATTTTCATTGTGTTACATTTTATATATATACTAGCTGGAACCCGTCGACTTCGACGGTCACTTTATTGCCCGTAATGTTTCAAAAATCGTCGTATCATTATTTTAATGTATTTCAAGTTAAAACATCTAATATAATTTACAACATTTCACTTAAAAAAAAAAAAAGAAATTCGGAAAAATTGTTATAAATTGAAATACTATATATGACATCACTTTCTACAAAGTACTGTCAATGTGACGTCAAACTGACTCCAAATAAAACAGTTGCTATCTTTTATTTTCTGTTTCTTTTTATACTAAGGCTACATGTTAGCTGACCCGCCCGGCGTTGCCCGGACCCATGATAATAACCTTAATTGAACCTTAAATTTGTATGATTTTATATCTTTAACTCGATTTTGTTTGAATTTCTATTTTAAATAAAGGCATCGCGAAAAAAATAATCAGCTGTAAATAAAAAATTACCACGAACCGAACGAAACTCAGTCTTGTGACACCGGTGTCTGCGGCAGCACATACGTGAGCCGCTAATAACATAAAAAAAATTCCCAAAAATTAACCTGCAACCGAAAGAACCCGCCTGGTGTTGGCCGGCCCATGATAATAACCTTAAATGCACCTTAAATTTGTATAGTTTTATATCTTTAACTCGATTTTGTTTGATTTTCTATTTTTAAATGAAAACATCACAAATAATAATAATAATAATAATCTGTAACAAAAAAAATTACTTCAAACGGAACGGAACTCGGATTCGTATCCCAGTGCCTGTGGCACGTATATGCAGGCCGCTATTAACATGAAAAAATTCTCAAAAATTAACCTTGAACCGAACGAACCTCTGACTCGTGTTACCGCTGCCTGCGGCTGCGGCACCGTATAGCGGTCATGCTACGCAAGCACTGCAAAATCCACTTTCCTCCAACAGGGAGCGCAGTATGTTGTATACGAACATCACCAATCACCTTGAATTTCCAAGACCTTTCAAATAAGGTGTCACATGGTGGTGTCAACTGCAAAATCCTTTAGTTGCACTTTCCACCGCAAGGGGGCGCAGTTTGTTCTGTACGAACATCACCAACGGTGAGGAAATACCAAGACCATTAAAATAAGATATAACATGATAGGGTCTAGTACAGAATCACCTAGTTCCATTTTTCACCACCAGGGGGCGCACTATATTGTATACAAACATCCCCAATCACCTTGAATTTCCAAGACCTTTCAAATAAGGTGTCACATGGTGGTGTCAACTGGAAAATCTTTAGTTGCACTTTCCACCGCCAGGGGGCGCAGTTTGTTCTGTACGAACATCACCAACGGTGAGGAAATACCAAGACCTTCAAAATAAGATATAACATGATAGGGTCTACTACAAAATCACCTAGTTCCATTTTTCACCACCAGGGGGCACACTATATTGTATACAAACATCCCCAATCAACATGAAATTTCAAGACCTCTATCACCAATCGCCTTGGATTTCCAAGACCTTTTAAATAAGGTGTCACATGGTTTTGTCAACTGCCAAATCCTTTAGTTGCAGTTTCCACCGCCAGGGGGCGCACTGTGTTCTGTACGAACATCACCAACGGTCAGGAAATACCAAGACCTTTAAAATAAGATGTAACATGATAGGGTCTACAGCAAAATCACTTAGTTCCATTTTTCACCACCAGGGGTCGGACTATACTGAATACAAACATCCCCAATCGACATGAAATTTCAAGACCTTTAAAATGAGGTGCTACATGTGTGGGTCTAGAACGGATTTCCTTCTCAAACTAATTTCCCCCCTTTCCCCTCCCCTCCAAATCTACTTTCCCCCTTTTTTCCCCCTTTAAAATCGAAAATTCCAAATTCGCAGATATTGATTTTTTATTATTCGACTCTAGTCCCCATATGTACAATTTCTTCCCCGTGAAGTAATTTAAAGCTTAGTTAAGCTCGTAAACGTGTTTTTAACCCGAAACGGGTGGGAAACGGTTTCCCACCCGTTTTCCCCCCTTCGACTTTTTTTTATTTTTCTCTTCTCATAGCACATCTACAGACCAAGACCTTTTTTTAGACACCTCAACCAAATTTTTACACCAAGTAGTTCTCTCAATATAGTGGAGACAGACAAAAACATGTTTCAAATTAATATATAGATTTTTTCATGTTGCCACACTGTAAAAAAGGATCAATAATTAAAAAATAAAATGATAACACGTGAACTTTGTTTTTAGAAGGCAATAAAAATTCAGATAAACTCGCTGCATTGTTGCATTTCCGAAAATGACGTCATTCGTTTTTAACCCAAACGGGTGGGAAACGGTTTCCCACCCGTTTCCTCCGGGGGGAAAACGGTTTCCCCCCTGGGGGAAACCATTCGACTTTTTTTTATTATTCATTAACCATTCGACTTTTTTTTATTCTTTTCATAGCATATCTACAGACCAAGACCTTTCTTTAGACACCTCAACCGAATTTTTACACCTAGCCGTTCTCTCAATATAGTGGAGACAGACAAAAACATGTTTCAAATTAATATATAGACAATATATTAATCCTGACTAGCACTTAAACAGTCAAACAAATAAAGTGTTAGCGACGCACTCAAAATATATATCTTTCTTATTATATGAGAAATAAGTAAAAACAATTTTGTAAAAAATGTTATTATAAAGTAAATTAAAACTTCTGAACTATTTTTAACACTTTCCAACAAGGTTGAAAAGTGTTAATTACTTCGGTTTGTCTGTCTGTCTGTCCGCGCTCTAACTCCCGTAAATATTTATGGAATTTCTTGAAACTGATATATGTTATTCAATTCACTATCCGATGTTCCCTATTGGAAATGGAGGTTATACCTCTACTGGTTGTGTACAGGGACCCCCGAAAATATTTCAAAGCATTGTGTTCTATGAGAGGCCTTTATATAAACCGTATTTTCATACCCTTACTGTACAAAAATCTTAATGAAATTGAAATAATGTTACTCAAGTTCACTATCGCATGTTTCCTGTATAAAATGGAGTAAATACCACCACTGATTTGTGTACAGGGACCCCCGAAAATATTTCAAAGCATTGTGTTCTATGAGAGGCATTTCTATAAACCATATTTTCATACACTTACTGTACAGAAATGTTAAAGAAATTGAAATTTGTCATTCAAGTTCACTATCGGATGTTTCCTGTATAAAATGGAGTAAATGCCACCACTGATTTGTGTACAGGGACACACAAAAGTATTCCAAAACAATGCGTTTTATGGGGGATATTTCTAAAAACTAAATTTTAATAACTTTACTTTGCACGGAGATTTATGAAATTGAAATGTGTTATTTATAAAAATGTGTTATTTATTAAAATGCTTTGCATAGAATATAGCATGATTAGCATTAGATTTACAGGGTGACACAAAAATATTCAGTTATATAAAGAGCTAATAAAATATATTTGCTAAAATTGTATTTTCGAATACATTAAGGGTTTTTACTACTTTCTAACATTTTTAACCTTTCCCAACAAGGTTGAAAATTGTTAATGACATCGGTTTTTCTGTCTGTCTGCCTGTCTGTCTGTCCGCGCTCTAACTCCCGAAAATATTTGTGGAATTTCTTGAAACTGATATATGTTATTCAAGTTCACTATCGGATGTTCCCTATTGAAAATGGAGTTTATACCTTTACTGGTTTGTATACAGGGACACCCGAAAATATTTCAAAGCATTGTGTTCTATGAGAGGTATTTCTATAAATCATATTTTCATACCTTTACTGTACACATATCTTAATGAAATTGAAATATGTTATTCAAGTTCACTATTGGATGTTTCCTGTAAAAATGGATTAAATACCATCACTGTTTTATATACAAGGACTCTGAAAAGTATTCTGAAGCATTGCGTTCTATGAGAGATATTTCTGTAAGTCAAATTTTAATAACTTTACTTTCCACGAAGTTTTAGGAAATTGAAATATGTTATCTATATGCACAAAAGTATGCTTTACATAGAATATAGCATGATTAGCATTAGACTTACAGGGTGACACAAAAATATTCTGTTATATTAAGAGCTATTGATAAAAGTTTGCTAGAATTGTACTTTCGTTTACATTAAGCGTTTTTAACACTTTCTAACATTTTTTTAAGTGGGAATGTGGTATCAATTTGTGTATCTGTTCGTCTCTCTGCCTGCCCGCACTCTAACTCCCGTAAATATTTATGGAATTTTTTGAAACTGATATATGTTATTTAAGTTCACTATCGGGTGTTCCCTACTGAAAATGGAGTTTATACCTATACCGGTTTGTGTACAGGGATTCCCGAAAGTATTTAAAAAAATTGTGTTATATGGAAGGTATACTTGAAACCATATTTTCATACCTTTACTGTACAATATCTTCATGATATTGAAATATGTTATTCCGGTTCACTATTAGATGTTTCCTATATAAAATAGATTATAAATCAACTCTGTTTTATATACAGGGACACTCAAAAGTTCTCCAAAGCATGCGTTCTTTGTGAGATATTTCTATAAATCAAATTTTAATAACTTTACTTTCCACGAAGTTTTAGGAAATTGAAATATGTTATTTATATGCACAAAAGAATGCTTTGCATAGAATATAGAATGGTCACCAATAGATTTCCAGGGTGACACAAAAATATTCAGTTATATTAAGAGCTCTTAATAAAAAATAGCTAGAATTGTACTTTCGATTACATTAAGCGTTTTTAACACTTTCTATCATGTTTTTAGTGTGAATATCATTTCAATTTGTGTATATGTCTGACTGTTCTTCTGTCCGTCTGTCTCTCTGTCTGTTTTTCTGCGCTCTAATTTCCGTAAATATTTATGGAATTTCTTTAAACCGATGTATTTTATTGAAGTTCACTATCGGATGTTCCCTATTGAAAATGGAATAGATACCTCTACTGGTTTGTGTACAGGGACCCCCGAAAATATTTCACAGCATTGTGTTCTATGAGAGGAATTTCTATAAACCATATTTTCATACCTTCACTGTAGACATATCTTAATGAAATTGAAATATGTTATTCAAGTTCAATATTGGGTCTTTCCTCTATAAAATGGAGGAAATACCACCATCGGTTTATACACAGTGACACTCAAAAGTATTCCAAAGCATTGTGTTCTATGAGTGTTATTTTTATAAATATTTTCCTTATAGAATGTTCCCTATTTAAAATGACATTAATAGGTCCTGTACAACTATTTTCATTACAGAAACAATACAGACAACACCACCAAAAAAAAAAAAAAAAAAAATGCCAATTCATTACGTTTTAGGACAGGTTTTTTTAAAGTTATATTTAAAAATCTTTCTACTGTAAAAATCATAAAAATATTGATATGTATTGTTAATACTCTAAAATAACGTTTTTATAGAATATGATATGATTAACTTTCTGA
This sequence comes from Salticus scenicus, assembly GCA_963930645.1. Taxonomy (NCBI): domain Eukaryota; kingdom Metazoa; phylum Arthropoda; class Arachnida; order Araneae; family Salticidae; genus Salticus; species Salticus scenicus. The sequence goes on along the minus strand of OZ005650.1, from coordinate 245,999,920 downwards.
TTTACAGGGCTACACAAAAATATTCTGAGAGATCAAAAGCTCTAATTATAATCTAATGGCTGCATTTTCTTTTGCGTTACGCCTTTTTATCACTTTCCAAAATGCCTAAGAGTAATTTTAAAATCAATTATCCTATCTGTATATTTTTCAGTCCTTGTGTCTGTTGTGTGATAACGTAGGCAAAGAATATTAAAAGTTATTCGATACAACAATTACGTACAGTTGGAAAGTGTTACTAATCAATGCGTACTACATGATTTTCCTTTCTTGTTTATTTACGATTATTTTCTTTGAAGAGTGGATTAAAATGAATATATATTTGCATATATAATGTGGGTTTTCATTAATTTTAAATCTCCATAGAAACAAATAATTTACTTTTAAAAAAAATGTCAAACGATAGAAACAGCGAAAAAAAACATACACGTACACACACACACACACACATATTATACCACTTATATTATATAAAAATGTGAACTAATATGACTTTCATTGTTTTTAACACTTTCCAACAAGGTTGAAAAGTGTTTATGACGGTTTGTCTGTCTGTCTGTATGTCCGCGCTCTAACTTCCGTAAATAATTATGGAATTTCTTGAAACTGATATATGTTATTCAAGTTCACTATCGGACGGTCCCTATTGAAAAGGGAGATTATACCTCTACTGGTTTGTGTACAGGGACACCCGAAAGTTTTTCAAAGCATTGTGTTCTATGAGAGGTATATCTATAAACCATATTTTCATAACTTTACTGTAGACATATCTTAATGAAATTGAAATATGTTATTCAAGTTCACTATTGGACGCTTTCTATTAACAATGGAGTTTATACCTCTACTGGTTTGTGCACAGGGAAACCCGAAAGTATTTCAAAGCATTGTGTTCTATGAGAGATATTTCTATAAACCATACTTTCATACCTTTACTCTAGACATATCTTAATGAAATTGAAATATGATATTCAAGTTTACTATCGGATGTTCTCTACTGAAAATGGAGTTTATACCTCTGCTGGTTTGTGTACAGGGACACCCGAAAGTAATTCAAAGAATCGTGTTCTATGAGAGATATTTCTATAAACCATATTTTCATAACTTTATTGTAGACATATCTTAATGAAATTGAAATATGTTATTCAAATTCACTATCGGACATTCCCTATTAAAATAGAGTTTATACCTCTACTGGTTTGTGTACAGGGACACCCGGAATTATTTCAAAGCATTGTGTTCTATGAGAGGTATTTCTAAAAAACATATTTTCATACCTTCACTGAAGACATATCTTAATGAAATTTAAATATGTTATTCAAGTTCACTATCGAACGTTCCCTATTAAAAATGGAGTTTATACTTCTACAGGTTTCTGTACAGAGACACCCGAAAGTATTTCAAAGCATTGTGTTCTATGAGAGGTATTTTTATAAACCATATTTTCATACCTTTACTCTAGACATATCTTAATGAAATTAAAATATGATATTCAAGTTTACTATCGGACGTTCGCTACTGAAAATGGAGTTTATACCTCTGCTGGTTTGTGTACAGGGACACCCGAAAGTATTTCAAAGAATCGTGTTCTATGAGAGATATTTCTATAAACCATGTTTTCATAACTTTACTGTAGACATATCTAAATGAAATTGAAATACGTTATTCAGGTTCACTATCGGACGTTCCCTATTGAAAATGGAGTTTATACCCCTACTGGATTGTGTACAGGGACACCCGAAAGTACTTCAAAGCATTGTGTTCTATGAGAGATAGTTCTATAAACCATATTTTCATAACTTTACTGTAGACATATCTTAATGAAATTGAAATATGTTATTCAAGTTCACTATCGGACATTCCCTATTGAAAATAGAGTCTATACCTCTATTGGTTTGTGTACAGGGAAACCCGGAATTATTTCAAAGCATTGTGTTCTATGAGAGGTATTTTTATAAATGATATTTCAATTCCTTTACTGTAGACATATCTTAATGAAATTGAAATATGTTTTTCAAGTTCACTATTGGATGTTTCCTGTATAAAATGGAGGAGAATATCACCATAGGTTTATGTACAGGGACACTCAAATGTATTTCAAAGCATTGCGTTCTATGGGAGATATTTCTATAAATCAAATTTTATTAGCTTTACTTTCCGCGAAGTTTTAGGAAATTGAAATGTGTTATTTATATGCACAAATGAATGCTTTGCATAGAATATAGCAGGATAAGCATTCGATTTACAGGGTGGCACAAAAAAATCCAGTTATATTAAGAGGTATTAATAAAAAAATTGCTAGAATTGTACTTTCGTTTACTTTAAGAGTTTTTAACACTTTCTAGCATTTTTTGAATGTGATTATGATTTCAGTTTTGTGTATCTGCATGTCCGTCTGTCTGTCTGCCTGTCTGTCTGTCCGAGCTCTAACTCCCGTAAATATTTATGGAATTATATGTTATTCATTTTCACTATCGGATGTTCCCTATAGAAAATGAAGTTTATACCACTACTGGTTTGTGTACAGGGATACTCGAAATTATTTAAAAGCATTGAGTTCTATGAGATTTATTTCTGTAAACCATGTTTTTATACTTTTTCTGTAGATATATCTTAACGATATTGAAATATGTTATTCAAATTCCCTATTGGATGTGTCCTCTATAAAATGGAGGAAATACCACCACCGATTTATATACAGGAACACTCAAAAGTATTAAAAAGCGTATTCTATGAGAGATATTTCTATAAATCAAATTTTAATAACTTTACTTTCCACGAAGTTTTAGGAAATTGAAATATGTTATTTAAATACACAAAAAAAAAAAAAAAAAAAATTATTTGCATAGAATGTAGCATGATTAGCATTAGATTTACAGGGGGACACAAAAATATCCATTTATATTAAGAGTTATTAATAAAAAATTGCTAGAAGTGTACTTTCGTTTACATTAAGAATTTTTAACACTTTCTAACATTTTTAAGTGTGAATATGATTTCAGTTTGTGTATCTATCCATCTGTCTGTCTATCTGTCTGCCCGCGCTCTAACTCCTGTAAATATTACTGGAATTTCTCGAAACTGATATATTTTATTGAAGTTCACTATCGGATGTTTCATATTGAAAATGCAGTGAATATCTGTTCTGGTTTGTGTACAGGGACACCCAAAAGCATTCGAAAGCATTGTGTTCTATGAGTGTTATTTTTATAAATATTTTCCGTATAGAATGTTCCCTATTTAAAATGACATTAATAGGTCCTGTACAACTAGTTTGTTTATAGGGACAACAACAACAAAGAAAAATGCCAATGCATTACGTTTTCGGATAGAATTTTTTCAAAGGTATATTTAAAAGTCTTTCTACTGAAAAAATCATAAAAATATTGAAATGTTTTATTTATATTCTAAAATGATGTTTTGTATAGAATATGATATGATTAACTTTCTGATTTACAGGGCTACACTAAAATATTCAGATAGATCAAAATCTGTAATTATAATCTAATGGCTGGATTTTCTTTTGCGTTAAGCCTTTTTATCACTTTCCAAAATGATGAAGAGTAATTTTAAAATCAATTAGTCTATCTGTATATTTTTCAGTCCTTCTGTCTGTTGTGTGATAACGTAGGGGAAGAATATTAAAAGTTATTCGATACAATAATTACGTACGGTTGGAAAGTGTTACTAATCAATGCGTACTACATGATTTTCCTTTCTTGTTTATTTACGATTATTTTCTTTGAAGAGTGGATTAAAATGAATATATATTTGCATATATTATTTTATGAGAATCGCAAATTCGTTTGTATAAAATATTAATGCGCCATTTATATGTAATTTTACAAAAAAAAAAAAAAAAAAAAAAAAAAAAATTCTTAAATGGAAATAAAAATAAATTTATGTTTCAAAATAACTTTTCTAAAAATAATTACATTGTTCCGCTGCATACAAAATCTATTTTGTTTATTTTATTTTTGATACAGACATAAATAAGGCATAAATATTTTTACTTACTGAAAACATAAAATTAAGTTTTAAATTATATGCTATGCTTCACATTTTATTATTATTATTATTATTATTATTATTTATTTATTTATTTATTTTTTTTTTTTAATTAAAACTTATTAATAAATTGTGAAAATTTCCAGGAAAAAAATATATATAGCTCAATTTTTGGATAAAATTGAAGAATGCTAAGGTTCTAACATTTCATAGTATTATTTTTTCACAAAGTATATATTAATTATTTATTTATTTGAAACAAACATCCCAGATGTAGACTATTTGTAAGGGACATTAGAAATTTCTTGAATTGCTAAAAATTGTATTTTTATAACACGATTTCACTTTGTTTCTTATTTTGACCCACACAAGTCAAAAAGCACCAATTCTTTTTGTTTTTTCTATCATATATTTCAAAGCTGTGTATTTATCAGAAAGGTATATATATATATATATATATATATATCTAATAGTTTTATTTATATATCTAATAGTATATATATATATATATATATATATATATATATATATATAATAGTTTTACTATCTGATGTCTTTTTCCTAAAACGTTTCATTTGTTATAGATTGCTTCTCATCTTTATCACCTGAATGTTTATTATCATATAAGTTTTGTAAGGGTAAAGTGAAAATTCATTTTATTTCGATTTCTCAATACAATATTAATACTTAGAAAATAAATTTCATTGGCGAACAGTTTTTAACTTGTTCAATGTGACTTTGACATTGGTTTATTTCAATTTTATTATTTAATTTTTATTCATCTAAAAGCATGCTATTTTTACTTTCTTCTATATGTAATATAGAGAAAGTATTGGATTCGTAAAAATTTTCGACCTCGGGTTTTTGATGAATTTACACGTTTTGAGAGCTGTAGAACACGATTTGACCATTTTTAGAAAATGTCTGTCTGTCTGTCTGTCTATCTCTGTGTGTGTGTGTGTGACAAAATTTTGTGGCAAATGTATCTCAAGAACTACTGCACAGAATTTCATACAAATTGGTATGTAGTTGTACCTTGACATAAATTAGTGCCTATCAACTTTTGGTAAAAATTGTCTTACAGGTTGCATTGCCATCCCGCTTTTTCTAAATTTTTAACATGGTGATATAGGACAAAATTTTGTATAAATGTGCATAAAGAGAATTATTTTTTAGTAATCATTATGAAATTTACAAGAATTATTTAAAATAGAGATAGTCAACTGGGAAAAAAATTTTGTTTGCGTAGGAGTCTCGCCACCCCCGTGGGGGGGAAGTCCCCCCTCGAAGGGAGTAAATTTTCAAGATGGGTATCTTTCGAAAGGTCTCGTCAATACCTTTAAAACGAATGGTTGAACTATAAATCTGTGATAATTTAAAATAAAGTTATCGATTTTTTTTTACTTTTAACAAAAAAAAAAACTTAGAAAAAAATCGTTTTTTTTTTTTTTTTTTTTTTTTTTAACGAAACTTAACCAGACTTGGTATTTAGTTGGCCCCTGACATAAACTGAGGCTGATTAGATTTGGGGATCAATCGCTCAACAGGTGGCGCTGTGATCGTAATTTTTCTAATTTTTTAACATGGCAGTATAGGTAAAAATTTCGTATAAATGTACATAATGAGAGTTATTCTTAACCTGTGATTGTGAAATTAATATGAATTATTGATAATAGTAGTAGTTAATTAGGGAAAAAATTTGGGGCATCGCTTCCCCCCCAGGGAGAAGTACCCCCCCGGGGGGGTGTAAATTGTCAAGATCGGTATCTTTCGAAAGGTCTCGTCAATACCTTTAAAACGAATGGTTGAACTGTAAATATGTGGTAATTTAAAACAAAGTTATCGATTTTTTTTTTACTTTTAACGAAAAAAAAAAATGAAAAAAATCTTTTTTTTTTTTTTTTTTTTTTTTTTTTTAATATTGTTACTGCGTGAATTTGTATAGGAAAATATAGAAGAAAGTCTTGTGGTGGCCACAACATACTAGTTTTTCTTTGATTTTTAATTTTGTGACACATTTTTCCTACAGTTTACTACATATTGTTTTTATTTTATAAATAACCTGCGTTAAACAGTATATATTAAACATACGTGTTAAATTTTAATAATTAATATAAACACAATGTATTTTATTTTTATATACTGCTTAAAAAATAATACAGTAAATATTTTTTTTATGTTCAATAATTTCAATAAATAAAGATCTTCTTCTTTTTAATATTTGTTTTAATTAGATATTTGAAAAAGTATATTTCGAATGTAAAGAAGTTCATACTTCTGAGTTATACCCAGTTGTAATAAATGTTCTTATGCACTGAACTGTAAGGTTAATAACTTAAAATGGTGCTATATTACTTTTTCAAATGAAAGGAATTTTTTTAATAAAACACATGTTATATCAAAACCCTCAATGTAAGAACTTAATTTAATAAAAAATGGTTACATTACCGAATACTGTGGTTGTACAAGTAATAATAATAATAATAATAATTATAATAAATTAAGATTGTATAACATGTACTAAAAAACATCAAATACATTAAAATCTCCATAAAGAGAAAATTTATTTATAATATTACTTTCCAAGTTATTGAAAAGTTAAAAATTCCCCTTTGCCTTAAGAAAACTAGTACGTTGTGGTCACCACATGACTTTCTTCTATATTTTCCTATACAAATTCACTCAGTAAAAAGAATTTATTAAAATTATTATTTAAAAAATTATCTTCGATGATAATGCAGTCGATTTCCATATTAGAGAAGAAGTGTAACACTAAATATCCTAAAATGTCAATTTTATTATTAATATTACTTTTTTTTTTTTTTTTTTGTTAAAAATGAAAAAAAAAAAAATCGACAAATTTATTTTATATTATCGCAGATCGATGGTTCAACCATTCGTTCTAAAGGTATTGGCGAGCTCTTTTGAAAGATACCCATCATGGAAATTTACTCCCCTCGAAGTGGGACTTCCCCCCAAAGTGGGGTGGCGAGGCTCCTACACATACAAAATTTTTTTCTCAGTTGACTACCACTATTATAAATTACCTTGCAAATTTCATAATGATTACTAAAAAATAATTCTCTTTATGCACATTTATACAAAATTTTGTCCTATGTCACCATGTTAAAAATTTTGAAAACGCGGGATGGCAACGCAACCTGTAGCACAATTTTTACCAAAAGTTTATAGGCACTAATTTATGTCAAGGTGAAACTACATACCAATTTGTACGAAATTATGTGCAGTAGTTCCTTAGATACAGTTGCCACAAAATTTTGTCGCACACACACAGACTGATAGGCAGACACATAGACAATTTCTAAAAATGATCAAATCGTGATCTACAGCTCTCAAAAGGTGTAAATTCATCAAAATCCCGAGGTCGAAAATTTTTACGAATCCAATACTTTTTTCGATTGAATATAGAAGAAAGTAAAAAATATGGTGTGAAACAACCCACTATTACACGTATTATATGCATTTTTGAGAGATATTGTGATCAGAAAACATAAAACTTACCTAAAGAAGTAGAAACCTAAAATTTTTTCGGTAAGATAAATTTATAAAGACGTATAAAACGAAGCTTACATATAGCGAAGTAAAAAATAAGAGAAAAAAATGGAATAGTTAATTTTTGAAACCCAAATTTTTGAGATTTAAAAATGACCTACTAAACAGGAAGACTGTTAATTTTCCTCTACTAATCACGTAATACACGAGAAAGAAATGGATTTATATAATAATTTTTCAGAAAATCGTTAGAGCCGTTTTTGAGATACCAATTTTTACAAAAAATCAATTATTGACCGGAAAACAATAATTACATACAAAAGGATAATTAAAAGTGAGTTAATAGGGCGAGTTTGAGAAAAATCCGTACAGCCGTTTTTAAAAGAACGCGCTTACGAGACCTGAAATTGAGCTATTTATACAGGACGCCTATCAATTTTCCTGAACTAACCAACTATATCATTCGAAAGGATATCTAATAGACTGTTTATATAGCAAATGTGAAGAAAATCGTTAGAGCCGTTTTGTGATACAGACTTACGGTCCCAATTCTGGTCTCCGATGTCCCACTTCCGTTTATTCAATTTTCACAAAAATTTGGAAAATTCATCTACACCAGACCTGTCTTAATTCTGAAGTTTTTTAGTTCTATCTTTATAGTTTTGGAGATATGATAGCCAGAAGATTCCACACATACATACACACATACACACACACTGACCAATTGCCAAAACCACTTTTTTGGATTCAGGGGACTTTAAAACATGTAAATCAGGTGAAATCTCGATATCGATTATTTGGACCAAATACAATACTTTCATTATCTAAGGTAGTAGGGTAATGTAAGTAAAAAAAAATAATAATTATAATAATAATAATAAGGCGAATACCGAAGCAATTCTAACAGAAATATATTACAATATATCTCGAAAACGGTCAAATTTAAAAATAAATCATGGACAACTTGGTTCATAAAATATTTTCTTTAATTAAAAAGAGAATAAATTATGCAAGTATGTGCTCAAAAATGGAACTGTCATTTGTAATAAACTTAAACTGGAATCATATACTTAAAATTTATTTAGGCAATAAAAATTAGACTAAGAATAAATTAGAAATTGCAAAATAATTCAGAACTACGTACGCAAGCTTAAAACTGAAAATTCCCTTGCTTTCGATATGAAAAACTTTATTAAAGTTGAATGATTATACTTTAAAGCAAATCAAAATATTTTATAATAATACAATAGAAAAAAAGTATTTATTGCTTTATAAGTAACCGAGAGGTATATTTAATTTACACTTCTAAATTCTTGAAAGCTGTTTTGGTTAAATCTTTAATTTCTCTTTCAAGAAAGATCGCGTTCAATCAATATGCATAGATTTTTTTTTTTGTGTGTGTGTATGTGCGTGTGTGTATACTTAATATCCTCTAATTTTTAAACAATAAGTACTTTCTATAATATTATATATATATATATATATATATATATATATATATATATATACATTTAAAAAAGAGAAAATGATAAATTATTTAACCTTTTTATTAAAAATTAAATAGCCTAAGTTACGCGATGGTGAAAATATCCCGAATAACATTAAAGTATTTAAAAAAAAAAAAAAAAATGCAGGTAATTTATAATATAATTGAAGATACAATTACCTTGACATTGCATTTTTTTTTTTTTTTTTTTTTTTTTTTTTTTTTTAAAGCAATTAAAAAAAAAAAAAAAAAGAAGAAGAAGAAAAAGAAGAAAGAAGAAAGAAAGTTATATTGTACTACTATCTTCAAACCATTTCAGCATGATTTTTAATGATTATTAATTACTTCGTTTAATTTATATCTCACCCAGAAGCGCATGCTAATTATGAAGGTAAAAGAAGCTGCAATGGGCTTCTATTTGAGGAAAATAAATTTTAAAAATAGAAAATTTCAAAAGAAAAAACAAAACAAGAAAATAATCGATCATATCCAGAAAAAGAAAAAAAATGAATCTGGCTCATGTGAAAATACAAATAATAGTAAATGCTTTCTACAGTTTAAAACACAATGCAAATTATGAATTATAAACGATTTTTCCTATTTTCTTGTTAAAAGTTTAATTATTATCTTTAAAAGTTCTAAACAGAAAGATAACTTTTGTTAATCTCAAAACACAAGTAATTCATTACCCTCAAAAAAAAAAAAAAAAAAAAAAAAAAGTTATTAGAATGATATTTTGCATCATATGAATAGCGAACATGCCAAAGTATTAATATTATTTTAAGTTTTAATTAGAAATGAAAATCTTTATGCACTTCACAGTGGTTCACTCTATATCATTATATAAAGCGCAAAAAATTGTTTGTTTGTGGAGGGTAATCTCTGAAACTACTGAACCAATTTAAAAACTTCTTTCACTGACCGAAAGCTACAGTATGCCATATTGTTATAGGCTATATTTAATTTTGATAAAATAAATTTTAGTTTAAAATCTGAGCATTTTAATTAAAATCCCCATAGAAGCCGTAATAGAAATGGAAATAATGAAATATTAAAAAAATTAGCTGCTGCCAACATAAAAGAAACATTTACATATTCATTTCGTTTTTAAAATATCTTGACGTGAAAAGAAAAGAAATATATTTGCACGTGCAATAAATTGAAATTCATATAAAGCTTTTTTAATTGTTAAACTTACACGTTAAATCTGACGTCATTATAGAAATAAAAGTGTTTATTTTTCTAATAATTTAATTTGATATGATATGATATAATATATAAGCATCAATGTTTAAACCACGGAGTCTTTATTACTCCGTGGTTTAAACTGATGTGTGTAAACGAAATTGGAATTTAAAAATAAATAAATAAATAAAATAAAATAAATAAGAAATTCTATTTTATAATACTATTTATTTTAATTTATAATTGTTGCCAAAAAGATTTACGAATTAATTTATTTTTAGACATATAATAAAATATATTTTCACGCGAACAATAATATAAAAAGTGAACTGGATTTTTTGTAAAAAAATAATAAAGATCGAGGAAAATTATTTAACCATTTTAATCCCCATATTTGGATATAGATATGTATTAGTTATCATGTGCATCCGTTAGATTAAATTGTTTTTGTTGTAAAATTGATAAAATTGGAATTTTAAATTTCAAAACTCTAGAAAAAAAAATGGCAAATTTCCATATTCGATTGAAAACATAAACATTTCATTTCAAAGGATGATATTTACACAATAAACATCCAACTAATAAACTAATTAAAAGGGAAAGGATAAATATTCTATCATAATTTGAAGTCAAATTTGTTTTCAAATGTCTAAATAAAGTATCTGATATAATATACTAATATGTTGCAGCGGAATAGATTTGATATCCGTCATCCTTGGCAGAAAAAAAAAAAAATATCGCCAAATTATCTGGCGAATATAATTTAATTCCTTTCAAAAATCATGGTTATTTTAAAAACTTACATTAAGAGTGTAACGAATAATATGAAACAATATTTCGTACAATACATATTACGAAAATATACATCTGGCATGTATATTTTCGTATTACGTTTTTGATCGCCAAATACAAAAAACGCCAAGGGTGACAGTTTTGAAATTTAAAATTAAAATTTTGTCAATTTGACAGCAAAATAACTCAATCTAACGCATGCATACAATAATTAATACATATCTATACCCAAATATGAGGATTAAAATCGGGAAATAATTCTTCTAGAATTTTAATAAAAAAAAAAAAAATCCAATGAGCGATTAACATGGAAAATCTTTTTCTTGCATCCACGGGCGGTCAGTGATGTCATACTTCGCTTGCGTATTGAGATGTTTAAATTTATTTGGCGACTATTTTTAGCAACTAACAGTTATGGCAAGTAGCACAATATACATAGCGCATACAGCCATTACTGAAATGTAAATAGCATTTAATTATTTGAGTTACATTATGTTGACTGGAAACCTATTTAATATCCCTATGCTCTATAGCTATACTAATATAAAAAAAAGAAAGGTTTATATGCATATGTAGAGAACGATCGCTAGAACTAAAAAGCCGATTGCTTTTTTTTTTTTTTTGTTTCAATAATCAAAAGTTACACTGTCTCTCTCTAAGTGCTAGAAGCTATAATAAATTTTGGTAAAATAAATTTTTAATTAAAATTTTCAATATTTTAATTGAAATCAAAGCATAGATTTGATATCTATCGTCATTGGCGATTTTTGTATTTGGCGATCGAAAACGTAATACGAAAATCTGTATATTATCGTAGTAAATACGAGATGTATGTGTTTACTTCAATTACCCTACTACCGTAGGTAGTGGAAGTATTGTATAGGTTTTGGCAATTGGTCAGTGTGTGTGTATATGTGCACGTGTGTGTGTAATCTTCTGGCTGTCATATCTCCAAAACTAATAAAAATAGAACTACGAAACTTCACAAGTGATTCAGGTCTGGTGTACAGATAAATTTTCCAAATTTTCGTGAAAATTGAAAAACCGGAATTGGGTCATCGAAAACCAGAAATGGGACCCTAAGCCCATATTCAAAAACACCTCTAATGATTTTCTTCAAAGTTGCAATATAAATAATATATTAGATGCCCTTTCGATTGAAAAGTTGCTTAGTTCAGGAAAATTGATAGGCGTCCTCTATAAACAGCTCAATTTCAGACTTCGCAAGTGCGTTCCTTTAAAAACGCCTGTACGGATTTTTTTCAAACTCGCCATGTTAACTTCCTATTAAATATCCTTTTGTATGTAATTATTGTTTTTAGGTCAATAATTGAGTATGTTAAGTTTTGGTAAAAGTTGGTATCTCAAAAACGGCTCTAACGTATTCTTGAAAATTTTTTCTTTAATCCAATTTAGATAACCTTTCTCAAGTATTACGTGCTTATTACAGGAATATTAACGGTCATCCTGATTAGGTAGTTCAGTTTTAGATATCGGAAATTCGTGTTTAAAAAAATAACTATCTATTTTTTTCCCCTTATTTTTTAACTCGCTATGCAAACTCTGTTGTATGTGTCTTTATACGCGTATCAAGTTTCTCTTACTCGAAAATCTCAAAAAATGCAAGTAATATCTCCAAAAAATTGTATATATTACGTGTAATAGTGGGTAATGGAAGTCGTGTGGTTGTTTCACACCAGATTCTGTAATAGTATATATTGTACGAATATTGTTTCATATTATTGATTTCTCCTTTAATATACATTATTAAAATAATAATCAATTATGGAAAAAATTAAATATATTTGCGAAATGAAAAAATAAATAATAAGTAAAGCTATTATGACGTCAATTTTATCAAAAACATTTTCATGTCATAGGTTTATTTTTCAATATTTTTTATTCATGAGTAAAGAAATGTTTCTTTTTATGAAATAAATAAATAAATAAATAAATAGCATTAAGTAAAAATTGCCAACATTAAACGACTAATTAAAAAAAATAATTGTAAAATTATATTTTGACTTTCCAGTTAATAATATTGCCTGACTATAACATATAAACTGATATATTTCTTGATTTTTTACATATCAATCCATCTTTAACTAAAATTTGTTCATCAGTGCGAAGCCGGAAGGGTCAGCTAGTATTTAAATAAACTTTAATATATAACCGAACTAGTTTATTTAATTAATTATTTATTTATTGGTATTGTATTATAGAATCGTACATGAAAGAGAGAGCACTATTTTTATAAAATAAAAATAATTAAAGATCTATACATATTAAGTTAATTTTATTAGAAATCTCCCTATTACAATCACTTACTTTATAATAGATTTTTCCACATGAAATTAATTTTTAGTATTTGATGATATGCTATACAACATATCTAATATAATAGAAAATTGATATAAATGTCATTTATTCCGTTATATTCTTTGATACAAGCAACAAGACACGTCATTGCAACATTTGGAAATGACTGAACAAATGTATCCACAGTGAGATGTTGGTTTCAGAAATTTGAATCAGAGCAATGAGATCACGAAGTGTGACCTGCGATCAACCACTTAATTGATACTTTAAAAAAACGCATAAATATGTAGTATTCATTAGAGAAATTGCCGCTAATTTTGGAGCAGATAAAGCAACAGTTTTCAGACACCTGTCAACTATTAAAAATGTAAGAAAAAAATCTTGACATACAGGTTTTACGCAAATTGTATGAAAATCAGGAATTACAAGCGTTTAAAAATTGCCACATCATTGTCCATTCGACAGAAAATTCGTTCTTTTCGGTACCGTAAATTCTTTTATAATGGATATTGAATACCCTATAAGAATGCAAAACAATCATCACAATAGATATATGTAGATGGGAAAAAAAAAAAAAAAAAAAAACCTTAAAGACAGAAAATTGTGACTGTTTTGTGGAATTAAAACGAATTTATCCATTATAACTTCCTAAGAAGTGCTCAAACAAACGATTCACAATATTAATGGCAGCAAATTGATATCGTGCATCACAAACTGTTGTCTTCAGAGCAGTTGTTTAATAAAACAGGTAGGGGAGACCCGTGTACCTAGGGCCATCGTGTACCTAGGGCCACCCCACTTTATTTAAATAATATTTAATTTTAAGTTTTAATACTCAATTGGGCGAGTAACAACACCAACTGCTACTTTTACAACTACTTTGGAACTTTTGAGAAGAGAGCTTTGACAAGTTACATGTAGAAAACGAATTTACATGGTTTGAAGTAAAATTTTGAAGCTCCTCTCTTTTGCTATTTTACAAAGGCGAATCAAATATTTTTCTTTTGTTTCTAGTGTATAATTTTGCTTGTTATATTGAGTAATAAATGAGATATTTAATTAATTCTGTATACATGTGGATTTTTTAGTGGAAGGCATTTTGAATGAGGTTAAGAAAACTTGTACCTAGGGCCACATCGCTTCCTGATACCTAGGGCCAGTGTTTGGACCTTTTAACACTTTCGCGACCGCATGTTTTTGTCTTTCTGACAGTAAGGTCCGCCTGTGGGCGTTTTTCTCATAAGTTACAATTTTTCAAAACAAAATTTTCCGTATTCACATTTATATTACAAATGGATATGCATTATAATCATACTCTCTCTAATCAAAGTATTTGCATCCATAGTATACTGATTGTACAAATATGAATATTGTGTATATTTTTTAGAAACAAATAACATACAAATTGCAAAAGAAGCGCCCACTGGTGAAGTTTTATATTTTCAAGTGACGTGAATCTACGTCAGCGGTCGCGAAAGTGTTAAAAAACACAGTACAGTCAGTAGTAATTGGATGCTGGCAAACCCTGGTAAACCAATCACTATATACGAGGTTGCTGAAAATGTTGGCAAGTCCTATCCGTCGGCCTTTACTCCTGTAAACATTCTATCAAGCTTTCGTGTATCCGGCATATGTCCAATGGATCAAAACACATTCTCAGAGGATGAATATTTAAGTTCAAATGTGACTAAAAGACAAGATCCCTCCATAAATTAAAGATTTTCCAGGAAGAAAGTGAACCAACAATAATAGAACTGGATGTCTCTGTTTCGCGTCCTGTTGAAATTTCGAAACTTTTCGTGCGTCATGCTTTAACAGGTACGAACCTAAGCAAAACCTTTACATAAAGCAAAATATCCCACATCAAAGAAAAGATGTGACAGAAAACCAGAGAGATCTAGAAATCCAAGAGACACTGCAGAAAATAATAATAATAATAATAATGAAATTGAAGGGGAAAAAAAAACATTCTGTTAGAGTATTCCAATGAAAAAAAAAAGTGAAAAATTTCGTATTGCAAATTAAGGCAACAACATGATAATTATCATATAACAAATAAATGTATTACTTGATATTATTTCTTTTATAAAATACATGTTTATATGCTTATTTTCTATTCATTACAAAGTGAAATCTAAATTTGAGAGAATATCCCTAGATACAATGAGGTGTGGCCCCAGGTACAAAGAGGGTGTTGTACCTAGGGCCACGAGTGAAGTTTTTTTAAAAACCTTCTATTTATCGGAATTTATTATTTTAGGTATTTATATTAATCCCAATTCGAAGTAATTAGTCATAAAGATATTTACATATCAGTTTGATAATTTTAAACAGGTCAAGGGCTCTGTTTTTGGGCATTGAAAAAAAGCGGCCCTAGGTACACGGGTCTCCCCTATTATCCTTTATTTTCATAACACCAAGCTTCATGTTCCAAAGCATAGTCTGTCATCATAATTATCCCCTCTAGAATGGTAATATTAGGTTATATGCATATAAAGTTGGTAAAGTTTAAGTTACCTGAAGTAATATAAAATAAAAATTTATTAATGTGACAAACATATAAGAGAGCAACAAATTATATGATTTTGTAAAAGTAAAATTCATACTTATTTTTCATTAATTCGTGAATAAATTGTAAAATATGATAGATAATTAATTTAATATAAAATACGATATAAAAAAAAATCATTACATAATACTGTGTGTATAGGTAATTTAAAATAGAGTGAAAAATATAAATATGCGAAAATACAAATTTCTGGTGTATTTAAAATAGTTGAATATACATAAAATACTGTAATTGTACTTGTGAGATAACATACAATGTTAATAATTGTGTGCTAAATTCTACAAAAGTTCTATGGACTTTCTACAGAAGTAGCTGATTCTATAAAGTGGTGAAAATTTTTACCATGATTTGACGTTTTTGTTCAGTAAGAAGCACTATATAATAGTAAAAGTATTATGGTTACAGATTCTGTTGTACTAAGACTCAAACTTGACTCAAACTTTTTAACAATGTAATGCATTCAAACCAAAGAAACCTTTACGACAAATCAGAAAATGCAATTAAAAATGCACTTCGACAAATTTCCACTTATACACTAAATTATATTTTCCTATAAACAAATCATTAATACGAATCAAACATATTATTGGAATGGTTTTCTGTATGTAAATAATATCGGTTAAATTCATTATGATTTTTGCAGAATAAATGTATATATATGTACAACCTTTCAAGAAGTACCAGTATTTCTCATAAACCATAATAAATACACAGCATTTTTCGAGTATCCGTTTACAATCCAGTTTCGCAATTTATATATATATATATATATTCTAGAAATAAAATTTTGCAAATAGTATATTCATAACTTTGCTTTTAAAAAAGAGAGCATAAGACACGTTGTTTTTGTAGCCCTGGAAATTGTCTAAAATATATATTACGTCCTTTATATTACAGTAAAATTTCAGAATAACAAAATTTGTGATGTATATAACACAGCTAAAATTGCCTTTCTAGACATTTTCTGTTTTATAATAAAATATACCTGACTAATTTGTGTGATCTTGTAAAAGAAGCATATCAAACTTTAAATTGTAGGAAAAATGCTTATGAACATCTGGATCATGTATGTTAATTTTATTATTTTCTGCCGCATATAGATATTATTTATTAATTTAAAATATACCTCTCTTAGACCGCTATGTATCTAAATTTTTCTATGAGTCCCTGTAAACAAATCAGTAGCGATATTTACAAAATTTGTTCCAGTTATGGAAGAAGAAATCTCACAGTAACAACATACATATATGACATTAAATGGATTGCTTTTATATAACCCTGTACATTATCTTGTATACGGTTAACTAAATATATAGTTACTATACAGTTACCTATTATTTTAACCATTGAAAAATACTATGTTACAATTTATAATGTTTATCGTGCTATTATCATGCTTATTTTATTATGTGTCAGAACGAATTTGCGGGGCCCTGTAAATAAATCACTAACGTTAATCATGCCTTATTCTATATGAAACACGTTGATGCGCATCTGTATAATATATGTTAATTTCTTTATGTTTTACGCAATAAAAAGTTTATAAATGACCTTTTTTAATAATCTTTCGCATATATCACAATTTATTTAAAATATTTCGTAAGAGGTTTTACATATAAAATTAGCAAACTTATTTATGTCCATTTTTATAGGAATCATGCTATAGAGAACTTGAATAAAGCATATCTGATTTCACACATTTTAAAACTAGAGCGCTTTCACAGACAGACCAACAGACGAATCGAAGTATATAACTTTTTTTAAGAACTCTGGAATATGTTAAAATAAAAGTTTATTTAATATTTATCAATCTGTGTAATAAATATTAATAGAATTAATATTTTTAATGAATATAAACCTCAATTTAAATACTTTGTTGTCTTTCACAGTTAAAGGTTTAATATACAAATGTAATATAAATAAACATGATTTTATAGTAAAGTATCAAGTAGAATTTCCTTATAGAAACACTCGTGAGAGTTTCATTTTATATGATGCTAATATATTCGGAAACTGTAAAGCTTTTACGCGTATGCTGTTAAACTAAGCTTCAAAGATATTGCAGACCATCATTTGAAAGGTTGAAATATTGGACTTCTAACAGGTAACAAAGATTGGCTAATGTGAATATATAAGCAGTGTGTATAAACTTTGAGAAAAGTTTAATGAGCCAAATTGTTGTAGCAATACTTCTTGCTGCGATAAGCGGAAAGGGACCATGTGGTTATAAAACTCTGAATGAAATAATTTCAACAGAATACCCATTAGTAATATAGAGCAAGTTTAATGTTACTTAGAGAGTGAGAACATGATTTTGGAATTTCTGTATTCTTCACTGAAGCATTATTTTGATGCAAATCCTGAAAGCTTAAATATTACAGAATCTCATTAAAATTCATTTTAAAACTATTCAATATACAGATGCATTACCTTATATATATATATATATATATATATAAATATATATATATATATATTCACTAAATATTGTACATGTACTAGTTGTTTGAATTTTTCGTTTTTGGATTGATGGAATTTTTTTCCAAGGACGGCAAGTGATTTTTAAGCATGTTTGAACATATAATTATTTTTAATTTCTAAGGATAACTTTCTCATCTAAATAGAATTTTTATCCACATAAAGTTTCAAATGTGGCACTAGAAATTTTAAAAATTTAACTGTTTAAGTTGTTCAGCAGAACTTATCGTTTTATTCATTCACATTCGTAACTATATAAGTCACTAACCTACAATATTTATTTATTTATTTATTTTTATATATATACATTTTCTTCTGTGTAAAACGCAAACAAAACCAGCCAAGAAAATATAGTAATATTAAATGAGCAATTAAATAAAGTTACCAGAAGCATTGTTAACGTCAAGAGTTAAGAATTTTACCGCTAAAAGCATCATTAAATTCTTCTACTCAAGGTGTACCATATCACCATATCAGAAACCCCCTTCATTGTACACTGAAAATGATCCATTCCTTAAAAGTATTTCTTTCAACCTGTATAAAGTTTTAAAAAATTTGAATTCAGAATCTTATAGGGAGGTGAAAAATCAATTTACTATGTATTTTTTGTCGATAAAATAGTTTTCAAAATGAGAAGAAAATTATTTTAACAAAAATTGGTTTATGTTTGGGCACTTCACTCTAAACATTAGTGTGTTAAAAAAAGTATTTTTAAGCTTAAAATAGTTTACGAATATACGAATAATAGTTAACGAAATAGTTAGAAATTTTAAAATAATTTCACTTGTTGATATAATTTATCCTTTTTCTAAAATATAATTTGGAGGGTGTGTTTAGCACATTTTAGAGAAATTCAAACGTTTCAATGGCTTCGGTTTGTATCTCTGTTTTCCCGCGTTTTTATTTCCAAAATTTATTTCGGTATAAAATGTTTTTTAACTGTCTTTACCAGACACATCATATATACAAATCATAAGTAATTTTCAGCATCATCTGAAAGTATATAAAACGTATAATACAATTAAAAATATATCTTCAAAACTTTTTATAATGAATATGAATGTTTTTCTATATCTCTTTATATAAATCTTTAATGTTAAGTACATCATTTTAATTCATAGGAAACATGTATTTCGAATTGGTTTGTTTAACGCAGAATAAATACATTAAAATGTTCTTACAAATATATAGAATGATTCCACTGGACATTCCAAGCATTAAATGAATAAAAGTAAGTAATTAACGATTATTTATATAAGCTAAAGTAAGAAAAATCTGAAATCATTCAGATCAATCGAATAAAGCATTTAATACTAGAGCCATTTGAAAACAATAATTTGAGTAGATAGGACATAATAATAATAATAATAATAATAATAATAATAATAAAATCGTTGTGTCTCTGTACGAATCTATAAATGTTAGATTCACCAAAATCTATACAGTTCGTACGACTGTGACTCATAACATGCATATAAATTTTCAGCCTAATCGAATAAGTCATTCAGACACTATCGCCCATTAAATAATTTGAGCTCACAAATTATGATTATAAAGACATTTTTTTTTTGTGTCCCTTTTAAAAAAAATATAGTATGTTGTGGCCACCACATGACTTTCTTCTATATTTTCTTATACAAATTCCCTCAGTAAAAATAATTTATTAAAATTATTACTTAAAAAAATGATCTTCCATGATAATGCAGACGATTTTCATATTAGAGAAGTATTATAACGCTAAATAAAAAATAAAAAAAAAAGTGAATTTTATTCTCAATATTACATAAAATAATAATAATAATAATAATGAAAAACATCGAAAATTTTACTTTAAATTATCGCAGATCAATGGTTCAACCATTCGTTTCAAAGGTATTGGCGAGTTCTTTTGAAAGATACCCATCATGAAAATTTACTTCCCTCGAGGGAAGACTTCTCCCCTAAAGGGGAGCGAGGCTCCTACATACACAGTTTCTTTTCCCAGTTGACTATATCTATTACAAATAATTCTTTTAAATTCCATAATGATTATTAAAAAATAATTCTCTTTATGCACATTTATACAAAATCTTGTCCTATACCTCACTGAGAAAAAAAAATATACCACCTTCCACTAGAATGAATAACTGGCCATTTTCTAAATCCCTTAACTAGAATTATAGATTTCCGAGCTATGCGCGTAAGGCACGCCAATAAACTGAATCCACGAAATTATCGAGAATTTCTAGTGTACACATTTTTAGATGGTGAAACAATATTCTGAATCATTTGTATACAATTATCTCAATCATTTGTAAAATTCTCGCTTTATTTTCTAGAATTTGGTAATAACCCAAGATTATAGTTGCTGAACCCGCCTCTTGTAGTCTCATTTATTTGCAGAGATTTTTAAATAACTTTGCCCTCGACAATATAGGCAAAAGCTCTAGAATTTCTTCTAGAACTCGCTTTCCAAGGGGACTAGAATTTATAAGGATGACATGTGACTATTTTTTCTAGAGCCACAACTAAGATTCTAGATGTCAGTTACAGAATTTTTTCTCAGTGCTTCATGTTAAAAATTTAGAAAAAGTAGGAAGGCAACGCAAGCTGTTGGACAATTATTACCAAAAGTTGACGGGCAGTAAATTATGTCAATGTGTGACTACATACCAATTTGTATGAAATTCTGTGCAGTACTACCAGAGACGCAGGGGCCACAAAATTTTGTAGGACACACAGAGAGAGACAGACAGACAGACATTTTCTAAAAATGGTCAAATCGTGTTCTGCGGCTCTCAAAACGTGTAAATCCATCAAAAACCCAAGTTTCCATTAAAAACCCAAGTCAAGTTTTTTTATGAATCCAATACTTTATTCAATTGAATATAGAAGAAAGTAAAAACTATAAATGCTAGACTCATAAAAATCTATATAGTTCATGCGACTGTGAACTGTAACATACATACCAACTTGAATCGCAATCGATCAAAGCAATTAGATGTTATCGTGCTTAATCACATACGCATACACGTACACAATCATGAAGAATCACGTAAAATCGTAGATATCTCTAAAAGGTGATCTTGTGTCAAGACCAAAGTTGGAGATCGACAATAAGCATTATGACAACCACAGATATAAATTTGCAACGTTGTAATACCGTTCGTTTTTTAACTATGCGAGATACAAAATCCATTTCACAAATCGGGATTACGATATATTCCTTAGGGGAGAGTTGTCTAAAACGGGGACGGCGGGTCAAATGGGGACGTTCAGTTTCTCATTGATTAGTGCTGTCCTCTTTGAATCCAATAGTCTACGATAATTCTAATTGGGCTATAAGTAAGTTTGAATCTAGTTGTTGACATATTTTACCGGATCTGTTATTTTCTACAAAGTTTTCAAATTTTTGCGATTTTCATTTCGATTGTATCCGTACACTGTATTGTATCTTATCAAGCGACCTTTGAACGTTCGATTTTGATAAGTACGTTATGGATTCATCTAGATTTAATATACATTTTCACACATTGCTTTATAGTTTTGTCTGACACGTGTGTGAAGAGACGCCACGTTTTTAGCACACGTCATGGTCGGCTCAAACGGGGACATTGACGGTAGTTCAAAACGGGGACGTCGAACCCCAGAAATGTTCAGCTTTTAACACTTCACCTAAAATAATGATGCCTCTGCCATAAAAAACTGAACGTTAGCAAAAAAAAAAAAAAAAAAAAAAGAAAAAGAAAAAAGTGAATGACATGAGGAGAAGTAAAACTGTCATACTCACTTCATCACCTTACAAAGCAGAATTGAAAGCTGCAGAACAAGGGGGAAATGCAAAGCAGAATAAACAGAAAAGAAAATTGGTCAAGAAACCCACCGAATCTAATCCTAGTTATCCAAAAGCTAAAAGGGAGAAGAAAATAAAAAAGTTCAAGACCCAATATTATCATCTGATGAGGAAAACACTAGCGAGGACACTTGTATTTTTTGTAATGAACTTTACATTACCTCGAAAGACAAAAAAGGGTAGATTAAATGTATTAGCAGCTGTCGAAGTTGGGCACATGAAATCTGTTCAAGTGTTGAAAAAAGCGATGTCAATTTCATATGTGAAGTCTGTGTTTGATTATTTTTTTGTGTCATTCTAGTAACTGTTGAAAAAGATAACAAAATATTTTATCTGCATCTTGATTTTGCATTAACTTCACCTTTTCTTTATAATCCAAGTTTTTCTAATAAAATTTCGCATTAAGACTTCAATTTACGTTATTTCTCATAAGTACCCCATTTTACCCAACCGGTTGTTCAAAACGGGGACTTTGCACATTTTTCAGAAAAATGTTTTTTCTGCCTATACTAATGATATTTTTTAAAAAATAACTTTGCCATCTGATAGTCCAAGACATGTTCTAATCAGGAAACGCTTTGCCGAATTTTTCTTATTTATAGATTTTTTTTTTTTTTTTTTTTTTTTTTTTGCGGACAGAGATATGTTAGCGTCCCCGTTTTGGACAACTTTCCCCTACATACGTATTTTCGAAGAAATAAAAATGTGCATCTTAGAAGCAATGCATGCGATTTATACTCGGAGTCCTTGTACAGAAACCGGTTTTGTTTTGTTACATGCATGCACTTTCATAGGAAACATTCACTAATATATTTGGGAAATTTAAATATAATATGTCATATCTGTCGAATTATTAAAATGTAGGAAAACGTAGAAGGATAGGCAAAATAAAGTCAATATTATTAAACTTCGTTAGATAGTGTTTAAAATAGTCTCTAATCTATTCGTAGAAAATTTAAAATAAATTATATCAGTAAGTGAAATTGGGTTTCCTGAATTATTGAATTGATTTAAATACAATAAAAACAAAATAAATAAATAAAATAAAAGTTTAAAAATATATGATTTTCATACGTATGTGGGTGTTTGGTAAAATATAACTGAAATTGTTTTGGAAAATATGAGGCAAATATTGAATAAAATACACTGCTCTTCAAAAATAAAAAAAATAAAAAAGAAAGCTGATACCATTTTTGCTAATTCTTAAGCAAAATGACCTCCTGAATCCGAATATGACTCCCATTTTTCCCAACACCACCGTTTTCTAAGACACCCTCAATTTCTTTCCTTGTTCGATAATTTTTTGACCATGAATTTGATTTGAAGAATGAAAAAAAAAATAATTTAAAACCTAAAAAAAAAAAATAAATAAATAAATAAAGTTTAAAAAATAACATCAATATCAGATTAAAAGAATATAAGATATGTAATGCATAATTTAAGTAGCAAATCCCCCCAAAAAATTTCCCCTTGTCGCAAATGTCCATGTTTTAGAATTTGCCAACACTGTAGCTCCTCAGAAGATATTTAACGGTTAAAATAATCCTTCCCCCTCCTAAAAATCAAATTTATAGCCACAAAATAACCGAAAGATGATAAAAATAGAAGGTCATTCCTAAAAAACGGTGGATTATAGGGCAAAATGGGCGCCATATTCGGATTCAGGAGGTCATTTCACATAAGAATATGGTGAAATGGTGTCAGAAGCAATTTCCATGGCGAGCAGTGATATCTATAAATTATTTAAAGTAAAAACATTTTGTTGCAATTTCCATGGATAATCAGAAACTAAACTAATGTTTTGACACAATTACTTTTAAATTAATATCATATTAGAAATTTGAAAGTTACACAAATTTAAGTATTAAGTCATAGAAGGAATGTGTCAAAAATATGCGCAAGAAAAGTATTACTTTTCCTAACTTGCCAACTTTTTAATATATTCCATAAATGTTTTAGTACCTAACTTTATTTTTTTTCTTATAGCAGTTTCTTTCTTTCTTTTATTTTCTTTATTATTATTATTATTATTATTTTTGTCTGATGTGATTTTTTTTTTCTTATTTATTCCTAATTGTGTATCGGAGAAAATTGCTATTTAAAAAAGGCGAATACTGAATATTTACAAAATGAACTAAAATGTTGGCAAGTTTCCTTTTGTTAAAAATATTTCTTTAAAATAACATAATATATTTAAAAATTGCACGCAAATATAACAAAAACATAAATAAATACGCAAAATTTATGGATTAATATATGATTTATTTCATTTATTTAAATTAAATAAAACATTAATAACTAACAATTGTTGTTTTTAATTTGAAAATTTAGGAATAAAAAAAAAAAAAAAAAAAAATGTGTATATCAGAAAAGGAAAAGAAATGTTTAAAATAAATGCAATGTCTGCTGTTTTCAAAGTAGCGATCGTCTTTAAAAATATATTTTACAGTAAAAATTTCAAAGCTATGGGGCATTCTGAAGTACAAAGAAAAAATCTTAACATAGAAAATTACTCAAAGTTAAGATTTTTATTTTAAAAATAAGATAAAAATGCTGAAATTCTGTATTTCAGAATTTAAAAGAAATGCAGACTGTTTCAGTTATCTTTGGATTATCGCAATAAAAACTGATTACGTGGGCATTTTTATAAAGTACTTAAAACAAATTTCTGGAAAATGTAAAATTAAGTCGTAGAAATCAAATGGAAAATGTGCCTAAGGAAAAGAAAAATGCAGACTTAAACTCTCATTCACTAATATGTTATTTTTCAGAAAAAAAAAAAAAATACATTAGCTCTCACGCTAATTCCCTTTAGTAGCCATTAGTTAAAAAAATACAAAATAAATAAAATATATAAATTTCTATAAATAGTAAATATAAATACAAAAATAGTTTTAAATAATAATAACACTATAGTAATTTTTTAATAATAATAAATCATTAATGTAAATAATGTATAATTACAAAATAATTTTTGTTTAATTTTACAAATATTATTTCTATTTTCATATCAAAATTGCTTTTAAGAATACACTTTTATTTCTTTCAAATACGAACATTTGTGAAATGTTTATTTAGGAGATATTTTTAAAATTCATGTTCTGATTTAGAAAAAATATGTTTATGTTATCCCGAAGAAAATATTTTAAGCCTTATCTCGGAAAACAAAATGAACGCAAAATGGAAAATGTTGTATTAATGAGTTTATGGGCATTTTCATACAGAGAAATATTATACAATATAAAAAATCAGAACTTACATAATAAATGAGGTATTCAATAAAAGTTACATTTGTTCCCCTACAGACGGCAGTATTCCAAAGAAGAACGAAGCTTGCGCAGACGATAACTGAGTCATACGGTCACCAATAATAGCAATTGCATTCGAATAGTTGAAAATATTGTAGTGTACTATGAGAAAAAAAAAATAACCGTCAGGTGGAAACATTCTTCCAGTTGGAAATACGCGGAATAGCAAAATTTTTGTGGACAAAAACGTTGCTCGAGTACAGAAATTTATTGTGAAATATTGGTAGTGTTTAAGTATTGTATTATATCACATTCAGGCATTGTGAAACGGTGGCAACTATTTGAAGACAATGTTCAGCGCGTGGAAAACATTATTCAGTGAGTAATCAAATTAATGTTTTTTTTTTTTTTTTTTTTCCCACATATTTTCGAATTCCTAAAAAAAATGAACGAAATGTCCTTGAACTTCAGATATGCAAAGAACATTAATAAACATACATTTTTCACAAATGATTTAGTCCATAGTGAAATCAGGGGACCAACCAGAAATTGAAGTAAAGCAAAAATAGTTTGGATCACCCTGTATCATAAAAAGCTACAAATGACATGTAACTTTAACACATTCTTGCACAAATTATGTACAATGTTCATGCGTTTTTTTGCGGGATTTCTAAAATAATTTGGGCAGACATTTTTTTTTTTTTTTTTTTCAAAAATTATTAATTTTTTTGCCAATTTGTTTGCTTATAACAACAATGGGTTTCCATAAAATTTTCCAAAACTTGCAGTAAATTAACAAAATATTAGAAAAGTTTTATTCTGGAACATAAAATTCACAGGCGTAATATACGTTGAGATCTGAGCTTTTATAGTAAATACCTTTTTGCTGCGCATGTGCGAAATATATTCATGGATTGAAAGCTGGATTAATTGGACAATTTATGTTAAATGTTCATTTAAATAGAGTAAAAATTAAGCAAATTATTGAAAAAAAAACGAGCTAGATTTTACATATTTTGCAGTGTTTAAATTTCATAAGGGGTCTATAACAAGCCACGTATTTAATTTGAAGATCCATTTATCTCAACCACGTTGCAAAATTTATTTTTTATTAAAAAAAAAAATAAAAAATAAAAATAAATAAATAAATAAATATGGGCTTGTAATTTTATCTCGTTTTTATTTATTTTATTTATTTATTTATTTATTTATTTATTTTATAAATATTTGTGAGTTCATAAGGTGTTTTTCATGAAAAAGAACATTTGCAATGTGGTTGAAATAATGGATCTTCAAATTGAATATGTGGCATGTGGAAAACCCCATATAAAATTTCAATTCTGGAAAATACCTAAAGTCTAGCTCGTTCTTTTCCGAGAATTCGCTTATTTTTTTCTCTATTCAAATGAACATTTGACAAAAATTTTAACATTTCAAAAAAGTTCTCCCTTTATCTAGCCTTCAAACCATGTATTAATCATTTTTCTACCTTTCGCGCACATGTAGAAAAATATTTTTATTATAAAATGCTCATATCTTTGAGAATATTACACGTGTGAACTTTATGTTTCAGAACAATGTTTCTCTAATATTTTGTCAATCTTTCTGCAAGTTTTGTAAAACTTTATGAAAATCTATTCTTATTATAAACAAAAAAAAATTTGCCAAACGATTTAATAAATTTTGAAATAAATAAATAATATAATATATATATTTGCTTAAATAATTGTGCAACTAAGTTCAAGGCCATTATGTCCAGCATTTGTTTAGAAAATGGAAAATATGTAAAAAAAATAATAATAATTTGATCACCCACTGCATTCTCAGCAATCGCACATAACATCGAACGCATTGCACTGGAGTTGGGAATATATGTTGTTCGTGGTCATTTTATCGTCCGTTCCCAGTTTTAAGTTGTCCAGTTCAACATGTTCTAAGATGACCCAGAACTAAGGATCGAGTTTCTACTATCAGGGAATATAACAATTAGCGCAACGTTTTGATAAATGCCTGCAAAGGCACTGAATTTATGTAGATAAAGAATGTGTTGTATGAATGTCGTGTTGTATTAAAGCGCACTTCTAAATAAAGATTTTTTTTTTTTTTTTTACTTTTATTATCCGAGTGAAACTTACTTTTTGAACACCCCTAGTAATTACACTAAATACATACAATAAATTACATAGCGTAGAATGTGAACATTTGTCATTTATTTGACCATTTCTGATTGTTTAATGGACTAATGATAAAATATATATATATATTTGATATTCAGTTCATTTCATGGATTTTCAAATAAGTAGCTTATTGCATTTGACTGATAAATTATGAAAATGATTTTTTGAAATAAAAACTTCTTTAGGCGTGTTGAGCGCTTTTTGGGTGAACAAAAATCATGGAACTCGCGTCATCATCACCGAACGCTTTAAGGTGAAAACTTCTTCAGGCGCGTTGAGCACTTTTGGGTGAACAAAAATCATGGAACTCGCGTCATCGTCACCGAACGCTTTCCACGAGCTATATGTATACCGTGTATATATGTACATAGATATACTTCCGTGCGTTACTAGTATACATTATATATATACAAAGAGTATATCTCACTACATATATATCCATATATGTAGCGCACGGCGCGGCATGCCTCGTATATATATATATATATATATATATATATATATATATATATATATATATATATAATGTATACTAATACGAGTAGTATATTGGCTACTGGCATCTGTCTCTTTCTAGTTCTATACTCTATGTATATATGTACTTTTTCCACAGTATATACATAGTTCAGAAAGTACAAGCACGTGTTTTTATACAGACTGTTATATTCTTCCTTTTGCTTTCAATATAAATTTTCAAAATGAAATTATTTTAGTCATATATTACAATATTTTTATTTAATATTCATTGGTTGATTCCTTAGTTCATTTAATTTGGGTAGCTACAAATATTGTGCCGAATCGTATAACACAGATCATAAACACTTCTTTACAAACCAAAAATAATTCGCAAATAATAATCTAATAGCTTGACGATACAATTCACAAAGTACTAAGTTTTCACTTCTATCGGCAGTCTCCAAAGACTGCTTTTAGTTTTTTTTTTTTTTCTTCTTTTTAACAGAGCATGCGTGGTTAAAGTTTATTTCGTAAAATTACTCATATCTCATTATATATTTAATAATTTTACATTCTTAATAATATATGCTTTGTGTAATATAATATTTCAATCTTCCTAATAATAGTTTTACTTTGGACTTAATAGCCTGAATGTTATTTAAAATGGGGCAATAATTTTAGAAAGAAACCTTCATATCTCGATGAATATATGTTCTTGTCTCATACAATTTTACACAGATAATTAAAACAAGCCTCATAAAGGCATGATATACCCAAAAGACAATTCAAGTTTTACTTATTACAATTTTTTTTTTTTTTTTTTTTTTTTTTTTTTTTTTTTTTTAAATAAAATGTTTGGATTTTTCTAAAATTTGTTATTGGATCCCTTTTGTCTTTGGAATAAAACGTTTGATGAAATATATGATGGATCATATTCTCGTAACATACCCGATGTTTCTTTTCTAGATGTAACTTTTTCAGACATTTAACAAAACATCCGAAATCGGAAGTATCCGGCTATTTATGGTAGGGCACTACGTAGGGAAATACATAAGATATTCTATGAATATAAGGTCATATAAATTATTTAAAAACACATTTTTAACATATAAATGTATATATATAGATTTTTTTTTTCAGTAGCCGTATATTTTATCTTTAAACTTAATTTTGAATACACTGTCTAACAATAATTTCTTAGAGACTTTCGAATTTAGACGTTTTGTCAAATATCTAAGGAAATTTTTTAAGAGACATCTTGAAACTTCGGTAGTGTAAAGAAAATGTTATACTTCAAATATTTCTATAAAAGTTGTGTACTGAATAGGAAAAGGAGATCATAAAAAAAAAAATAACAAAAATTTAAATGTTTTGAACCACTCTGTAAAAAGTAACGCTTCGAATGCCTTTTAGCTGTAGCATGTTACTATGAGGATTTTTCTCATTATCTGTATAAATTATTTTGAAGATATCACATATATTCATGAAGATATAGCGTTTTTTCCTTATTAAATTGCAAAAGAAAAAAAAAACTTTTTTAATTATAGCACGTAGAAGTACCCCGTGCAGAGCCATTTTTAGGAAATTGGCATACTACCTTAAACATAGCATACTGCAATCAAAATGCAAAAATGCTAAATATCTTGCGATATATGAGTATTTTTATTAACCGACTTCAAAAAATAAGGAAGGTTCTCAGTTCAAACCGTATGTTTTTTTTTTTTTTATGTTTGTTGGCTCATAACTTCTGAACGGATGCTCTGATTTTGATACTTTTTGTTTTGTTGAAAAGGTCTTGGTCTGAAATAGGTCCCATTGTAATATCTTTACGATCTAAAGAAAATACAGAGTGCCCAAAAAATCAGTCCGAACTCTTTTAACTGCTAAACGGCTGCAGCTATAGTGATAAAAATAGTATGTAAGTATAGCAAAGTGGCCATGCAGTACAAGGTTTAATCGCTTGCAGCGCCACCTGGTGGAAAATAGCGGAGTTAGTTTTACTATCTCGAAAACGGTTTTAAAGAAAAAAGTGAATTACAAAGTTGAAAAGTATCATCGATTTAGTACAAAAAGATAGTTTAGACATTCATGCTAGCTTTCCTACCTCGGAAACGGTTCAAGACAGGGGGAAACACTGAATGATAAAATTGCATAGTATCATCGATTTAGTACGAAAAGATAGTTTAGACATTAATGCTAAAAACAGAACGCTTAAAACGTGCATTTGTTTGTTCAGAATTTCCTATTTTGTGCACATTTGAACGACATTGCATATGTTGTAGCGTTGCGGGTGACATTTATGCTATGTAAAATTCAAAGTATGGTTATTGTAAGCGGTCACATCGATTAACGCATAGACTTTTAAACCGACTTCATAAAGGAAGAGGTTCTCAATACAAACCATGTTTCTCATTGTTGTTGTTGTTGAAATTTGCTAGCTTTTAACTTCGTATGAGATGATTTAATTTTAACACTTTTTTTGTTGTAATGATATTGGCCTGAAATAGGTTTGATTGTGATTTCTTTACGATATAAACAAATTACAGGATACTCACAAAAGTCTGTTCTCACTCTAACTGCTGGACGCATGCAGCTACACTGGTAAAAGCAGCATGTAAGTATCGATGTTGAAACTTCTGTCAGTCAGCTGCAATACATATTTTGTTCTTTGTTTGAACTTTACGCTGCGCAATTTCCAGCGCAGCGGGTGACACGTATTCAATATAAAGTTCAATATATATGCCTAACAGAATTTTTGATTACGAGTACAGCGTATCCGTTCTTTACATTTCTAAAGACTTTTTAATTTAACGTATGTTCATTCAACAGATAGTTTTTTGCTCATATCCGATAATAGCAAAATGTGACACAACTTAAAAATGCAGCATTTGAGAAAAATCAACTTAAAAATAATTATAAGATAAAAATAAATTATATACCATTTTTTTAAATAGCTTAAACTTCTCTTTAAAACGCATTAAAAAGCTCCAATAGGCAGATAATGGATTTGGCGCCAAATTTGACAATTTTTTGCCCTTGGCGACTTTTTTGGCGGCTTTTGGCTAGAAAATTCTTATTATCGATATTCCAAAGATGGACGTTCTAATGTGATTGGTTAAAAAGTTACCGGAAATTTGAATTTAAAAAAAAAAGTTGGTTTTAAAAATAAAATATTAATCCTTTCCGAACAACATATATTTGCATCATGAACTACATTAGCACTTTATCATTGTGTAGAAAATCTTTAAAATGATAACGACGTCAATTTTTGCCAAATGCATAATTTAACTTTTAACAATTTTTTAACGCTCACGTTTAATTAAATGTATTTATTTTTAGGTCGAAAGAAAATGAACTCGTAAATTTTTTTTGGCAACAATTAAATTATAGTTAATATTTTAATGGCTATTTTTATTGCTATTAGGAGCTTATCATTTTCACATTCTTATTAATTAAAAGAAAACTATTCGAAAATTCGAAAATCTGACTTCGAAGTATTGTGTTGTCACCGGGTTCTGAGCTACTGTGAAAGTTTCAAATGTGCTAGTAGGGAAGTTAGTTAAAAATCGATTGCAAGATTTGTCCCTGACAAACACACAAGAATCGAAGTTAATAAAAACATGGTAATAACTTGACTAACATAAAACTGGCACAACTGTCTCTCGAGTGGATAACTTTCTAGAGGGAGATGTAACTTTGTTGTTCACATTGGGTGCATTTCATGTATTTTTCAGTGACATAAGCAATTTTTTGAGTTATGTCACTTTTCTTGAAAGTTGTGATTTGTGAAGCTGTCGTCGAACGTCTTTTGATGTTATGCTATATGAATAAGTTTTTCACTGAAAAGAGAAAAACAAAATCTTTTTTGTAAAAAAAATAGAACTGACTCCAAAAAGCAACTACTATTTAAAAAAAAAAAAAGGTATGAAATGAAACTGTAAATTGCGCCTAAAAGTATAAAATATTTTCCTTCGCCAAACAACCTATAACACTACAATTAATCATAACTTTTGAAGTCGGCGCAAAAATTAAATAAAAATTGATAACTTTATTCAATACAAAAATCAAATCCTATTCAAAATACACGTGTCACATTGTCACCTGCAAAACGCAGTCGAAAACTACTATGATTCAAGAAAACAAATAAGATATCGTATGCAGCAAAAGTTGGCGAAGATGCTGGTATCTGACGTCCTTGGTGAAAGAAAAATCGCAAAATTATCTGGCAAACATATTTAATTTCTTTGGGATATCATGATTATTTTGATAAGGTATATTAAGAGAGTAATCAAGAATATGAAACAATACATCCTCCAATATATATTATGAAAATATACATCTTGCGTGTATGTTTTGATTGCCAAATCCAAAAGCAACCAAGGATGATAGTTATCAAAGTTATACCAAATTTGCAAAGGAAACTCTAACTTCGTAGAAACATAAATACTGCATTATAAAGAATTTTCACTGTTCTATGTAGATGCTACTAATGAACCAATTGTATACAGTGATAAAATAATAAAGGAAACATGAAAATGGAGGATCCCGGAAAAATGGGTAAGGGAAAAATGGGTAATGGAAAGATGGGTAACGGAAAAATGGGTAAGCGGAAAAAAGGGTAATGGAAAAATGGGTAAGCGGAAAAAAGGGTAACGGAAAAAAGGGTAAGCGGAAAAATGGGTAATGGAAAAATGGGTAACGGAAGAATGGGTAATTTGCGAATTGCTACTTGCGAATCATATACTGAAATTGCCCCAAATTATGCCATAGAGTTAAACTATGTTTCGAAGACATTTCATCTTTGTTACTGATTATTTATTTCACCGTCAGTTAAAAATTTATTATTTTAAGAGGGCTGAATATAAAAAATCTTTCACATGATCCTTTTCAGTTAAAAAATAAAATTAATTAATTAATTAAGCTTTCATTTATTAATTTATTCACGTATTTACTATTTATGAGATTTTAATTATTTTTTAAAAGAAATCATAATGTTAAAATAATAATTATAAAAATAATTAAAAAAAAAAAAAGAAGAAGAAGAAGAAATGAAAAAAATGTTGGAGAGAGAGCAGTGTAGAATGGAACTATTTTTATTTTTCGGGCAGAGATAAATAAAAAACACTTCTTTTGAGTTAAGCGATGGCAGTTGTTTGACTGGAATTCCTTTTCTTAGAAGCGTTCTCTAGTTTTTATCATACTTCGAAAAGTCATTGAGTTGCCTTCCCATCTATAGCATAAATGAATTTAGGTAAAAATGGCAACGGAAATAATGGCAACCAGAAAAAATGGCAACAGGAAGAAAATGGCAACGGAAAAAATGGCAACGATAAATATATAAAAAGGGGTAACAAAATAAAGGAAGAACGAAAAAGGATAATTTGAGAATTCTTACTGACGAATTATATGCTAAAAATATCTCAAGAGTAAAATATATTTCATCTTTGGTACTGATAACATTTTTCGCCGTCAGATTTAAATGTGTATATACATATATATATATATATATATATATATATATATTTCCCTAAAAGGCTCTGAATATTAGAATCATTCATTTTCCAACTTTTTTTGGTCTTAAAGAAGAAATTTTAGCCTTTATTAATGTATTTATTCACGTATTCAATATTTGTGCGATTTTATATCAATGTTAGTTATTTAAAAAATAAATAAATAAATAAAATAAAATTAATGGTTAAATGAAAAAAAATAAAGATGTGGATGAGTGGAAATTGGAGGCTAATTTGACTTTTTGAGCATGGATAAACAGAAAGGCTTTCTTTGTGTAGACAATGACAGAATTAGGAAGGAAATGTTTTTCCTAGAAGCGTTCTGCAGTTTTTTCTTTCACCTGGCAATGTCATTGAGTTACCCTCTGCTTTTGTTCTTTTGTATTCTCACCTCCAGTTCACAATCATAATCTATGTAGTGACCCTTCTCCTTATAGCCCTACTTAAGACTACTATATAACTACTCTTTGAACACTGAATAGATAAGGAAGATTTTAAAAGGCCAGAATTTGTGATATGTCCTTCCTTTCAGATACAGAAAGCCCCCTTTACATTCTTTACAGATGTTAAAATCTTGCTTTCCTTCCTAGAAGAATCTTGTTGTCGTATAAAAAGATGTAAAGAACTGAACACAAAAGTATATTATACAATACACATTTTTGAAAGGTTTGACATAAAACATTAAAAAGACATACAATTGAAATTTTAATATGCAATTTTCATTCGTGCAAATTTAGTCTAGATAAGTGAATTTTTACGTAACATTATTATATAAAATAATAACTAAGAGTAGTATTTTAAAATTTTTACCGTTTTCAATGATATATTTAGTTTATTATTTAATAGTAATATTTAATGAAGTATTATGAATTTATATTTTTTTAATATAATAATTAAATTTTAATACTTATTATGATTGCTTACCTTAAGTACAAATAATAATAATAATAATAATAAGTGATGATTGCATTGAAGATAGACATTAATTACAAATCAAAATATCTTTTATAATCATTTGAAGCACTGATTCTCTATGAATAGTAAATTTAGCATCACAAATTAAGTTATTGCATTTTTATTTTCTTTTATATTCAACAGAAAGTATTGGATTCGTAAAAATTCCGGTTTTCGATGGAATTACATGCTTAGAAAGATCCAGAAAACGATTTGACCATTTTTAGAAAATATATGTCGGTCTGGGATCCTGGAAAAAAAGGGCACTTTTTCACTTCGCAAATTGCAAAATAATAAATATCAAATGATGAATTTCAAATTACATTTTTAGAATTTCATTTGATTTGGTACACCATTCATATATTTTTTGTTTGAGAAAAGGGGGAGGGGGAGTTAGCAGAAAACTGAAAGAAAATAATTGCTTTTATACCACCTTCTTACCGATTTTAATGAAACTTTCTACATTCACGTAAAATTTGTGGCTATCCCAATGAGTGTATTATATACGGGGGGGGGGGGGGGCAGATGGAAATAAAAAATATTCTTTTTAAAAATACCTAATTAACGATTTAAAAAAAAAAAAAAAATGTATAATCACGTACAATCAGGGACCGATTTACTCGCTTGAGGCCCAGGGCACTCATGTTCAATGGACTCTTTTTCTTATGCTTTAATATTATAAAAAACAAAACAAATCGCATATTTTTGATTCACACGTCTAAAAATTCTCTCCACTTTTCATTTTATCGCTGCGAGCGTGGGATTTAGTTAGCCTGTAAGAGTTTGGAATGCAGTATCAGTAGTAAGCGAAAATATTGCAATTTTTTCAATGAAATGATAGTGTCCTTGAAAGATCATACCGCTGATTTATACAACAATGCAGTAACACCTCTATCCATTGACGAAAAAACAAAAAACAACGACCACTATAGCAAAATTTGAAAATTTTCCATTTTAAATATATATATATATATATATATATATATATATATATTTAATGTATGATGGAATTTCTTGGAGGCCCCCTCAGCGTAAGGAGCCAGGGTACATGCCCCTAATGCCCTGCCTTAAATCAGGCACTGTGTACAATTTGTGAAACAATAACTGTAAGTTTCAGGCATACTTGGAAGATGGGGAGTTAAAGAAGGGGGGGGGGGGAGGGCAGAGAAAAATAAAATGATTTTTTATATCATCATTTTACCAATTTTAATGATACATTCTATAACTATCACTTACTTTTAATGAAGCTCACAATGAATGTATTATGAATGGCGGAAAAAAAGTCCCTGGAAAAAAAGTCCCCGGAAAAAATCCATAAAAAAAAAAAAAAAAAAAAAAAAAAAAAAATGCGTTTTAAAGCTTCTAAGAATTTCTAATAATGAGAATGTCTTCGTTTTGTCTTTCTGTGTGTCTGTTAACCTCTGTAATCAAGATTTTTTTCCCGATAATATTTATTGAAGGGCTTGGAGCTGGTATACCTAATTCAAGTTTTCTATGGCATATCGATATTCTCTGTTGAAAATTGTATAATTTTCGCAACTAATGTGTATAGAAGGACTTCCAAAAAAATTTCTGCTGCATTAAAGTTCATGATCGGTATTTTGAAAATAATTTTATTTTATACTGAACATAACATAGGAAGCGCCTTTGCGTTTTCTGCGGGTGGTAAAAAAGAGAGTGTGTCTTTTTATTCTATGAAAACTCGGCACAAAGATGTTTAAATTCATTTAAAAAGGTAATATTTAAAAGATTAAAACAAATAAAAATAAAATGAAATATTTTTTACTGATATAGGATATACCTCTTCTATTGGACTGCCATAAAAGAATATTTTGATGATGAACATTTTAATTCTATCTGCGCCCCCCTTGTTACCCCCCCCAGATATAGAATACACTCATTGTGATATTCATAAAAAGTACGTGATAGTTATAGAATTATTTTATTTTCGTGTCTCCCCCCCCCCCAAAAAAAAAAAAAAAAAAAAGTATGTTTGACAATTTCTGTAATTTTTTTTTCATAAATTATACGTGATTATACAAAGAAAATTTAAATCAATTATTGGGTAGTTTAAAGAAGAATATATTTCATTTCCTTCTGCCCCCCTTGCCCCCCCCAAGTATATAAGGTACTCACTGTGATCTTCATAAAAAGTAAGTGATAGCTGTAAAATATATGATTAAAATCAGTAAAACGGTATTATAAAATATCATTTTATTTCCCCCCCCCATTCTTTAACCTCCCCCCAAGTATATCTGACACTTAGTGTAATTTTTTCACAAATTGTACGTGATTATACAAAGTTTCATTAAAATCGGTAAGAGTTGACATAAACACAATTTTTTTTTTTTTTCAATCTGCTGCTAGTCCCCTCCCCCTCTTCCCCCAGGTACTATATACTAAATGAATGTTGTACCAAACCAATAGAAATTTCAAAGAGTGTAATTTGAAAGTCACTTTTAAATTCATTACTTGATATTTATTATTTTGCGATTTGCGAACTGGAAAAGTGCCCTTTTTCCAGGTACCCTTTTTTCCGAGATCCATATATTAGTCATTCGTTTTAGGCTTTATTTACTTAAAGAAAAAAAGTTAATTTCCTTTTGTGAATAAGTAAAAAATTTAAAAATTTCACACTTTTAGGTAACAAAACCTATTCATGAATTAACCAGAAACTAGCTAGTCAGCATTTAAATATAACTGAACGATATATTTTTGTATAAAATTATTTTTAAACTTGTGATTGCTGATTTAAAAAAAAAAAAAAAAAAGAAAAGAGAGAAAATAATAATAAAAATCACAAAATATATAAAATCATAGTATTTATTTGCTTGTTTATTTACTTGTCATTTCTTAAGAAACGTAAATAACAGAAGTAATATAGCCCCATTTGAAAAAAAAAAAAAAAAAGAAATTCAGTCAAACGCCTGCCCTCGGTTAACTGAAACAAAGCTTTTCTATGTATCTCTGCTTGAAAAATAGTCTCCATTTTACACTGCTCTCTTTCCGACATTTTCTTTGATTTCTTTTTCTTCTTCTTCGTCTTTTTTTTTTTTTTTTCTTTTTTCAATTATTATTAAAATTATTATTTTAACATTATGATTTCTATTAAAAAATAATAAAAATCTCATAAATAGTAAATACGCGAATAAAGTAATAAATGAAAGATTATTTTATTTTATTTTATTTTTTAAACTGAAAAGGATTCTGTGAAAGATTTTTTATATTCAGCCCTCTTAAAAGAATAAATTTTTAACTGACGGTGAAATAAGTAATCAGTAACAAAGATGAAATGTCTTCGGAACATAGTTTAACTCTATGGCATAATTTGGAGGCAATTTCAGTATATGATTCGCAAGTAGCAATTCGCAAATTACCCATTCTTCCGTTACCCATTTTTCCATTACCCATTTTTCCGCTTACCCTTTTTTCCGCTTTCCCTTTTTTCCGTTACCCATTTTTCCATTACCCTTTTTTCCGCTTACCCATTTTTCCGTTACCCATCTTTCCGTTACCCATTTTTCCCTTACCCATTTTTCCGCCTCCCGAAAATGGATCATTCGAGACAGCAGTATTTGTTGCTACCAATCTAAAAACAAACCTTTAAAAACTAATTAAATTTTATTTAATTTTGCGCCGACTTCAAAAGTTATGATTAATTGTAGTGTCATAGGTTGTTTGGCGAAGGAAATTATTTTATACTTTTAGGCGCAATTTACAGTTTCATTTCATACCTTTTTTTCTTTTTTTCTTTTTTTTTTTTTTTTTTTTTTGAATAGTCTTTTTGGAGTCGGTTCTATTTTTTTTACAAAAAGATTTTATTACTAAATAAATTTTTACTACGCATTAAAAAAATTCATTTGCAGAATTTAGTAGCCAAATGTATTGAACAACTTATATGAAAATCCAAAACAAATATCGTGTAAATTCAAGATAAAGTGAATAGAATTTCAGTTTTTCTCAAACAAAAGGAATATGATAGGTTTTTTTTTTTTTTTTTTTTTTTTTTTTTTTATCAATATTTATTTGCAATCAGCAAAGACTGCATTACCATTGGGTATTAATTGAATAAAAATCAAAATGTGAGTAAAACCCTTAAAGTTTAGCTTTTATTTCGAGAGAACTGAAATTCTGTCCATACTCTCTCTCTCATAACATTTTGAATTTACACGATATTTGTTTGGAGTTTTCCTGTAAGTTTCCTATAATGGAAATGAAATTTAAAAAAAAAATAGCGCATGCCTATTTAATCATTATTTAGTGAAAATGTTCATATTTCGTAAGATATTGAACATTTTTGAATTTTGATTGCAGTATGCTGTGTCTAATGCAGTATGTCAATTTTTTTTTTATAAATGTCATTGCACTGAGTATAATACCCTACGTGTTATATTTTTAAATGTTGATTTTTTTTTCCAATTTTTAAAACAAACCGTTATATCTCCATATACTGTCGGTAACAAAAGTATCCGAACTTTAGCAAAAATTCCAATGTAAAAAAAAAGTAGAGTTAATACTGTTTTCCTAAATAAATCCTTGTCGAATCCTATTCTTAGTCAGTGTAAGAACATGATTCGATAAGGATTTATTTAACAAAACGGTATGAAGTGTACTTTTTTACATAGGAATTTTTGCTAGAGTTCGGATACTTTTGTTACCGACTGTATGTGATAGAATCACACAAATTTATACAGATAATGAGAAAAATTGTCTTAATCACATACTGTAGCCAAAACGCATTTAATGCATTACCTTCTGCAGGGTGCTTCAAATATTTTGACTTTTGTTTAATTTTTTACTGGTCCCTTTTTCCTCTTCAGGACACAACTTTTGCTGAAATAAATGAGGTATAATATGTTGTTTACACTACCAAAGTTTCAAGATAATTCCCAAAACTTTTTTTTAGATATTTGACAAAACCTCTAAATTCGAAAGTGTCCAAACATTTATTGGTAGATAGTGTATTAAAAATTGAGTTTAAAGAATACATATTATACTAAACATTTAGTTCAGATTAAACAAATTGTTCGTGTACAGTGACATCCAAAAGAATTTAAATACATTACGTCTACAGGGCAAGTAAGTAGAGTTTAACGTCTATAGACTGTACCGTTATGGCACTTTGTTGATATAAGGCAGTTCAACATATGTCGGGACTCAAAGAGGCCCCCAAAAATATTTCATTCGGCATTCACTTATCAATTATTTAAAACATAGAATGGCACACAGAGTAAATAAAGATATTCATATCCTGATTTAAGAACATTCACTGGTCTTTAAATATACGATAATAAAATAGACATGATGAAAATAGCTTGAAGTTAATATTCAAAAAATCACTTTCACAAACTTTCATGATTTACAACATTAAAGATGAATATTGGTTAAATCTTATGAGATTCCCCGAATAAAGAAATATTGATTAAACAAAAATTTATGCATCTCAAGTTTATATAAATAATCGATTGCGGATGATTTTGAATTTGTAAAATTATTAGGAGGGGC
The DNA here is from genome assembly GCA_963930645.1 of Salticus scenicus. Classification (NCBI taxonomy): domain Eukaryota; kingdom Metazoa; phylum Arthropoda; class Arachnida; order Araneae; family Salticidae; genus Salticus; species Salticus scenicus. The sequence goes on along the minus strand of OZ005650.1, from coordinate 245,959,894 downwards.
GGGTAGGGGGGTGGGGCGGTAAGGGGAGGCTATGGGGCAAAAACAAATAGAAATACAGTTAGGCCGTTCAAAATTGGTACAGATAGGTTTAAGAGGCCTGCAAGTCGAATGGGGATATTTTCGATTGTGTAAAGTTATTAGGAGGGGCGAGTAGGGGGGAGGAGAGGGGGGGGGGGCAAAAAAATAAAAATAGTGTCAGATCGTTCAAAATTGGTACATAGAGGTTTTCGATACTTACAAATTGATTGCGGATGATTTTGAATTTGTAAAATTATTAGGAGGGGCGGGTAGGGGGGTGGGGCGGTAAGGGGGTCTATGGGGCAAAAACAAATAGAAATACAGCTAGGCCATTCAAAATTGGTACAGATAGGTTGAAGAGGCCTGCATGTCGAATGGGGATATTTTCGAAAGTGTGAAGTTATTAGAAGGGGCGAGAAGGGGGAGGGGAGAGGGGGGACAAAAAAATAAAAATACAGTTAGATCGTTCAAAATTGGTATATAGAGGTTTTCGATACTTACAAATCGATTGCGGATATATTCGAATTTGTAAAATTATTAGGGCGCTCATATATATGCATTCGCGCGTGCGCATCGCGCACGGGTCTACGCTGCCGAAGGCAGTGGGGACCCGGTGCGACATTTTTCCGGATCAGAGTTTTTTTTTCTTTTTTTTTTCACATGATAAAAAATTCATTAATTATAATGATTCATTTAAAAATAGTGACCAGCGAAGCGGGCGTAGCCTGCTAGTTATTTAAAAAGAGAGTATTTTAAAGTATTAAGGGCTGTATAATAAAAGTGACGGTTGGAAAAATGATGACATTTGTTGTTTGATTGCATCCTCTACGAAAGAAAGTTGGGAAATAAAAATAAAAAATCGAAACAAATGTATTTTCTTTATCTTTCTTTCTTTCTTTCTTTCTTTTTTTTTTTTTTAAACTGAGTATAGAATTCAATTATTTTTTGATTTCAGAAAAATGGGTTCGATTTAATATAATAAATTAGAATTATATGATATGTTTATGTTATTATTACATTTATTTACTTATTTATTTAACAAAAGAGAAAATTAAATATTAAAATTTGTTATGGAATGCAGAATTTTCCTAGATTTTAATTTCGCATTACATGCACTAAACCAAATGAAATATATTTATATAGGCATAAAAGCGTGTTTCATGTAGAATACGGTATGAAAATTTCACCGTTCATTTACAGGGCTACACAAAAGAACTAGAATATAAGGGATAATACTTAGAAATTTATGGAAGCGGATTTCAGGCTGTGCTATATGGTATTAATATAGGATTATATTTAAGTGCACAATGTGGTTTGCACATAATTTTTACAAGATGTGCAAGGCTGCCAATAGTTATCAAAAACATTCATTTTTACTTTCTCTTACCCTTACGGTAGAGATAGTGTTGTTTTAGGGTCAAATTTTCGAAAGTGAGATTTGTTATACTTACATATTCTGAGGTCACCTGAATACGAAAATCACGTTTTTAGCGAATGGTCTCTCTCTCTGTGTGTGTGTGTTTCTGTCTGTCTGTCTGTGCGTGTGTCTGTCTGTCTATGTGCCTGTTACCAGCATATCTGAAGAATAAATAGTAGCAGAAATTCCAAACTCGGTATTCTAAATGTGTATCATAAAGGGATGCTACACTAAGCTTTTCGTTGAGATGAATGGTTCGTGTACAGGGACACTCAAAATTCTTCAAATGCATTACGTCTATGGCGGAAATTGCAGGTAAGTAGAGTTTAACATCTATAGACTTCACTAAACTAAATGAAACGAATATATATATTTTGTAATAGAGATAGTCAACTGGGAAAAAATTGTGTATGTAGGAGCCTCACATCCCCCCCCCTGGGAGGGAAGTCCTCCCCTCGAGTGGAGTAAATTTTCATGATGGGTATCTTTCAAAAGAGCTCGGTAATACCTTTAAAATGAATGGTTGAACCATCGATCTGCGATAATTTAAAATAAAGTTATCGATTTTTTTTTTTTTTTTTTTTTTTTTTTTGTGTGTGTGTGTGTAATATTGAGAACAAATTCATGTTTTTTTTTTTGATATTTAGTGTTATACTACTCTTAGAATAACTTAAAAACGAATAATTTTAGGAGATCCAAAAGTTGTATTTTTAAGTTAATATAAGTTTTTTGCTGGAAACGTCTGATCAAGATTGATAAGTTTCAATGAATGTTGCGTGTGAAAATTATCTGTATAATTTTAAGTAAACTTTTAATTTTAATAACAGAATTAAATTCTATATAAATTTAGGTGCATTAATGAAACGGGGGGTTGAGGGGGGCGGTAGCCCACCCTCACACAGAACTAATTATCATATCAAACTCCTCCGAAGTTTAATTTGAATTGTGTAACATATGTTTACATAACAGCACTCGTTGTCTTACCTTTTAATCTCCAACGTGTATTTATAATACTAAATTTCAGGGTAAGAGAAAGTCGTGTGAGTAACATACCAGATTATTATTGAATATAAATCGTGGAAGTGCTTTACTATAATATTTTGTCATGTTCAGGAAAAATGCTCAGAAACTAAATTTAATTCATCATAACCACGTGGTTAATAAAGTAATTTTAAAACTAAATATTTAGCGTTGTTTTTTGTATAATGACACGTTTTTAGGTTGCTTGAATTTTAAAGTCATGCTTTTAACGTTTAATCTCTGTCTATGACTTTTATCAGAATAAATTAAAAACAAATAATTCCACGCCAATCAAATGATGTATTTTTAAGTTAATACATCTTTGTTACTTGAAAAATTGTATAAAATTCATAAGTTTCAAGGAATGGTGCAGGTGAAATTATCTAATTAATTTGAAATGAACAGTTAAATTTAATAACAGATTTTGAATTCTCTTTAAATGTAAGTACAATTTGAAAATGGATTTAAGGGGCGCGGTAAACCCCTCATAAAGAATTATTAGTCAAATGAAGCTTTTATGAACCCTATCTTAAGTTGTTTTTAACGAAGGTTTATATAACAGTATGCGTCAGCTTATCCCTTAATGTCAAATCTGCCTTTATAATTTTGAATTTCAGGGTAAGAGAAAGTCGTGTGAGTGCCGCACCAGATTATTTTCAATGGTTCAACGTTGTGTACGTAACATTTAATTATTGAAGAAAATAATTTTACAATATTTTCGACAAAGTGACAGTGTTCCACATTTAAATGGTTTAATGTGATATTTATTTTATATTAAACAATATTGCATTTTTTATTTCTCTCTCTCTTTATATCTTTTATTCTACATGTAACACAAGAATTTAATGGTGATGTATTTATCATTCAGACATAGCGTATCTCCTAGTATATTGACGGGCATTCTCATCATGTTTTTCTCTGTCCTTTTCATATAATCTAGCAATTGTTGCTCTTAAAGGGCTGTGAGGATTGCAGTCACTCAGCAGGGAACAAATTGATAGTAAAAGAGCCGAAACACTTATTGCTGGGGTCCATTCGGTCCTTAAAATATCCAGACAAATATTTCCTTCACCGTCAATGTTCGCATGATATATCTTTGTATCAAATTTTACCTGCAAGAGAAACGTATTTATGATATATTAAAATTATGCTAGCCTAATCATATAAATAAAAAATAATCAAGTAAAGTGCTATTCTACTTTGAGATCCGATAAACATTAAACGATTGAAGTACCATAAATAAATAAATAAATAAATAAATAAATAAAATAAAATAAATAAAATAAATAAATAAATTTTAACACACTCTTTCGATTTAAGTTACATAAAAAATTTTGAAGATTTAAAAATGAAGATTTTACACCTTGTAAAACATTCTATTGGGTTTAAAAATTTTAAACATATTTTTGCAATAAATAAAAATGTGCTTTTAAATAACGGAAATTATACACACGTAACTAAATTAAAAACTGGTGTACAATCAATATGTAAACTTGAAAACTTCTTCACACACCCTAAAATTAAGTAACTTGCTACTGCCTAGTAGGCAAAAGCAAGATTGAAAGTATGGCAAAATCCAAAGGGGAGGAACAACAAAACCTACCAATAGGAAGAATCCTACAAAACCAGTCAGTGAGGAGCACAACTAAAAATACAGGAAATAAGAGATTTTTTTTTTTTTTTTTTTTTTTTTTTTGAATATTGTTACTGAGTGACTTTGCATAGGAAAATGTAGAAGAAAGTCTTGTGGTGGCCACAACATACTAGATAAATACGATTTTTTTTTCGAAGTTTTTTTTCGTTAAAAGTAAAAAAAAATCGATAACTTTGTTTTAAATTATCACAGATTTATAGTTCAACCATTTGTTTTAAAGGTATTAACGAGACCTTTTGAAAGATACCCATCTTTAAAATTTACTCCCATAGAGGGGGGACTTCCACGACAGAAGGGGTGGCAAGGCTCCCACACATACAATTTTTTTTTTCGCAGTTGACTATCTCTATTATAAACAATTCTTCTAAATTTCATAATGATTACTAAAAAATAATTCTTTTTAGGCACATTTAAAAACTAGTATGTTGTGGCCACCACAAGACTTTCTTCTATATTTACCTATACATATTCAATCAGTAACAATATTAAAAAAAAAAAAAAAAAAAAAAAGTACGATTTTTTTTTTCTTTTTTTTTGTTAAAAGTGAAAAAAATCGATAACTTTGTTTTAAATTATCACAGATTTATAGTTCAACCATTCGTTTTAAAGGTATTGACGAGACCTTTCGAGAGATACCCATCTTGAAAATTTATCCCCCCCGGGGGCGTACTTCCCCCCCCCGGTGGGGGGGCAACCGATGCCCCCACATGCACAAAATTTTTTTCCTAGTTAACTACTACTATTATCAACCTGATCTTTCGAAAGATACCCAATGTGAAAATTTACCCCCCCTGGGGGGGTATTTTTCCCCTAGGGGGGGGAAGCGATGCCCCCCCATGCAGAAAATTTTTTTCCTAGTTACATACTACTATTATCAATAATTCATATTAATTTTACAATCACAAGTTTAAAACAACTCTAATTATGCACATTTATACGAATTTTTGTCCTATGCTGCCATGTTAAAAATTTAGATAAAATGCTAATATATTGATAAAATTTAGATAAAATGCTAATATACATATTCAATCAGTAACAATATTAAAAAAAAAAAAAAAAAAAAAGTACGATTTTTTTTTTTTTTTCTTTTTTTTTGTTAAAAGTAAAAAAAAATCGATAACTTTGGTTTAAATTATCACAGATTTATCGTTCAACCATTCGTTTTAAAGGTATTGACGAGATCTTTCGAAAGATACCCATCTTGAAATTTTGCCCCCCCGGGTGGGAACTTCCCCCCCCCGGTGGGGGGGCAACCGATGCCCCCACATGCACAAAATTTTTTTCCTAGTTAACTACTACTATTATCAACCTGATCTTTCGAAAGATACCCAATGTGAAAATTTACCCCCCCTGGGGGGGTATTTTTCCCCTAGGGGGGGGAAGCGATGCCCCCCCATGCAGAAAATGTTTTTCCTAGTTACATACTACTATTATCAATAATTCATATTAATTTTACAATCACAAGTTTAAAACAACTCTAATTATGCACATTCATACGAATTTTTGTCCTATGCTGCCATGTTAAAAATTTAGATAAAATGCTATCACAGCGCCACCTGTTGAGCTATTGATCCCCAAACATAATCAGCACCAGTTTATATCGGGGACCAACTAAATACCAAGTTTGGTTAAATTTCGTTAAAAAAAAAAAAAAAAAAAAATTGCGATATTTTTCTGTTTTTTTTTGTTAAAAGTAAAAAAAATCGATAACTTTGGTTTAAATTATCACAGATTCATCGTTCAACCATTCGTTTTAAAGGTATTGACGAGATCTTTCGAAAGATACCCATCTTGAAATTTTGCCCCCCCGGGTGGGGACTTCCCCCCCCGGTGGGGGGGCAACCGATGCCCCCACATGCACAAAATTTTTTTCCAAGTTAACTATTACTATTATCAACGAGACCTTTCGAAAGATACCCATCTTGAAAATTTACTTCCCAGGGGGGGGGATTTTCCCCCCCAGGGGGGGTACCGATGCCCCCCCATGCACAAAATTTTTTTCCTAGCTAACTACTACTATTATCAATAATTCATATTAATTTTACAATCACAAGTGTAAAATAACTCTATTTATGCCCATTTATACGGAATTTTGTCCTATGCTGCCATGTTAAAAATTTGCATAAAATGCGATTACAACGCCACCTATTGAGCGAGTGATCCCAAAATCTAATCAGCACCAGTTCATGTCAGGGTGCAACTAAATACCAAGTTTGGTTAAATTTCATTCATTGGTTCGTGAGATACAGCGTCCACAAAAAAATGATACAGACAGACAGACAGACAGACAGACAGACAGACAGCCTGACAGACAGACAGACAGACAGACAGACAGACATTTTCTAAAAACTATTAATTCGTGTTTTCATATCCCAAAACATGTAAATCCATCAAAAAGTGGACTTCGAAAATTTTCGCGAATCCAATACTTTCTCTATATTACATATAGAAGAAAGTAAAAAAAAAATTGTCCTATATCACAATGTTAAAAATTTAGGAAAAGCGGGATGGCAACGCAACCTGTAAAACAATTTTTACCAAAAGATGATAGGCACTAATTTATGCCAAGGTACAACTACGGACGAATTTGTATGAAATTATGTGCAGTAGTTCCTGAGATACAGTTGCCACAAAATTTTGTCACACACACACACACACACACACACAGACAGACATTTTCTAAAAAAGGTCAAATCGTGTTCTGCAGCTTTCAAAACGTGTAAATCCATCAAAAACCCGCGGTCGAAAACTTTTACGAATCCAATACTTTTTTCTATTGAATATAGGAGAAAGTAATACAGGAAATAAGAGAAACAAACGCAAAAAAAAAAAAAAAAAAAAAAAAATAGAAGGAAGGGATTTTTAAATAATTTAATTACTTTAAATTAAATTAAATTTTAATTTATATTAATTAATTAATTAATTATAATTAATTAATTTTATTTCCATTTATTCCATAATTAATTATTAATTATATTTATTTATTTACTTTATTTTATTTTATTTTGATTCATTATACATATATATATTACAAAATGAAGAAAAACATTTAAATGAATTAAATAAATTGCTGTAGACAGAAAAATGAAATCATATTTTTCATTAGCAATTTTATCGCAATTAATGTAGATAGCTATTTTTTTTTTTTTTTTTTCAAAAAATCTCCTTCGGAAATGCGTTTGGCATAAAAGATAATTTTGGCATACTGAAATTTAATACTATAGTCCGATTCCTAACTAGAGATTCCCAATAGAAGATTTAGATATTTCTTGTTTAGCAACATACCGAGGATGTACCCGTAAACGACATTCAATATTTCTTTTTCTTTGACCTATGTAAGGTAAATCGAAATTATTACAAGGAACTTTATAGATATCACACTTATGAAGCTCGATAACAGGTGATAAAGTTGATGGGAAATGAAATTCATTAGCAGGTTTAAAAATTACAGGAAAGTTACATTTTAAAACTTTGGCAATCTTAAACCATAAAGGTGGATAAAAAAAGTAAGTCAACAAGGTTATAGGGTTTAATTTAGCTTCATTAGAAAGAACAGAATTACAAATCGGTCAAATGAACTTTTTAAAAGCTTTTTTACTGAACTTTTAAAAGCTCTTAAAAAGTTCAGTAGACCGATTTGCAATTGTTAGAACTAAAATAATTGATTTAACATGTGGATCTGCAGACCAGGAGCCTCAACATCCTATTCGCATCATGCATTATTCAACACATAATTTTTTTTTTAATTCCTTATTACATAATATATATATATATATATATATATATATATATATATTGCTTCGATTGATATGCTACGTACACAGAAAAATTTCTGAGGGGGCTGCCGCCCCTCTCAACCCCCCGCGGTATCTCTCTTTCTATATCTACCTGCATATATATATGTATATACATGTATTTCTAATAATTGGTTATCTTGTATTAATTCTCTATAATTCATAAATACTTATACCAGATTTCATACAAAATGATTACATAACATATCGGAATTATTTTTGTAACCCTGTCAATGAATTACCAAATCTATACACACACATCTCCACAGAAAAACATTCTTTTAAAATTCTCCTAAAATTTCATTATATTTAACAAGGTATAAGCATGCTAAAATACACTTTTAAGAAATACCGACTATAGACTGTAATAGTACGAAATTATTTTATATATCCCAGAACATGAGTCACAGTAATTATATAAACTAATAAGAATGCACCTATTTAATTAATTATAACTTATTCGTATTTCAACCTAATTTGACATCATTTGGATGATAATAGTACGTCATCGGAATTCTTTTGTGTGGTCCCGTAAATAAATTATTTAGTCTATACATATCCTTTTTCTAGTGTAAACATGCTTTTAAGCATCTTTATAATGCATGTTAATTCCATTATGTTGAATGCAACATGAACGCACTAAAGTGCGCTTAAATAAAAATTTGTTCATAGACTCTAATGGCACGAAATTTTTTTTGTGTGTCTCCGTAAACCAATCATAAACTCTGTATACACCAATAAAAACTATTCAGCTCTTTATACGTTTTTCGTGAATAATTGTTCGAAATTTGACATGAAATGGCTGGTTACGTTACATTGTCAGAACTCTTGTACGGTCCTGCACATTAATTAGGGAGACATAGAGCACATGTTTTCTGCATAAAACATAAGTTTAAGCATCTCATTAATGTACGCTAATTTTATTTTATTGATAGCAAAGTGATGATGTTAAAATGCGTTTAAACGAAATTCACCACATGTACTATAATGATAAGAGATTTGACGTGTCCCTGTACATAATCCATAAAAAAAGTATAGACATAAAAAAATATATAGCAATTTCTATACAGAGCCTGTTTGTGTGTGCGAATTTGCAAGTCAACAGCTTGTTTTTTGCGGAAGCTATCGCGGTAGACACAAATTCTTCCCACTTACCGTAATGACAAGAAAAAAAAAGGGAGTGTCCCTGTACACGAACTACAAATGGAATATACTCATAAAATTGCAAAGCTAAAGTCCGTTGGGCTCATGCATATGTGTACCAAATTTCAAGTCAATAGCGTGATTTTTGCGGCCAATATTGCGGTACATACAAATTATTCCCATAGGCCGTATTGATAAGAAAAACTTTGGTACATCCTTGTATATGAACGACAAATGGAATACACAACCAAAACTACACAGCTGATTCCGTGGGACTCATAAACATATGAACCAAATTTCAAATCAATAGTGTAATTTTTGCGGCCGTTATCGCGCGACAGACAGAGAGACAATCAAACACACACACAGACGGAATCAAAAATATTTTTCAGTCTCAACAGAGGGCCTCCACTGACGTTTCGGCAAAAATTGCAAGTCAATAGCTTGAATTTTGCGGTGGCTATCGCGGTACATAAAAATTCTTTCCATAGCCGGTAATGATAAGACAAACTTAGGCATGTCCCTGTAAACGAATTACAAATGGATCACACACCCAAAGCTATAGAGCTGATTCCGTGGGGCTCACGAACATGTGTACCAAATTTCAAGTCAATAGCGGGGATTTTGCGGCCGCTATCGTGCAACAAATAGACAGACAGACACAGAGACGGAACCCAAAATCTTTTTGAGTCTCAACAGAGGGCCTCCACTGACATTTCGACAAAAATTGCAAGTCAATTGCTTGGTTTTTGCTTTGGCTATCGCGGTACATACAAATTATTCCCATAGGCCGTAATAATAAAAAAAACATTCGCGTGCCCCCAAATTGCAAGTGAATAGTGTAATTTTTGCGGCCGCTATCGCCGTACATACAATTTCTTCCCATAGATCGTAATGATAAGAAAATTTGCGTGTCCCTGTACACGAACTACAAATGGAATGCACGAAACAAAACGAAAAATCTGATTTCGTGGTGATCATGAACATGTGTACCAAATTTCAAGTCAATAGCATGATTTTTGCGGCCGCTGTCGCGCGACAGACAAACAGACAGACAAACACACACACACAGACAGACTGAAGCCAAAATCTTTTTGAGATTCAACAGAGGACCTTCAATGACGTTTCGGCAATTACATTGACCACATTATAATATCCCATTATTATCTTTAGACTTATTCAAACTACTAAAAATATATAAAAAGAAAATCAACTGTTGTTGAAAATTTTATTTTCTATATTTTTCTTTTATTAAATGCAGAATATGAGGATCTATGCTCATTTACTGCACGAAAGTTGAAGTTGAATTTGAAATTCAGTGACTTTAGGTTCGCACTGGAGCATCTAGTTGAAATTTAGTTACCATTTGGAATTCCACCTCAGGGGAGGCAACGGGACAAGTCACCGCAAATTTGATTATTCATGGAAGGGATGGTTCATTCGATTCGGTAGCCTTCATAGGTATTATATTTACAATACATTGAGGACATTGTGGCCAGGACAGCTTTTACGGACACCAACCAAAATTATTATACAAGTCGGTTTCTGAGCGATTCGAGTATCTGACTAGGAATCCTCGGATTACGAGCCGTCAAATAGGCTATCACAAATTACGAATAAAAAATTTACTTAGGCTTTAAACGCAATTGCACTTAATACATTTAATGCTGTATTTATAGCACGTAATACAAAAGAGAAAAATTTTACAAAACTTATTAAAAAGTTTCTGTACTTCCAACACGTACAAAATATCATTTTAATATGTTACATTAAATGTAAAAAATTCATATCTTACTTAGAAAAACAAAACAACGAAGCAACGAGTTTTTGATACTAGCGCAATAAATAAAATGTCTTGTATATTTGGTTTCATTTTCTCGTATTCTAGAAATGAAGTCTCCTGAGAGATGTATGTAAGCACTTTTTACCATTACTTAATAAAAATTTACAAAAAAAATATATATATATATATATATATATATTTTTTAAAAATTGCTTTTGGTGAAAACGCATTCGAAATGTGTTATACCACTTCTATAATGAGAGATCCACACGCGATAATTTGCATAATTATTGAATTTTTTAAGAAAGTACAGGTCACATGATATTTGAAAAACAAACAGCAGACGAAGTCTTCTATAACTGTAGCGAATTCTTATTTTTGATCAATCGTATTTAATCTGCATTATTTTTTTAAACATCATCATTTAATCTATTTAATATCATTATTCATCATCTTTTGTTTGCTGCATACATTTACAATCATTATTTAGTTTATATTTGTTATTGATGTTCATGGAGAACATGTCAAATACTCTGATTTTCGGTACTTAAATCATTGACAGTGCAACATTGTTCGGTGTAGAGCCATTTAGACCAATAACTAAGTGACTTAACTTGTATTAAAACTTTTACGCAATTAAATTTAATTGAAAACGTTTTAAAATTTTAAATTATAATCCATAAACACTCCACAAGAACAAGATATTGTTTATTGCTAGATCAGTTAATGTTATAGATAGTTACAGTACAACATACAAAAATCGATTCATAGAGGTAAAAGTAAATAAACACATAAAGTGCTTTTTAAAAATTATTAAATTTCTAAGTACAAATATTCTACTGTTTACAAATGCACAGTATTACTTTTATTTTATTTTATATTTAATATTAACTCTTTTGTTCTTAAGAACAATATTTAATTGAATTCAATTTTACCTTATTCAAACATCACGTGATTGAGCAGACGACGCTGGGAAGAGCAAATTAAAATCTATTTATATAATTTGCAAGAGAGGTAACGATAACGACTCCGATATAATTTTCTTGCTTTAGTTAATTTTAAGAAATCTAATTTTCCGATCGATAAGCTGTTTAGTCCGACGGATTTAGAAAAATTTCCCCTTTCATTTGGTACCTTATTTGTAACGAAGCTTTGATTAGATTTTTACTTTATCATACCCTTACGGTAGAGAAAGTATTGTTTTAGGGTCAAATTTTCGAAAGTGAGTTTTTATTATAATTACATGTTTGAGCCCCCTTAATACGAAAATCATATTTTTAGCGAATGGTCTCTGTGTGTGTGTCTGTGTGTCTGTTATCAGCATCATCTGTCTCAAGAACAAATAGTAGCAGAAATTCGTTATACCTAGACCATATTGTATTACAGATATAGTATATGAACCCCTTAGCGACAATTAAGTTTTTTTCATTACTTGGTGATGGTTAATTTGGTAGAATTGTTTGTTAAAATAAATAAATAATTAATTAAATAATTATACAGACACGATATTATTTCATTATTTAAAACATGAAAATCTGACATTGACAGATTTTAATTTAGTGCCAGAGACCTACTGATAATATTGTTAATATCGACAAATTCTTCTTTAGTTAATTCGTGACGATCTAAATTCCATGATAAATTCCGATCTAAATTCCAAGTTTTCATTAAATCAAACCAATGTGTTTCAGCTGCAGATATTGTAACAAATAACGTTGGAAGTCCAAACTGTCTTATAGCCGCAAAACAACGTTTTTTCTCTTTTTCCCAATGAGGGGGAGGTGTGCTTTGGGGGGGACTCATGTCAAAGGTGTGCCTTGGGGGGGGAATCATGTCAAAGTTGTACCTTGGGGGGGGACTCATGTCAAAGTTGGGCCTTGGGGGGACTCATCTCAAAGTTGGGCCTGGGGGGGGACTCATGTCAAAGTTGGGCCTTGGGGGGACTCATGTCAAAGTTGTACCTTGGGGGGGACTCATGTCAAAGTTGGGCCTGGGGGGGGGGCTCATGTCAAAGTTGTGCCTTGGGGGGACTTCATTCAATAAATCCCCATTCAATAAACCGACTGAAATAGGCCCTTAGCACTATTAAGAGGTGTATTATAAAAATTCGACAACGCTGTACCGACTGAAATAGGGGTACCTTGGGGGGGACTCATGTCAAAGTTGGGCCTTGGGGGGACTCATGTCAAAGTTGTACCTTGGGGGGGACTCATGTCAAAGTTGTGCCTGGGGGGGACTCATGTCAAAGTTGGGCCTGGGGGGGACTCATGTCAAAGTTGGGCCTTGGGGGGGACTTCATTCAATAAATCCCCATTCAATAAACCGACTGAAATAGGCCCTTAGCTCTATTAAGAGTTGTATTATAAAAATTCGACAGCGCTGTACCGACTGAAATAGGGGTACCTTTGGGGGGACTCATGTCAAAGTTGGGCCTGGGGGGGACTCATGTCAAAGTTGGGCCTTGGGGGGACTTCATTCAATAATTCCCCATTCAATAAACCGACTGAAATAGGCCCTTAGCACTATTAAGAGGTGTATTATAAAAATTCGACAACGCTGTACCGACTGAAATAGGGTACCTTGGGAGGGACTCATGTCAAAGTTGGGCCTGGCGGGGACTCATGTCAAAGTTGTGCCTTGGGGGGACTTCATTCAATAAATCCCGATTCAATAAACCGACTGAAATAGGCCCTTAGCTCTATTAAGAGGTGTATTATAAAAATTCGACAGCGCTGTACCGACTGAAATAGGGGTACCTTGGGGGGGGCCTCATGTCAAAGTTGGGCCTGGGGGGGGGACTCATGTCAAAGTTGGGCCTTGGGGGGACTTCATTCAATAAATCCCCATTCAATAAACCGACTGAAATAGGCCTCTAGCACTAATTAAGAGTGACCTATAAAAATTCGACAACTGTACAGACTGAAATAGGCCTCTAGCACTAATAAAAATAATTTTCTTTTTCTTTCAAAAAAATAAAAAATAAAAATAGATTTTAATGAAATTTTGGCAAAAGCAGAATTTAGTTTAATATAGAGGACTATTAGTTTTTTTTTTTTTTTTTTTTTTTTTTTTTTTCGAATTATAACATCACTTTTAAATTATTCAATAATATTATTGGTAAATTTTCGATTTCGATGTATATACAACCATCGTAAAACTGGCGAGAACGTTTTATCCGTAGATTGAGGCTAATAGTCCTCAGCACTAAAAAAAAAAAAAAAAAAAAAAGAACATTTTAATTAAATTAGAATAACCTTTTCAAGAAATTAGATTCTATTTTTTATAATACCCGTATTTTTTACTGTTGAATTTTTTAGTTAATTTATGACAGTATGTTATCGGTACTTTTCCATTTTGCCGGCGAGGCTATAAAGTTACCAAGAATATTATAACCGACGCCAATCATTAAGTACCAAAAAAAAAGAATAATTGTTTCAAAACTCTTCGTAAGCAACTACAGTATCTCCCCACAACTGGATTTGGCGATTATGGCTAAATCATAAAAGATAAATTCATAAGCTAAATCATAAATCACAAATCTCAAATAAACAGCATGCAGGCTGCCATGTTATATTGCAAAGAATCCAGAACGACATCGTTATCGTTCAAAACAGCGCCAAAGAAAAATTGCTAAATCCAGTTGTGGGGAGATACTATAGTTATACCACACTTCGAATAATAATAAGAAAAAAAATAACGAGACATGGCCGTTTACTTATTTTATTTTATTTATTTTCATATATTTAATAATGATATTTTCTGAAGTTTTGCTTAAAGAAAGCTTTTAAAAGTGTTGTCCATAAAAAATGTAACATTTATTTTGTCAAATACTTAATAACGTATATAAATAAACTTTAAATTTGAAAAAAAAAAAATCTAAGTTACAAATTTACTTTTAATCCATAAGATTGAAGAAAAGTGAAAGAAAAGTGAAAGTGCGAAATGAAAAGTGCCTTCTCTCCTATCTACTTCATACATTAACGAAGAATAAAATCTGCTCCATTCATTAAAAGAATTTTTGGTGAAGATTTTTTTCTTGCTATAATTAGAAATATGAAATGTACCATGGAAATGTCTAATTCTGTAACGTTAAAAAATTGCCAATGCTAAATAAGAAGATTTTTTCATTTATAATTCAGTTTAAATTTAAATCTAAATATTTTTCTATGCCAAAATATATCCGAAGTATTTTAAAATATGTTTTTAAATGAAAAAGACAAAGGAGATTGTTTGGAGAAAGATGCACTTAGAAAAATTTTTCTTAATAGCAGCATTGACATTAATTTTATTATTTTTTACACCATGGATCACATTTTAATTTTCCCGTGGAAAATGATGTCATGACAGAAGAACAACGTCATAAGAGAAACTTTTTCTACGGTTTCAAATAGAGTACCTTTATAAACTCGACGTTTTCAGTTAATAACTTCGTTAATTAAGATGATACAGATTTCTAATTACCTGAAATGCTTTCCTTGAAGCATACGGAAAACATTGATACCTCTCATGATGCAGAACACTTTTCCCTCCGCGAGGAGATGCTGTCGCAGACAAAAAAAAAAAAAAAAAAAAAAAGACGCCAGCGACCCTTACGTTTTTTAATACTAGGGGGCTCTGCCCCCTGCTCGCTCCGCTCACCAACCCCCGAGAAAAGCTTCGTCTCCCCCGATTCGCTTCGGTCATTAAACTCTGCGGGATCCTACCCGACTATTCGCAAATTTGCCTTTCATTGAATTCGAATATTAATAATAAATTACACAAGAGAAAAGTTGAACAATATTATTGAAATCCATCATATTTGGTATCGCATTGAAATACAATATTTAGTATTATATCGTTTATAATATGTAAAAAATCTGTTATAATGTTCGACAATTTAATAACAATCTGCCATTATTTTGAGAGAAAACATACGCTAGACAGCTAGACACACAAAATAAACAACCATAGCACTAATTATTTAGAACAGAGATAAATTATTAACATCAAACCATTTAGCGTTACAGCTTTAGTATATGATCCACTTGTAAAATTTTTGTCACTGTTTGATGATGAATTTTTTTGGGTGTTATTGCTTGATTAAAGAAATTATGAATTTATTTTTTCTAATGCCTATATATATTTTTTTTCTATTGAATTGTTTTAGTTAATTTAGGACAACATGTAATACTCTGCATTTATTCCCAATGTACAGCAAGGTTTAAAATGGTGCTTCCAACAGTAAAAATGCAACTATTTAAAGTGCATTTTTTCTAAAATATGATTTAGTCAGGTTGAAAATAAATATCTTATGTGATTATTGCAATTATTAGTGCTAGAGGCCTATTTCAGTCGGTACAGTTGTCGAATTTTTATAGGTCACTCTTAATTAGTGCAAAGGGCCTATTTCAGTCGGTTTATTGAAAGGGGATTTATTGAATGAAGTTCCCCCAAGGCACAACTTTGACATGAGTCCCCCCCAGGCACAACTTTGACATGAGTCCCCCCCAAGGTACAACTTTGACATGAGTCCCCCCAAGGCCCAACTTTGACATGAGTCCCCCCCAAGGTACAACTTTGACATGAGTCCCCCCAAGGCCCAACTTTGACATGAGTCCCCCCCAAGGTACCCCTATTTCAGTCGGTACAGTGTTGTCGAATTTTTATAGGTCACTCTTAATTAGTGCTAAGGGCCTATTTCAGTCGGTTTATTGAATGGGGATTTATTGAATGAAGTCCCCCCAAGGCACAACTTTGACATGAGTCCCCACCAGGCACAACTTTGACATGAGTCCCCTCCCCAAGGTATCCCTATTTCAGTCGGTACAGCGTTGTCGAATTTTTATACGTCACTCTTAATAGTGCTAAGGGCCTATTTCAGTCGGTTTATTGAATGGGGATTTATTGAATGAAGTCCCCCCAAGGCACAACTTTGACATGAGTCCCCCCCAGGCACAACTTTGACATGAGTCCCCCCAAGGCCCAACTTTGACATGAGTCCCCCCCCAGGCCCAACTTTGACATGAGTCCCCCCAAGGCCCAACTTTGACATGAGTCCCCCCAAGGCTCACCTCCCCCTCATTGGGAAAGAGAGAAAAAACGTTGTTTTGCGGCTATAAGATAGTATGGACTTCCAACGTTATTTGTTACAGTATCTGCAGCTGAAACACATTGGTTTGATTTAATGAAAACTTTATCATGGAATTTAGATCGTCACAAATTAACTAAAGAAGAAGTTGTCGATATTAACAAGTTTAGCAGTAGGCCTCTGGCACTAAATTAAAATCTGTCAATGTCAGATTTTCATGTTTTTTTTTTTTTTTTTTTTTTTAACATTTCATTAGTAGTAGTAGTACGACAGAACAATTTCTTTCAGATAGCGATTTTGCATTGTCCCCACTTATTGTATTACACTATGAATTTGCCAAGATGCCTGTCAATATCTGATTTTACTATTTAATTTTTTAAACTATATTAAATACTAAGTTAAATAAAAATATAAAATCACATTTTTTGAAACCTACTGATAAGTGAAAAATTCATTATTGATTGTATTGTAAAAACGAATTGCCGGTTTGAAGTACTCGAGATAGACCATCACCATTCATAAATTGGATGGCTTTTGAATATTTGTTGACAATATTTTTTGAATAAGTATTGATAATGGCCCCTTAAAACTTGTTGGCGATATCTTCTGAATAATTATTATTGTTGGCGATATCTACTGGATATATATTGATCATGACATCTTAATAGTTGTTGGCGATCTCTCCTGAACTTGTGTTGATGATGGTTCTGACTATTTGTTGGCTACATCTTCTGATTACACCTTGAATTTTTTACATATATGTTATGTAATGTTAAATTTAGAAAATAAAAAAAGAGCGTGGAGAATGAAATATAATGATTACTGGATAATTTAATTTAATTTAATTTATAGAGACATCAATGGTACAGGAAAAACTACTTCAGCCATTTTCTTTCTAATAATGAACAGAACGAAAAACGGATAATATTTTGTCTGGGGATATTTTGTACATTTAGACCAAATAAAAAATGTTCTTCTTTTTACCCTCTTGAATGAAGTTAAAAAATATTTAAAATAAAATTGAAAAAAAATCGTCCTAAACAATGGTACAGTTTAAACTCTTGGCGAAATTTTAAATTTGGCAACGAATTAGCTTAGACGTTTCTCGCGAAAATCTTGACATGCATTATTGCGATAGATAATTTAAGTCATCGTCAAAATAAATGAAAAACTTCAAATGAGGCAGTGAGGTCCTGTATTAGCTGTAACTAAAATATTTTAGCAATGCAGTTACTACATTCCTTTATATGGAAAGAGACAAAAAAAAAAAAAAAAAAAAAAAAAAAAAAGTCCTGTTGTATTAAATTCTGTTTTCTGCAAAGTTGGGTATAACTATAGTATTTCCCCACAACTGGATTTGGCGATTTTTCTTTGGCGCCGTTTTGAATGATAACGATGTCGTTCTGGATTATTTGCAATATAATATGTCAGCCTGCTTGCTGTTTATTTTAGATTTATGATTTAGCTTATGATTTATGATTCAGCTTATGATTTTATCATTTATGATTTATGGTTTATGCTTTTTAGGTTTATGATTTTGCCACAATCGCCAAAAATAAATCGACAAATCCAGTTGTGGGGAAATACTATAGTTGTTCCAAAAAACGCACGAGCTTCTTCAGTTCTAAATTTTAAAAATCGCTAAATTGGTCATAGTAGAGATCTATCCTTGTAAATATGTTTTGAGTTAAAAAGCTAAATCTTTATGTAAACTAATATAAATTTTTATCTCGTAAATTTCATTTTAAAAATTTCTGCGCTTATCCTCTATACCAATAGTTGTTTAACATAATCATGGTGTTCGTTACTAAATCTTTTTCGCCTAATGTTAAAATAAAAACGGAACAACTATAGTATTTCCCCTCAGCTAGATTTGGCGATTTTTCGTTGGCGATTATGGGTAAATGCTACTTTTGAAGTGGTTGCCATGGATTTCTAACGTAAACAAAACCGAAAAATGTTTTTCAGAATGGCATCATTAAAATAATTCATTGAACTTATTTCTAACTAGCAGGCTTTGCCCGCTTCGCTGGACATTAAACTTAAATGAAGTCTCAAAATACCATATCTTTATTAATAACCTAAGTTCTCGCTGTGATTGGTAGAGGTTTTCTCGCTCGCAAATTAAGGACTCTGGGTCTCCACTGTCTTCGGCACAACTTACTCACTTTTTACTTCCCCTTCCTCAGCGGTGAGTTCAAAGTTTTTCAAAATCACACTAATGTACATAATGCGTACACTTAATCAATATCCAGTCTGGGTCCCCACTGCCTTCGGAACACACTTCTTACTTCCCCTTCCTCAGCGGATGGGTTCAAAGTTTTGCAAAATCCCACTAATGTACATAATGCGTACACTTAATCAATATCCGCGCACAAAAATTCGCAATTCTAAGATAATTCAAAGCGAATTCAAACGGAAAAACATGTTTTTACACATGTTTATTGGGAACAACTTCAGTATAACCCCACAACGATATTTGGCGATTTTTTTTTGTTGGCGCTTATGGCTAAATCATAAATCATATATGATAAATGATAAAATCATAATCTAAATCATAAGATCAAAAATTTAAAATAAACAACATATTAGGCTGCATATTATATCGCAAACAGTCCAGAACGACATCGTTATCCTTCAAAACGGCGCCAAAGAAAAATCGGCAAATTCAGCTGTGTGGTTATACTAAAGTTATACCGTTTATTGCCGTCCGACTCCGAGAAGGTGTGTGTGTGTGGGGGGGGGGGCATTTCGAATTTCGTGAATTCCAGTTACAATAAGTGCCGGATGCAAACAAACAATTTACGCACCAAATTTCGTGACCACAGAAGTCTTTAATAGAAAATATTATAAATAAATAAATACAAAACGCACAGCTTTAGTATGGGAACCCTTTGGTGACTTTAAATATTTTAAGCCATTTCTGCGATGAACTGAATTGGCTATCTCAATTGTGCAATTAAAGATCTTGGCAAGAAACGTCCGAGCTACTTCGGTTCCGAATTTCAAATTTTGCCAAAGGGATCCAATACTAAAGCTGTTCCATATCGAATCTCGGTTGAAAACGGAAAAAGGGTAAAATAAATTAGAAATATCAGACCTATATTTATAAATTTGATACCGAATGAAAGGGGCGAATTTGCTGAATCCAGGGGTTCAAACAGTTTTTCGATGCGACAATTAGATTTTTAAAAAATAACTAAAGTATGAAATTTAAGTGGCAACGGAAAAACGGATAAAATGAAAAATAAATTAGAAATATCAGACTTATTGTTACAAATTCAGTACCAAATGAAAGAGGTGATTTTTCTGAATCCTGGGGTGTAAACAGTTTTTCGATACGACAATTAGATTTTTTAAAATTAACTAAAGTATGAAAATTAGATGGCAACACTTCATTTCAATCTTTTCATAATTTGTAATGCGAATCACGCGAATACAAAAGTCTTTAACTTAAAAAATTATTTTTATATTTTATTTTTACATTCAAAGCATTTTAGTGAAAAAATATTTATGGCGCATGCGCAGGCGTTTTTTACCCACAATTTAAACACTAATCATAATTTTGAAAATTTCTATAGATATAATTTCAAGTTGGGTGAAGACCTAAGTTTCTGCCAAGCGACGTTGAATTCCGTCCAGCCGTTCTCGAGTGATGCCCGGACAAACGTGTTTTAGTCTTTTACCCCCTAGGGGGGGAACGGGGGAGAATTTCTGAAAAGTTGATAGATATAATTTTAAGTTGGGTGAAGACCTAAATTCCTGCCAAGCGCCGTTGAATTCCGTCCAGCCGTTCTCAAGTGATGCCCGGACAAAAAAAGCGACATTCGGACACGATGACACACACACACACACACACACACACACACAAACAGGCAAAATTTTCTGAAGTCATTTTCGGCTTTCATGGGGTGTAAAACGTGAAGATATCGCAAAATTTTTCGATTCCAACAAATTTACAGACAAAACTCTGATTTTATTAATATAGATAATAACAAAACAAATATGTATTTAAAATTGACTTACCTCCTTGATGTTTATGAATTTCGCTATGCTTGTACATTCCGTACATTTATTCAGTTTAAATGTTATTTTATATTTAACGGTAAAATATGATTATATAAATTAGAATTTACATCTCCATGCAAATCCATCCGTCACTTTCTTTCTCGGTCCAAAAACCATATCATTCTTACACTTTTCACAAATCATACTTCGTTTAATCAATCCACATTCTTTCAAAAAATCCAAAAACCTTTCTCTGTCTCTAAATAGTTCACTCAAAAAAATCCTACTACATTCACCTTTTTATCCAAATATAGCTCGTTACAACCATTCTAACATTCGTCCTTAACAAATCTTTATATTTTTCAACAATTTCCATTATTGATTCACTACTACTAGCTGCCATAGTTTAAAAAAATAAAATAATAATAAATTAATTAAACAAAATAAATAAATAATAAAAAATAAAATACGAACTTTTTTATAAAATAATACCTCACCGGGTGAAATAGAATAGAACAATGAATAATTATCTCTTTATAATCAATTGCTAAGCTGGTTGCCATGGTAATTAAAAAATATAACGCTTGTTGCTATGACATAAAAAATAAATAGTATGTAACCTGCGGACGATGTTGAAATGATGTTATTCTATTTCACCTGAATTACTACAAAAATCATTATATAAAACGGTCGTATTTTATTTTTAGTGCTAGAGGCCTATTTCAGTCGGTACAGTTGTCGAATTTTTATAGGTCACTCTTAATTAGTGCTAGAGGCCTATTACAGTCGGTTTATTGAATGGGGATTTATTGAATGAAGTCCCCCCAAGGCACAACTTTGACATGAGTCCCCCCCCAGGCCCAACATTGACATGAGTCTCCCCCAAGGTACCCCTATTTCAGTCGGTACAGCGTTGTCGAATTTTTATAATACACTCTTAATAGTGCTAAGGGCCTATTTCAGTCGGTTTATTGAATGGGGATTTATTAAATGAAGTCCCCCCAAGGCACAACTTTGACATGAGTCCCCCCCAGGCACAACTTTGACATGAGTCCCCCCAAGGTACCCCTATTTCAGTCGGTACAGCGTTGTCGAATTTTTATAATACACTCTTAATAGTGCTAAGGGCCAATTTCAGTCGGTTTATTGAATGGGGATTTTTTGAATGAAGTCCCCCCAAGGCACAACTTTGACATGAGTCCCCCCAGGCACAACTTTGACATGAGTCCCCCCCCCAAGGTACCCCTATTTCAGTCGGTACAGCGTTGTCGAATTTTTATAATACACTCTTAATAGTGCTAAGGGCCTATTTCAGTCGGTTTATTGAATGGGGATTTATTGAATGAAGTCCCCCCCAAGGCACAACTTTGACATGAGTCCCCCCCAGGCCCAACTTTGACATGAGTCCCCCCAAGGTACAACTTTGACGAGTCCCCCCAAGGCCCAACTTTGACATGAGATCCCCCCCAGGCCCACTTTGATATGAGTCCTCCCAAGGCACAACTTTGACATGAGTCCCCCCCAAGGTACAACTTTGACATGAGTCCCCCCCAAGGCACACCTTTGACATGAGTCCCCCCCAAGGCACACCTCCCCCTTATTGGGAAAAAGAGAAAAAACGTTGTTTTACGGCTATAAGACTGTTTGGACTTCCAACGTTATTTGTTACAATATCTGCAGCTGAAACACATTGGTTTGATTTAATGAAAACTTTATCATGGAATTTAGATCGTAACGAATTAACTAAAGAAGAATTTGTCGATATTAACAAGTTTAGCAGTAGGCCTCTGGCACTAAATTAAAATCTGTCAATGTCAGATTTTCGTGTTATTTTTTTTTTTTTTTTTTTTTTTCTATTGATTTATTTTGTTTAATTAATTTATTATTATTTTGCATGGTAATAAAAAAATAACAGAACTCTGGTTGCTATGGCTTAAAAAGTAAACAGCATGCAGGTTGCCATATTGTATTGCAAACAATCCAGAACGACATCGTTATCGCTGAAACCGGCGCCAACGAAAAATCGCCAAATCTAGCTGATGGGAAATACTATAGTTGTACCATAAAAACTAATAATATAAACTAAACTTATTGTATAAACTTAACTAATAATATACAATAATAATATAAACTAATATTATAAACTAAAACAAAAATAAAAACTAATTTTCGTTTCATCTTTATTAAATTATTACTACTTAATATTTTAAAAATATCGGTTATTTATGAATGTTTTGCTATTCTAAATAATTTTTTTCTTTTCTCGAGCATCTCAAAGATGCCAATTATTCAATTTTTCTTATTTACACCATTGATCACATTTTAATTTTCCTGAGGAAAGTGACGTCAGAGACACAGAAAAAAACGTCATAAGAGAAACTTTTCCTCCGGTGGCAAATAGAGTACCTTTGTAAATCCGAAGTTTTTAGCTAATAACTTCGTTAATTAAAATGATAGAAATTTGTAAGCAGCTGAAATGCCTTCCTTGAAGCAGTCGGAATACACTGATAAATCTCATGACGCGGAGAACCCTGCCCTCCGCCAGAAGTTGCTGTCGCAGACAAAAAAAATTGACGCCAGAGACAGTTACTTTTTTTAATATATAGAGATATATAGAGAAAGTTATGGATTTTTTTCATTTTTAACATTTTTTTTTTTTTTTTCTAATATATAGAGATATATAGAGAAAGTTATCGATTTTTTTCATTTTCAACAATTTTTTTTTTAATGTAATATTGAGAAGAAATTCAACTTTTTTTGGACATTTAGTGTTATACTACTCTTAGAATAACTTAGAAACGAATAATTATAGGAGATCCAAATGTTGTATTTTGAAGTTAATATAAGTTTGTTTCTGGAAAAGTTTGATCAAGATTGATAAGTTTCAATGAATGTTGCGTGTGAAAATTGTCTGTATAATTTTAAGTAAATTTTAATTTTAATAACAAAATTAAATTATATTAAATGTAGGTGAATTAATGAAAAGGGGGGTTGAGGAGGGCGGTAGCCCCCTGACACAGGACTAATTATCATATATAACTCTTCCGAAGACTAATTTGAATTGTTTAACATAGGTTTACATAACAGTACTCGTTATCTTACCTCTTAATCTCCAACCTATATTTATAGTTTTAAATTTCAGGGTAAGAGAAAGTCGTGTGAGTAATATACCAAGTTATTTAAAATTAATTGAAATATGAAAATAATAACCTGCTAATAACTTCAAAGCTGGGCATTTAAATTTTTAATTGTTGCCAGAAAAATTTAAAAGTTAATTTTTTTTTTTTTTTTTTTTTTTTAGCATAAAATTAAATATGTTTCACGCGAAAAATTAAAAATGATAAAATATTAAATTTGCTCATACATATGAAAAAATGAAAATGGAGTAAAAAACAACCATAACCTTTTTTAATATAGTTCAATTTTAGATTTTTTTTTCTTTTAAATAGTATGTTTTTGTCACGGATGAATCGTGCTTGACATGAAAGCTAATTCATTGATAATCCTGGGTTTTTGTGAAAGCCACTTTAAGCCAAGTAGCGCATCAAAGATATAAATAAATGATAAAATATTGAAAAACAGAAAAGAAAAAAAAAAAAAAAGAAAAAGAAAAAAAGAAACAGAAAAAATAATCGCATAAACTGTGTATTTTTGTCTAAAATGGCGATAAAAATTCAAAAATCGACAAGGGGACCTATATTAAGGTTGTACTATGATCAGATTTACATTAATTAATTTTTGTATATGCCAACTACTATTAACTAACTCAACTTCTCTTATAACCACAGAAAATTGTCTCATGCTATAGATGTAGCCGATTATAGCATATTGTAATATTATATTTGGCGGGAAATTGTTGTTATTTTATATTTCTCCGAATAAATCAAATAAATATAGAAAATAACGTGAAAGAAAATATTATGTGCACCACGTATAGTGTTGTTGATATGTAACTAGGATTAAAATATAAATTTGCTACTTCAATTTTTTCGATACTGTCATTTTCGAAACAGTCATCTAATAAGCACCCAAATGGAAGACCACAGGTAAGCTATCGTCACAGGCAATAGGGACAGGCACCCGAAAGTGTACGAACGAGTGGGTAGCTGCCGAAAGCAGCGGGGACAGGAAGCGGGATTTTGAGCAATTTCATTATTATTATTATTATATATTAGTTTATGAAGCGATATAGAAAAGTTTCCTTTAAATATAGTAACCAACGAAGCAGGCATACCCTTCGTTGATTCACTAGCACTACCTAAATTGATTTCACATCCGACACTTTTGACGGGGAAAGTGTATACTATAGTTGATTAATAAAATACTAAACATTAATAAGAAGTAAATTTTTGATTTACTTACGCGTGGAGCACGAAGAGGATAGTCTAGAAAAAAATGCAAGGACAACTTAAATTTTCCACCTTCATAAGGGGTACCTGGAGGGCCCTCTATGGTTGCTGTCCATTGCCAAATGTTCTCATCTTTCATGCGAGCTGTTATCAAGGGAGGTGGATGCTTTGTTATATCTGTAAGTTCTTTAAGTAGACGTTTAGCTCCAAATGAAGTATCTGCTGACTCTCGATTTGCCGCCATAATTCACAAAGTTTAATATATTCTAAATAAAAAAATAAATATATATATATATTTAAAAAATATTACTGAAAACATTTCATTATTTTTAATTATTTAATAGTTTTGTGTAGCATTTATATTGAAACAAATACTATATAAAAAATATGATGTGGACACCAAATGTCTTCCTCGTATAATATATCCTTTGAAATATGTGTAATATTCACATTTTCGCATGTGGCATGTGGTTTACGAATAATATGGTACCTTCCAAGCGAATAAAACTAATACTCGAACCACAAATGTCACGATAATACACTGCAGAGCACGAATATTGCATATTCAGGATTAGTTTCCTTCAGCTTATTGCAGAATCACTTATTTTCAGATGCACAGTTAAGAATTCAATAGAATGCTAGAATGTAGATGGTCTCTTATTATACACTTTGGCAAAAATCTGTGGCGAGAAACATACATTATATCAAAAAGTTTACAACCTTCGACAATGGAGACATGGTTTATTGATTTTGGTAACCATAACCTACTATTCTCCGCCAAATTTCGTTTTTAATTTCGCTACGTGTGCCATAGTGTGCCATACCGTCACTTGGTGTCCAAATGTAGAAAAAAAAGATGTCAGTTTGAAGTTGCAAAGTTTGAAAGCACTAAATTTAATACCAAACTGAGCTCTGGAAATTTTTGGAGGGTTCTTTCCTTTCTTATGCCAAGCTCTATAGAAAGTTTAATTAATCACTAATGATATTATGATATTAGAAACATAAGGATCGATAAAATCAGATTGTGCTCAGACTTTGAGCTGAGCTGTCATCTCTAAGAGACTGTGCTTTAAGCGTGAGATCATTGATCTTGAATAGCAAAATTCCATCTATACGGTATATTTAACGCTGTTTGTTTGACATTTGTAGAACAAATCACTGTTTTACTGAATTCTATCAAGTGTATTCGTTTATTTCTGACGTCTGGAGATAAGAAACAATTATATTGGACCGATTCTCGAATATTACTTAAATAAATTGTATTTGTCGAATGGAACTTGTCTATTTCTTTAAGAACTACTTCCTGCGTTCAAGAAAGTCGAGAAGTTTTGAAATAAAATCATAGATTTTATGATCAGGTTCTGTGAAATATCCAAGACATGTCACATAATGATTTCGTTATGTATTATACAAGGAACTCATTATATGACATACATGTTCCCGTACAGTCTGCGTTCGATAGACGAGTATAAAAGGAAGTTGAGCGCGCCAAATCGAGTTGAGTTCTCAGTCACTCTCAGATCTGTCACAGTGAGTTACGTCCAATGCTTGCATTGCTTTGGGCCTCTTTGAATGAGACTTGCTCTATGTGTTAATGCTATACAGTTTGTACTGTGGCCTTGCTGTTAACAGCTGTTGTTTAAGTTGCGCTTACTGGTTGAATACGCAAGCGAAGTGTGACGTCACTGATCGTCCGTGGATGCAAGAAAACGATTTCCTATGTTAATCGCCCATTGGATCTTTAGTAAAATATTATTAAAAATCGAGGAAAATTATTTCCAGATTTTAATCCCCTTATTTGGTATATACATGTATTAGCTATCATGTGCATGCGTTAGATTCAGTTATTTTGCTGTCAAATTGACAAAATTTTATTTTAAATTTCAAAACTCTGTTGTCTGTGGCGTTTTTGAATTTGGCGATCAAAAACGTAATACGAAAATATACATGCCAGATGTATATTTTCGTAATATTTACTGTACGAAATATTGTTTCATATTATTCTTACTCTCTTAATATAAGTTGTTAAAATAACCATTCTTGAAAGGAATCAAATTATGTTCGCAAATAATTTGGTAATATTTTTTTTTTCTGCCATGGATGATCGATATCAAATCTATTCCGCTGCAACATATTAGTATCTTATATCAGATACTTTATTTAGACATTTGAAATCAAATTTGACCTCAATTTATGATAGAATATTTATAATTTTCCTTTTAATTAGTATATTAGTTGGATATTTATTGTGTAAATATCATCTTTTGAAATGTAATTTTTTTGTTTTCAATCGAATAATGAAGTTTGACACTTTTTTTCTAGAGTTTCGAAACTAAAAATTTAAATTTTGTCAATTTTACAACAAAAACAACTTAATCTAACGCATCCATGTGATAACTAATACATATAAAATATGGGGATTAAAATCGGGAAATAATTTTCCTCGATTTTTAATAGTTTTTTACAAAAAATCCAATGGGTGATTAACATAGGAAATCATTTTCTTGAATCCAACGAACGGCCAGAGACGCCATCACTTCGCTTGCGTATCGAAGCTGATACTTGGTTTATATAACTGTATTTTTCTGGAACTTCCTGTGAATAAATTATTGATTTTTTGCAAATTTCTCCTCTCATTCTCGGACAACTTACGAAACCCCAAGTACGCAACATTTCTGGTGTCAGGAGTGGCGTTGTCTGTGAAGAGCTATGGAGCAGGAAATGAAGAAACTCCTAGAAGGTCTAACCGCCCAGATGAATGAGTTAAGATCTGGAATGATTGAAAGAATGGCAGAAGGACAAAGAGACTTGAAAGACAGTTTGACTGAAGAAATGAAAGCAATGAAGGCAGTACAGGAAGATATGAAAGCTGAATTGAACGAAGAAATTAAATCTAAAGAAGATTGGCAACAGTTGGCAACAGATATTCAAAGACTGTCGCACCTAGCATTTCACGACTGACATGCTGATACTCGAAACGACTTGGCCTTTCAGTACATTATCGACGGCGTTCCAGATCCAGATATCCAAAAAGCACTTAGACTCTCCAATATCAGGGATGTTGAATCAGCTTTAGGCTACGCGATGAAGATAGAGACAGTCCAACAAGCCTCCCATAAAGACCGCCATACCATCAGAGCAGTCTCATTAGGTGATACACCAGCTGATGTAAATGAAATGAAGAGTAATCTCGCAGACGTCATGAGGAGATTGCGCAACATTGAAAATAATAAAGAAGTAAGGATCGGAAGAAGATAAAGTGCTGGGGCTGTGGAAGAGACGGACATGTGAGGAGAAACTGCCCTATACGAACATATAAAGAAAATAACCTGCCTTCATCATCACTGCAAGGAAACTAAGAAAAGGCCATCTCGCGGGACGGAGGTTGCCTGAAATTACACAGTCCCAATTTACAGTATTTCATGTTTCATCGATGAGTGGCGGCGATAATGGACTTTACGTTTGTGGCCAAGTTAACAACAACACCTGTAGTATGATTAAGGATACTGGAGCCACCGTAACCATCATTAGAATAGATTTGTCTAGAGAACAAAAGAGAAGATCGTTTGGACGTCGCCCTACGTTAAACTCCAGACTGTAACCGGTGACGAAATCAAAATATATGGAAAAATGAACTTGACCATCATATTTGGAAATGCCAGTTACCATCATATGGCTCATGTGGCTGATATAAGAGATCCTTTAATCCTTGGAATTGATTTCCTCAGAAAATTTAACTTTAAATTGGACTTCAAAAATAATGAACTGCATTCAAGTTCGGAAGACATAGCTGTGTTCAACACTGAAAATCCAGACTTTCAGCCAATTGTCAGATAACAGCCAAGTCTGAAATCTCCATCCCTCCACACACAGAGACAATAGTTCTGGGGACACCTCCCAAACAGCAACACATCCGCTATGGAGTAATTAAATACCCCAAGACAGACAATAACCCAAGAGGAGATTTGGTGACTTCATATCTGGTTGATCTTACAAAGAGCACTATTCCTGTGAGAGTCGCAAACATCAGCAATAAGGTCAGGACAGTGATGATGTATGAGATGTTAGCAACCGGCATTCCTGTTACATGCATTAACCGCCCCACGCAATCAACCGAATCCAAATTTTCTGAATTATTAACAACTGAATTACTCAAGAATGCACAGTTATTAAATGAACAGAGATGTGCTGCGGAGAAGCTACTCCATGAAATTAATGACCTTTTTTCTCGAACACCTGAAGACATCGAAAGAACGAACAACACACAGCACATAATTGATACAGGGAATCATCCTCCAATCAAACAACATCGAAAAAGGCTTCCATTTGCCAAACAGGAAGAGATCATTGAGCTTCTAGAAGAAATGCAGCGTAATGACATCATCGAACCATCAACGAGCCCTTGGGCCTCTCCCATAGTACTGGTGTGAAAGAAGGATGGTTCAGCGAGATTTTGCGTGGAGTATCGTCGTTTAAATGACAACTCGAAAAAAGGTAACTACCCTCTTTCTAGAATTGACGACACATTGGATACACTAGCTGGCAATAAATGGTTCTCGAATTCGGATCTGAAGAGCGGTTACTGGCAAGTAGAATTGCATTCTGACGATCGTGAGAAGACTGCTTTCACCACGGGACAAGGATTGTGGCAATTTAAAGTTATGCCATTTGGATTATGTAATGCACCTGCAACTGTCGAGCGCCTGATGGAGACAGTGTAAAAAGTTTTTTCCTATGAAGCCTGTCTGGTGTATTTGGAATATTATCATTGTAGGGCGCACCTTTGAAAATCATCTATGTAACATCTGTAAGGTGCTAGAATAACTCAGGATGTCTAACGTGAAATTGAATCCTAGCAAGTGCAACTTGTTCGGTCGTGAAGTGAGGTATCTCGGCCATATCATGTCTGCTGAAGGTGTAAGAACTGATCCTGATAAGATCTCTGCAGTCGAGAACTGGAGTCGCCCTGAAAATGTACACCAACTACGGAGTTTCCTGGGATTATGCCCTTACAACCGGAAGTTCGTGAAGGATTTTTCAAAAATTGCCAGATCACTCCACAAGCTGACGGAAGCCAAACAGAAGTTCCTGTGGATAGATGAATGTGAGAAAGCGTTCAAGAGAATTAAAGAGGCCTTAACATCATCGCCTATGTTGACAAATCCACAGCCCGACAAAAAGTTCATACTTGATAAAGATGTCAGCCATGAAACTGTCGGTGCTGTTCTGTCGCAGGAAATCGATGGTCCGGAACGTGTCATTGCCTATTGGAGTAAATGCCTGTCAAAACCGGAACGAAATTACTGTACCCCCAGCAAAAAAATACTCTCCATCGTAAAAGCCATAGAATCATCCACTTCTATCATTATCTCTATGGAAGAAGATTTCTGTTCCGAATTGACCACGCATCTTTAACGTGGTTGCTACAGTTCAACAACCCGGAAGGCCAGATTGCCAGGTGGCTACAATGCCTCCAGGAATATTACTTCGAGATACGCCATCGCAAAGGGAAACTACATGATAATGCAGTTGCCTTGCCAAAAATGCCCTGCTCGGAAAGCGACAAGTACTTCTCTAGAGCCGAACAGAAAAACCAGCCGATAAATCCGGTTGCCTCTCAAGCTACAGTCTGAACATCATCGATACTGGATCAGTGGAGTGACCAGGAACTTAGACAATCCCAGTTGGAAGATCCTGACATAAAACCAATATTACAATTGAAGGAGACGACCAGCAACAGACTTACCTGCCAGAACATTTCCAGATTTAGCCCCATTACGAAAAGTTATTGGGTCCTCTGGCACTCCCTTCATATTAGAAACGGCATGCTATACAGAAAATGGGAATTTGATGATGGAAAAATCTTCAGATGGCAGATTGTACTACCAAGATCGAAAATTCCAGATGTTCTAGAGCAGCTGCATAGTATCCCACCAGAGGCCATTTTTTGTGTAAGAAAGACTCTGCAGAAAGTTCGAGAACGCTTTTACTGGTACAAGTCAAGGGAGGACGTGGAAAAATGGTGTAAATCCTGTGATGCTTGTGTGGCACGAAAAGGCCCAAAGAAACGAATTCGAGGAAGACTACAACGATATAACGTAGGATCACCATTTGAACGGATTGCACTCGGCATGTTGGGTCCTTTGCCACGGACCTCCAGTGGAAATAAATACATACTCGTCGTGATGGACTATTTCACCAAGTGGCCTGAGGTATATGCATTCCTGATCAACAGGCATGCACATTTGCAGAGGTCCTAGAGCAGCAATGGGTGTCAAGGTACGTCACGCCCCTACAACTTCATACCGACCAACGTACAAACTTTACATCTGCTGTTTTCAAAAGACTGTGTCAATTAGTTGGAATAGACAAAACGCAAACAACTCCCTTACATCCCCAGTCGGACGGCATGGTTGGGAGGTTTAACCGTACCATCCTGAATAACCTCTCTCTTCTAGCATCAAAGAACCAGCAAAATTGTGACTTGAAGTTACCATTGTTCCTGCTGGCTTATCGAAATGCTGTCCGTGAGAACACCGTCTATACTCTAGCTTAGATACTGTTTAGACGCGAACTTCGTGTCCCACGTGATTGTTTGGTTGTCCACCAGATGCGCCTTCATCGCCCGAGGAGTACAACCAAGATCTCCAGGCACGACTTGAAGACATACACAAATTTGCACGGGAGCGATTCCCATGGCAACGGAGAAAATAAAGACAAGTTACGATTTATAGACTACACAACATGAGTTCCAGGAAAGAGACAAAGTCTGGTTGCGTAATCCTGTTCGACGCAAAGGACTCTCTCCCAAGTTACAGTGCAACTGGGACCGACCGTACACAGTCTTAAAAAAGCTGAATAATGTAGTTGTACGGATTACAAAAACACCATCAAAACAGAAGGTGTGCACTATGATAGGCTAGTCAAGTACCACACTTAACGGTAATATTAAAATTTAAAATGTAAATACTTGTAAAATTTGCGGATGCGTAATGTAAATATTTGCATAAAAATATTTGTACATATTTGTAAATTTTGTAAATATTTCTCACTTGATTTTGCAATCTGCATTTCTATTTTATCGTTATATGCAACTTAGTTTTTGTATTTTAGATTGTTTAATTTTTTAGTTTCGCCTCTTGACCAAGGGTTGCACTGCCCGGGACGTGCAGTCCTTGGGAGGGGGCAGTTTTACGGAATTGTAAATAATTGTATTTATTTTTGTATAATTTTTTTCAAAGAGGCTTAGTAAGTCGATAAAATGCCAATTTTGTGCATTTCTAGTTATTTTAGCGTTAAAATAGCCTTATTTTCTCTTATAAACGCATTAAAAAGATCCAATAAGGCAGGTAATGGATTTGGCGCCAAATTTGGCAATTTTTCCCTCCATGGCGATTATTTTTGGCGAGCTTGGCGAGAAAATCCCTATTAGGGATATACCAAATATGGAAGCCCTAATCTCATTGGCTGATGAGATACGAGAATTTTCCAGAACAGTCTGGGTTCGATAGAGGAGTATAAAAGGATGTTGAACCCGCCAAATCGAGTTGGGTTTTCTGTCAGTCTTAGATCTGTCACAGTGAGCTACGTCTAATGCTTGCATTGATTTGAGCCTCTTTGAATGAGACTTGCTCTATGTGTTATTGCTATACAGTTTGTAATGTGGCTTTGCTGTTAACGGCTGTTGCGTAAGCTGCGTTTACTGGTTGATTTGAAGCTGATACTTGGTTTATAGAACTGTACCTTTCTGGATATTCCTGTGAATAAATTATTGAATTTTTGCAAGTTTCGCCTCTCATTCTCGGACAATTTACGAACCCCAAAGTACGCAACAATATTCTGTTACTCTTGAAGGAAAGTGCGTGATGCGGTAGTTTGTATTCGAACTGAGGATGTCTAGGTAGTAATCCAAAGACGTACCTCTGGACAAAATGTTAACCCATTGTCCATCGGTTAGTTAGGATTATCTATATTAGAATGACGTTAATGGCGTCGCTACAGTACTCCCCCTCCAGTGAGTACACCGTCGTACGAGCGATATATTAGTGCAGTAGACGGTAGCGATGACCCGATTGTGCTGTCAGTTGCCCCGTTTTGCCAAGTTGAAGGAGCAGCGGCGAGTTGAAGGCGAGGGGCGTGACAGACTTTGTGCTGTGAGAACAGCGATTCACAGGCTTTTGATGCTCGGAGGGTTTTTGTGGTGCTGCCATCTATTGCCATAGAGCGGAGTAGAAAGCTTGTTGTTTCGTCCGCGGTCACCAATGAAGGAAAGTGTGTGTTGCGGTAGGTTGTATTCGAACCGAAGATGTCTAGGTAGTAATCCAGAGACGTAACTCTTTACAAAAGGTGAACCCGATGTCCATCGGTAAGTTAGGATTATCTACATTAGAATGACGTTAATGGCGTCGCTACACTCTTCAGTCTTCCTGCATAGAATTTCATACAGAAATTCATGTATTTTCAGATTCATGCATAAAAAGTTAGCTGTATTCAGAGATTTTTTTTTTCGTGCAAGGGAAGCGTGCATACAAGCGTTTCACTGGCCGCTGCAGTGCAAAATTTCATGCATTTCCAAATTCATGCAAGAGAACTACACGAGTATCAAGTGATTTTTTTTCTTTTTTGGTTTTCATTTACGAAAGCGTACATACATGCTTATATCTGTCTGCTGCAGTCCAGAATTTCACATGCATTTCCTCTGATGCAAAGTAAATTACGCTAATTTTAAATATTTGTTTTATGAATCTTAAAATAAGTAAATAAATAAATGGTATAACTTTAGTATATCCCCACAACTGAATTTGGCGATTTTTCTTTGGCGCCATTTTGAACGATAACGATGTTGTTCTGGACTGTTTGCGATATAATATGGCAGCATATATGTTGTTTATTTTGGATTTATGATTTTATGATTTTATGATTTGTGATTTAGATTATGATTTTATCATTTATGCTTTATGATTTAGCCATAATCGCCAACAAATATCGTTGTGGGGGATATACTAAAGTTGTTCCAAGTAAATTTTTGGCACAACTATAGTATTTACCCTCAGCTGAATTTGGCGATATTTCTTTGGCGCCGATTTGAACGATAACGATGTCGTTCTGGATTGTTTGCGATATAATATGGCAGCCTGCATGCTATTTATTTTGGATTTATGATTTATAATTTAGCTTACGATTTTATCATTTATGCTATATGCTATATGATTTTTGGATTTATGATTTAGCCATAATCGCCAACGTAAAATCGCCAAATCTAGCTGAGGGGTAATACTATAGTTGTTCCAAATTTATTTATCTGAATTTCAAATAAGACGCCATTTTGAGCAAAGCATTTTCGCCTTGTTTATGTTTGCAACACATGACAACCATTTCCGAAGATGGAATTTCTTCATATTTTACCAAAAATATCGCAAAAAATTAGTCTTTGACGAATATCCTATTTTTTCTGTTTTATTTTTGCTTTATATTTTAAACATACGTCTTGAATTAATAAAATAATATAGCGGGGTCTAGTCAAGAATAAGCGACATTCGCGAAATAGGCGATAAGCGCGCCATATGTGGTTCTTTTCATCGCCAAATCGTAAACGAGGAAAACAGCACGACGTCCTGTTGGCATAGTTGAAATTTAAAATTGTGCCAATGTCATCGCTCATTCTTGACTAGACCCATTTTTACTATTGAACGGCTTATTTTTACATTATAACGTCTGTCAAAAAAGTAATGTCCTCGATGAACAACATCCAATTTTCTTTGGCCTCATATATTAAAGCCGCCAAGCAGAAGAGGGTTCTTTCTAAATCAAAATCTTTTCGGCAGTTCACAAAAAAAATTTTTAATTCTAAATAAAACTGTGAAATATATACCCTTACTTAATTAAAATATGTATATTTATATGTATATTACAGAATTTACAACAAATACATATATAGCTTTGTTTCTAATATTGAAAAAAAAAAAAAAAAAAAAAAAAAAAAAAAACGACCACCATTTGTATAAAAAAATAATTTAAAACTAATGTTAAACATGTTCATTCATTAGTACATACTACATACCTTTAACAGATATTGCTTGACCTTACAGGGTAAAAGAAAATTTCAATTTAAAATAATAATAATAATATTGATTTTAAAGATATATATTGATTTTAAAGCTTAAATGTTCAAATTCAATTTATGGGTAAAAAATTTAGTTTGGAAATGTGGAAAATTGGAAATTCAGCATTATTAAGCAGCAAGATTATCAAAATTTGTAATATATTACCACGTGTTTTAATTAAAAAAAAAATATGTATATAAATCGTGTGTGTGCGCGCAATGAGATAAATAATTAATTTATCTCGTGTGTGTGTGTGCTAAAAAAATACACCTATTAATATAGCAGACGTGATCACAGCAAGCTTTTTGCGTGGCAACGATCATTCTTAAAAATAGTCACGTGATAGTTATAATTTATAATAGCCACGTAATATTTTTACATAATACAGTATTCCAAAATAGCGAACAATGAAATTTTCTCGCCAAGCTGTAAACTCTGCTTTCTCTTACGCCGACGATATCTTTCTTTATTTTGAAATTTATTTCTAAAATTCACATTTCCTGTAAATGGTAGATTACTTTGAGTATAAAGCATATTTAATGCAAGCAATGGTGATTACATATTTCACATCTAAGATATATATATATTGTAATATTATTTCGTACTTCTTAAGTAATTATTTTTTTATAAAATGCTTATAACTGCTATAAGTGTGTTTCGAATTTTCGAATAGTTTTCTTATAATTAATTATAATATGAAAATAATAACATCGTAATAGAGTTCTAACAGATAACGTCACGAGCATGTTTCCAGAGCGACAGTTGACCCCACTGACCCATTTTATCATTGTGGAATAGTGTTACAAATTTATTATAACACAGTGTTGTAAATGTATTTGTAAAAGCATAAAAAAAAATCGACTACTACGCTTCCAAAAGCATGGAAAAAATGAGCGTTGTCCTTCAGCAAAGTACGGTTTCTAAGAAGAAAGTCACGTGGTTGTTAGAACTCTATACTTTATAAATAGCCATTAAAATATTAGCAATAATTTAATTGTTGCCAAAAAAAAAAAAAAAAATTAAGAGTTCATTTTTTTTCGACATAAAAATAAATACATTTAATGAAACGTGAGCGTTAAAAAATTGTAAAAAGTTAAATTATGCATCCCACAAAAATTGACGTCACTTTAAAAATTTTTAACGGAATGACACCTTGGAACATTGAAAGAACGAACTCTGGCATTCCATTATTTAATATTTTAAGTATAATAAAGCACAATCACAAAACTATATACATCGCGCGCAGTAAACAGAACATTAGGATACATAAGAACGAATATTCTTACAGGCCGCTGCCTGCGGCCCATGGCCACAGGGGCGTCTTACACGAAAACAGCTACATCTTTCAGCGAGAGCTGACGAACTTCTGACTGACTTCTAAAAACAAAATGCTTTCACTTCACTTTAATGATCGGCAAAATATCATTAGATATTTTGCCGAGAATGGCGACAGTGCCGTCTATATTGTTTTAAATGATAGGGAAGATGGCTCAATATCGATAGGCTATTTAATATTTTCATGAGAGTTTGAATTTAGCGCTACATTCTCCCCCTCTGTTCCCGAGCCTACGTCTCGAGGCAGGAACAGCACTTAAAGCTTTCCGCGGATACCACAGGAGATTGTTCTTTGTAACTATAACATTTTATCATGACGATGAAGGTCGATGCGCAGTAGATACCTAAATTTTAATTTAATCAGGGTTGACTATTTCAATGATAGTGCATTCTCCCCCTAGTCGGAAGTAACAAGACCATCACACTTGTTTTTATATGATTATTTCTTATGCATTTAGTTAATTTTATAAAACAAGTTAATTTATTCCAGAAATACGGCTATTCATTTGAACATGTTGAGACATCGATTGGGATTCCGATACGACGGAATGCAAGACGAATCCCTGAAAATTACCTTTGACCATTACGGCTCCATTCCACCTCAGAATCATTGCGATTCTTTCAAAAAAAAAAAAAAAACTCTGGACCATTGCGGCTCCATAATACACCAGAATCATTGCGATTCTTTTTTAAAAAAACTTTGGACCATTGCGGCACCATAATACATCAGAATCATTGCGATTCTTCAAAAAAAAAAAAAAATCCCTTTTCGGCAAGCTTAAAGGCAAAGGTAGATTTCTTTACGTTAATGTTACAAATGTAAATAAATTTTACATATGCATTAATACTTAGCCAATGGCTTTGTTCTCACACATTGAATTTTTTCCGTCGCCATTCTGTTTTCAAGAAATTTAATTTTCAGCAAAAAAAGGATTTTATTCAATCTACTTAAAATTTTAGGCTAGATTTATTGGTCTGTAAATGCTTCAATTTTTTTTTTTAATTCAAGCTCATAATAATTCAACAAATAGAAGTCTTAAATATATATAATCCCAGCAATGGTAAATCCCGGAGTGGGCTATTGGGCTACACCCCCCTCCCAACCCAAGCTTAATTAAAATTATAATTTATATATAAATTCCATATAACTGAGGTTCAATCTCTTTCTTTTAAAGAAAAAAATAATAGAAACGTGAAAATGCACTTGTGACCTTACTATGGTGAACACTGGTAGGTAAGCCTGGCGTTACTATGGTCAAGTCAAATACAGTTAAGTGGTAGCGGTTTTTAGATAGTTATTTCATTGTAATTTTTATTGAATTATTGAAAGTTTTGTATTGTTTTTTTATGATTCTTATTGTCAGATGAGTAAAAATTGTAAAGTGAAACTGTTTTGGTTCACATAAGCTGGAACATTAGCATTAGTTAACATTGGACCATTTGGCATCGCTGAATTTCAATGTTAATTGTTGTGAATTTAGTAAATTGTATGATTTGGCGAGATTTTGGTGGCAAAACTTGTGACTTATCAATGAAATTTTTTGATTTGGCGGCAAAATTTGATAGTTAACGACGAAATTTTTGACTTGGCGACAAAATTCGTTGTCAGACGACAAAATTTGGCGAGCTTGGCGATGGAGAAAGGCAGCTTTGGTGTCATTATATTTTCTTTCCATGCGAATACCTCATATCTCTTCACAGACCACTATCTTGTTCCGACGAGATAAAAAGTCAAAGGAAGCTCTAACTTATTACTCTCAATCATAAGTTTTAAATTCTTGCCTAAACCGACATTCTAAACTATTCACCACGAACGATATTTGTATTAAGATTGACGTATTATTTTAATTTTATATTTTTAAATGATTAATTAAAGCGTTTAACATGGTTTTTAATTAACACACTTTTATTAACTTGATATGATGCAACTATTAATGTATGTAACGGAATTTTGCAATCAATTTTTGGGTAACTTCTTGTCGTCTGAAGAACCTGAAATTTTGCACACGACTTCATAATAAATGACAATACTAGATACAAGTATTTCCAGGCACTTTTCTCATCAGGGGCAGGTTCCAGGGGCAAACAAAAAATCTATACTTATACAAAACTATCGTATGTGACACAGGATTTGGACGCATTTATATAATGTAGAGTGGCAACAATTAATTTTTTTTAATAAAGATTTAAAAGTATGTAATAGTTTTCTAAAGTCTTTATTAGTTCACTTTTAAATAAAAGTGTGTTCTTTATTTTTTTAAAAATGGTATAATTTTATTTATCAAAATAAGGGAATTCGAGTAATGAAATACTTTAGTTTAAATTTAAGTTTTTATGAAAGTAAACTTCAACGGAAAATTCATTAAAATCGTAACTAGTTTATTTGTCAAAGGGATAATACCTAAATGTCCCCAAATTTATTACTTTTTTCTATCATACCAGTTTAATTTGTTTAGCAACGATTTACAAGATTTTCTTTCTTTCTTTTTTTTTTTTTTTTTTTTTTTTTTTTTTACGATGACATTTATCTTTTACATTATAGCATCTATGTCATAAAGCTAAGTCTAAATCTGCTTAGCCCTAAGATATGTTGATTTTATTTACATATTTATTTATTTATTTATCAACTTTTATTTTGTTTGTTTAAAATCGCGGATAAAATTTTATTTCATTTTTCTCAGTAGTTTAGTACATTCTTGTAATTGTGACGTCATATTTTCCGTTAAATTTAACATTTTTTTTTTTATCAGGTTTTATATTGTTTAAAAACATGATTAAAATTTTATTATATTTTCACTGATCTTTTTTATTATCGTTTGCACGTGACATATGCATCAGATTATAAATTTTTGCAATGAAAGCTATATAGAAAATTTCGGCTATATAGAACAATTGACGAAAAATCACTTTTTAACTTGTTACTTCTAAGCAATTGGAGCCATCGAAAAGGTTTAAATACAAAAATTGTTCTTTAGGGTAAGGCGGTCATTCGCCTGATTTGAAATTTTTTCCTATTTTCAATATAAAAGAAATTATGGGCAAATGAAAATTTTCACCCCCCACCATTTCCACCCCCTTTGAGCTGGATACCCCATCTACGAACTCGACCGAGATTTTTACTGTC
Source organism: Salticus scenicus (assembly GCA_963930645.1). Taxonomy (NCBI): domain Eukaryota; kingdom Metazoa; phylum Arthropoda; class Arachnida; order Araneae; family Salticidae; genus Salticus; species Salticus scenicus. The sequence goes on along the minus strand of OZ005650.1, from coordinate 245,920,079 downwards.
CTGACAACATATCCTGAGCTGGTTAAATTTAAATAAAAATTACTCCAGTTATCGTGTTCACAACTTAACATGGGAAAAAGCGTTATAAATATATATATATATATATATACCTATATATATATATATATATATATATATATATATAAACTTTTGAACGGAGGGTGGTTTTGGGTTCTAGGGGTCATGATCGGTGAAAATATGAAGAAATTTTCCAAAAGTCGTGTCATGAGAACCCCACCATACCACTATTCCTGTGAGAGTCGCAAACATCAGCAATAAGGTCAGGACAGTGATGATGTATGAGATGTTAGCAACCGGCATTCCTGTTACATGCATTAACCGCCCCACGCAATCAACCGAATCCAAATTTTCTGAATTATTAACAACTGAATTACTGAATGCCTAACAGAATTTTTGGTTACGAGTACAGCGTATCCGTTCTTTACATTTCTAAAGACTTTTTAATTTAACGTATGTTCATTCAACAGATAGTTTTTTGCTCATATCCGATAATAGCAAAATGTGACACAACTTAAAAATGCAGCATTTGAGAAAAATCAACTTAAAAATAATTATAAGATAAAAATAAATTATATACCATTTTTTTAAATAGCTTAAACTTCTCTTTAAAACGCATTAAAAAGCTCCAATAGGCAGATAATGGATTTGGCGCCAAATTTGACAATTTTTTGCCCTTGGCGACTTTTTTGGCGGCTTTTGGCTAGAAAATTCTTATTATCGATATTCCAAAGATGGACGTTCTAATGTGATTGGTTAAAAAGTTACCAGAAATTTGAATTTAAAAAAAAAAGTTGGTTTTAAAAATAAAATATTAATCCTTTCCGAACAACATATATTTGCATCATGAACTACATTAGCACTTTATCATTGTGTAGAAAATCTTTAAAATGATAACGACGTCAATTTTTGCCAAATGCATAATTTAACTTTTAACAATTTTTTAACGCTCACGTTTAATTAAATGTATTTATTTTTAGGTCGAAAGAAAATGAACTCGTAAATTTTTTTTGGCAACAATTAAATTATAGTTAATATTTTAATGGCTATTTTTATTGCTATTAGGAGCTTATCATTTTCACATTCTTATTAATTAAAAGAAAACTATTCGAAAATTCGAAAATCTGACTTCGAAGTATTGTGTTGTCACCGGGTTCTGAGCTACTGTGAAAGTTTCAAATGTGCTAGTAGGGAAGTTAGTTAAAAATCGATTGCAAGATTTGTCCCTGACAAACACACAAGAATCGAAGTTAATAAAAACATGGTAATAACTTGACTAACATAAAACTGGCACAACTGTCTCTCGAGTGGATAACTTTCTAGAGGGAGATGTAACTTTGTTGTTCACATTGGGTGCATTTCATGTATTTTTCAGTGACATAAGCAATTTTTTGAGTTATGTCACTTTTCTTGAAAGTTGTGATTTGTGAAGCTGTCGTCGAACGTCTTTTGATGTTATGCTATATGAATAAGTTTTTCACTGAAAAGAGAAAAACAAAATCTTTTTTGTAAAAAAAATAGAACTGACTCCAAAAAGCAACTACTATTTAAAAAAAAAAAAAGGTATGAAATGAAACTGTAAATTGCGCCTAAAAGTATAAAATATTTTCCTTCGCCAAACAACCTATAACACTACAATTAATCATAACTTTTGAAGTCGGCGCAAAAATTAAATAAAAATTGATAACTTTATTCAATACAAAAATCAAATCCTATTCAAAATACACGTGTCACATTGTCACCTGCAAAACGCAGTCGAAAACTACTATGATTCAAGAAAACAAATAAGATATCGTATGCAGCAAAAGTTGGCGAAGATGCTGGTATCTGACGTCCTTGGTGAAAGAAAAATCGCAAAATTATCTGGCAAACATATTTAATTTCTTTGGGATATCATGATTATTTTGATAAGGTATATTAAGAGAGTAATCAAGAATATGAAACAATACATCCTCCAATATATATTATGAAAATATACATCTTGCGTGTATGTTTTGATTGCCAAATCCAAAAGCAACCAAGGATGATAGTTATCAAAGTTATACCAAATTTGCAAAGGAAACTCTAACTTCGTAGAAACATAAATACTGCATTATAAAGAATTTTCACTGTTCTATGTAGATGCTACTAATGAACCAATTGTATACAGTGATAAAATAATAAAGGAAACATGAAAATGGAGGATCCCGGAAAAATGGGTAAGGGAAAAATGGGTAATGGAAAGATGGGTAACGGAAAAATGGGTAAGCGAAAAAAAGGGTAATGGAAAAATGGGTAAGCGGAAAAAAGGGTAACGGAAAAAAGGGTAAGCGGAAAAATGGGTAATGGAAAAATGGGTAACGGAAAAATGGGTAATTTGCGAATTGCTACTTGCGAATCATATACTGAAATTGCCCCAAATTATGCCATAGAGTTAAACTATGTTTCGAAGACATTTCATCTTTGTTACTGATTATTTATTTCACCGTCAGTTAAAAATTTATTATTTTAAGAGGGCTGAATATAAAAAATCTTTCACATGATCCTTTTCAGTTAAAAAATAAAATTAATTAATTAATTAAGCTTTCATTTATTAATTTATTCACGTATTTACTATTTATGAGATTTTAATTATTTTTTAAAAGAAATCATAATGTTAAAATAATAATTATAAAAATAATTAAAAAAAAAAAAAGAAGAAGAAGAAGAAATGAAAAAAATGTTGGAGAGAGAGCAGTGTAGAATGGAACTATTTTTATTTTTCGGGCAGAGATAAATAAAAAACACTTCTTTTGAGTTAAGCGATGGCAGTTGTTTGACTGGAATTCCTTTTCTTAGAAGCGTTCTCTAGTTTTTATCATACTTCGAAAAGTCATTGAGTTGCCTTCCCATCTATAGCATAAATGAATTTAGGTAAAAATGGCAACGGAAATAATGGCAACCAGAAAAAATGGCAACAGGAAGAAAATGGCAACGGAAAAAATGGCAACGATAAATATATAAAAAGGGGTAACAAAATAAAGGAAGAACGAAAAAGGATAATTTGAGAATTCTTACTGACGAATTATATGCTAAAAATATCTCAAGAGTAAAATATATTTCATCTTTGGTACTGATAACATTTTTCGCCGTCAGATTTAAATGTGTATATACATATATATATATATATATATATATATATTTCCCTAAAAGGCTCTGAATATTAGAATCATTCATTTTCCAACTTTTTTTGGTCTTAAAGAAGAAATTTTAGCCTTTATTAATGTATTTATTCACGTATTCAATATTTGTGCGATTTTATATCAATGTTAGTTATTTAAAAAATAAATAAATAAATAAAATAAAATTAATGGTTAAATGAAAAAAAATAAAGATGTGGATGAGTGGAAATTGGAGGCTAATTTGACTTTTTGAGCATGGATAAACAGAAAGGCTTTCTTTGTGTAGACAATGACAGAATTAGGAAGGAAATGTTTTTCCTAGAAGCGTTCTGCAGTTTTTTCTTTCACCTGGCAATGTCATTGAGTTACCCTCTGCTTTTGTTCTTTTGTATTCTCACCTCCAGTTCACAATCATAATCTATGTAGTGACCCTTCTCCTTATAGCCCTACTTAAGACTACTATATAACTACTCTTTGAACACTGAATAGATAAGGAAGATTTTAAAAGGCCAGAATTTGTGATATGTCCTTCCTTTCAGATACAGAAAGCCCCCTTTACATTCTTTACAGATGTTAAAATCTTGCTTTCCTTCCTAGAAGAATCTTGTTGTCGTATAAAAAGATGTAAAGAAATGAACACAAAAGTATATTATACAATACACATTTTTGAAAGGTTTGACATAAAACATTAAAAAGACATACAATTGAAATTTTAATATGCAATTTTCATTCGTGCAAATTTAGTCTAGATAAGTGAATTTTTACGTAACATTATTATATAAAATAATAACTAAGAGTAGTATTTTAAAATTTTTACCGTTTTCAATGATATATTTAGTTTATTATTTAATAGTAATATTTAATGAAGTATTATGAATTTATATTTTTTTAATATAATAATTAAATTTTAATACTTATTATGATTGCTTACCTTAAGTACAAATAATAATAATAATAATAATAAGTGATGATTGCATTGAAGATAGACATTAATTACAAATCAAAATATCTTTTATAATCATTTGAAGCACTGATTCTCTATGAATAGTAAATTTAGCATCACAAATTAAGTTATTGCATTTTTATTTTCTTTTATATTCAACAGAAAGTATTGGATTCGTAAAAATTCCGGTTTTCGATGGAATTACATGCTTAGAAAGATCCAGAAAACGATTTGACCATTTTTAGAAAATATATGTCGGTCTGGGATCCTGGAAAAAAAGGGCACTTTTTCACTTCGCAAATTGCAAAATAATAAATATCAAATGATGAATTTCAAATTACATTTTTAGAATTTCATTTGATTTGGTACACCATTCATATATTTTTTGTTTGAGAAAAGGGGGAGGGGGAGTTAGCAGAAAACTGAAAGAAAATAATTGCTTTTATACCACCTTCTTACCGATTTTAATGAAACTTTCTACATTCACGTAAAATTTGTGGCTATCCCAATGAGTGTATTATATACGGGGGGGGGGGGGGCAGATGGAAATAAAAAATATTCTTTTTAAAAATACCTAATTAACGATTTAAAAAAAAAAAAAAAAAATGTATAATCACGTACAATCAGGGACCGATTTACTCGCTTGAGGCCCAGGGCACTCATGTTCAATGGACTCTTTTTCTTATGCTTTAATATTATAAAAAACAAAACAAATCGCATATTTTTGATTCACACGTCTAAAAATTCTCTCCACTTTTCATTTTATCGCTGCGAGCGTGGGATTTAGTTAGCCTGTAAGAGTTTGGAATGCAGTATCAGTAGTAAGCGAAAATATTGCAATTTTTTCAATGAAATGATAGTGTCCTTGAAAGATCATACCGCTGATTTATACAACAATGCAGTAACACCTCTATCCATTGACGAAAAAACAAAAAACAACGACCACTATAGCAAAATTTGAAAATTTTCCATTTTAAATATATATATATATATATATATATATATATATATATTTAATGTATGATGGAATTTCTTGGAGGCCCCCTCAGCGTAAGGAGCCAGGGTACATGCCCCTAATGCCCTGCCTTAAATCAGGCACTGTGTACAATTTGTGAAACAATAACTGTAAGTTTCAGGCATACTTGGAAGATGGGGAGTTAAAGAAGGGGGGGGGGGAGGGCAGAGAAAAATAAAATGATTTTTTATATCATCATTTTACCAATTTTAATGATACATTCTATAACTATCACTTACTTTTAATGAAGATCACAATGAATGTATTATGAATGGCGGAAAAAATGTCCCTGGAAAAAAAGTCCCAGGAAAAAAAGTCCCCGGAAAAAATCCATAAAAAAAAAAAAAAAAATGCGTTTTAAAGCTTCTAAGAATTTCTAATAATGAGAATGTCTTCGTTTTGTCTTTCTGTGTGTCTGTTAACCTCTGTAATCAAGATTTTTTTTCCCGATAATATTTATTGAAGGGCTTGGAGCTGGTATACCTAATTCAAGTTTTCTATGGCATATCGATATTCTCTGTTGAAAATTGTATAATTTTCGCAACTAATGTGTATAGAAGGACTTCCAAAAAAATTTCTGCTGCATTAAAGTTCATGATCGGTATTTTGAAAATAATTTTATTTTATACTGAACATAACATAGGAAGCGCCTTTGCGTTTTCTGCGGGTGGTAAAAAAGAGAGTGTGTCTTTTTATTCTATGAAAACTCGGCACAAAGATGTTTAAATGCATTTAAAAAGGTAATATTTAAAAGATTAAAACAAATAAAAATAAAATGAAATATTTTTTACTGATATAGGATATACCTCTTCTATTGGACTGCCATAAAAGAATATTTTGATGAGACGACGTATAATGGAAATTTTAGTAAACAATTTGGAAACTTATAAGTTTTATTTTATACAAATGGAATTATATATAACATTACTATGCAAAATGAGAATTAATAATGTAATGTAGTGATATTAGTTTTACATTTTTCGAAGGTAGTGTTAGTTTTTGATTTAATAGTAGTGTTTAATGAAATAGCATGTGCTTACTATTTACTGAAAATAATAAATGTATTTGAAAATAGCACATGGATAGAAAAATGAGTAGAATCACATCTTGATTGCAATATGTTTCTAATTTTCCCTCTTTAGAAATTACACTGACAATATATAAATATAAATAAATATATATATATATATATATATATATATATATTATATACATATATAAATTCTGCCTTCATCTAGAACGAATATTCATTTTCTGAATCCCTGAACTAGATGTATAGATTTCGTAGTTATGCGTATAAGAAATAAACTGAAAAGACGAAATGATCGAGAATTTCAACTCTTTACTTTTTAAGATGGTGAAACGATACATTATATCGTGAATGCTTTGTATTGCTAGAAATTCTTACTCTGATTGCTAGAATCTATAAAAATAAAAAGAAAGGTTTATCTGTCTGTATGTCTGCCTGTACTTTTATATGTTCATCCTTCTCTGAACGTAGAAGTACAAAAATTGACACACGGGTGCTCAGAAGTCTTTCCATGGCGATAGTGAAAAAAAAAATTAAAAACTTTAATTAGTTGCGGAGATATTAATTACAACGTCGATCTATGTCTAATCAAAAAAGCGATCTCAGTGACTGAGAATTCACTGCGATTGCATAAAAATAGATATTTTAACGGAGTTAAAATCAGTAAAGGTGGAAAATAAATTAGAAATATTAGTCCGATCGTTACGAATTCTGTACCAAATGAAAGGAGCGATTTTTCTGAATTTAGGGGGTACAAATGGCTTATCGATACAATTAGATTTTTAGTGCACTGAAGACGGTACGCTAAAGTCTACCGAAACATCCGTCTGCTCTACTACTATTTTTATTTGGCGTTTTAGACATTGTTATTTGCTTTATTTTTATAATCCCACGCCGAGCACCATTAATAATCAATAAACTATTACATACTAGGGAAGTTCTATACAAAGCAAAAGATGTTGAAAAGTTAATTAATGTAGAAAAATAAGTTTAAAATTTTCCATAGAACGACTATATCTTTATCAACAGCAATTATAGCAGCAAGATAATAAAAAATGAGTTGTTGCTGAGACATTGATATTTGACATCATACATAAGAAATCTGAACAAACTATAACAGAAAATATTATAATAGTAATAATTATAAGAAGGAGCAGATACCATTGTGGTTTAAGATGGGCGAAGCTGGTCAAACAGTTTCGCGGGCACCAAATTTTCCCTAAATCCACTGCGAGATCAAAGATCAAGTAAGATAATTACAGAAAAAATTAAGCAAACAAAAAATTAAAATTTATCAATAAGTCAATCAAAAAAAAAAAAAAAAAAAAAAAAAAAGAGAATAAATAAATAAATAAAATAACGGAGTAGTCATATGACTAAAATGTAGAAAACTTTTTTTTTTTTTTTTTTTTTTTTTTTAAATAAGGTTTTAGGCTATTTTTAGTTACATGAAACAAGAATAATTAGAGAGTATTGAATACAATAGAATATTAATCTAAGAGACAACGGATTAGACTAGGTTAGATTAAACTTTTTAAACAGTTAATATAGATAAATGACAAAATAATCAGTATAGATTGATCATCAATGAATACAATTAAAATTAAATCGTGAAAATATATATAACTTTATACTATAAAAGTATCTAATTATAAATATTTTACCATAGCAGCCATGTTCACATGGATATATCGAATATTCCGAAAAGAAGAGACGACTTAAATAATTTTAAAGTTATTAATAATTATATTAAATAATGCAATACAGATACATGTAAAGAAATATCAGTAAAAAAATTCCATAAAAAATAAAATGTTCCTACAGTTCAATTAGCAGTATTGCAAAGCAAACAACAGACATTTTTATAAGAAAGCACCTCAGAACTGGCGTTTAAAATAATAAGTACAAAACTTTGAATAAACACCATAAAATGCAACAACATGCAACAACACTCGTGCCTAATTTGTTCGCCTAATTAAGAACCATGTCTTCTTTCGACCCGAAATAACTGTTGCATGTTCTTGCATTTCATGGTGTTTATTCAGTTTTTTGTACTTAGAACAGACAATATTTTCAAATACTCAGCTTAAAATATAACTAAAATTTCAAAAAATTTTTTTTTTTTTTTTAGTAATTAAAAATAAATTTATCATGAGTACCGCATAATTTTTCATTCTTGTCTTTTCTTGTATTTTGTTCATCGTTTCTTTTCTTTACTAACGGAACTTATATTTCTTACATATAGTAGAATACTGAATTTTTCATTTTTCCTTGCGGTATGTTTGAAAAGAAGCCATATATACATAATTAAATAGAAAAAGAATTAATTAAAAGAAAAAAAAAACAGTTTTAAAAATAAAAGAAACATAATGTAACTAAAAGTTATTAAAAAGTTGTATTTCATTTATGAAGACGACCGAAATTAATTTCCGGGGACTTTTTTTCCGCTTACCATGTATTACATACCTTGGGGGGGGGGGGGGAGGGGCAAGGGAGCGTAGATGGAAGTAAAATCTATTATTCTTTAAACTACCCTATTACCGATTAAAAAAAAAAAAAAATACGTATATACAACGTACTGTTTAAGAAAAATTACAGGGAGTATTACACATATCTGGAAGGTTCACTAAGGGAAAGGGGGGGGGGCAGAATGAAGAAAATGGTTGTTTTTATATCGCCATGCTAATGCTACTTATTTATATGAAACTTTGTACTACCAATTACATTTTATTAAAATTATCGTGAAAGTTACCTATAGTTGATAAGGGTGGGGGCTAGGAAGGGGGGGCAGATGAAAATTAAAAAAAACTTTTTAAACAACACTTATTATCCATTTTTTTTTTTATTATTATTGAGATTTTGTGTAAATATCACTTACTATTAATGAAAAATTACAGTGAAGTTACATATGCTTGAGGGGGGGGGGCACGGAAGGAAAGAAAATGTATGTTTTTATCACTATATTTTTCATTATAATAAAATTTGCAAGGGTGGCGAAGGTAGGGGGCCGGGGGCACAGTCGTCCCCCCCCCCCCAGTCGGGCAGTCCGTGACCCCCCACCGGGGCGACGTACTCCTAAAATCTGTCGGGGAAAAAAATACAAAATTTTCAGTTTTCTCCTTTTAGCAGCATTCTTCTTTCCTTTTACAAACTTGGAGCATTCCAGTTTTTGCATTCTATATTCAATAGAAGGAAGTATTGGATTCATAAAAATTTTCAGCTTCCGGTTTTCCATGAATATACACGTTTTGAGAGGTCAAAAACACATTTTGACCATAATATTTTTAGAAAATATCTGTCTATGTGTGACAAAAATTTTATTCTAACTGTTAATAAAGTTATTCTCTATATCACCATTTTAGCGATTTTAATGATATATCTTATTACTACCACGTAATTTTTTACAATGAGTGCATTAACATACCTGGGGGGGGCAAGGGGGGATGATGGAAATAAAATATATTCTTCTTAAAACTACACTATTATCGATTTAAACAAAAACTTTGTATAGTAACGTACAATTTGTGAAAAAAAAAAAAAAAAAATCACAGTAAGTGTCAGACATACTTGGGGGGGGGGGGTTTAAAGAGTGGGAGACAGAGGAAAATAAAATATTTTTTATATCCCCATTTTACCGACTTTAATGACATAATTCTATAACTATCACTTACTTTTTATGAAGGTCACAATGAGTGTATTATATTTCTGGGGGGGGGGAGGTATAAGGGAGGCGAAGATAGAAGTAAAATATTTATTCTTTAACTACCGCATTGTTAACATAAAAAAAAGTTTGTATCTATGCAACTTTCCGCTTATGAAAAATTACAGTGAGTGTACACATCTGGATGATTTGCTAGGGGGGGCAAGAGAAGAAAATTTTTGTTTTTGCATCACCATGCTACCTACTTATATGAAACTTTGTACAACTATCACTTTTATTTTATTAAAATTATTAATGAAAGTTACCTATAGTTGATAAGGTGGGAGGGGGTAGGACAGATGAAAAATAAAATAATCTTTTTAAACAACATTTATTATAGTTTGTTCATTGTTTTATTTACATTTTGTGTAACTATCAATTACTATTAATGAAAAATTACAGTGAGGTATGCAAATATTCACTGAATGATTTAAATATGTAAAAAAGTTACTCAAAAATGAATTTTCTTCTTTTAATCTGTCTCTTTTGTCCTCCCCCCATGTAGAAATATATATATATTCTTTCGTTGATGTTTAGCATCAGTTTTACAATGAGAAAATTAGGAAAAACGTCCATTTTTCCGCAATCCAAAATTCAATACATTGTTAATATCAGACATTAATTAAAATTAATATCAAACATTGGTAAAAGATTATACTAAAACAGAATTTTTTTCTATCATCTGTTCCCCCCTCCCCTCGCAGAAACAAAAATTTTTGCTATCGTCCATGTTTATCAAGTATTTTACAAGTAACAATTAAGAAAAGTGCCTTTTTTTCCACAATCCGGATAAAAAGGGCACTTTTCTGAATTATCCTTGTAAAACTGATGCTAAACATCAACAGAGAAATAATTTTTTTATTTCTACATTGGGGGAGGACAAAAGAGACCGATTAAAAGAAGAAAAATTAATTTTTGAGTAACTTTTTTACAAATTTAAACCATACATTGAATTTTTGGGTACCTCACTGTGATTTTTCATTAATAGTAACTGATATTTACACAAAATGTAAATAAAACAATAAAACAAACGATAATAAATTTTTCATCTACCTCCTCCCCCCCCCCCCTATCAACTATAGGCAACTTTCACTATAATTTATTAAAATGAAAGTGATAGTCGTATAAAGTTTCATATAAATAAGTTGCATGGTAATATAAAACAAAAAATTTCCTCACTCTGCCCCCCCCCCCCACCTTAACAAATTATCCAGATATATGTACAATCACTGTAATTTTACACAAGCAAAAAGTTGCAGATATATAATTTTTTTTTTTTTTTTTTTTTTTTTTTAACCGACAATGCGGTAGTTTAAAAAATAATACATTTTAATTCTATCTGCGCCCCCCTTGTTACCCCCCCCCCAGATATAGAATACACTCATTGTGATATTCATAAAAAGTACGTGATAGTTATAGAATTATTTTATTTTCGTGTCTCCCCCCCCCCAAAAAAAAAAGTATGTTTGACAATTTCTGTAATTTTTTTTCATAATTTATACGTGATTATACAAAGAAAATTTAAATCAATTATTGGGTAGTTTAAAGAAGAATATATTTCATTTCCTTCTGCCCCCCTGCCCCCCCCCAAGTATGTAAATAAGACAATAAAACAAATGATAATAAATTTTTCATCTACCTCCTCCCCCCCCCCCCCCCCTTATCAACTATAGGCAACTTTCACTATAATTTTATTAAAATGAAAGTGATAGTCGTATAAAGTTTCATATAAATAAGTTGCATGGTAATATTAAAACAAAAAATTTCCTCACTATGCCCCCCCCACCTTAACAAATTATCCAGATATATATACACTCACTGTAATTTTACATAAGCAAAAGTTGCAGATATATAATTTTTTTTTTTTTTAAACCGACAATGCGGTAGTTTAAAAAATAATACATTTTAATTCTATCTGCGCCCCCCTTGTTACCCCCCCCCCAGATATAGAATACACTCATTGTGATATTCATAAAAAGTACGTGATAGTTATAGAATTATTTTTATTTTCGTGTCTCCCCCCCCCCCCCAAAAAAAAAAAAAAAAAAAGTATGTTTGACAATTTCTGTAATTTTTTTTTTCATAAATTATACGTGATTATACAAAGAAATTTAAATCAATTATTGGGTAGTTTAAAGAAGAATATATTTCATTTCCTTCTGCCCCCCTTGCCCCCCCCCCAAGTATATAAGGTACTCACTGTGATCTTCATAAAAAGTAAGTGATAGCTGTAAAATATATGATTAAAATCAGTAAAACGGTATTATAAAATATCATTTTATTTTCCTCCCCCCCCCATTCTTTAATCTCCCCCCAAGTATATCTGACACTTAGTGTAATTTTTTCACAAATTGTACGTGATTATACAAAGTTTCATTAAAATCGGTAAGAGTTGACATAAACACAATTTTTTTTTTTTTTCAATCTGCTGCTAGTCCCCTCCCCCTCTTCCCCCAGGTACTATATACTAAATGAATGTTGTACCAAACCAATAGAAATTTCAAAGAGTGTAATTTGAAAGTCACTTTTAAATTCATTACTTGATATTTATTATTTTGCGATTTGCGAACTGGAAAAGTGCCCTTTTTCCAGGTACCCTTTTTTCCGAGATCCATATTCTAGTCATTCGTTTTAGGCTTTATTTACTTAAAGAAAAAAAGTTAATTTCCTTTTGTGAATAAGTAAAAAATTTAAAAATTTCACACTTTTAGGTAACAAAACCTATTCATGAATTAACCAGAAACTAGCTAGTCAGCATTTAAATATAACTGAACGATATATTTTTGTATAAAATTATTTTTAAACTTGTGATTGCTGATTTAAAAAAAAAAAAAAGAAAAGAGAGAAAATAATAATAAAAATCACAAAATATATAAAATCATAGTATTTATTTGCTTGTTTATTTACTTGTCATTTGTTAAGAAACGTAAATAACAGAAGTAATATAGCCCCATTTGAAAAAAAAAAAAAAAAAGAAATTCAGTCAAACGCCTGCCCTCGGTTAACTGAAACAAAGCTTTTCTATGTATCTCTGCCTGAAAAATAGTCTCCATTTTACACTGCTCTCTTTCCGACATTTTCTTTGATTTCTTTTTCTTCTTCTTCGTCTTTTTTTTTTTTTTTCTTTTTTCAATTATTATTATAATTATTATTTTAACATTATGATTTCTATTAAAAAATAATAAAAATCTCATAAATAGTAAATACGCGAATAAAGTAATAAATGAAAGATTATTTTATTTTATTTTATTTTTTTAACTGAAAAGGATTCTGTGAAAGATTTTTTATATTCAGCCCTCTTAAAAGAATAAATTTTTAACTGACGGTGAAATAAGTAATCAGTAACAAAGATGAAATGTCTTCGGAACATAGTTTAACTCTATGGCATAATTTGGAGGCAATTTCAGTATATGATTCGCAAGTAGCAATTCGCAAATTACCCATTCTTCCGTTACCCATTTTTCCATTACCCATTTTTCCGCTTACCCTTTTTTCCGCTTACCCTTTTTTCCGTTACCCATTTTTCCATTACCCTTTTTTCCGCTTACCCATTTTTCCGTTACCCATCTTTCCGTTACCCATTTTTCCCTTACCCATTTTTCCGCCTCCCGAAAATGGATCATTCGAGACAGCAGTATTTGTTGCTACCAATCTAAAAACAAACCTTTAAAAACTAATTAAATTTTATTTAATTTTGCGCCGACTTCAAAAGTTATGATTAATTGTAGTGTCATAGGTTGTTTGGCGAAGGAAATTATTTTATACTTTTAGGCGCAATTTACAGTTTCATTTCATACCTTTTTTTCTTTTTTTCTTTTTTTTTTTTTTTTTTTTTGAATAGTCTTTTTGGAGTCGGTTCTATTTTTTTTACAAAAAGATTTTATTACTAAATAAATTTTTACTACGCATTAAAAAAATTCATTTGCAGAATTTAGTAGCCAAATGTATTGAACAACTTATATGAAAATCCAAAACAAATATCGTGTAAATTCAAGATAAAGTGAATAGAATTTCAGTTTTTCTCAAACAAAAGGAATATGATAGTTTTTTTTTTTTTTATCAATATTTATTTGCAATCAGCAAAGACTGCATTACCATTGGGTATTAATTGAATAAAAATCAAAATGTGAGTAAAACCCTTAAAGTTTAGCTTTTATTTCGAGAGAACTGAAATTCTGTCCATTCTCTCTCTCTCATAACATTTTGAATTTACACGATATTTGTTTGGAGTTTTCCTGTAAGTTTCCTATAATGGAAATGAAATTTAAAAAAAAATAGCGCATGCCTACTTAATCATTATTTAGTGAAAATGTTCATATTTCGTAAGATATTGAACATTTTTGAATTTTGATTGCAGTATGCTGTGTCTAATGCAGTATGTCAATTTTTTTTTATAAATGTCATTGCACTGAGTATAATACCCTACGTGTTATATTTTTAAATGTTGATTTTTTTTTTCCAATTTTTAAAACAAACCGTTATATCTCCATATACTGTCGGTAACAAAAGTATCCGAACTTTAGCAAAAATTCCAATGTAAAAAAAAAGTAGAGTTAATACTGTTTTCCTAAATAAATCCTTGTCGAATCCTATTCTTAGTCAGTGTAAGAACATGATTCGATAAGGATTTATTTAACAAAACGGTATGAAGTGTACTTTTTTACATAGGAATTTTTGCTAGAGTTCGGATACTTTTGTTACCGACTGTATGTGATAGAATCACACAAATTTATACAGATAATGAGAAAAATTGTCTTAATCACATACTGTAGCCAAAACGCATTTAATGCATTACCTTCTGCAGGGTGCTTCAAATATTCTGACTTTTGTTTAATTTTTTACTGGTCCCTTTTTCCTCTTCAGGACACAACTTTTGCTGAAATAAATGAGGTATAATATGTTGTTTACACTACCAAAGTTTCAAGATAATTCCCAAAACATTTTTTTAGATATTTGACAAAACCTCTAAATTCGAAAATGTCCAAACATTTATTGGTAGATAGTGTATTAAAAATTGAGTTTAAAGAATACATATTATACTAAACATTTAGTTCAGATTAAACAAATTGTTCGTGTACAGTGACATCCAAAAGAATTTAAATACATTACGTCTATAGGGCAAGTAAGTAGAGTTTAACGTCTATAGACTGTACCGTTATGGCACTTTGTTGATATAAGGCAGTTCAACATATGTCGGGACTCAAAGAGGCCCCCAAAAATTTTTCATTCGGCATTCACTTATCAATTATTTAAAACATAGAATGGCACACAGAGTAAATAAAGATATTCATATCCTGATTTAAGAACATTCACTGGTCTTTAAATATACGATAATAAAATAGACATGATGAAAATAGCTTGAAGTTAATATTCAAAAAATCACTTTCACAAACTTTCATGATTTACAACATTAAAGATGAATATTGGTTAAATCTTATGAGATTCCCCGAATAAAGAAATATTGATTAAACAAAAATTTATGCATCTCAAGTTTATATAAATAATCGATTGCGGATGATTTTGAATTTGTAAAATTATTAGGAGGGGCGGGTAGGGGGGTGGGGCGGTAAGGGGAGGCTATGGGGCAAAAACAAATAGAAATACAGTTAGGCCGTTCAAAATTGGTACAGATAGGTTTAAGAGGCCTGCAAGTCGAATGGGGATATTTTCGATTGTGTAAAGTTATTAGGAGGGGCGAGTAGGGGGGAGGAGAGGGGGGGGGGCAAAAAAATAAAAATAGTGTCAGATCGTTCAAAATTGGTACATAGAAGTTTTCGATACTTACAAATTGATTGCGGATGATTTTGAATTTGTAAAATTATTAGGAGGGGCGGGTAGGGGGTGGGGCGGTAAGGGGGTCTATGGGGCAAAAACAAATAGAAATACAGCTAGGCCATTCAAAATTGGTACAGATAGGTTGAAGAGGCCTGCATGTCGAATGGGGATATTTTCGAAAGTGTGAAGTTATTAGAAGGGGCGAGAAGGGGGAGGGGAGAGGGGGGACAAAAAAATAAAAATACAGTTAGATCGTTCAAAATTGGTATATAGAGGTTTTCGATACTTACAAATCGATTGCGGATATATTCGAATTTGTAAAATTATTAGGGCGCTCATATATATGCATTCGCGCGTGCGCATCGCGCACGGGTCTACGCTGCCGAAGGCAGTGGAGACCCGGTGCGACATTTTTCCGGATCAGAGTTTTTTTTTCTTTTTTTTTTCACATGATAAAAAATTCATTAATTATAATGATTCATTTAAAAATAGTGACCAGCGAAGCGGGCGTAGCCTGCTAGTTATTTAAAAAGAGAGTATTTTAAAGTATTAAGGGCTGTATAATAAAAGTGACGGTTGGAAAAATGATGACATTTGTTGTTTGATTGCATCCTCTACGAAAGAAAGTTGGGAAATAAAAATAAAAAATCGAAACAAATGTATTTTCTTTATCTTTCTTTCTTTCTTTTTTTTTTTTTAAACTGAGTATAGAATTCAATTATTTTTTGATTTCAGAAAAATGGGTTCGATTTAATATAATAAATTAGAATTATATGATATGTTTATGTTATTATTACATTTATTTACTTATTTATTTAACAAAAGAGAAAATTAAATATTAAAATTTGTTATGGAATGCAGAATTTTCCTAGATTTTAATTTCGCATTACATGCACTAAACCAAATGAAATATATTTATATAGGCATAAAAGCGTGTTTCATGTAGAATACGGTATGAATATCATTCACCGTTCATTTACAGGGCTACACAAAAGAACTAGAATATAAGGGATAATACTTAGAAATTTATGGAAGCGGATTTCAGGCTGTGCTATATGGTATTAATATAGGATTATATTTAAGTGCACAATGTGGTTTGCACATAATTTTTACAAGATGTGCAAGGCTGCCAATAGTTATCAAAAACATTCATTTTTACTTTCTCTTACCCTTACGGTAAAGATAGTGTTGTTTTAGGGTCAAATTTTCGAAAGTGAGATTTGTTATACTTACATATTCTGAGGTCACCTGAATACGAAAATCACGTTTTTAGTGAATGGTCTCTCTCTGTGTGTGTGTGTGTGTCTGTCTGTCTGTCTGTGCGCGTGTCTGTCTGTCTATGTGCCTGTTACCAGCATATCTGAAGAATAAATAGTAGCAGAAATTCCAAACTCGGTATTCTAAATGTGTATCATAAAGGGATGCTACACTAAGCTTTTCGTTGAGATGAATGGTTCGTGTACAGGGACACTCAAAATTCTTCAAATGCATTACGTCTATGGCGGAAATTGCAGGTAAGTAGAGTTTAACATCTATAGACTTCACTAAACTAAATGAAACGAATATATATATTTTGTAATAGAGATAGTCAACTGGGAAAAAATTGTGTATGTAGGAGCCTCACATCCCCCCCCCCCTGGGAGGGAAGTCCTCCCCTCGAGTGGAGTAAATTTTCATGATGGGTATCTGTCAAAAGAGCTCGGTAATACCTTTAAAATGAATGGTTGAACCATCGATCTGCGATAATTTAAAATAAAGTTATCGATTTTTTTTTTTTTTTTTTTTTTTTTTTTTTTTTGTGTGTGTGTGTGTGTAATATTGAGAACAAATTCATGTTTTTTTTTTTTTTTGATATTTAGTGTTATACTACTCTTAGAATAACTTAAAAACGAATAATTTTAGGAGATCCAAAAGTTGTATTTTTAAGTTAATATAAGTTTTTTGCTGGAAACGTCTGATCAAGATTGATAAGTTTCAATGAATGTTGCGTGTGAAAATTATCTGTATAATTTTAAGTAAATTTTTAATTTTAATAACAGAATTAAATTCTATATAAATTTAGGTGCATTAATGAAACGGGGGGTTGAGGGGGGCGGTAGCCCACCCTCACACAGAACTAATTATCATATCAAACTCCTCCGAAGCTTAATTTGAATTGTGTAACATAGGTTTACATAACAGCACTCGTTGTCTTACCTTTTAATCTCCAACGTGTATTTATGATACTAAATTTCAGGGTAAGAGAAAGTCGTGTGAGTAACATACCAGATTATTATTGAATATAAATCGTGGAAGTGCTTTACTATAATATTTTGTCATGTTCAGGAAAAATGCTCAGAAACTAAATTTAATTCATCATAACCACGTGGTTAATAAAGTAATTTTAAAACTAAATATTTAGCGTTGTTTTTTGTATAATGACACGTTTTTAGGTTGCTTGAATATTAAAGTCATGCTTTTAACGTTTAATCTCTGTCTATGACTTTTATCAGAATAAATTAAAAACAAATAATTCCACGCCAATCAAATGATGTACTTTTAAGTTAATACATCTTTGTTACTTGAAAAATTGTATAAAATTCATAAGTTTCAAGGAATGGTGCAGGTGAAATTATCTAATTAATTTGAAATGAACAGTTAAATTTAATAACAGATTTTGAATTCTCTTTAAATGTAAGTACAATTTGAAAATGGATTTAAGGGGCGCGGTAAACCCCTCATAAAGAATTATTAGTCAAATGAAGCTTTTATGAACCCTATCTTAAGTTGTTTTTAACGAAGGTTTATATAACAATATGCGTCAGCTTATCCCTTAATGTCAAATCTGCCTTTATAATTTTGAATTTCAGGGTAAGAGAAAGTCGTGTGAGTGCCGCACCAGATTATTTTCAATGGTTCAACGTTGTGTACGTAACATTTAATTATTGAAGAAAATAATTTTACAATATTTTCGACAAAGTGACAGTGTTCCACATTTAAATGGTTTAATGTGATATTTATTTTATATTAAACAATATTGCATTTTTTATTTCTCTCTCTCTTTATATCTTTTATTCTACATGTAACACAAGAATTTAATGGTGATGTATTTATCATTCAGACATAGCGTATCTCCTAGTATATTGACGGGCATTCTCATCATGTTTTTCTCTGTCCTTTTCATATAATCTAGCAATTGTTGCTCTTAAAGGGCTGTGAGGATTGCAGTCACTCAGCAGGGAACAAATTGATAGTAAAAGAGCCGAAACACTTATTGCTGGGGTCCATTCGGTCCTTAAAATATCCAGACAAATATTTCCTTCACCGTCAATGTTCGCATGATATATCTTTGTATCAAATTTTACCTGCAAGAGAAACGTATTTATGATATATTAAAATTATGCTAGCCTAATCATATAAATAAAAAATAATCAAGTAAAGTGCTATTCTACTTTGAGATCCGATAAACATTAAACGATTGAAGTACCATAAATAAATAAATAAATAAATAAAATAAAATAAATAAAATAAATAAATAAATTTTAACACACTCTTTCGATTTAAGTTACATAAAAAATTTTGAAGATTTAAAAATGAAGATTTTACACCTTGTAAAACATTCTATTGGGTTTAAAAATTTTAAACATATTTTTGCAATAAATAAAAATGTGCTTTTAAATAACGGAAATTATACACACGTAACTAAATTAAAAACTGGTGTACAATCAATATGTAAACTTGAAAACTTCTTCACACACCCTAAAATTAAGTAACTTGCTACTGCCTAGTAGGCAAAAGCAAGATTGAAAGTATGGCAAAATCCAAAGGGGAGGAACAACAAAACCTACCAATAGGAAGAATCCTACAAAACCAGTCAGTGAGGAGCACAACTAAAAATACAGGAAATAAGAGATTTTTTTTTTTTTTTTTTTTTTTTTTTTTGAATATTGTTACTGAGTGACTTTGCATAGGAAAATGTAGAAGAATGTCTTGTGGTGGCCACAACATACTAGATAAATACGATTTTTTTTTCGAAGTTTTTTTTCGTTAAAAGTAAAAAAAAAATCGATAACTTTGTTTTAAATTATCACAGATTTATAGTTCAACCATTTGTTTTAAAGGTATTAACGAGACCTTTTGAAAGATACCCATCTTGAAAATTTACTCCCATAGAGGGGGGACTTCCACGACAGAAGGGGTGGCAAGGCTCCCACACATACAATTTTTTTTTTCGCAGTTGACTATCTCTATTATAAACAATTCTTCTAAATTTCATAATGATTACTAAAAAATAATTCTTTTTAGGCACATTTAAAAACTAGTATGTTGTGGCCACCACAAGACTTTCTTCTATATTTACCTATACATATTCAATCAGTAACAATATTAAAAAAAAAAAAAAAAAAAAAGTACGATTTTTTTTTTTCTTTTTTTTTGTTAAAAGTGAAAAAAATCGATAACTTTGTTTTAAATTATCACAGATTTATAGTTCAACCATTCGTTTTAAAGGTATTGACGAGACCTTTCGAGAGATACCCATCTTGAAAATTTATCCCCCCCCGGGGCGTACTTCCCCCCAGGGGGGAAGCGATGCCTCCCCATGCAGAAAATTTTTTTCCTAGTTACATACTACTATTATCAATAATTCATATTAATTTTACAATCACAAGTTTAAAACAACTCTAATTATGCACATTTATAGGAATTTTTGTCCTATGCTGCCATGTTAAAAATTTAGATAAAATGCTAATATATTGATAAAATTTAGATAAAATGCTAATATACATATTCAATCAGTAACAATATTAAAAAAAAAAAAAAAAAAAAAGTACGATTTTTTTTTTCTTTTTTTTTGTTAAAAGTAAAAAAAATCGATAACTTTGGTTTAAATTATCACAGATTTATCGTTCAACCATTCGTTTTAAAGGTATTGACGAGATCTTTCGAAAGATACCCATCTTGAAATTTTGCCCCCCCCCGGGTGGGAACTTCCCCCCCCCGGTTGGGGGGCAACCGATGCCCCCACATGCACAAAAATTTTTTCCTAGTTAACTACTACTATTATCAACCTGATCTTTCGAAAGATACCCAATGTGAAAATTTACCCCCCCTGGGGGGGTATTATTCCCCTAGGGGGGGGAAGCGATGCCCCCCCATGCAGAAAATTTTTTTCCTAGTTACATACTACTATTATCAATAATTCATATTAATTTTACAATCACAAGTTTAAAACAACTCTAATTATGCACATTTATACGAATTTTTGTCCTATGCTGCCATGTTAAAAATTTAGATAAAATGCTATCACAGCGCCACCTGTTGAGCTATTGATCCCCAAACATAATCAGCACCAGTTTATATCGGGGACCAACTAAATACCAAGTTTGGTTAAATTTCGTTAAAAAAAAAAAAAAAAAAAATTGCGATATTTTTCTGTTTTTTTTTTTTGTTAAAAGTAACTAGTATGTTGTGGCCACCACAAGACTTTCTTCTATATTTTCCTATACATATTCAATCAGTAACAATATTTAAAAAAAAAAAAGATTTTTTTTTCCTTTTTTTTTTTTTTGTGAAAATTATTACATATTCAATCACTAACAATATTTAAAAAAAAAAAAAAAAAAAAAATAGAATTTTTTTCTAAGTTTTTTTTTTTTTTTTCTTTTTTTTTTTGGTTAAAAGTAAAAAAAATCGATAACTTTGTTTTAAATTATCACAGATTTATAGTTCAACCATTCGTTTTAAAGGTATTGACGAGACCTTTCGAATGATACCCATCTTCAAAATTTACCCCCCCCCCCCGGGGGGGAAGCGATGCCCCCCATGCACAAAATTTTTTTCCTAGTTACGTACTACTATTATCAATAATTCATATTAATTTTACAAACACAAGTGTAAAATAACTCTTATTATGCACATTTATACGAATTTTTGTCCTATGCTGCAATGTTAAAAATTTAGATAAAATGCTATCACAGCGCCACCTGTTGAGCTATTGATCCCCAAATATAATCAGCAACAGTTTATGTCGGGGACCAACTAAATACCAAGTTTGGTAAAATTTCGTTAAAAAAAAAAAAAAAAAAATACGATTATTTTTCTAAGTTTTTTTTTTTTGTTAAAAGTAAAAAAAATCGATAACTTTGTTTTAAATTATCACAGATTTATGGTTCAACCATTCGTTTTAAAGGTATTGACGAGATCTTTCGAATGATACCCATCTTCAAAATTTAACCCCCCCGGGGGAGTACTTCCCCCCAGGGGGGGAACCGATGCCCCCCCATGCACAATTTTTTTTTCCTAGTTAACTACTACTATCATCAATAATTCAAATTCATTTTACAATCACAAGTTTAAAAAACACTCTCATTATGCCCATTTATACGGAATTTTGTCCTATGCTGCCATGTTAAAAATTTGCATAAAATGCGATTATAGCGCCACCTGTTGAGCTATTGATCCCCAAATCTAATGGGCACCAGTTCATGTCAGGGTGCAACTAAATACCAAGTTTGGTTAAATTTCATTCATATGTTCGTGAGATACAGCGTCCACAAAAAAATGATACAGACAGACAGACAGACACACAGACAGACAGACAGACAGACAGACACACAGACAGACATTTTCTAAAAACTATCAATTCGTGTTCAGGACATCCCAAAACGTGTAGATCCGTCAAAAAACGGAGGTCGAAAATTTTCGCGAATCCAATACTTTCTCTATATTACATATAGAAGAAAGTAAAAAAAATCGATAACTTTGGTTTAAATTATCACAGATTCATCGTTCAACCATTCGTTTTAAAGGTATTGACGAGATCTTTCGAAAGATACCCATCTTGAAATTTTGCCCCCCCGGGTGGGAACTTCCCCCCCCGGTGGGGGGGCAAACGATGCCCCCACATGCACAAAATTTTTTTCCAAGTTAACTATTACTATTATCAACGAGACCTTTCGAAAGATACCCATCTTGAAAATTTACTTCCCCGGGGGGGGGATTTTCCCCCAAGGGGGGGAACCGATGCCCCCCCATGCACAAAATTTTTTTCCTAGCTAACTACTACTATTATCAATAATTCATATTAATTTTACAATCACAAGTGTAAAATAACTCTCTTTATGCCCATTTATACGGAATTTTGTCCTATGCTGCCATGTTAAAAATTTGCATAAAATGCGATTACAACGCCACCTATTGAGCGAGTGATCCCAAAATCTAATCAGCACCAGTTCATGTCAGGGTGCAACTAAATACCAAGTTTGGTTAAATTTCATTCATTGGTTCGTGAGATACAGCGTCCACAATAAAATGAGACAGACAGACAGACAGACAGACAGACAGACAGACATTTTCTAAAAACTATTAATTCGTGTTCTCCATATCCCAAAACATGTAAATCCATCAAAAAGTGGACTTCGAAAATTTTCGCGAATCCAATACTTTCTCTATATTACATATAGAAGAAAGTAAAAAAAAAATTGTCCTATATCAAAATGTTAAAAATTTAGGAAAAGCGGGATGGCAACGCAACCTGTAAAACAATTTTTACCAAAAGATGATAGGCACTAATTTATGCCAAGGTACAACTACGGACGAATTTGCATGAAATTATGTGCAGTAGTTCCTGAGATACAGTTGCCACAAAATTTTGTCACACACACACACAGACAGACATTTTCTAAAAAAGGTCAAATCGTGTTCTGCAGCTTTCAAAACGTGTAAATCCATCAAAAACCCGCGGTCGAAAACTTTTACGAATCCAATACTTTCTTCTATTGAATATAGGAGAAAGTAATACAGGAAATAAGAGAAACAAACGCAAAAAAAAAAAAAAAAAAAAAAAATAGAAGGAAGGGATTTTTAAATAATTTAATTACTTTAAATTAAATTAAATTTTAATTTATATTAATTAATTAATTAATTATAATTAATTAATTTTATTTCCATTTATTCCATAATTAATTATTAATTATATTTATTTATTTACTTTATTTTATTTTATTTTGATTCATTATACATATGTATATTACAAAATGAAGAAAAACATTTAAATGAATTAAATAAATTGCTGTAGACAGAAAAATGAAATCATATTTTTCATTAGCAATTTTATCGCAATTAATGTAGATAGCTATTTTTTTTTTTTTTTTTCAAAAAATCTACTTCGGAAATGCGTTTGGCATAAAAGATAATTTTGGCATACTGAAATTTAATACTATAGTCCGATTCCTAACTAGAGATTCCCAATAGAAGATTTAGATATTTCTTGTTTAGCAACATACCGAGGATGTACCCGTAAACGACTTTCAATATTTCTTTTTCTTTGACCTATGTAAGGTAAATCGAAATTATTACAAGGAACTTTATAGATATCACACTTATGAAGCTCGATAACAGGTGATAAAGTTGATGGGAAATGAAATTCATTAGCAGGTTTAAAAATTACAGGAAAGTTACATTTTAAAACTTTGGTAATCTTAAACCATAAAGGTGGATAAAAAAAGTAAGTCAACAAGGTTATAGGGTTTAATTTAGCTTCATTAGAAAGAACAGAATTACAAATCGGTCAAATGAACTTTTTAAAAGCTTTTTTACTGAACTTTTAAAAGCTCTTAAAAAGTTCAGTAGACCGATTTGCAATTGTTAGAACTAAAATAATTGATTTAACATGTGGATCTGCAGACCAGGAGCCTCAACATCCTATTCGCATCATGCATTATTCAACACATAATTTTTTTTTAAATTCCTTATTACATAATATATATATATATATATATATATATATATATTGCTTCGATTGATATGCTACGTACACAGAAAAATTTCTGAGGGGGCTGCCGCCCCTCTCAACCCCCCGCGGTATCTCTCTTTCTATATCTACCTGCATATATATATGTATATACATGTATTTCTAATAATTGGTTATCTTGTATTAATTCTCTATAATTCATAAATACTTATACCAGATTTCATACAAAATGATTACATAACATATCGGAATTATTTTTGTAACCCTGTAAATGAATTACCAAATCTATACACACACATCTCCACAGAAAAACATTCTTTTAAAATTCTCCTAAAATTTCATTATATTTAACAAGGTATAAGCATGCTAAAATACACTTTTAAGAAATACCGACTATAGACTGTAATAGTACGAAATTATTTTATATATCCCAGAACATGAGTCACAGTAATTATATAAACTAATAAGAATGCACCTATTTAATTAATTATAACTTATTCGTATTTCAACCTAATTTGACATCATTTGGATGATAATAGTACGTCTTTGGAATTCTTTTGTGTGGTCCCGTAAATAAATTATTTAGTCTATACATATCCTTTTTCTAGTGTAAACATGCTTTTAAGCATCTTTATAATGCATGTTAATTCCATTATGTTGAATGCAACATGAACGCACTAAAGTGCGCTTAAATAAAAATTTGTTCATAGACTCTAATGGCACGAAATTTTTTTTGTGTGTCTCCGTAAACCAATCATAAACTCTGTATACACCAATAAAAACTATTCAGCTCTTTATACGTTTTTCGTGAATAATTGTTCGAAATTTGACATGAAATGGCTGGTTACGTTACATTGTCAGAACTCTTGTACGGTCCTGCACATTAATTAGGGAGACATAGAGCACATGTTTTCTGCATAAAACATAAGTTTAAGCATCTCATTAATGTACGCTAATTTTATTTTATTGATAGCAAAGTGATGATGTTAAAATGCGTTTAAACGAAATTCACCACATGTACTATAATGATAAGAGATTTGACGTGTCCCTGTACATAATCCATAAAAAAAGTATAGACATAAAAAAATATATAGCAATTTCTATACAGAGCCTGTTTGTGTGTGCGAATTTGCAAGTCAACAGCTTGTTTTTTGCGGAAGCTATCGCGGTAGACACAAATTCTTCCCACTTACCGTAATGACAAGAAAAAAAAAGGGAGTGTCCCTGTACACGAACTACAAATGGAATATACTCATAAAATTGCAAAGCTAAAGTCCGTTGGGCTCATGCATATGTGTACCAAATTTCAAGTCAATAGCGTGATTTTTGCGGCCAATATTGCGGTACATACAAATTATTTCCATAGGCCGTATTGATAAGAAAAACTTTGGTACATCCTTGTATATGAACGACAAATGGAATACACAACCAAAACTACACAGCTGATTCCGTGGGACTCATAAACATATGAACCAAATTTCAAATCAATAGTGTAATTTTTGCGGCCGTTATCGCGCGACAGACAGAGAGACAATCAAACACACACACAGACGGAATCAAAAATATTTTTCAGTCTCAACAGAGGGCCTCCACTGACGTTTCGGCAAAAATTGCAAGTCAATAGCTTGAATTTTGCGGTGGCTATCGCGGTACATAAAAATTCTTTCCATAGCCGGTAATGATAAGACAAACTTAGGCATGTCCCTGTAAACGAATTACAAATGGATCACACACCCAAAGCTATAGAGCTGATTCCGTGGGGCTCACGAACATGTGTACCAAATTTCAAGTCAATAGCGGGGATTTTGCGGCCGCTATCGTGCAACAAATAGACAGACAGACACAGAGACGGAACCCAAAATCTTTTTGAGTCTCAACAGAGGGCCTCAACTGACATTTCGACAAAAATTGCAAGTCAATTGCTTGGTTTTTGCTTTGGCTATCGCGGTACATACAAATTATTCCCATAGGCCGTAATAATAAAAAAAACATTCGCGTGCCCCCAAATTGCAAGTGAATAGTGTAATTTTTGCGGCCGCTATCGCCGTACATACAATTTCTTCCCATAGATCGTAATGATAAGAAAATTTGCGTGTCCCTGTACACGAACTACAAATGGAATGCACGAAACAAAACGAAAAATCTGATTTCGTGGTGATCATGAACATGTGTACCAAATTTCAAGTCAATAGCATGATTTTTGCGGCCGCTGTCGCGCGACAGACAGACAGACAGACAAACACACACACACAGACAGACTGAAGCCAAAATATTTTTGAGATTCAACAGAGGACCTTCAATGACGTTTCGGCAATTACATTGACCACATTATAATATCCCATTATTATCTTTAGACTTATTCAAACTACTAAAAATATATAAAAAGAAAATCAACTGTTGTTGAAAATTTTATTTTCTATATTTTTCTTTTATTAAATGCAGAATATGAGGATCTATGCTCATTTACTGCACGAAAGTTGAAGTTGAATTTGAAATTCAGTGACTTTAAGTTCGCACTGGAGCATCTAGTTGAAATTTAGTTACCATTTGGAATTCCACCTCAGGGGAGGCAACGGGACAAGTCACCGCAAATTTGATTATTCATGGAAGGGATGGTTCATTCGATTCGGTAGCCTTCATAGGTATTATATTTACAATACATTGAGGACATTGTGGCCAGGACAGCTTTTACGGACACCAACCAAAATTATTATACAAGTCGGTTTCTGAGCGATTCGAGTATCTGACTAGGAATCCTCGGATTACGAGCCGTCAAATAGGCTATCACAAATTACGAATAAAAAATTTACTTAGGCTTTAAACGCAATTGCACTTAATACATTTAATGCTGTATTTATAGCACGTAATACAAAAGAGAAAAATTTTACAAAACTTATTAAAAAATTTCTGTACTTCCAACACGTACAAAATATCATTTTAATATGTTACATTAAATGTAAAAAATTCATATCTTACTTAGAAAAACAAAACAACGAAGCAACGAGTTTTTGATACTAGCGCAATAAATAAAATGTCTTGTATATTTGGTTTCATTTTCTCGTATTCTAGAAATGAAGTCTCCTGAGAGATGTATGTAAGCACTTTTTACCATTACTTAATAAAAATTTACAAAAAAAATATATATATATATATATATATATTTTTTAAAAAATTGCTTTTGGTGAAAACGCATTCGAAATGTGTTATACCACTTCTATAATGAGAGATCCACACGCGATAATTTGCATAATTATTGAATTTTTTAAGAAAGTACAGGTCACATGATATTTGAAAAACAAACAGCAGACGAAGTCTTCTATAACTGTAGCGAATTCTTATTTTTGATCAATCGTATTTAATCTGCATTATTTTTTAAACATCATCATTTAATCTATTTAATATCATTATTCATCATCTTTTGTTTGCTGCATACATTTACAATCATTATTTAGTTTATATTTGTTATTGATGTTCATGGAGAACATGTCAAATACTCTGATTTTCGGTACTTAAATCATTGACAGTGCAACATTGTTCGGTGTAGAGCCATTTAGACCAATAACTAAGTGACTTAACTTGTTTTAAAACTTTTACGCAATTAAATTTAATTGAAAACGTTTTAAAATTTTAAATTATAATCCATAAACACTCCACAAGAACAAGATATTGTTTATTGCTAGATCAGTTAATGTTATAGATAGTTACAGTACAACATACAAAAATCGATTCTTAGAGGTAAAAGTAAATAAACACATAAAGTGCTTTTTAAAAATTATTAAATTTCTAAGTACAAATATTCTACTGTTTACAAATGCACAGTATTACTTTTATTTTATTTTATATTTAATATTAACTCTTTTGTTCTTAAGAACAATATTTAATTGAATTCAATTTTACCTTATTCAAACATCACGTGATTGAGCAGACGACGCTGGGAAGAGCAAATTAAAATCTATTTATATAATTTGCAAGAGAGGTAACGATAACGACTCCGATATAATTTTCTTGCTTTAGTTAATTTTAAGAAATCTAATTTTCCGATCGATAAGCTGTTTAGTCCGACGGATTTAGAAAAATTTCCCCTTTCATTTGGTACCTTATTTGTAACGAAGCTTTGATTAGATTTTTACTTTATCATACACTTACGGTAGAGAAAGTATTGTTTTAGGGTCAAATTTTCGAAAGTGAGTTTTTATTATAATTACATGTTTGAGCCCCCTTAATACGAAAATCATATTTTTAGCGAATGGTCTCTGTGTGTGTGTCTGTGTGTCTGTTATCAGCATCATCTGTCTCAAGAACAAATAGTAGCAGAAATTCGTTATACCTAGACCATATTGTATTACAGATATAGTATATGAACCCCTTAGCGACAATTAACTTTTTTTCATTACTTGGTGATGGTTAATTTGGTAGAATTGTTTGTTAAAATAAATAAATAATTAATTAAATAATTATACAGACACGATATTATTTCATTATTTAAAACATGAAAATCTGCCATTGACAGATTTTAATTTAGTGCCAGAGACCTACTGATAATATTGTTAATATCGACAAATTCTTCTTTAGTTAATTCGTGACGATCTAAATTCCATGATAAATTCCGATCTAAATTCCAAGTTTTCATTAAATCAAACCAATGTGTTTCAGCTGCAGATATTGTAACAAATAACGTTGGAAGTCCAAACTGTCTTATAGTCGCAAAACAACGTTTTTTCTCTTTTTCCCAATGAGGGGGAGGTGTGCTTTGGGGGGGACTCATGTCAAAGGTGTGCCTTGGGGGGGGAATCATGTCAAAGTTGTACCTTGGGGGGGGACTCATGTCAAAGTTGGGCCTTGGGGGGACTCATCTCAAAGTTGGGCCTGGGGGGGGACTCATGTCAAAGTTGGGCCTTGGGGGGACTCATGTCAAAGTTGTACCTTGGGGGGGACTCATGTCAAAGTTGGGCCTGGGGGGGGCTCATGTCAAAGTTGTGCCTTGGGGGGACTTCATTCAATAAATCCCCATTCAATAAACCGACTGAAATAGGCCCTTAGCACTATTAAGAGGTGTATTATAAAAATTCGACAACGCTGTACCGACTGAAATATGGGTACCTTGGGGGGGACTCATGTCAAAGTTGGGCCTTGGGGGGACTCATGTCAAAGTTGTACCTTGGGGGGGACTCATGTCAAAGTTGTGCCTGGGGGGGACTCATGTCAAAGTTGGGCCTGGGGGGGACTCATGTCAAAGTTGGGCCTTGGGGGGACTTCATTCAATAAATCCCCATTCAATAAACCGACTGAAATAGGCCCTTAGCTCTATTAAGAGTTGTATTATAAAAATTCGACAGCGCTGTACCGACTGAAATAGGGGTACCTTTGGGGGGGACTCATGTCAAAGTTGGGCCTGGGGGGGACTCATGTCAAAGTTGGGCCTTGGGGGGACTTCATTCAATAATTCCCCATTCAATAAACCGACTGAAATAGGCCCTTAGCACTATTAAGAGGTGTATTATAAAAATTCGACAACGCTGTACCGACTGCAATAGGGTACCTTGGGAGGGACTCATGTCAAAGTTGGGCCTGGCGGGGACTCATGTCAAAGTTGTGCCTTGGGGGGACTTCATTCAATAAATCCCGATTCAATAAACCGACTGAAATAGGCCCTTAGCTCTATTAAGAGGTGTATTATAAAAATTCGACAGCGCTGTACCGACTGAAATAGGGGTACCTTGGGGGGGCCTCATGTCAAAGTTGGGCCTGGGGGGGGACTCATGTCAAAGTTGGGCCTTGGGGGGACTTCATTCAATAAATCCCCATTCAATAAACCGACTGAAATAGGCCTCTAGCACTAATTAAGAGTGACCTATAAAAATTCGACAACTGTACAGACTGAAATAGGCCTCTAGCACTAATAAAAATAATTTTCTTTTTCTTTCAAAAAAATAAAAAATAAAAATAGATTTTAATGAAATTTTGGCAAAAGCAGAATTTAGTTTATTATAGAGGACTATTAGTTTTTTTTTTTTTTTTTTTTTTTTTTTTTTTTTTTCGAATTATAACATCACTTTTAAATTATTCAATAATATTATTGGTAAATTTTCGATTTCGATGTATATACAACCATCGTAAAACTGGCGAGAACGTTTTATCCGTAGATTGAGGCTAATAGTCCTCAGCACTAAAAAAAAAAAAAAAAAAAAAAAAGAACATTTTAATTAAATTAGAATAACCTTTTCAAGAAATTAGATTCTATTTTTTATAATACCCGTATTTTTTACTGTTGAATTTTTTAGTTAATTTATGACAGTATGTTATCGGTACTTTTCCATTTTGCCGGCGAGGCTATAAAGTTACCAAGAATATTATAACCGACGCCAATCATTAAGTACCAAAAAAAAAGAATAATTGTTTCAAAACTCTTCGGAAGCAACTACAGTATCTCCCCACAACTGGATTTGGCGATTATGGCTAAATCATAAAAGATAAATTCATAAGCTAAATCATAAATCACAAATCTCAAATAAACAGCATGCAGGCTGCCATGTTATATTGCAAAGAATCCAGAACGACATCGTTATCGTTCAAAACAGCGCCAAAGAAAAATTGCTAAATCCAGTTGTGGGGAGATACTATAGTTATACCACACTTCGAATAATAATAAGAAAAAAAATAACGAGACATAGCCGTTTACTTATTTTATTTTATTTATTTTCATATATTTAATAATGAAATTTTCTGAAGTTTTGCTTAAAGAAAGCTTTTAAAAGTGTTGTCCATAAAAAATGTAACATTTATTTTGTCAAATACTTAATAACGTATATAAATAAACTTTAAATTTGAAAAAAAAAAAATCTAAGTTACAAATTTACTTTTAATCCATAAGATTGAAGAAAAGTGAAAGAAAAGTGAAAGTGCGAAATGAAAAGTGCCTTCTCTCCTTTCTACTTTATACATTAACGAAGAATAAAATCTGCTCCATTCATTAAAAGAATTTTTGGTGAAGATTTTTTTCTTGCTATAATTAGAAATATGAAATGTACCATGGAAATGTCTAATTCTGTAACGTTAAAAAATTGCCAATGCTAAATAAGAAGATTTTTTCATTTATAATTCAGTTTAAATTTAAATCTAAATATTTTTCTATGCCAAAATATATCCGAAGTATTTTAAAATATGTTTTTAAATGAAAAAGACAAAGGAGATTGTTTGGAGAAAGATGCACTTAGAAAAATTTTTCTTAATAGCAGCATTGACATTAATTTTATTATTTTTTACACCATGGATCACATTTTAATTTTCCCGTGGAAAATGATGTCATGACAGAAGAACAACGTCATAAGAGAAACTTTTTCTACGGTTTCAAATAGAGTACCTTTATAAACTCGACGTTTTCAGTTAATAACTTCGTTAATTAAGATGATACAGATTTCTAATTACCTGAAATGCTTTCCTTGAAGCATACGGAAAACATTGATACCTCTCATGATGCAGAACACTTTTCCCTCCGCGAGGAGATGCTGTCGCAGACAAAAAAAAAAAAAAAAAAAAAAAAAGACGCCAGCGACCCTTACGTTTTTTAATACTAGGGGGCTCTGCCCCCTGCTCGCTCCGCTCACCAACCCCCGAGGAAAGCTTCGTCTCCCCCGATTCGCTTCGGTCATTAAACTCTGCGGGATCCTACCGGACTATTCGCAAATTTGCCTTTCATTGAATTCGAATATTAATAATAAATTACACAAGAGAAAAGTTGAACAATATTATTGAAATCCATCATATTTGGTATCGCATTGAAATACAATATTTAGTATTATATCGTTTATAATATGTAAAAAATCTGTTATAATGTTCGACAATTTAATAACAATCTGCCATTATTTTGAGAGAAAACATACGCTAGACAGCTAGACACACAAAATAAACAACCATAGCACTAATTATTTAGAACAGAGATAAATTATTAACATCAAACCATTTAGCGTTACAGCTTTAGTATATGATCCACTTGTTAAATTTTTGTCACTGTTTGATGATGAATTTTTTTGGGTGTTATTGCTTGATTAAAGAAATTATGAATTTATTTTTTCTAATGCCTATATATTTTTTTTTTCTATTGAATTGTTTTAGTTAATTTAGGACAACATGTAATACTCTGCATTTATTCCCAATGTACAGCAAGGTTTAAAATGGTGCTTCCAACAGTAAAAATGCAACTATTTAAAGTGCATTTTTTCTAAAATATGATTTAGTCAGGTTGAAAATAAATATCTTATGTGATTATTGCAATTATTAGTGCTAGAGGCCTATTTCAGTCGGTACAGTTGTCGAATTTTTATAGGTCACTCTTAATTAGTGCAAAGGGCCTATTTCAGTCGGTTTATTGAAAGGGGATTTATTGAATGAAGTTCCCCCAAGGCACAACTTTGACATGAGTCCCCCCCAGGCACAACTTTGACATGAGTCCCCCCCAAGGTACAACTTTGACATGAGTCCCCCCAAGGCCCAACTTTGACATGAGTCCCCCCCAAGGTACCCCTATTTCAGTCGGTACAGTGTTGTCGAATTTTTATAGGTCACTCTTAATTAGTGCTAAGGGCCTATTTCAGTCGGTTTATTGAATGGGGATTTATTGAATGAAGTCCCCCCAAGGCACAACTTTGACATGAGTCCCCACCAGGCACAACTTTGACATGAGTCCCCTCCCCAAGGTATCCCTATTTCAGTCGGTACAGCGTTGTCGAATTTTTATACGTCACTCTTAATAGTGCTAAGGGCCTATTTCAGTCGGTTTATTGAATGGGGATTTATTGAATGAAGTCCCCCCAAGGCACAACTTTGACATGAGTCCCCCCCAGGCCCAACTTTGACATGAGTCCCCCCAAGGCCCAACTTTGACATGAGTCCCCCCCCAGGCCCAACTTTGACATGAGTCCCCCCAAGGCCCAACTTTGACATGAGTCCCCCCAAGGTATAAATTTGACATGAGTCCCCCCCCAAGGCACACCTTTGACATGAGTCCCCCCCAAGGCTCACCTCCCCCTCATTGGGAAAAAGAGAAAAAACGTTGTTTTGCGGCTATAAGATAGTATGGACTTCCAACGTTATTTGTTACAGTATCTGCAGCTGAAACACATTGGTTTGATTTAATGAAAACTTTATCATGGAATTTAGATCGTCACAAATTAACTAAAGAAGAAGTTGTCGATATTAACAAGTTTAGCAGTAGGCCTCTGGCACTAAATTAAAATCTGTCAATGTCAGATTTTCATGTTTTTTTTTTTTTTTTTTAACGTTTCATTAGTAGTAGTAGTACGACAGAACAATTTCTTTCAGATAGCGATTTTGCATTGTCCCCACTTATTGTATTACACTATGAATTTGCCAAGATGCCTGTCAATATCTGATTTTACTATTTAATTTTTTAAACTATATTAAATACTAAGTTAAATAAAAATATAAAATCACATTTTTTGAAACCTACTGATAAGTGAAAAATTCATTATTGATTGTATTGTAAAAACGAATTGCCGGTTTGAAGTACTCGAGATAGACCATCACCATTCATAAATTGGATGGCTTTTGAATATTTGTTGACAATATTTTTTGAATAAGTATTGATAATGGCCCCTTAAAACTTGTTGGCGATATCTTCTGAATAATTATTATTGTTGGCGATATCTACTGGATATATATTGATCATGACATCTTAATAGTTGTTGGCGATCTCTCCTGAACTTGTGTTGATGATGGTTCTGACTATTTGTTGGCTACATCTTCTGATTACACCTTGAATTTTTTACATATATGTTATGTAATGTTAAATTTAGAAAATAAAAAAAGAGCGTGGAGAATGAAATATAATGATTACTGGATAATTTAATTTAATTTAATTTATAGAGACATCAATGGTACAGGAAAAACTACTTCAGCCATTTTCTTTCTAATAATGAACAGAACGAAAAACGGATAATATTTTGCCTGGGGATATTTTGTACATTTAGACCAAATAAAAAATGTTCTTCTTTTTACCCTCTTGAATTAAGTTAAAAAATATTTAAAATAAAATTGAAAAAAAATCGTCCTAAAGCAATGGTACAGTTTAAACTCTTGGCGAAATTTTAAATTTGGCAACGAATTAGCTTAGACGTTTCTCGCGAAAATCTTGACATGCATTATTGCGATAGATAATTTAAGTCATCGTCAAAATAAATGAAAAACTTCAAATGAGGCAGTGAGGTCCTGTATTAGCTGTAACTAAAATATTTTAGCAATGCAGTTACTACATTCCTTTATATGGAAAGAGACAAAAAAAAAAAAAAAAAAAAAAGAAAAGTCCTGTTGTATTAAATTCTGTTTTCTGCAAAGTTGGGTATAACTATAGTATTTCCCCACAACTGGATTTGGCGATTTTTCTTTGGCGCCCTTTTGAATGATAACGATGTCGTTCTGGATTATTTGCAATATAATATGTCAGCCTGCTTGCTGTTTATTTTAGATTTATGATTTAGCTTATGATTTATGATTCAGCTTATGATTTTATCATTTATGATTTATGGTTTATGCTTTTTAGGTTTATGATTTTGCCACAATCGACAAAAATAAATCGACAAATCCAGTTGTGGGGAAATACTATAGTTGTTCCAAAAAACGCACGAGCTTCTTCAGTTCTAAATTTTAAAAATCGCTAAATTGGTCATAGTAGAGATCTATCCTTGTAAATATGTTTTGAGTTAAAAAGCTAAATCTTTATGTAAACTAATATAAATTTTTATCTCGTAAATTTCTTTTTAAAAATTTCTGCGCTTATCCTCTATACCAATAGTTGTTTAACATAATCATGGTGTTCGTTACTAAATCTTTTTCGCCTAACGTTAAAATAAAAACGGAACAACTATAGTATTTCCCCTCAGCTAGATTTGGCGATTTTTCGTTGGCGATTATGGGTAAATGCTACTTTTGAAGTGGTTGCCATGGATTTCTAACGTAAACAAAACCGAAAAATGTTTTTCAGAATGGCATCATTAAAATAATTCATTGAACTTATTTCTAACTAGCAGGCTTTGCCCGCTTCGCTGGACATTAAACTTAAATGAAGTCTCAAAATACCATATCTTTATTAATAACCTAAGTTCTCGCTGTGATTGGTAGAGGTTTTCTCGCTCGCAAATTAAGGACTCTGGGTCTCCACTGTCTTCGGCACAACTTACTCACTTTTTACTTCCCCTTCCTCAGCGGTGAGTTCAAAGTTTTTCAAAATCACACTAATGTACATAATGCGTACACTTAATCAATATCCAGTCTGGGTCCCCACTGCCTTCGGAACACACTTCTTACTTCCCCTTCCTCAGCGGATGAGTTCAAAGTTTTGCAAAATCCCACTAATGTACATAATGCGTACACTTAATCAATATCCGCGCACAAAAATTCGCAATTCTAAGATAATTCAAAGCGAATTCAAACGGAAAAACATGTTTTTACACATGTTTATTGGGAACAACTTCAGTATAACCCCACAACGATATTTGGCGATTTTTTTTTGTTGGCGCTTATGGCTAAATCATAAATCATATATGATAAATGATAAAATCATAATCTAAATCATAAGATCAAAAATTTAAAATAAACAACATATTAGGCTGCATATTATATCGCAAACAGTCCAGAACGACATCGTTATCCTTCAAAACGGCGCCAAAGAAAAATCGGCAAATTCAGCTGTGTGGTTATACTAAAGTTATACCGTTTATTGCCGTCCGACTCCGAGAAGGTGTGTGTGTGGGGGGGGGGGGGCATTTCGAATTTCGTGAATTCCAGTTGCAATAAGTGCCGGATGCAAACAAACAATTTACGCACCAAATTTCGTGACCACAGAAGTCTTTAATAGAAAATATTATAAATAAATAAATACAAAACGCACAGCTTTAGTATGGGAACCCTTTGGTGACTTTAAATATTTTAAGCCATTTCTGCGATGAACTGAATTGGCTATCTCAATTGTGCAATTAAAGATCTTGGCAAGAAACGTCCGAGCTACTTCGGTTCCGAATTTCAAATTTTGCCAAAGGGATCCAATACTAAAGCTGTTCCATATCGAATCTCGGTTGAAAACGGAAAAAGGGTAAAATAAATTAGAAATATCAGACCTATATTTATAAATTTGATACCGAATGAAAGGGGCGAATTTGCTGAATCCAGGGGTTCAAACAGTTTTTCGATGCGACAATTAGATTTTTAAAAAATAACTAAAGTATGAAATTTAAGTGGCAACGGAAAACGGATAAAATGAAAAATAAATTAGAAATATCAGACTTATTGTTACAAATTCAGTACCAAATGAAAGAGGTGATTTTTCTGAATCCTGGGGTGTAAACAGTTTTTCGATACGACAATTAGATTTTTTAAAATTAACTAAAGTATGAAAATTAGATGGCAACACTTCATTTCAATCTTTTCATAATTTGTAATGCGAATCACGCGAATACAAAAGTCTTTAACTTAAAAAATTATTTTTATATTTTATTTTTACATTCAAAGCATTTTAGTGAAAAAATATTTATGGCGCATGCGCAGGCGTTTTTTACCCACAATTTAAACACTAATCATAATTTTGAAAATTTCTATAGATATAATTTCAAGTTGGGTGAAGACCTAAGTTTCTGCCAAGCGACGTTGAATTCCGTCCAGCCGTTCTCGAGTGATGCCCGGACAAACGTGTTTTAGTCTTTTACCCCCTAGGGGGGGAACGGGGGAGAATTTCTGAAAAGTTGATAGATATAATTTTAAGTTGGGTGAAGACCTAAATTCCTGCCAAGCGTCGTTGAATTCCGTCCAGCCGTTCTCAAGTGATGCCCGGACAAAAAAAGCGACATTCGGACACGATGACACACACACACACACACACACACACACACACAAACAGGCAAAATTTTCTGAAGTCATTTTCGGCTTTCATGGGGTGTAAAACGTGAAGATATCGCAAAATTTTTCGATTCCAACAAATTTACAGACAAAACTCTGATTTTATTAATATAGATAATAACAAAACAAATATGTATTTAAAATTGACTTACCTCCTTGATGTTTATGAATTTCGCTATGCTTGTACATTCCGTACATTTATTCAGTTTAAATGTTATTTTATATTTAACGGTAAAATATGATTATATAAATTAGAATTTACATCTCCATGCAAATCCATCCGTCACTTTCTTTCTCGGTCCAAAAACCATATCATTCTTACACTTTTCACAAATCATACTTCGTTTAATCAATCCACATTCTTTCAAAAAATCCAAAAACCTTTCTCTGTCTCTAAATAGTTCACTCAAAAAAATCCTACTACATTCACTTTTTTATCCAAATATAGCTCGTTACAACCATTCTAACATTCGTCCTTAACAAATCTTTATATTTTTCAACAATTTCCATTATTGATTCACTACTACTAGCTGCCATAGTTTAAAAAAATAAAATAATAATAAATTAATTAAACAAAATAAATAAATAATAAAAAATAAAATACGAACTTTTTTATAAAATAATACCTCACCGGGTGAAATAGAATAGAACAATGAATAATTATCTCTTTATAATCAATTGCTAAGCTGGTTGCCATGGTAATTAAAAAATATAACGCTTGTTGCTATGACATAAAAAATAAATAGTATGTAACCTGCGGACGATGTTGAAATGATGTTATTCTATTTCACCTGAATTACTACAAAAATCATTATATAAAACGGTCGTATTTTACTTTTAGTGCTAGAGGCCTATTTCAGTCGGTACAGTTGTCGAATTTTTATAGGTCACTCTTAATTAGTGCTAGAGGCCTATTACAGTCGGTTTATTGAATGGGGATTTATTGAATGAAGTCCCCCCAAGGCACAACTTTGACATGAGTCCCCCCCCCCAGGCCCAACTTTGACATGAGTCTCCCCCAAGGTACCCCTATTTCAGTCGGTACAGCGTTGTCGAATTTTTATAATACACTCTTAATAGTGCTAAGGGCCTATTTCAGTCGGTTTATTGAATGGGGATTTATTAAATGAAGTCCCCCCAAGGCACAACTTTGACATGAGTCCCCCCCAGGCACAACTTTGACATGAGTCCCCCCCCAAGGTACAACTTTGACATGAGTCCCCCCCAGGCCCAACTTTGACATGAGTCCCCCCAAGGTACCCCTATTTCAGTCGGTACAGCGTTGTCGAATTTTTATAATACACTCTTAATAGTGCTAAGGGCCAATTTCAGTCGGTTTATTGAATGGGGATTTTTTGAATGAAGTCCCCCCAAGGCACAACTTTGACATGAGTCCCCCCAGGCACAACTTTGACATGAGTCCCCCCCCCAAGGTACCCCTATTTCAGTCGGTACAGCGTTGTCGAATTTTTATAATACACTCTTAATAGTGCTAAGGGCCTATTTCAGTCGGTTTATTGAATGGGGATTTATTGAATGAAGTCCCCCCCAAGGCACAACTTTGACATGAGTCCCCCCAGGCCCAACTTTGACATGAGTCCCCCCAAGGTACAACTTTGACGAGTCCCCCCAAGGCCCAACTTTGACATGAGATCCCCCCCAGGCCCACTTTGATATGAGTCCTCCCAAGGCCCAACTTTGACATGAGTCCCCCCCAAGGTACAACTTTGACATGAGTCCCCCCCAAGGCACACCTTTGACATGAGTCCCCCCCAAGGCACACCTCCCCCTCATTGGGAAAAAGAGAAAAAACGTTGTTTTACGGCTATAAGACTGTTTGGACTTTCAACGTTATTTGTTACAATATCTGCAGCTGAAACACATTGGTTTGATTTAATGAAAACTTTATCATGGAATTTAGATCGTCACGAATTAACTAAAGAAGAATTTGTCGATATTAACAAGTTTAGCAGTAGGCGTCTGGCACTAAATTAAAATCTGTCAATGTCAGATTTTCGTGTTATTTTTTTTTTTTTTTTCTATTGATTTATTTTGTTTAATTAATTTATTATTATTTTGCATGGTAATAAAAAAATAACAGAACTCTGGTTGCTATGGCTTAAAAAGTAAACAGCATGCAGGTTGCCATATTGTATTGCAAACAATCCAGAACGACATCGTTATCGCTGAAACCGGCGCCAACGAAAAATCGCCAAATCTAGCTGATGGGAAATACTATAGTTGTACCATAAAAACTAATAATATAAACTAAACTTATTGTATAAACTTAACTAATAATATACAATAATAATATAAACTAATATTATAAACTAAAACAAAAATAAAATCTAATTTTCGTTTCATCTTTATTAAATTATTACTACTTAATATTTTAAAAATATCGGTTATTTATGAATGTTTTGCTATTCTAAATAATTTTTTTCTTTTCTCGAGCATCTCAAAGATGCCAATTATTCAATTTTTCTTATTTACACCATTGATCACATTTTAATTTTCCTGAGGAAAGTGACGTCAGAGACACAGAAAAAAACGTCATAAGAGAAACTTTTCCTCCGGTGGCAAATAGAGTACCTTTGTAAATCCGAAGTTTTTAGCTAATAACTTCGTTAATTAAAATGATAGAAATTTGTAAGCAGCTGAAATGCCTTCCTTGAAGCAGTCGGAATACACTGATATATCTCATGACGCGGAGAACCCTGCCCTCCGCCAGAAGTTGCTGTCGCAGACAAAAAAAAATTGACGCCAGAGACAGTTACTTTTTTTAATATATAGAGATATATAGAGAAAGTTATGGATTTTTTTCATTTTTAACATTTTTTTTTTTTTTTCTAATATATAGAGATATATAGAGAAAGTTATCGATTTTTTTCATTTTAAACAATTTTTTTTTTAATGTAATATTGAGAAGAAATTCAACTTTTTTTGGACATTTAGTGTTATACTACTCTTAGAATAACTTAGAAACGAATAATTATAGGAGATCCAAATGTTGTATTTTGAAGTTAATATAAGTTTGTTTCTGGAAAAGTTTGATCAAGATTGATAAGTTTCAATGAATGTTGCGTGTGAAAATTGTCTGTATAATTTTAAGTAAATTTTAATTTTAATAACAAAATTAAATTATATTAAATGTAGGTGAATTAATGAAAAGGGGGGTTGAGGAGGGCGGTAGCCCCCTGACACAGGACTAATTATCATATATAACTCTTCCGAAGACTAATTTGAATTGTTTAACATAGGTTTACATAACAGTACTCGTTATCTTACCTCTTAATCTCCAACCTATATTTATAGTTTTAAATTTCAGGGTAAGAGAAAGTCGTGTGAGTAATATACCAAGTTATTTAAAATTAATTGAAATATGAAAATAATAACCTGCTAATAACTTCAAAGCTGGGCATTTAAATTTTTAATTGTTGCCAGAAAAATTTAAAAGTTAATTTTTTTTTTTTTTTTTTTTTTTTAGCATAAAATTAAATATGTTTCACGCGAAAAATTAAAAATGATAAAATATTAAATTTGCTCATACATATGAAAAAATGAAAATGGAGTAAAAAACAACCATAACCTTTTTTAATATAGTTCAATTTTAGATTTTTTTTTCTTTTAAATAGTATGTTTTTGTCACGGATGAATCGTGCTTGACATGAAAGCTAATTCATTGATAATCCTGGGTTTTTGTGAAAGCCACTTTAAGCCAAGTAGCGCATCAAAGATATAAATAAATGATAAAATATTGAAAAACAGAAAAGAAAAAAAAAAAAAAAGAAAAAGAAAAAAAGAAACAGAAAAAATAATCGCATAAACTGTGTATTTTTGTCTAAAATGGCGATAAAAATTCAAAAATCGACAAGGGGACCTATATTAAGGTTGTACTATGATCAGATTTACATTAATTAATTTTTGTATATGCCAACTACTATTAACTAACTCAACTTCTCTTATAACCACAGAAAATTGTCTCATGCTATAGATGTAGCCGATTATAGCATATTGTAATATTATATTTGGCGGGAAATTGTTGTTATTTTATATTTCTCCGAATAAATCAAATAAATATAGAAAATAACGTGAAAGAAAATATTATGTGCACCACGTATAGTGTTGTTGATATGTAACTAGGATTAAAATATAAATTTGCTACTTCAATTTTTTCGATACTGTCATTTTCGAAACAGTCATCTAATAAGCACCCAAATGGAAGACCACAGGTAAGCTATCGTCACAGGCAATAGGGACAGGCACCCGAAAGTGTACGAACGAGTGGGTAGCTGCCGAAAGCAGCGGGGACAGGAAGCGGGATTTTGAGCAATTTCATTATTATTATTATTATATATTAGTTTATGAAGCGATATAGAAAAGTTTCCTTTAAATATAGTAACCAACGAAGCAGGCATACCCTTCGTTGATTCACTAGCACTACCTAAATTGATTTCACATCCGACACTTTTGACGGGGAAAGTGTATACTATAGTTGATTAATAAAATACTAAACATTAATAAGAAGTAAATTTTTGATTTACTTACGCGTGGAGCACGAAGAGGATAGTCTAGAAAAAAATGCAAGGACAACTTAAATTTTCCACCTTCATAAGGGGTACCTGGAGGGCCCTCTATGGTTGCTGTCCATTGCCAAATGTTCTCATCTTTCATGCGAGCTGTTATCAAGGGAAGTGGATGCTTTGTTATATCTGTAAGTTCTTTAAGTAGACGTTTAGCTCCAAATGAAGTATCTGCTGACTCTCGATTTGCCGCCATAATTCACAAAGTTTAATATATTCTAAATAAAAAAATAAATATATATATATATTTAAAAAATATTACTGAAAACATTTCATTATTTTTAATTATTTAATAGTTTTGTGTAGCATTTATATTGAAACAAATACTATATAAAAAATATGATGTGGACACCAAATGTCTTCCTCGTATAATATATCCTTTGAAATATGTGTAATATTCACATTTTCGCATGTGGCATGTGGTTTACGAATAATATGGTACCTTCCAAGCGAATAAAACTAATACTCGAACCACAAATGTCACGATAATACACTGCAGAGCACGAATATTGCATATTCAGGATTAGTTTCCTTCAGCTTATTGCAGAATCACTTATTTTCAGATGCACAGTTAAGAATTCAATAGAATGCTAGAATGTAGATGGTCTCTTATTATACACTTTGGCAAAAATCTGTGGCGAGAAACATACATTATATCAAAAAGTTTACAACCTTCGACAATGGAGACATGGTTTATTGATTTTGGTAACCATAACCTACTATTCTCCGCCAAATTTCGTTTTTAATTTCGCTACGTGTGCCATAGTGTGCCATACCGTCACTTGGTGTCCAAATGTAGAAAAAAAAGATGTCAGTTTGAAGTTGCAAAGTTTGAAAGCACTAAATTTAATACCAAACTGAGCTCTGGAAATTTTTGGAGGGTTCTTTCCTTTCTTATGCCAAGCTCTATAGAAAGTTTAATTAATCACTAATGATATTATGATATTAGAAACATAAGGATCGATAAA
Source organism: Salticus scenicus (assembly GCA_963930645.1). Lineage (NCBI taxonomy): Eukaryota > Metazoa > Arthropoda > Arachnida > Araneae > Salticidae > Salticus > Salticus scenicus. Next base: position 245,877,273 of record OZ005650.1, on the reverse strand, counting down.
ATCAGATTGTGCTCAGACTTTGAGCTGAGCTGTCATCTCTAAGAGACTGTGCTTTAAGCGTGAGATCATTGATCTTGAATAGCAAAATTCCATCTATACGGTATATTTAACGCTGTTTGTTTGACATTTGTAGAACAAATCACTGTTTTACTGAATTCTATCAAGTGTATTCCTTTATTTCTGACGTCTGGAGATAAGAAACAATTATATTGGACCGATTCTCGAATATTACTTAAATAAATTGTATTTGTCGAATGGAACTTGTCTATTTCTTTAAGAACTACTTCCTGCGTTCAAGAAAGTCGAGAAGTTTTGAAATAAAATCATAGATTTTATGATCAGGTTCTGTGAAATATCCAAGACATGTCACATAATGATTTCGTTATGTATTATACAAGGAACTCATTATATGACATACATGTTCCCGTACAGTCTGCGTTCGATAGACGAGTATAAAAGGAAGTTGAGCGCGCCAAATCGAGTTGAGTTCTCAGTCACTCTCAGATCTGTCACAGTGAGTTACGTCCAATGCTTGCATTGCTTTGGGCCTCTTTGAATGAGACTTGCTCTATGTGTTAATGCTATACAGTTTGTACTGTGGCCTTGCTGTTAACAGCTGTTGTTTAAGTTGCGCTTACTGGTTGAATACGCAAGCGAAGTGTGACGTCACTGATCGTCCGTGGATGCAAGAAAACGATTTCCTATGTTAATCGCCCATTGGATCTTTAGTAAAATATTATTAAAAATCGAGGAAAATTATTTCCAGATTTTAATCCCCTTATTTGGTATATACATGTATTAGCTATCATGTGCATGCGTTAGATTCAGTTATTTTGCTGTCAAATTGACAAAATTTTATTTTAAATTTCAAAACTCTGTTGTCTGTGGCGTTTTTGAATTTGGCGATCAAAAACGTAATACGAAAATATACATGCCAGATGTATATTTTCGTAATATTTACTGTACGAAATATTGTTTCATATTATTCTTACTCTCTTAATATAAGTTGTTAAAATAACCATTCTTGAAAGGAATCAAATTATGTTCGCAAATAATTTGGTAATATTTTTTTTTTCTGCCATGGATGATCGATATCAAATCTATTCCGCTGCAACATATTAGTATCTTATATCAGATACTTTATTTAGACATTTGAAATCAAATTTGACCTCAATTTATGATAGAATATTTATAATTTTCCTTTTAATTAGTATATTAGTTGGATATTTATTGTGTAAATATCATCTTTTGAAATGTAATTTTTTTGTTTTCAATCGAATAATGAAGTTTGACACTTTTTTTCTAGAGTTTCGAAACTAAAAATTTAAATTTTGTCAATTTTACAACAAAAACAACTTAATCTAACGCATCCATGTGATAACTAATACATATAAAATATGGGGATTAAAATCGGGAAATAATTTTCCTCGATTTTTAATAGTTTTTTACAAAAAATCCAATGGGTGATTAACATAGGAAATCATTTTCTTGAATCCAACGAACGGCCAGAGACGCCATCACTTCGCTTGCGTATCGAAGCTGATACTTGGTTTATATAACTGTATTTTTCTGGAACTTCCTGTGAATAAATTATTGATTTTTTGCAAATTTCTCCTCTCATTCTCGGACAACTTACGAAACCCCAAGTACGCAACATTTCTGGTGTCAGGAGTGGCGTTGTCTGTGAAGAGCTATGGAGCAGGAAATGAAGAAACTCCTAGAAGGTCTAACCGCCCAGATGAATGAGTTAAGATCTGGAATGATTGAAAGAATGGCAGAAGGACAAAGAGACTTGAAAGACAGTTTGACTGAAGAAATGAAAGCAATGAAGGCAGTACAGGAAGATATGAAAGCTGAATTGAACGAAGAAATTAAATCTAAAGAAGATTGGCAACAGTTGGCAACAGATATTCAAAGACTGTCGCACCTAGCATTTCACGACTGACATGCTGATACTCGAAACGACTTGGCCTTTCAGTACATTATCGACGGCGTTCCAGATCCAGATATCCAAAAAGCACTTAGACTCTCCAATATCAGGGATGTTGAATCAGCTTTAGGCTACGCGATGAAGATAGAGACAGTCCAACAAGCCTCCCGTAAAGACCGCCATACCATCAGAGCAGTCTCATTAGGTGATACACCAGCTGATGTAAATGAAATGAAGAGTAATCTCGCAGACGTCATGAGGAGATTGCGCAACATTGAAAATAATAAAGAAGTAAGGATCGGAAGAAGATAAAGTGCTGGGGCTGTGGAAGAGACAGACATGTGAGGAGAAACTGCCCTATACGAACATATAAAGAAAATAACCTGCCTTCATCATCACTGCAAGGAAACTAAGAAAAGGCCATCTCGCGGGACGGAGGTTGCCTGAAATTACACAGTCCCAATTTACAGTATTTCATGTTTCATCGATGAGTGGCGGCGATAATGGACTTTACGTTTGTGGCCAAGTTAACAACAACACCTGTAGTATGATTAAGGATACTGGAGCCACCGTAACCATCATTAGAATAGATTTGTCTAGAGAACAAAAGAGAAGATCGTTTGGACGTCGCCCTACGTTAAACTCCAGACTGTAACCGGTGACGAAATCAAAATATATGGAAAAATGAACTTGACCATCATATTTGGAAATGCCAGTTACCATCATATGGCTCATGTGGCTGATATAAGAGATCCTTTAATCCTTGGAATTGATTTCCTCAGAAAATTTAACTTTAAATTGGACTTCAAAAATAATGAACTGCATTCAAGTTCGGAAGACATAGCTGTGTTCAACACTGAAAATCCAGACTTTCAGCCAATTGTCAGATAACAGCCAAGTCTGAAATCTCCATCCCTCCACACACAGAGACAATAGTTCTGGGGACACCTCCCAAACAGCAACACATCCGCTATGGAGTAATTAAATACCCCAAGACAGACAATAACCCAAGAGGAGATTTGGTGACTTCATATCTGGTTGATCTTACAAAGAGTTGATCTTCCTGTGAGAGTCGCAAACATCAGCAATAAGGTCAGGACAGTGATGATGTATGAGATGTTAGCAACCGGCATTCCTGTTACATGCATTAACCGCCCCACGCAATCAACCGAATCCAAATTTTCTGAATTATTAACAACTGAATTACTCAAGAATGCACAGTTATTAAATGAACAGAGATGTGCTGCGGAGAAGCTACTCCATGAAATTAATGACCTTTTTTCTCGAACACCTGAAGACATCGAAAGAACGAACAACACACAGCACATAATTGATACAGGAAATCATCCTCCAATCAAACAACATCGAAAAAGGCTTCCATTTGCCAAACAGGAAGAGATCATTGAGCTTCTAGAAGAAATGCAGCGTAATGACATCATCGAACCATCAACGAGCCCTTGGGCCTCTCCCATAGTACTGGTGTGAAAGAAGGATGGTTCAGCGAGATTTTGCGTGGAGTATCGTCGTTTAAATGACAACTCGAAAAAAGGTAACTACCCTCTTTCTAGAATTGACGACACATTGGATACACTAGCTGGCAATAAATGGTTCTCGAATTCGGATCTGAAGAGCGGTTACTGGCAAGTAGAATTGCATTCTGACGATCGTGAGAAGACTGCTTTCACCACGGGACAAGGATTGTGGCAATTTAAAGTTATGCCATTTGGATTATGTAATGCACCTGCAACTGTCGAGCGCCTGATGGAGACAGTGTAAAAAGTTTTTTCCTATGAAGCCTGTCTGGTGTATTTGGAATATTATCATTGTAGGGCGCACCTTTGAAAATCATCTATGTAACATCTGTAAGGTGCTAGAATAACTCAGGATGTCTAACGTGAAATTGAATCCTAGCAAGTGCAACTTGTTCGGTCGTGAAGTGAGGTATCTCGGCCATATCATGTCTGCTGAAGGTGTAAGAACTGATCCTGATAAGATCTCTGCAGTCGAGAACTGGAGTCGCCCTGAAAATGTACACCAACTACGGAGTTTCCTGGGATTATGCCCTTACAACCGGAAGTTCGTGAAGGATTTTTCAAAAATTGCCAGATCACTCCACAAGCTGACGGAAGCCAAACAGAAGTTCCTGTGGACAGATGAATGTGAGAAAGCGTTCAAGAGAATTAAAGAGGCCTTAACATCATCGCCTATGTTGACAAATCCACAGCCCGACAAAAAGTTCATACTTGATAAAGATGTCAGCCATGAAACTGTCGGTGCTGTTCTGTCGCAGGAAATCGATGGTCCGGAACGTGTCATTGCCTATTGGAGTAAATGCCTGTCAAAACCGGAACGAAATTACTGTACCCCCAGCAAAAAAATACTCTCCATCGTAAAAGCCATAGAATCATCCACTTCTATCATTATCTCTATGGAAGAAGATTTCTGTTCCGAATTGACCACGCTGTAGGGTTGAAATCCATCACCGACAAATGATTTGTTTGAATCAATTCATCTTGTTGTTGCTTGGAGTGTTGTGCCGCTAAACAAAAATTTACAAGTCTTGAAAATTTAACACATTTTTATTATATTTGTTAAAAGGACTGACATCATTAATCAATACAGGTTCGTATTTAAAAATATTGTTCAGGAATCAAACTCCAGATAAATTCCGAGGAACAAGGGAGAGAGAGAGGGCAGCGAAAAAAACTTACGTCTTTACTAACAAGTGAAAAAAACAAAAACTGAGGGTCTGCTCTTTTCGATCGCACGGGAGAACCATCTGGAAGGGAAGTCACATGACTGCATTATCATTATTTTCGCCAAAATGAAAGCCAACTTCAGTTCTTTGTTTTAGATATTATACTAATGTTAATTTTTTGAATTTGTAATGACGGTTTATAATTGTATTAACCTTTTAATCGCCAATTTTTATGCCAAGCGACCTTTCGTCTAGAGAAAATGACCGTTATGAACTGAAATCATTAATATTGGGTAATTTAAAATAAATTATATCCGGTGTTGCAATAATATAAATTCTGACAATGAGTTTTCTTGTTTTTATGACAATTTGAGAACACTTTTTTTTATAATTACGTTTAATGTCAGAATTTCCGTTAGATATTATTTCTTTTATTTTCTTTTTATCTCATAAAATAAAGTACTTTTCTATTTAAAAAGATAAACACATTATTTATGATTTAGATATAAAAGATATACAATTTAGATTTCTGAATGATGTGTGTTATTGTTTTATGTTAATAAATAGTGTAGGTCGTATGTATAATTAAAATTGTGTAATTTTAACGACATTTAAAAATAATTCTTTTTTTTAAATGCTTAAGAACAAATTACGTAAATATAATATCTCACTTAAAATTTAATTATTTTTTTATTGCAATAATGCATTAATTTATCATTAGATTTTATTTTATTTAAAAATTCAATTAAAATTTAACCAAATATATGTGAACACCTAGCACTACTATTTATTACTGAATCTATACACAATATATTTGCATTATTTTCTGTATTTTCAAACAAATAGTCCCTGTCAGACAAAAAAATTGTATTCACATCTATAAATGTTTCCTCTTCAGGTTCTAAAAATATTTTCTGAGAAGCCCTAACTGTCATTTGTTTACATTTTTGGGAAAGATTTTGATTTTTTTTTTGAGTTTCAGTATTTTTCGCAACACTACAATTGTTTAAGTTTTCATCTTCTACAAGTGTATTTGCAATGGGAATAATTATATCTTTAAGTTTGATACTGTTTTTATACAAGTCTATTATTACATTATTTTGTTGAATAAAGTCCCATCCAAGTATGGCCTGAAACGTTGATTCATTAGGAATGTCAACTATAAAAAACTTCTGTGAGAAAAATGTGTTATTTATTTTGAAAGAAGTTTGAATACATGAAGAGAATTGTACGTTCGAATTTACAGTCTTAATCGTTACTGGTGAAGACAAGTGTTTATAAGTTAATTTCTCTTTTAAAGATTTAAAAGTGCTTTCAGAAAGCAATGATATCGAACTCCCTGTGTCGATTAAACCGGTGATAGCATTTTTAGCTAAGTTAATTTCAATTAAGGGTAGTGTAGGTGAAATTTTATTTACATTAAAAATATATTCATTTTGAATTTCTGTAGTTTGTGTGTATTTGTTATCAGAAATATTTATTTTATTCACAGTTTGTGAGGCAATTGAATTTACTTTTCTTGTACTAGATAGTTTCATAGTGTCACTTAGATTTGAGAAATCAAAATTAGGATTAGGTGCTGATGTTGTCTGGTATAGTTGAGATGTAAGGCCATCAGCTATTCTACATCTCGATTGTAGTTTAAATGCCTATTGTCATTTCTCTTGAAAAATCTTCCTCTCGAAAAATTATTGTTTTGGGTTTGGCTTCTTTGCCATTTATAACATTTATTAGCTACATGGCCTTTACGGTTGCAAAGCTGACAAACACTATGAAAACCCTGTTGTTGTGATCCCCTAGCCTTATGTGTTTTAAAATTTTTTTTATAATCATTGTGTCGACTTCGTGCAACATGAGCATTTTGTGAATCTGATAAACTGTTTACTTCCTCTTTTTTTTCTTTTTGTCCAAACGACAAAGCATCTACTTTTTCCGTTAGTTCAATTAATTTTTCCGATAAAGTGTTGACAAATACACTATCATTTTGTTTGAGGAGAATACTTTCATTCATGTTAATCTCTTGTAATTTTTGAGCGCGATTTACAGCTAATTTATAATCCGAAATTCCCTCTTCCATGATTTTTATACGTATGTTAGATGGAATGGAGGAAATAAACCTTGTAAATTTAATATTATCAAGTGCGCTAGTGTCCGTGATCTTTTCGTAAATAATGTTTGCGAGAATGTTCAATCTGTGTGCGAAATTTTTTATGGATTCTTGAGGGAGCAAATTCAGGTTGTTAAATTCTACAAGTGCTTGAGTGGAACTCATGGGAGTAAAAAAAGTTTTAAATTCTTCCTTAAGGAAGTCTAAATCGTTTGATTTATATAACTGGGGGGATTGTGTTAAATACTTTAATGCCGCCCCAGATAATTTTCCTTTCATAACGGCAACTGCTTCTTCAGATGATAGCCTATTAATTTTGGCATATGTGGACACTTGGTCGAAAAAAAAATCTACTAAAGATGGTTCCCCATCAAAATTCATTAACTGAATATTGACTGTTTTGGCTTTCGCCATAATTAATACTTTTGACTAACCAACTTAAAATATTGTAAATAAATTATATAATAAATATTGTATGTGACACAAAACAAAAATTGTTAATGCCAAGCATTCTTGTTTTTTTTTTTTTTTTTTTTTTTTTTTTTTTTTTTTATTATTTACTTTGTTAATTAATTACTTTGGCATATAATTTTATACTATTGTATGCCATTTTTAAAACAAGAATACTTAGTTTTATATGCTCATATATTATTATCCAAAAAGAAAAGTATATGAGCATACATATGATAAATATAGTGTAAAAATATAAAAATATTGTGAACTCAAATAAAATGTATTGAAAATGAAATATTATGAATGAAATAAACCAATATTATGAATGAAAAATGTTAGAATTTGTACCAAGCATTTCTGCTGCTCTGATTTATTTATTTATTTGTTTTAATTAAATTTTTAGTTGATATTAAAAGCAATAAAAATATTGCATGACAAATCTCAGCAAAAATACTTAGTCTCTCTATATATATGCAATAATAAAATAAATATTTGTGTTCATGCCATGAATTATAAAATAAATATTTGTGTAAAAATGTAGTGATAATTATGCACTATAAATGAGAAAAATTGTGTTTATGAAAAATAAACATATGAATAAATAAAGTTTCAAACATAGCAAGCAGTTTTGCCCAATTTATTTCAACTTACAATTAATATCATAATTATTGTTATTATTTTTAATTGATATACTCAAACTATTACTTAAAACAATCGGCAAAACTACTTAGCTAAATGTATATTTAAATATATATATAAAGTATTATGCAGTTAAAAAAATGAAGTATTAAAATTGAAATTACTTCATAAATATTTATTTATTGAATAACTAATTTATCAGTCTCCAAATTATGAAACTTTCAAATAAAAAGATTATACTTACTGTTTCTCTTTTGTTTTATTATTATTTCACTTTAAAAAAAAAAATATATTTATTAAAAATAATAACTTGAGCAGCAAAGTTTATACCGTTTATCAATAGTTCGAAGACTACGATTTTATCGCAATAAACTATTTACGTGCCTGGTTTTTTTGTATGAAATTAAAAAAAAACTTCATAAAGAATTCACACACACACGGTTTTTCTCCTGTATGAGTGCGTATATCTGTCACGCGCTGTGCACAAAATCTTGAAAATACACTATCACCTTAAAAAAAATTTCGAAGATTTGAACTAAAAGCACATTTATATGGCTTTTCTCCTGTATGAGTGCACGTAAATTTATTCATTGTGCACAAAATTTTCCCTTAATTTTATCATGATGAACCATCAATTATCACAAGATTAAACGCATTATCGGTAAGAACTCCGCAGCCGAGGACGATTACAGTCATGCAGGTATGAGATATCCAGAATTTTATAAACCTAAAACCTATTTATATGTTCCTGAAAAGTACGCTCGAAGATTTGTCTCCTTGTCATGTTATGGAATGAGTATGAGATGTCTTCAGGGACAGGGAGATGAAGCATTCCTGGCCAGTGAGTGATCCGCTGATTACACTACACAGAGAAGGGTTCCGCCTTGGGAGCAGGGACCTTGTAACACCGATACGATCTCAATGAGCATTCTATATCAGCACTCCATTCAGCATGGACGAGATCAGGAGAGGCGAATCCGTGCTTTGCAAAAAAAAAAAAAAACGAACCTCCCATGATTCTAACAAAAATTCGCTTTAGTTGTTATCCGAAAACCATGTTGCGCCGTTCCATGACTGCACAATCCAATCAGCCTCTTTCTAAAAAGTTCTGTTTATAAGGAGAAGAGCTGAGTATATATATATTTTTTTTAAATGCTGTCTTGCAGAAATTAAAAAAATGTTTGTCCATTATCATATAGCAGGAGAGGTGTATTACAAGACGTTCTATAGTTCTGAGAAAATCAATTCAGTCTGCCTCTCTCTACAAAAATTCGAGAGTTCCGATAAAACAAACATGATTCAGTGCACCCCTCTCTCTCTCCATCGATGCATTCTCGGAAACCGGCCTTGAGCACCAAGTTCTGTAGGGTTGAAATCCATCACCGACAAATGATTTGTTTGAATCAATTCATCTTGTTGTTGCTTGGAGTGTTGTGCCGCTAAACAAAAATTTACAAGTCTTGAAAATTTAACACATTTTTATTATATTTGTTAAAAGGACTGACATCATTAATCAATACAGGTTCGTATTTAAAAATATTGTTCAGGAATCAAACTCCAGATAAATTCCGAGGAACAAGGGAGAGAGAGAGGGCAGCGAAAAAAACTTACGTCTTTACTAACAAGTGAAAAAAACAAAAACTGAGGGTCTGCTCTTTTCGATCGCACGGGAGAACCATCTGGAAGGGAAGTCACATGACTGCATTATCATTATTTTCGCCAAAATGAAAGCCAACTTCAGTTCTTTGTTTTAGATATTATACTAATGTTAATTTTTTGAATTTGTAATGACGGTTTATAATTGTATTAACCTTTTAATCGCCAATTTTTATGCCAAGCGACCTTTCGTCTAGAGAAAATGACCGTTATGAACTGAAATCATTAATATTGGGTAATTTAAAATAAATTATATCCGGTGTTGCAATAATATAAATTCTGACAATGAGTTTTCTTGTTTTTATGACAATTTGAGAACACTTTTTTTTATAATTACGTTTAATGTCAGAATTTCCGTTAGATATTATTTCTTTTATTTTCTTTTTATCTCATAAAATAAAGTACTTTTCTATTTAAAAAGATAAACACATTATTTATGATTTAGATATAAAAGATATACAATTTAGATTTCTGAATGATGTGTGTTATTGTTTTATGTTAATAAATAGTGTAGGTCGTATGTATAATTAAAATTGTGTAATTTTAACGACATTTAAAAATAATTCTTTTTTTTAAATGCTTAAGAACAAATTACGTAAATATAATATCTCACTTAAAATTTAATTATTTTTTTATTGCAATAATGCATTAATTTATCATTAGATTTTATTTTATTTAAAAATTCAATTAAAATTTAACCAAATATATGTGAACACCTTCACACACGCATCTTTAACGTGGTTGCTACAGTTCAACAACCCGGAAGGCCAGATTGCCAGGTGGCTACAATGCCTCCAGGAATATTACTTCGAGATACGCCATCGCAAAGGGAAACTACATGATAATGCAGTTGCCTTGCCAAAAATGCCCTGCTCGGAAAGCGACAAGTACTTCTCTAGAGCCGAACAGAAAAACCAGCCGATAAATCCGGTTGCCTCTCAAGCTACAGTCTGAACATCATCGATACTGGATCAGTGGAGTGACCAGGAACTTAGACAATCCCAGTTGGAAGATCCTGACATAAAACCAATATTACAATTGAAGGAGACGACCAGCAACAGACTTACCTGCCAGAACATTTCCAGATTTAGCCCCATTACGAAAAGTTATTGGGTCCTCTGGCACTCCCTTCATATTAGAAACGGCATGCTATACAGAAAATGGGAATTTGATGATGGAAAAATCTTCAGATGGCAGATTGTACTACCAAGATCGAAAATTCCAGATGTTCTAGAGCAGCTGCATAGTATCCCACCAGAGGCCATTTTTTGTGTAAGAAAGACTCTGCAGAAAGTTCGAGAACGCTTTTACTGGTACAAGTCAAGGGAGGACGTGGAAAAATGGTGTAAATCCTGCGATGCTTGTGTGGCACGAAAAGGCCCAAAGAAACGAATTCGAGGAAGACTACAACGATATAACTTAGGATCACCATTTGAACGGATTGCACTCGGCATGTTGGGTCCTTTGCCACGGACCTCCAGTGGAAATAAATACATACTCGTCGTGATGGACTATTTCACCAAGTGGCCTGAGGTATATCCATTCCTGATCAACAGGCATGCACATTTGCAGAGGTCCTAGAGCAGCAATGGGTGTCAAGGTACGTCACGCCCCTACAACTTCATACCGACCAACGTACAAACTTTACATCTGCTGTTTTCAAAAGACTGTGTCAATTAGTTGGAATAGACAAAACGCAAACAACTCCCTTACATCCCCAGTCGGACGGCATGGTTGGGAGGTTTAACCGTACCATCCTGAATAACCTCTCTCTTCTAGCATCAAAGAACCAGCAAAATTGTGACTTGAAGTTACCATTGTTCCTGCTGGCTTATCGAAATGCTGTCCGTGAGAACACCGTCTATACTCTAGCTTAGATACTGTTTAGACGCGAACTTCGTGTCCCACGTGATTGTTTGGTTGTCCACCAGATGCGCCTTCATCGCCCGAGGAGTACAACCAAGATCTCCAGGCACGACTTGAAGACATACACAAATTTGCACGGGAGCGGATTCCCATGGCAACGGAGAAAATAAAGACAAGTTACGATTTATAGACTACACAACATGAGTTCCAGGAAAGAGACAAGGTCTGGTTGCGTAATCCTGTTCGACGCAAAGGACTCTCTCCCAAGTTACAGTGCAACTGGGACCGACCGTACACAGTCTTAAAAAAGCTGAATAATGTAGTTGTACGGATTACAAAAACACCATCAAAACAGAAGGTGTGCACTATGATAGGCTAGCCAAGTACCACACTTAACGGTAATATTAAAATTTAAAATGTAAATACTTGTAAAATTTGCGGATGCGTAATGTAAATATTTGCATAAAAATATTTGTACATATTTGTAAATTTTGTAAATATTTCTCACTTGATTTTGCAATCTGCATTTCTATTTTATCGTTATATGCAACTTAGTTTTTGTATTTTAGATTGTTTAATTTTTTAGTTTCGCCTCTTGACCAAGGGTTGCACTGCCCGGGACGTGCAGTCCTTGGGAGGGGGCAGTTTTACGGAATTGTAAATAATTGTATTTATTTTTGTATAATTTTTTTCAAAGAGGCTTAGTAAGTCGATAAAATGCCAATTTTGTGCATTTCTAGTTATTTTAGCGTTAAAATAGCCTTATTTTCTCTTATAAACGCATTAAAAAGATCCAATAAGGCAGGTAATGGATTTGGCGCCAAATTTGGCAATTTTTCCCTCCATGGCGATTATTTTTGGCGAGCTTGGCGAGAAAATCCCTATTAGGGATATACCAAATATGGAAGCCCTAATCTCATTGGCTGATGAGATACGAGAATTTTCCAGAACAGTCTGGGTTCGATAGAGGAGTATAAAAGGATGTTGAACCCGCCAAATCGAGTTGGGTTTTCTGTCAGTCTTAGATCTGTCACAGTGAGCTACGTCTAATGCTTGCATTGATTTGAGCCTCTTTGAATGAGACTTGCTCTATGTGTTATTGCTATACAGTTTGTAATGTGGCTTTGCTGTTAACGGCTGTTGCGTAAGCTGCGTTTACTGGTTGATTTGAAGCTGATACTTGGTTTATAGAACTGTACCTTTCTGGATATTCCTGTGAATAAATTATTGAATTTTTGCAAGTTTCGCCTCTCATTCTCGGACAATTTACGAACCCCAAAGTACGCAACAATATTCTGTTACTCTTGAAGGAAAGTGCGTGATGCGGTAGTTTGTATTCGAACTGAGGATGTCTAGGTAGTAATCCAAAGACGTACCTCTGGACAAAATGTTAACCCATTGTCCATCGGTTAGTTAGGATTATCTATATTAGAATGACGTTAATGGCGTCGCTACAGTACTCCCCCTCCAGTGAGTACACCGTCGTACGAGCGATATATTAGTGCAGTAGACGGTAGCGATGACCCGATTGTGCTGTCAGTTGCCCCGTTTTGCCAAGTTGAAGGAGCAGCGGCGAGTTGAAGGCGAGGGGCGTGACAGACTTTGTGCTGTGAGAACAGCGATTCACAGGCTTTTGATGCTCGGAGGGTTTTTGTGGTGCTGCCATCTATTGCCATAGAGCGGAGTAGAAAGCTTGTTGTTTCGTCCGCGGTCACCAATGAAGGAAAGTGTGTGTTGCGGTAGGTTGTATTCGAACCGAAGATGTCTAGGTAGTAATCCAGAGACGTAACTCTTTACAAAAGGTGAACCCGATGTCCATCGGTAAGTTAGGATTATCTACATTAGAATGACGTTAATGGCGTCGCTACACTCTTCAGTCTTCCTGCATAGAATTTCATACAGAAATTCATGTATTTTCAGATTCATGCATAAAAAGTTAGCTGTATTCAGAGATTTTTTTTTTCGTGCAAGGGAAGCGTGCATACAAGCGTTTCACTGGCCGCTGCAGTGCAAAATTTCATGCATTTCCAAATTCATGCAAGAGAACTACACGAGTATCAAGTGATTTTTTTTCTTTTTTGGTTTTCATTTACGAAAGCGTACATACATGCTTATATCTGTCTGCTGCAGTCCAGAATTTCACATGCATTTCCTCTGATGCAAAGTAAATTACGCTAATTTTAAATATTTGTTTTATGAATCTTAAAATAAGTAAATAAATAAATGGTATAACTTTAGTATATCCCCACAACTGAATTTGGCGATTTTTCTTTGGCGCCATTTTGAACGATAACGATGTTGTTCTGGACTGTTTGCGATATAATATGGCAGCATATATGTTGTTTATTTTGGATTTATGATTTTATGATTTTATGATTTGTGATTTAGATTATGATTTTATCATTTATGCTTTATGATTTAGCCATAATCGCCAACAAATATCGTTGTGGGGGATATACTAAAGTTGTTCCAAGTAAATTTTTGGCACAACTATAGTATTTACCCTCAGCTGAATTTGGCGATATTTCTTTGGCGCCGATTTGAACGATAACGATGTCGTTCTGGATTGTTTGCGATATAATATGGCAGCCTGCATGCTATTTATTTTGGATTTATGATTTATAATTTAGCTTACGATTTTATCATTTATGCTATATGCTATATGATTTTTGGATTTATGATTTAGCCATAATCGCCAACGTAAAATCGCCAAATCTAGCTGAGGGGTAATACTATAGTTGTTCCAAATTTATTTATCTGAATTTCAAATAAGACGCCATTTTGAGCAAAGCATTTTCGCCTTGTTTATGTTTGCAACACATGACAACCATTTCCGAAGATGGAATTTCTTCATATTTTACCAAAAATATCGCAAAAAATTAGTCTTTGACGAATATCCTATTTTTTCTGTTTTATTTTTGCTTTATATTTTAAACATACGTCTTGAATTAATAAAATAATATAGCGGGGTCTAGTCAAGAATAAGCGACATTCGCGAAATAGGCGATAAGCGCGCCATATGTGGTTTTTTTCATCGCCAAATCGTAAACGAGGAAAACAGCACGACGTCCTGTTGGCATAGTTGAAATTTAAAATTGTGCCAATGTCATCGCTCATTCTTGACTAGACCCATTTTTACTATTGAACGGCTTATTTTTACATTATAACGTCTGTCAAAAAAGTAATGTCCTCGATGAACAACATCCAATTTTCTTTGGCCTCATATATTAAAGCCGCCAAGCAGAAGAGGGTTCTTTCTAAATCAAAATCTTTTCGGCAGTTCACAAAAAAAAATTTTAATTCTAAATAAAACTGTGAAATATATACCCTTACTTAATTAAAATATGTATATTTATATGTATATTACAGAATTTACAACAAATACATATATAGCTTTGTTTCTAATATTGAAAAAAAAAAAAAAAAAAAAAAAAAAAACGACCACCATTTGTATAAAAAAATAATTTAAAACTAATGTTAAACATGTTCATTCATTAGTACATACTACATACCTTTAACAGATATTGCTTGACCTTACAGGGTAAAAGAAAATTTCAATTTAAAATAATAATAATAATATTGATTTTAAAGATATATATTGATTTTAAAGCTTAAATGTTCAAATTCAATTTATGGGTAAAAAATTTAGTTTGGAAATGTGGAAAATTGGAAATTCAGCATTATTAAGCAGCAAGATTATCAAAATTTGTAATATATTACCACGTGTTTTAATTTTGGTTACCGTATAGAGCAAGCGCATGTTTATAAACAAGCGACGCTATTCTGCAACTTTTGCGCATGTAGGCAAAATATCTGCCTCTCCATTGGTGCTTTATCCCCCTTTTGCCTACAATTCTAAAGTACGTGCGAAAACATCTGTCGCAGTGACGTTACGTGCGCCTGCTCTATAATTAGAACAGTATACAGTAATAAAAAAAAAATATGTATATAAATCGTGTGTGTGCGCGCAATGAGATAAATAATTAATTTATCTCGTGTGTGTGTGTGCTAAAAAAATACACCTATTAATATAGCAGACGTGATCACAGCAAGCTTTTTGCGTGGCAACGATCATTCTTAAAAATAGTCACGTGATAGTTATAATTTATAATAGCCACGTAATATTTTTACATAATACAGTACTCCAAAATAGCGAACAATGAAATTTTCTCGCCAAGCTGTAAACTCTGCTTTCTCTTACGCCGACGATATCTTTCTTTATTTTGAAATTTATTTCTAAAATTCACATTTCCTGTAAATGGTAGATTACTTTGAGTATAAAGCATATTTAATGCAAGCAATGGTGATTACATATTTCACATCTAAGATATATATATATTGTAATATTATTTCGTACTTCTTAAGTAATTTTTTTTTATAAAATGCTTATAACTGCTATAAGTGTGTTTCGAATTTTCGAATAGTTTTCTTATAATTAATTATAATATGAAAATAATAACATCGTAATAGAGTTCTAACAGATAACGTCACGAGCATGTTTCCAGAGCGACAGTTGACCCCACTGACCCATTTTATCATTGTGGAATAGTGTTACAAATTTATTATAACACAGTGTTGTAAATGTATTTGTAAAAGCATAAAAAAAAATCGACTACTACGCTTCCAAAAGCATGGAAAAAATGAGCGTTGTCCTTCAGCAAAGTACGGTTTCTAAGAAGAAAGTCACGTGGTTGTTAGAACTCTATACTTTATAAATAGCCATTAAAATATTAGCAATAATTTAATTGTTGCCAAAAAAAAAAAAAAAAATTAAGAGTTCATTTTTTTTCGACATAAAAATAAATACATTTAATGAAACGTGAGCGTTAAAAAATTGTAAAAAGTTAAATTATGCATCCCACAAAAATTGACGTCACTTTAAAAATTTTTAACGGAATGACACCTTGGAACATTGAAAGAACGAACTCTGGCATTCCATTATTTAATATTTTAAGTATAATAAAGCACAATCACAAAACTATATACATCGCGCGCAGTAAACAGAACATTAGGATACATAAGAACGAATATTCTTACAGGCCGCTGCCTGCGGCCCATGGCCACAGGGGCGTCTTACACGAAAACAGCTACATCTTTCAGCGAGAGCTGACGAACTTCTGACTGACTTCTAAAAACAAAATGCTTTCACTTCACTTTAATGATCGGCAAAATATCATTAGATATTTTGCCGAGAATGGCGACAGTGCCGTCTATATTGTTTTAAATGATAGGGAAGAAGGCTCAATATCGATAGGCTATTTAATATTTTCATGAGAGTTTGAATTTAGCGCTACATTCTCCCCCTCTGTTCCCGAGCCTACGTCTCGAGGCAGGAACAGCACTTAAAGCTTTCCGCGGATACCACAGGAGATTGTTCTTTGTAACTATAACATTTTATCATGACGATGAAGGTCGATGCGCAGTAGATACCTAAATTTTAATTTAATCAGGGTTGACTATTTCAATGATAGTGCATTCTCCCCCTAGTCGGAAGTAACAAGACCATCACACTTGTTTTTATATGATTATTTCTTATGCATTTAGTTAATTTTATAAAACAAGTTAATTTATTCCAGAAATACGGCTATTCATTTGAACATGTTGAGACATCGATTGGGATTCCGATACGACGGAATGCAAGACGATTCCCTGAAAATTACCTTTGACCATTACGGCTCCATTCCACCTCAGAATCATTGCGATTCTTTCAAAAAAAAAAAAAAAAACTCTGGACCATTGCGGCTCCATAATACACCAGAATCATTGCGATTCTTTTTTAAAAAAACTTTGGACCATTGCGGCACCATAATACATCAGAATCATTGCGATTCTTCAAAAAAAAAAAAAAATCCCTTTTCGGCAAGCTTAAAGGCAAAGGTAGATTTCTTTACGTTAATGTTACAAATGTAAATAAATTTTACATATGCATTAATACTTAGCCAATGGCTTTGTTCTCACACATTGAATTTTTTCCGTCGCCATTCTGTTTTCAAGAAATTTAATTTTCAGCAAAAAAAGGATTTTATTCAATCTACTTAAAATTTTAGGCTAGATTTATTGGTCTGTAAATGCTTCAATTTTTTTTTTTAATTCAAGCTCATAATAATTCAACAAATAGAAGTCTTAAATATATATAATCCCAGCAATGGTAAATCCCGGAGTGGGCTATTGGGCTACACCCCCCTCCCAACCCAAGCTTAATTAAAATTATAATTTATATATAAATTCCATATAACTGAGGTTCAATCTCTTTCTTTTAAAGAAAAAAATAATAGAAACGTGAAAATGCACTTGTGACCTTACTATGGTGAACACTGGTAGGTAAGCCTGGCGTTACTATGGTCAAGTCAAATACAGTTAAGTGGTAGCGGTTTTTAGATAGTTATTTCATTGTAATTTTTATTGAATTATTGAAAGTTTTGTATTGTTTTTTTATGATTCTTATTGTCAGATGAGTAAAAATTGTAAAGTGAAACTGTTTTGGTTCACATAAGCTGGAACATTAGCATTAGTTAACATTGGACCATTTGGCATCGCTGAATTTCAATGTTAATTGTTGTGAATTTAGTAAATTGTATGATTTGGCGAGATTTTGGTGGCAAAACTTGTGACTTATCAATGAAATTTGTGATTTGGCGGCAAAATTTGATAGTTAACGACGAAATTTTTGACTTGGCGACAAAATTCGTTGTCAGACGACAAAATTTGGCGAGCTTGGCGATGGAGAAAGGCAGCTTTGGTGTCATTATATTTTCTTTCCATGCGAATACCTCATATCTCTTCACAGACCACTATCTTGTTCCGACGAGATAAAAAGTCAAAGGAAGCTCTAACTTATTACTCTCAATCATAAGTTTTAAATTCTTGCCTAAACCGACATTCTAAACTATTCACCACGAACGATATTTGTATTAAGATTGACGTATTATTTTAATTTTATATTTTTAAATGATTAATTAAAGCGTTTAACATGGTTTTTAATTAACACACTTTTATTAACTTGATATGATGCAACTATTAATGTATGTAACGGAATTTTGCAATCAATTTTTGGGTAACTTCTTGTCGTCTGAAGAACCTGAAATTTTGCACACGACTTCATAATAAATGACAATACTAGATACAAGTATTTCCAGGCACTTTTCTCATCAGGGGCAGGTTCCAGGGGCAAACAAAAAATCTATACTTATACAAAACTATCGTATGTGACACAGGATTTGGACGCATTTATATAATGTAGAGTGGCAACAATTAATTTTTTTTTTAATAAAGATTTAAAAGTATGTAATAGTTTTCTAAAGTCTTTATTAGTTCACTTTTAAATAAAAGTGTGTTCTTTATTTTTTTAAAAATGGTATAATTTTATTTATCAAAATAAGGGAATTCGAGTAATGAAATACTTTAGTTTAAATTTAAGTTTTTATGAAAGTAAACTTCAACGGAAAATTCATTAAAATCGTAACTAGTTTATTTGTCAAAGGGATAATACCTAAATGTCCCCAAATTTATTACTTTTTTCTATCATACCAGTTTAATTTGTTTAGCAACGATTTACAAGATTTTCTTTCTTTCTTTTTTTTTTTTTTTTTTTTTTTTTTTTTACGATGACATTTATCTTTTACATTATAGCATCTATGTCATAAAGCTAAGTCTAAATCTGCTTAGCCCTAAGATATGTTGATTTTATTTACATATTTATTTATTTATTTATCAACTTTTATTTTGTTTGTTTAAAATCGCGGATAAAATTTTATTTCATTTTTCTCAGTAGTTTAGTACATTCTTGTAATTGTGACGTCATATTTTCCGTTAAATTTAACATTTTTTTTTTTTTTTTTTTTTTTTTTTTATCAGGTTTTATATTGTTTAAAAACATGATTAAAATTTTATTATATTTTCACTGATCTTTTTTATTATCGTTTGCACGTGACATATGCATCAGATTATAAATTTTTGCAATGAAAGCTATATAGAAAATTTCGGCTATATAGAACAATTGAGGAAAAATCACTTTTTAACTTGTTACTTCTAAGCAATTGGAGCTATCGAAAAGGTTTAAATACAAAAATTGTTCTTTAGGGTAAGGCGGTCATTCGCCTGATTTGAAATTTTTTCCTATTTTCAATATAAAAGAAATTATGGGCAAATGAAAATTTTCACCCCCCACCATTTCCACCCCCTTTGAGCTGGATACCCCATCTACGAACTCGACCGAGATTTTTACTGTCCTGACAACATATCCTGAGCTGGTTAAATTTAAATAAAAATTACTCCAGTTATCGTGTTCACAACTTAACATGGGAAAAAGCGTTATACATATATATATATATATATATATATAATACCTATATATATATATATATATATATATATATATATAAACTTTTGAACGGAGGGTAGTTTTGGGTTCTAGGGGTCATGATCGGTGAAAATATGAAGAAATTTTCCAAAAGTCGTGTCATGAGAACCATTGCAATAGGTAGATCTCCTATAAGGAATCTACCTAAAAACTGGACCATTTCGGCTCCATTTCTGAAATATATAATTTATTTTCGGCATTAACTTGAACTCCGTGTTCTAATGCTAAATTATATAAATCAATCCGCGTTTGTAATGATCGATAGATGGCGCTTTTTCAGTTTCTGTTGTTAGTAAATATAATGGCCACGTGTATTAATTTTTGTTCTATATGTGTTACTACTTAATATTCGTGCTATAATTTCTCCGAAATTACAACATGGAAAATTGATTGCTTTTGGAAAAAATATTTCAGTCTATTCAACGTTCGATCGGAAGTAGATATTTAACTGAAGCGGAACAAATAATAGTTTCAAATCATCTGATTAATTTTTTACTTCCATTAGCCGAAGCAACTGAAATTTTAAATTTGTCATTTGGAAATAAATGGAAGCTTAATTCTGAATTTTTTTATTCTTGGAGTTACACTGTGGTCCACAACAGTAAGTGTTATGTTTTTTACCTGATTTATTCATTTTTATTCAATAAATATACGTGAAGCTAAATATCGGCCAGCAATGTCTAGATGAATTCGAAAGCTATGCATGTTAATTGTAATTTCACCTTAGCCCACCAGAGGGAGAGCATTTCATTACAATCGCGGATCTTTTTACCCTAGATAGAAAAGCCGTTTTTCTCTCAGAGTAAAATAAATTTCCTTTTTTTTTTTTTTTTTTTTAAACTCATACTATTATTGTATAGTTTAAGAACAAATACAAAATTTCTGTTAATAATACCGTTAAATTGTCCATCTTCCCTTTACAATGAAATATAATTAAAATCAACTTTCAAAATACCAAGAAAATTAAGAACCATAATTAAAATATTATTGATATATTATTATGGCGGGAAATATTTCCTCTGAAAATTCTTTTTCGTAAATACACAAAATATACCAAAATATTATTCAATATATATATATATATATATATATATATATATGTAATATAAATTAAAAAATTTCATATTAAAGTTTCATTGTTATTTTCAGAACAACTGTTAAAAAAAAAAAAAAAAAAAAAAAAAATGCATTTAAATGAATATAAACATATTCCGGAAGTGCGTGGCAACCTCTTAAAAATAAATTACTCATTCAAACTTTGTTGAATAACTAATAAATAAAACAAAACACTTGGAAACCAAAATAATTTTTTAAAGACTAGTTTCGTAACTGAGTACCTAAAAAACAAAGTGTATATATTAAGAACAATTATTTAAAGACTAGTTTCGTAACTGAGTACCTAAAATACAAAGTGTATATTTTAAGAACAATTATTTAAAGACTAGTTTCGTAACTGAGTACCCAAAAAACAAAGTGTATATTTTAAGAACATATTCTGTATTTGCCTTTACCTTAAGAAAACACCAATAAAATTCCCTATATGAAGAAAATTCATTTCTATATTTAAAAATAAAAATTTAGAATGATAATTAAAAATATATTATTGATATTAATACTTTATATTTCTGAGCTCAGATATATTTAATAAAACCATTCATATAAAAAAAAAAAAATAAATAAAACAGAAACACATTTATTTTCTGCACAAATAATTTTCTAAAAAAAAAAACCAACACGGAAATACGTATTTCAACAAAGAATAAAACATTTTTTCTTTAATAGATTCAGCAAAGAAAGAAAAAAAAAGTAATTACCTTTTTGAAGGGGAAAAAAGGGAGGGGGAAATGGAACTAAACTTGCATAAATGATGCAATAAAGAGAACTACTATCTCTTTTTCTCAGATCGACTGAGAATATTTCTATTTTTGTATTGTAGAATAAATTCGGTATTTGCAGCAATGTGGAACAAGAATTTTTCTTAACGAAGAAACACAAAATTTGCAGATTCTTTTTTTTATCCAAGAAATCAAGATGAATTCGATTCAGAATACCAAATGCACATAAGAGGCCGTTCCGAGGGTTTTCGTTTAAAACACTGGGAAATTTCCGCAGAACACTCGTCGAACGTGTCAGGATGACACATATTACACTAACGACTTGCATAAACGATGACTCAGGTTGTCATAACTTTTCGTAAAACGAAAATTGAACTTTTATTCGGGCACATGAAAAGAGGCACAGATTCGCATTGATACACGGATTCAATTTTAGGACAGCAGCAAGGATTCTTTCAGAACAGAAAATGACATTCATGATGATACCAGTTCACGTAAATGTCCTATGTGCGCCATCAGAGACATTCAACTTAGATATAAAATTTTTACGAGTATTTTTAATTTTTCGTAGGGCGCCAGTATAACAGAATGGCCCCATAGAACTATGATAGAACGAATTCTGACATTCCATTATTTAATATTTTAATTATAATAAAGCACAATCACAAAATATATACATCGCGTGCAGTAAACAGAACATTAGGATACATAAGAACGAATATTCTTACAGGCCGCTGCCTGCGGCCCATGGCCACAGGGGCGTCTTACACGAAAACAGCTACATCTTTCAGCGAGAGCTGACGAACTTCTGACTGACTTCTGAAAACGAAATGTTTTCACTTCACTTTAATTATCGGCAAAATATCATTAGATATTTTACCGAGAATGGCGACAGCGCCGTCTATATTGTTTTAAATGATAGGGAAGATGGCTCAATATCGATAGGCTATTTAATATTTTCATAGGAGTTTGAATTTAGCGCTACATTCTCCCCCTCTGTTCCCGAGCCTACGTCTCGAGGCGGGAACAGCACTTAAAGCTTTTCGCGGATAACACAGGAGATTAATCTTTGTAACTATAACATATTATCATGACGATGAAGGTCGATGCGCAGTAGATACCTAAATTTTAATTTAATCAGGGTTGACTATTTCAATGGTAGTGCATTCTCCCCCTAGTCGGAAGTAACAAGACCATCACACTTGTATTTATATGATTATTTCTTATGCATTTAGTTAATTTTATAAAACAAGTTAATTTATTCCAGAAATACGGCTATTCATTTGAACAAGTTGAGACATCGATTGGGATTCCGATACGACGGAATGCAAGACGATTCCCTGAAAACTACCTTTGACCATTGCGGCTCCATTCCACCTTAGAATCATTGCGATTCTTTCAAAAAAAAAAAAAAAAAAACTCTGGATCATTGCGGCTCCATAATACGCCAGAGTCATTGCGATTCTTTTTTAAAAAACACTTTGGACCATTGCGGCTCAATAATACATCAGAATCATTGCGATTCTTTCAAAAAAAAAAAAAAAAAAAAAAAAACTGGACCATTGCGGCTCCATTTCTGAAATATATAATTTATTTTCGGTATTAACTTGAACTCCGTGTTCTAATGCTAAATTATATAAATCAATCTTTTTACCCTAGATAGAAAAGCCGTTTTTCTCGCTGAGTAAAATAAATTTCCTTTCCTTTTTTTTTTTTTTTTTTTTTTTCTAATTTCGATTCATTTCTATTATAAAATTAAGAAAATTATTCACGTCGACCGAGAATAAATACAAAATGAACCCATTTATTAAAAAATACTACTCATACTATTATTGTATAGTTTAAGAACAAATACACAATTTCTGTTAATAATACCGTTAAATTGTCCATCTTCCCTTTACAATGAAATATAATTAAAATCAACTTTCAAAATACCAAGAAAATTAAGAACCATAATTAAAATATTATTGATATATTATTATGGCGGGAAATATTTCCTCTGAAAATTCTTTTTCGTAAATACACAAAATATACCAAAATATTATTCAATATATATATATATATATATATATATATATATATATATATATGTGTAATATAAATTAAAAAATTTCATATTAAAGTTTCATTGTTATTTTCAGAACAACTGTAAAAAAAAAAAAAAAAAAAAAAAAAAAAAATGCATTTAAATGAATATAAACATATTCCGGAAGTGCGTGGCAACCTTTTAAAAATAAATTACTCATTCAAACTTTGTTGAATAACTAATAAATAAAACAAAACACTTCGAAACCAAAATAATTTTTTAAAGACTAGTTTCGTAACTGAGTACCTAAAAAACAAAGTGTATATATTAAGAACAATTATTTAAAGACTAGTTTCGTAACTGAGTACCTAAAATACAAAGTGTATATTTTAAGAACAATTATTTAAAGACTAGTTTCGTAACTGAGTACCCAAAAAACAAAGTGTATATTTTAAGAACGTATTCTGTATTTGCCTTTTCCTTAAAAAAACACCAATAAAATTCCCTATATGAAGAAAATTCAATTCTATATTTAAAAATAAAAATTTAGAATGATAATTAAAAATATATTATTGATATTAATACTTTATATTTCTGAGCTCAGATATATTTAATAAAACCATTCATATAAAAAAAATAAATAAAACTGAAACACATTTATTTTCTGCACAAATAATTTTCTAAAAAAAAAAAAAAAAAACCCACACGGAAATACGTATTTCAACAAAGAATAAAACATTTTTTCTTTAATAGATTCAGCAAAGAAAGAAAAAAAAAGTAATTACCTTTTTGAAGGGGGAAAAAAGGGAGGGGGAAATGGAACTAAACATGCATAAATGATGCAATAAAGAGAACTACTATCTCTTTTTCTCAGATTGACTGAGAATATTTCTATTTTTGTATTGTAGAATAAATTCGGTAATTGCAGCAATGTGGAACAAGAATTTTTCTTAACGAAGAAACACAAAATTTGCAGATTGTTTTTTTTTTTTTTTTTTTTTTTTTTTTTTTTTTTTTATCCAAGAAATCAAGAGGAATTCGATTCAGAATACCAAATGCACATAAGAGGCCGTTCCGAGGGTTTTCGTTTAAAACACTGGAAAATTTCCGCAGAACACTCGTCGAACGTGTCAGGATGACACATATTACACTAACGACTTGCATAAACGATACTCAGGTTGTCATAACTTTTCGTAAAACGAAAATTGCACTTTTATTCGGGCACGTGAAAAGAGGCACAGATTCGCATTGATACACGGATTCAATTCTAGTACAGCAGCAAGGATTCTTTCAGAACAGAACATGACATTCATGATGATACCAGTTCACGGAAATGTCCTATGTGCGCCATCAGAGACATTCAACTTAGATATAAAAATTTTACGAGTATTCTTAATTTTTCGTTGGGCGCTAATATAACAGAATGGCCCCATAGAACTATGATAGAACGAACTCTGGCATTCCATTATTTAATATTTTAATTATAATAAAGCACAATCACAAAACTATATACATCGCGTGCAGTAAACAGAACATTAGGTTACATAAGAACGAATATTCTTACAGGCCGCTGCCTGCGGCCCATGGCCACAGGGGCGTCTTACACGAAAACAGCTACATCTTTCAGCTAGAGCTGACGAACTTCTGACTGACTTCTAAAAACAAAATGCTTTCACTTCACTTTAATGATCGGCAAAATATCATTAGATATTTTGCCGAGAATGGCGACAGCGCCGTCTATATTGTTTTAAATGATAGGGAAGATGGCTCAATATCGATAGGCTATTTAATATTTTCATGAGAGTTTGAATTTAGCGCTACAATTTGCTGTAAAATTGATAAAATTTTAATTTTAAATTTCAAAACTGTAGAAAAAAAATGTCAAACTTCCATTTTCGAATGTGATCTTAAACACTTCATTTCAAAGGTTTATATTTGCACAATAAATATCCAACTAATATACTAATTAAAAGGAAAATGATAAATATTCTATCATAAGTTGAAGTCAAATTTTTTTCAAATGTCTAATGTGTCTGATATAAGATATTAACATTGTTAGGTATTGGATATAAATATGCCTCACTAGAGGGCGCCAGAGGTCCCGTTGAGATGAGATTCGAAGAACATTTTTGTTTGTCTTCCGGGACTTTAGTTTTAGTTTTGTTTTAGAATGGAGAGCAACAAGTTACGAAATAATAGATGCTCTCGGGCCCTTTTTGGCCTGATTTTATTTTTCATGGAGCTACAGTTTGAAATAGGAATTAGAAAAAATAGCTCATATATTAGATTAGTTTTCTTTTAAATCCATTTTTTCTTGAAGCATAATATTAAAAACGGTATTGCCAAGATGTAGAATGAAATGGAAGTTCTATGACCACAAAATGAATATATTTTGTAAATAGTAATTTTTCTTCATGTAAATATTTTATTTAATAAACTGCTTGTTTTCTCGTCTTAAAAAAAAAGCTGTTTTTTCTAGAGAAACAAGTCTTCAAATTAGTCTTCAAATTTATCGTCGAACAATTTTACAGGTAAGAAGAATATTAATACTATATCATTTTGAAGATTATTACCTGAAATTAAAATGATTTGAAAATTTTAAATAATTTTTTTGATTAAATGAAAGATCCTGGAATCCATATTTTACAAAGGGTCGAGAAGACACGTTTGAAGCCGTTCAGAAGAATGGCGATATATAACAAATATATTACAGTGGAATATTTGATATCTGTCGCCCTTGGCAGAAAAAAAAAATCGCCAAATTATCGGGGGAACATATTTCGTTCCTTTCAAAAATCCTGGTTGTTCCAAAGGCGGCACAATTTTGAAATTTAAAACTAAAAGCTTATCAATTTTACAAAAAAATTTACTCAATCTAACACGTATAGACAATAAGTTATATATAACTATATCCAAATACGAGGATTAAAATCGGAAAATATTTTTTCTTAAATTTTAATATTTTTTTTACAAAAAATTCCAATGGATAATTAACATAGGAAATCTTTTTTAGGACTGAGGGCCTATCAGTCTCAATCTGGGATTTTTGCGTTGTCGTTTTCGAAAGTTGGACATTTGTCAAAATCTAAAATTTATCGAAAATATAGTTGAATAATTTGAAAGCGGTGTTATAATTTGAAAAAAAAAAAAAAAAAAAAAAAAAAAAAAACTAATAGTCCTCCGTCCTAAACTAAATTATGCTTTTGCCAGAATTTCATCAAAATCTTTTATTATTCTTCTTCTTATTATTATTATTGAAAGAAAAAAAAAAATTAATGATAATCAGTATCGTCCAAGCGATATCAAAAAAGTTTTTTTTTTTTTTTTTAATAATTTTGAATTAGGAAGTAAGAAGTGCGCGAGCAATATGAAATAAAAATAAGTAAAATAATCTGGTATGTCACTCACACGACTTTCTCTTACCCTGAAATTTAACACTATAAATACAGGTTGCAGATTAAGAGGTAAGATAACGAGAGCTGTCTGGTAAACCTATGCTAAACAATTCAAATTAGGCTTCAGAAGAGTTTTATACGATAATTAGTTCTGTGTGAGGGGGGGGCTACCGCCCCCCTCAACCCCCAGTTTCATTAATGCACCTACATTTATATAGAATTTAATTCGGTTATTAAAAAATAATTCTGTTTTTAAAAAAGAATTTATTGAAATTATTATTTAAAAAAATTATCTTTTATGATAATGCAGACGATTTCCATATTAGAGAAGTAGTGTAACACTAAATATAAAGAAAAAGTCCATTTTACTCTCAATATTTAAAAAAAAAAAAAAAAAAAACGATTTTTTTTTTCTAAATTTTTTTTTTTTTTTTTTTTTTTTTTTTTTTAAGTAAAAAAAAATCTATAACTTTGTTTTAAATTATCACAGATTTATAGTTCAACCATTCGTTTTAAATGTATTGGTGAGCTCTTTTGAATGATACCCATCATGAAAATTTACTCCCCTCGAGGGGAGACTTCACCTCCCAGGGGGGAGGCGAGGCTCGTACATACACAATTTTTTTTTCTCAGTTAACTATCTCTATTACAAAAAAATATATATTCGTTTCATTTGGTTTAGTGCAGTCTACAGACGTTAAACTACACTTACCTGCAATTTCCCCCATAGACGTAATGTATTAGAATTTTTTTGATTGTCCCAGTACACGAACCATTTGCTTGATCTTAACGAAATGCTTACTGTAACATCCCTATATGATGCACATTTAGAATACCAAGTTTGAACTTTCTGCCATAATTTGTTTTTGAGATATGCTGATAACAGATAGACACCAGACACACACCAGACACACACACACACACACACACACACAGAGACACACACACAGACCATTTGCTAAAAACATGATTTTCGTATTCAGGCGACCTCAGAACGTGTAAATATAACAAAATCTCGCGTTCGAAAATTTGACCCAAAAGCAATACTTTCTCTACCTTATGAGTAAGAGAAAGTAATAAAAAATGAATTTAATGGTTTAATTTTTATATAAAACAGGATCGCGTGCTATCTTAAAAAGTAGATGTAAAATTAAAAGTTTAATTTTTTTGGCAACAATTATAAATTAAAATAAATAATTTAATGAAAGTTTAGAAGTTAGAATTTCTAATTTTTTCTCTTTTTAATATTGTCTTTAAAGTTAATCTGTACGCAAGAAATTTAATCAAAAGTATGATTATTATTTTTTTTTTTTTTTAAACAAAGAGAATGTGCCAAAATAAATAAAATATCGCACTCTTGGCGATAAAAATTTGAAAGGCGTCATGAGGGTTCTTTACTAAAATTGTACTGCCTGCGAAATATGGAAACTGGGTTGTCAAACATGAATTTTTTTTTTTTTTTTCAAATTATTATTATTTTTTTTTCCCACTGACGCGACGGTTAATGAGGTCACACTTCGCTTGCGTATAGCTATGATTCAATGATTCAACAGAAAATTTAAAGACATGGTATATATATAAAAAAATTATCTTAAAATTATTTTTTGTAAAATGCTTATAACTGCTATAAGCATACTTTCTGTATCTATATAATATTTCTCTAACGTGGACAACGAGATATATAAAGTAGAGTGATAAATGGTAACCCTTGAGAAGGTCCAAGATGAGTCATGTGACATGCTTTCCTTGCACATGCGTATTCGGTGGTTTCCTTAGTAACAGCTCATTTTCAGTACATTTCTATGGCAACGGTTTCAATGTTTTTGTTTACTTTACGTAGTTTAATATTCTTTTGTTCTAAACCATTTTGATTTTGATTTTACTTCTTTTTTATTTCGTGTAGTTGAACTTTAACCGACAAAATGCTTAAAAATAGTTGAAAAATTATTATTTGTTGTTAAATTTAACTCTTTAAAAGTTTAAATTTTGTTTTATAAACACTTTTAAAGTTTGTTGAGAAACGATGAAAAGAAAGGTATTTTATTATTTATTAAAATGTGAAATATGTGTAAAATTATTTTAAAAGCAATTTATTTCGGTCATAGGACTGTCATGTTACCTAATAATAATGATAATTTGTTGAACTGATATTTTAAATGCCAAAATAGCGATAAAGGGCCAAACACAGCAACCTATTCGAGCATGTCACGTGATTCATCTTGAACCACAGAAAGCTAATCCTTCATCCATTGAATCAGCACTCTAATTTATATATCTCGTTGAACGTGGATCAGTTTCAATTATTTTTTGTCAAAACGATACGATACGCGAGGATAAAAAAATAATGGACCATATTCCTCCTTTGGGTTCGAGACTATAAAAAATCAGCTGTTTTTGGCAAACAACTCTCAACTCTACCATAGCAAAGCATTGTGGCCTACAAATTTTTTTATCTTGCAATATTATTTATAAGAGTTACAGATTATATGAAGTTGAAGTAAGAGTGATATAGTGATATCTTTGTTTTGTTTTTAATCCAGTTTTAGCAATATACTTTAATATATTAATCAACATATGTATTATTAAAAGTTGCCATGTGAACTGTGGCGATGTTAACAAATTTAAACGGTTGTTCCATTTAATAAATTCCTTTATTAAAGTGATTGAAATTCTAATTATTTAAGCTTTGATGTCTATATATATGTGTGTGTGTGTATAAAATGTTCTTATTAATCTTTTATTCATGATATATATATGTGTGTGTGTGTATACATAAAATGTTCTGCAATTTTACGATATGGAATAGTCTTAACTTTACCATTCGATTCAGTTGTTTACGTTTCTCTTTTGTTCTTGTTTGAATAGATATCTGATTATTAAGTTTCACTGGAGAAATATTTAGGAAAATGTTATGCGTAACAATAAAATGGCATCTTGAATCTAATTTGTTTACAAAATATCGGCCACGTGTTCGGCGATTTTACCTACTGTGACGTCACAGGAATATTGTCCATATTTATACACGGAAAATATTTAAGCACGCAGACTTAGCTCAATAGATTAATAAGAAAAAATGACGACATTTGTCTCATGAGATTATTTTACGAAAAAAAGTATTTTTAACAGTTGTTTCTTCAAAATCTTTGCAAACGTCATTTTAAACCTAGCAATATTTTAAAGATATTATTACTTTTGTGTAATAAATTGACTAAAAAACACAATCATAAAAAATATAATCAAAATAGGAATTATTTTATTTTATTTATTTAAAATAAAAATAATAATAATAATAATAAATAATAATAATAATAATAATAAAAAGTCATCGCCATCATAACGACAAATTTTTAAAAAGCGTCGTGGGAGTCCTATGTTAAAACTGTACTGCCTGTGGAAGTATGAAAACTGGGTCGAGAACCATGGGTTTTATTTTAAAACCTTTTTTTGAATGATTTCGATTTCACTATTGTACAATATTAATTTGGTTCTAAAATTTTGAGATACCAGAAGCCAAATTATTATTAATTTTTCTTCTGGTAAATTAAAATTTTAATTAGGTGTTGAAATTGGTATAACATTTATAAGTTTTAAATTTTAACGGTAAATAAGAAAAGAAATAAAGTGCGAATATTTCGTACGGGTTTGCTAGTCTATTAAAAAGAAAAAAAAGTTTCTGTCATTTACGGTTTTTTTTTTTTTTTTTTTTTTTGCGACAGCAACTTCTCGCGGAGGGCAGGGTTCTTCGCGTCATGAGATATATAATGCATGCCGACTACTTCAAGGAAGACATTTCAGCTGCTTAGAAATTTCTATCATTTTAATTAACGAAATTATTAACTAAAAACGCCGGGTTTATATAGATATTCTCTTTGCCACCGTAGAAAACGTTTCTCTTATGACGTTATATTTCTGTCATGAAACCATTTTCCACAGGAAAATTAAAATGTGGTCCATGGTGTAAAAAATAATAAAATCAAAGTCATTGTTGCGGTTACAAAAATATTTCTATAGAGTTCTAACAACCACGTGACTTTCTTCTTAGCAACCGTACTTAGCTGAAGGACAACGCTAATTTTTCCATGCCTTTGGAAGCGTAGTAGTCGAATTTTTTTATGCTTTTGCAAATACATTTACAACACTGTGTTACAATAAATTTGTAACACTATAGGGCAGTTCCTTGTTTTTAAACAAACATCTCAACTTTTATGAGTGGTTGGCAAAAAGGCTTGGGAAAAGCATAGCGATGGCGATTACTTGATTACTACCAACGGAAAATCAATGGTGGGCGGGGCGCGGGAAAGTCGAGCGCGCTTTTTTTGCCAACCACATGACGTCACGAGGAAATGCTCTATTCCGCATTGATAAAATGGGTCAGTGAGGTCAACTGTCCCTCAGCAAACATGCTCGTGACGTCATCTGTTAGAACTCTATTATTGGAAATTTATTTAATTTGTTGAAAATTTCTCAGTTGTTTACCATTTTTTTTTTTTTTTTTTTTTCGAATAATGATTGTGAAATGTGGATTAGGAAATCTGGTTTATATGTATAATCCTATTTTATCGGCAACTATAGATCATTTAAATGATTCAAATGTACATAAAGAATATATATATATGCATACCGATGATCTTTATTATTTTTTCATGCAAAGTAAGGAAAGTTAAATTTAAATATTTGTTTTATTAATATTAAAAATAGGCTTAATTTATTTATTTATACTGCAAAACAGACGCATTTTGAAAATTGCGTTTTTTGCCAGCTACTTTTGTTGGTATTTAATCTTGAATTCGCCTAAAATATTTTCGTTACAAGAGTTTTACAGAATGAAAAACTGTTTCTGGTAAACCAACATATTCTGCTGTGCTGTTTGTAATCAATTTTACATTTTTTACAAATTTTAACGTTTTATTATTATTAATTACTTTTAAATGTCTTCCTAGGTAATGTCAAAAGCAATTTGCTTTAAATTTCTCTTATTAAAAAATAAGTAAGTGAAATATGTACAAAAAAAAAAAAAAAAAAAAATCTGAATATACAAAATCAAATTTTATTTGGTTTATCAAGATATTTTAAATTAAGAGATTTCTTCAAACGTGTTCGTAATTTTTAAGTCAAGAGAAAGCTTTGATTTACACATTTGACGTAGAAGAGCATTCACTGAAATTTTGAATGTTTCCAATATTCTTTGGCAGTGCGTCTATGTCCCACTTGAACCCTACGGCGATATGCCGACAAAGCATCACCTAATTTTGATTCCCAACTGCAAAAACTCACACCGGATTTTTCTTTTTTTTTTTTTTTTTTTTTTTTTTTTTTTTAATTTCACTTTTATAACTTCTAGAAGAAATTTCATTTTCGAAGTCATTTATTTCTTCTCTTCAAATATTGTTCATAAATTCTGGTGGTTTCTGCTTTTAAATGTGCAGGATTACTTTGTCCTTTAAACGGTTAAACTGCCTTGCCGTAAACGTGTTTCTAATAGTCGTAAAAGTTATTAAGTGAAATATTGATTTTCTCTATTAGAATTTTTTTTCATTATATTTCTACTTCATGTCTAAATACCAGTTGTTTTTTCTACGTCACCATTCCACAGAAATTTCGAATTTTTTCCTGTCTTTGTAGTCTGAAACTTTAGGGGATCTCGACACAATACTTCAATGAGTTGTCAAAATCCCATATCATTATTAATAACCTGAGTTAAAGTTCCCGCTGTGATCGGTACAGGTTTTTTCCTCTCGCAACCGCAACGTGAGGAGTCCTGTTTCCCACTGCCTTCGGTAACAACTTACCCGATTCTTACTCCGAAGTTTTATGAAATCTCACCAAAATACATACTGCGTACACCTAATCAACATCCACACA
Source organism: Salticus scenicus (assembly GCA_963930645.1). NCBI lineage: Eukaryota > Metazoa > Arthropoda > Arachnida > Araneae > Salticidae > Salticus > Salticus scenicus. The sequence goes on along the minus strand of OZ005650.1, from coordinate 245,844,447 downwards.
CCTAAATTCGCCATTCTAAGATAATTTAAGGCAAAATCAAACAGGATAACGTGTTTTTACGCGTGTTTATTGCCTCCCCGACCACAAGAGGGTAAGGGGGGAATTTCGTAAAATCCCGTTACAATAAGTGTCGGATATATATAAACAATTAACCCACCAAATTTCGTGAAAGCAGATCCCATATATTTTCTGATACAAATTTAGCGCTAAAAAAAGGGGGGGGGGGGTGTCTTGAAATTCCTACTGCGTAATAAATAAATAAATAAATAAATAAAAAACATAAAAACGAAACTGTGGTTCTAGAAATATCCTAAAGAGGACGCATGTCTGTTTTCAATACATTTGTAACATCTTTAGTAGAGCTCTACTAAAAAATCCAGAATTTCTGAAATTTCCCCCCGAAAAACGATTTTCCCCCTCTCTCTTTTAAGAATCAAGAATTTCGAAATCTTAAATAATGTTTTATTTATAGTCAAATCTAGTCTGATCATGTGCAATTTCTTCAACGTCATGTAATTTGGGGCCGAGTTATGCTTACAAACGCTTTATTGTTTCCTGCCCCCAGAGGGGGGAAGGGGATATTTCGATAAATATTTTGCTTTAGGTGTCTGATACATATAAACAATCCAAGTGGGAAACTTCGTGACCGCAGCACTCCTAAATTTCCCAAGACAAATTTAGTGCTAAAAAGGGTATCTCGAATTTGCCCTTTGTAACACGTACCCCCCCCCCCACACACACACACACACGCACACGCACAAAAAAAAAAAAAAAAAATGGCAGGTCACAAAAAAAATAAAACGTAATTTAGAAATATCCTAAAGAAGTCGCATGGCTGTTTTTAACATCTTTGTTCCATTTATGGCAGAGTTTTACTTAAAAATCTGGAATTTGCAAAATTTTCCGCCAAAAATGGACTTATTCTCTCCCTCCCCTTAAAAGTCGAAATTTCCTAAATAAAAGATAGTGTTTCATTTGTACTAATGTGTAGTCCTCCCATGTGCAATTTCTTCAATGTGAAGTAATTTGGAGCCGAGTTATGCTTACAAAGGTGTTTTTGCCCTCTGCCTTCCCCCAAGGGAGGGGGGGACGGGGATAATTTTGATAAATCCCGTTACTTTAGTTGTCGGATACATATATACAATCAAAGTACCAAAATTCGTGACCGCAGCTTCCATAGATTTCTCAGGACAAATTTAGCGCTAAAAGGGGTGTCTCGATTCTGCCCCCCTCGTACCCCCCCTCGTACCCCCCTCAAAAAAAAAAGTGTTTTTGGAAATAGGGAAGTTGCATAGCGTTTTTTCAACGTATTTGTTCCATTTTTGGTAGAGTTCTACTCAAAAACCAGAAACCGGCAAGAGTCGATTTTCCCCCTCCCTTCCCTTAAATATCGAAAATTCTTAAATCGCAGATAGTGTTCCACAATGAAAAAATTGGATTTTTTGCGAGCATAGCAATTTGGAGGCATAGTCGTCTAATAAACTAAAGTTTGAAAGGTTTAAGCTTTTATCTAAAACACATTTTTGAAACTTACCTCTTATTAACAAAAACTAAATTAATAAATACAGTATAAAACAGAAATTAATATATAAGTAAAGTTAAAGTGTCACTTAAATACGATATAAGCATAATTCAATAAGTGTAAAATTAAATAATTTCTAATATACTTCTAAAAACTTTAAATCCATTCAATCATTTTCCCCTTCGGAAATTATTCTCTTGCAAATAATTTTCTGAATTACTTATTTTTGGAGGATCTTAAGGATACCTTGAAGGAAAGTTTAATGACAACTGAAATTTTCCACTTTCGTAAGGGGTATTTTGAGGTCTTTATATGGTTGCGATCTATCTTCAGTTTGAGCTTTCACTAACGGGGGAGGATACTGCATTATTTCCATGAGATCTTTTAGAAGAGGGCTATGATAGCAGGGTTTGGCTATTCCTTCCACCGTCATATTTTAAACACTTTTAAAATTTTAAATACAATATATGCCTTTTTCGAAATTGCCAAAAATTATGAAAAAAATTATGATTTATGATAAGCGTTCATAGAATTTGTGTGTTCCAGGAAGATTAAATTAAATCATTACTAGTAGCGCATTTCAAAATGAATTCACAGAGAAACCTATGAATTTGATACCATTAATTCTTAATCAAACAAAACCTTATATCCTAAGCATACGCATTACAGAATAAATATTTGTATTATATTATGAATTATAATTTGTGCTATAAATGAAAAATGAAAACCTGATGTGGACACCACATGACTTCCTTATGCAAGTATTTTTATGAAAACATTGACATTTTTGTGTGAGGTAACTGATTCGTAAATAAGCAGGCAGGTTCCAGTCAACATTCCTAAAAACACCCCCCCCCCAAAAAAAAAAAAAAACTAAATAAATAAATAAATAAAATAAATAAATAAATAAATAAATAAATAAAAAATACTGGTACTTCAACCTTAACAGTCACGATAATTAAATTGTATGTACCGCCGAGTCATATATAGTAGTTTTTTTTCAGGAATAGTACTCCACAGCTTAGTACAGAATCTCTCATTGGTAGTTTGGAGAACAATGAAAATCTTTGGAGTATAGATGGCGAACTTTTGTACTCTTTGGCGAAAGTTAAGGGCGAGAAACGATATAGTTTACCAAAAAAATTCATCAAAATAGAGAAATGGTTTACTAATTCTGGATGTAATGAAAAAATATTTTACGCCAAATTTAATCACTAAACTCGCCAAGCTGCCAAGCTTATAGCCAATGCAGATTTTAGTGTTGGCATGGACTTTGAAGATTTGGTGTCAAATTTGGCGAATTGGCAACCAAATTTGGCGAAATTTTGTAATTTAGGATTATCAAAGATATAGGAAAAACTAACTTCAATAAGAACAGAGGTTTAGAATTTTCCGGAAAGATTCACTGGTTGATAGCGCATAACTAGATTCTTCGAAAGTTCTATAAATTATTAACAATTTATAAAAAAAATAAAAGTGATTAATGATTATTGTAAACTAAAACTTGCCTATATATTTACGTGCTACTTTGTATACGGTATTACAGTAAAAATAGAAACAGCTGGTGTAGTTTATTTATTTATTTATTTTTATTTAAGATTTTTCCAATTTAAAAAATTCGTAAGTTATTTAGAATTTACGATTTACTTAACATGTCAGAATAAGGCAAAATTGAGCATAAACTTCCATTTTGAGGATCATACATACATTAGACCAGGGTCCGAAATTTCAACTTAGATTACACTCTCTGAAAAAAAAAGTTACTCGCCACAAAATAAGATTAAATTACTCTTTCTTTTACGTATAAGATGACTAGAATTTTTTATTGGAAAAAGAGGGGAAAGTACACATTATCTTTTATTTTATAAGAAAATAGAAGACATTCAATTTTGAAAAAGAAGTCATTTTGGAAAACATAAAATTGAATGAAAAGTATTATAAAAACCGATTCAAAAGCTACTTTACAACATTTTACGTTCCAACAATGCCAAAATGTCAATTTGCCAACAATGTCGTTTCTGACGTAGTAGTTTATTCGGGTTTTAATATAGGGAATACTTTTATTTCTTTGTGATTCGAAGAATCTGAATAGACATAAACCATAATATGCTTTGGCAAGTTTATTAGAAAGTTGCTCTTTTGCTAACCTATCGCAGAAAAAAGTTAGTGTTCACCGTTCGACACAGCCAATAGCCGATTGAGCTTCCCAGTTTTGTGAAATATTTGAAATTAAGGACTAAATCCTTTTCATTTGAAAAAGAGGACAAAGGACGAAAAACACAAAAAAGAGGGCTTTTTAGTTCTTTAATGGTTTTTTCGTTTAAGATGGCAGAGCGTTGAAAAAGAAGACTGTCCTCTTAAAAAGGTCTGGTCACTTTTCCTAGATTAGCATAACTTTACGTTTTTAAATGGATATATATATATATTTGGAAAAACCGTGTACTGTAAGAATACTATCTACATTTACCGAAATTTTACTCGCCACAGAAAAATTTACACTCGGCAATGGTGAGCTGGCGAGCGGAAATTTCGCGCCCTGCATTAGACAACTTCAAAAGTACATTTATGATATTTGTTTCAACATGATTGAATACAAATATTCTAATAGGAAAATTTCGTAAAATATTCGTAATTTACGATTTTATCAACATAGCGAAATTGTAAATTATTCATATAAATATGAATTTTTAGGATTATTGCATTGGAAATAGTAGCATGAAAACTAAACAACGGAATTGACCCTGATAAAATAAATTAATAGATTAGAATGAGATAAATATATCGAAGTGAACGGTGGATAGCATATTAGACGGGGATTTCATTCTGTCACTGTATCAAGCTTTGGTCAAATTCATTTCTTTTAACATGATTATAATATGTCTCGCACTAGGAATTTATGAGAGCATAAATATGATGGGGAACTGAGCAGAGTCCACCTATGCCAACTAGTTTGTTTTAGCGTTAAAATAGCTATTATTCCCTTAAAAATAATCATATATATATATATAATAATCATATGGATGGAGCTTTAATGGATGAAGCTTTTTAATCCCCTTAAAAACGCATTAAAAAGCTTCAATAAGGGAGGTAATGGATTTGGCGCCACATTTGGCGAAATATTCTCTCCATGGCGACTTTTTCGGCGACCTTGGAGAGAAAATCCTTATTATCGATATACCAAATATGGTAGATATAACATGATTGGCTGCCCAGTTTCTTGAAATTTCCGAACAATCTGGGACCGATAGAGGGGTTTAATCGCGCCAAATCTGGATCAGTTCTCAGTCAGTTTCACCAATGTTTGCATCGCTATTAAAGGAGTTCTGAGCCTCTTTGAATGAGACTTGCTTTATGTGTTATTGCTATACAGTTTGTACTGTGGATTTGCTGTTGACAGCTGTTATTTAAGCTGTGTTTATTGGTGGAATTGAAGCTGATACTCAGTTTATAGGCCTTTATTCTTCTGGAATTTTCTGTAAGAGTCTGTCTTCTACTGAGCTTTTGCAAGTTTCGCCATTCATTCTCGGACAACTCAAGAACTCCAAATACACAAAATTTCTGGTGTCAGGAGTGGAGTTGTCTAGAAATGGTGACTACTAGAGCTATGGAGCAAGAAATGAAGAAACTTCTAAAAGGGTTATGTGCCCAAATGAGTTGAAGGAAAGATAGCCTGAGACAAGAAATGAAAGAAATGAAGACAGCACAGGAAAAAATGGAATCCGGGTTGACCGAAGAAATTAAATCCATCCATTAAAAAGTTGAATGTAATCTAGATGAGATAAGGAGAGAACTTTTGACCGTAAAGGAAGTGATTGAAAGTAAATTATCAGTTGTGGAAAATAGAATGGGTGAAATTGAAGAGAAGGTTAAGAAGGTTGAAGATAATTTTGAAGAGAAAGTTAAGAAAAATTTTGATCAAGAGCTGAAAGGAAAGTTTTTAGTTATAGAAAGCTTGTTTAAGAGAATAGAAGAAGATCTTGAGAGAAAAATGAAAGAATAGTGCAACAGAGAAGTGATAGGGAATGAATTGCAAAACAATAGTCGGAATCTTGAAGATAAGTTAGAATCCATGCCCCAGGAAACTGAAAACAGGGATAAAAGAATGCAGAATCCAGAGTTTATTAACCTTCCAGCGGGTGCGCGTATATGAGAGATACACTAGCGGTGAATCTCGTTGTATATCTTAAAGTCAGAGAGCATTTGGAACACTTATCTTTGGCTATTCACTCAGCATATATTTATCTATTTTTATTTATCTTTTGAACCTCGTGACAATGGTATGCAGAATCCAGAGTATGAAGCTGTCCAGCTTCATACGGGAGCTGTCAGCAGAATACAGGTATGAAGCTGTATATTTGCTATTTGTATTTGAAAAGTACGCGCGACCGTTCATGTAATGTTTTCTTATATATATATATATATATATATATATATATTCGCTGTTTAAAATGATTCTTTGTTGTTTTTGTTTTAAACATTATTATTTCAAGAATTTTAAAAATTAATTAACTTTTAACTTTACACTTTTTATTAAATATGACAAAACATCAACTATATTGGTATAATATGAAAAAGGATTTACAATTACATTTTTTAAAATTCAATACCTTATTTTTATTTATCTTTTGAACCTCTTGACAACGGTATGCAGAATCCAGAGTATGAAGCTGTCCAGCTTCATACGGAAGCTGTCAGCAGAATCCAGGTATGAAGCTGTATATGTGTTATTTGTATTTGAAAAATACGCGCGACCGTTCATGTAATGTATTAAAAATGACAAAACATCAACTATATTGGTATAATATGAAAAAGGATTTACAATTACATTTTTTTAAAATTCAATTCCTTATTTTTATTTATCTTTTGAACCTCGTGACAATGGTATGCAGAATCCATAGTACGAAGCTGTCCAGCTTCGTACGGAAGCTGTCAGCAGAATCCAGGTATGAAGCTGTATATTTGCTATTTGTATTTGAAAAATACGCGCGACCGTTCATGTAATGTTTTCTTATATATATATTTTTGTTTTCGCTGTCTAAAATGATTCTTTGTTGTTTTTGTTTTAAACATTATTATTTCAAGTATTTTAAAAATTAATTAACTTTTAACTTTACACTTTTTATTAAAAATGACAAAACATCAACTATATTGGTATAATATGAAAAAGGATTTACAATTACATTTTTTAAAATTCAATACCTTAAATTTATCCTTTAAAACAACGAATATATTTCAGCTGTCATCGCAGCCCTCTTCAGCGTTGTAAATGACGAAACTTGTATTGCCGGTACTTCAAAGTAAACAAAAACTCCCCTGCTGAAGAAATGGAGTGAAAGTGTGAAGTGAATGTGGAACGTCAGCAGGGGAGGTTTTGTTTACTTTGAAGTACCGGCAATACAAGTTTCGTCATTTACAACGCTGAAGAGGGCTGCGATGACAGCTGAAATATATTCGTTATTTTAAAAGATAAATTTAAGGTATTGAATTTTAAAAAATGTCATCAACTATATTCTTCATTTTATTTTCAAACAATTCCGATGTTTCTTTGATTACTTTATATTGATTTTGTGCTTTCAGTTTCATTTTTTTTATGAATAAAAGTTCTAATTGAATGTTCTTATTAATCCTCAAATGGTTTTAGTATAATAAAAATATTCAGATACTTTAAAATACATATTTTACAGTAGTGTATGGGAAAAATACGTGCGACCTTTCATGTTCGTATAAGCAGCGCGCCCGCTGGAAGGTTAAGCTATCCACCTACAACACAGTTCCTCCTGGCAGGTACATAAGACACAGTTTTCCATAGTCGCTGAAGGTAACGGCTGGAAGTCTACTGCAAAGGCAGCTCATCTGGTAGCATCGTTACGGGGCAACGCCGCAGATATCCTGAAGACCTTTTCGAAGCAACAACGAAATGACTTCGAGGCTTTGACAAGAGCACTACATCTGCGTTTTGGAACGAAATGGTCCAAAGAATATAGTCGACTCCAGTTAAGGTCCCGACATCAGAGACCAGGGAAAGGCTTACAAGAACTGGCATCAAATATCGAGAGGCTATCGCATTTGGCTTTCTCGGACCGTCATCCTAAAACACGCAATGATTTGGCCTTAGAATACTTCATCGATGCTGTGGAAGATCCCGAGATACAAAAAGGACTCAAACTCTCCAACGTCAAGGATGTGGAATCAGCTTTAGTGTATGTCCTGAAGATCGAGGCAGCCCAACAAGCCTCCCTTAAAGACCGCCAGAGCAGCACAAAAATCGAAGTGAATGACTTTCAAGATGACCTTAAAGAGATTAGGAAAATTATGGAAGATCTTAGAAGGAGACTACACATTCTTGATAGTAAGAAAGAAGTGAAGACTCGAACAACTAATTGCTGGGACTGTGGAAGAAACGGGCACATCAAACGAAGCTAAACCTGGAGACAAAGAACATCGAGAAGGTCTCTAAATTAGTGTCATCAAGAAGGAGCTCTACAGGAAAATCCAGATGCCTTCTTGCGGAAGCCTCCCTCTGAAGATCGCATGTACTGCTCTAGAGCCGAAGATAAACACCAGCAGATAAAACCAGTTGCTCGCCAAGTTACTGTTTCAACACCATCAAAACAAGATCCATGGAGTGACGAAATTAGAAAAGCCCATTTGGAAGATCCTGACGTAAAGCCGATATTAGAAATGACTGGCAACCCAAGAAACACAGACCTATCGATAGACAGTTGGTCCATTACCGGCTTGCTGTCTTATGCGGTGACATACCGATGCCGCTTGCTGAATCGGGTACATAACTTTTGTGGGCCTTCGGCTGGCAGTCGCCTGATTGTCTGAACCAAAATCGGTTCGTTGCCGGCAAAATCGTCAAGGCAGCCGGCGCGACACCGCATCTAACCGTTTCCTAACAAAATGTATACCGGTAATGGACTGGCATCGGCTTGCCGATCCCAGTCCATTTCTACTTGCAGAAAAAAACAGTTTCCTGCCCGACTCATCAGTGCTACCATCTAGTGAGGAAACCGTGAACTTTTATGTTTACAATTTCCATGTAACTCACCCGAGAAGAGGACAGAACCCCCAAATCTTCCAACCAGTGGTTTCTCTTTGTACTTTGCATGCGTTTAACCATTCGACCATCAGCGCTTGTAGCTTTGTTTCTTGATAAAGGATAGTTTCACTATTTATTATTTTAGATAGATATTGTATACTTTTATGAGATGTTACAATTAAATTAAAACTTTAAAAGTCTATATAATCAAAAGAAATATAATTAAATTAGTTTAAAGTTAGATCAAAAAATTTTTTAAGAAAATTAGAATATAAAATATTTACATAAAAAATATATATATTAAGTTTATTACATATTGTTTAAAGAAAATATTTTGAGTCCTGTGAAATTATTGAACTTTTATCTGTTAATAAAATTTTATTTTGAGTTTAATACTTTAGTAGATTTTCATAATTTATTATGTATTATCCCTTGCAGAAACAACTGGCAGCGAAACTAAAAATCTATTTACGTTATTAGGAACATAAATTTTATCATTAATTCTGAGACATAGATTACATAATTCTTTAATAGTTTCAAATTAAGATTGTCAATAAAATAAATAAATAAATAAATAAATAAAATAAAAATAATTAAAATTAAAAACTATTAAAAGTTTAAAATTATAAAACATTTCACGTGTATTAATAATATATAAAGGGTAACAAACCACTTTAAAACACGTAGATAAAATATTTTTATTAAAAACTACACAAAGCTTTTCGCCATTAAAACAATAGCATCATCAGATGTAATTGCGTTACACAGAACCAGCAATATATAAATAAAGAAGTTAAAACGATTTAAAGTTACGGTTACCCAGTCCGAAGTTATTTCAGCCCCTCGCGACTTTCAAGGCATGCTAATGACAGAAGCAGTAAATATTATCAAGTACAATGAAGTTATCAACTGCAAGGATGCTGCATCACTTCATAAAATATGGTAAATAAAAATACTGAAAATGATATTGAAATGAAAAATTTTTATTGTAACCGTATTTTTAAAAAAAAAAAAAAAAAAAAAAAAAAAAAAAAAAAAAAATTGTAACCGTAACTTTAAATCGTTTGAACTTCTTTATTTATATATTGCTGGTTCTATGTAACGCAATTACACTTGATGATACTATTGTTTTAATGGCGAAAAGCTTTGTGTAGATTTTAGTAAAAATAAATAATTATAAGATAAAAAAAAAATTATAAACCATGTTTTTTAATTTTCTGTTGAATCATATAAACCCTACTGAAGGTAGCCGGAACCCCAGCAATTGGATAAAACTATTAAAAAAATTCCTTGCTATCGTCTTTTGAGCTATTCTAAAAGTTTCAAATGGCTATCTAGCCGGAAAGTTAGTTAAAAGTTGATTGCAAGCTTTGTACTGGAAACGATGCCGAAGGCAGCACGGTCCCGAAGCAATTGGATAAAAATATTTTTAAAAAGCACTTTCACCGTATTCTGAACTGTTCCGAAAGTTTCAAATGTCTAGCTACTCGGAAAGTTAGTTAAATGAATTTTCTGTTGAATCATATGAACGCTGCCGAAGGCTGTAGGGCCCTGAAACAGTTGACTAAAAGTATTTAAGAAATATATTGCCACCGTGTTCTGAGCTATCCTGAAAATTTCAAATATCTAGCTAGTCGGGAAGTTAGTGAAAAATCGATTGCAAGCTTTGTACTGGTAACGCTGCCGAAGGCATCAGGAACCCGAAACAGTTGGCTAAAGGTATTTAAAAAAATGCATTTTCACCGTGTTCTGAACTATTCTGAAAATTTTAAATGTCTAGCTAGTCGGGAAGTTAGTTAAATAAATGTTCTGTCAAATTATATAAGCGCTGCCGAAGGCAGCGGGACCTGAAATAGTTGACTAAAATTATTAGAAAAATGTATTGTTACCGTGTTGTGAGCTGTCCTAAAAGTTTCAAATGTCTAGCTAGTCGGAAAGTTAGTGAAAAATCGATTGCAAGCTTTGTACTGATAACGCTGCCGAAGGCAGCAGGAACCCGAAACAGTTGGCTAAAGGTTTTAAGAAAATGCATTTTCACCGTGTTCTGAACTATTCTGAAAGTTTCGAATGTCTAGCTAGTTGGGAAGTTTGATAAATAAATTTTCTGTCGAATCATATAAGCGCTGCCGAAGGCAGCGGGACAAGAAATAGTTGACTAAAATTATTAGAAAAATGTATTGTCACCGTGTTGTGAGCTGTCCTGAAAATTTCAAATGTCTGGCTAGTCGGAAAGTTAGTGAAAAATCGATTGCAAACTTTGTACTGATAACGCTGCCGAAGGCAGCGGAAACCCGAAACAGTTGGCTAAAGGTTTTAAGAAAATGCATTTTCACCCTGTTCTGAACTATTCTGAAAGTTTCAAATGTCTAGCTAGTCGGGAAGTTAGTTAAATAAATTTTCTGCCGAATCATATAAGCGCTGCCGAATTCAGCGGGACTTGAAATAGTTGACTAAAATTATTAGAAAAATGTATTGTCACCGTGTTGTGAGCTGTCCTGAAAATTTCAAGTATCTAGCTAGTCGGGAAGTTAGTTAAAAATCGATTTCAAGATTTGTCCCTGACAAACACACAAACAAACAAACCCACAAACAAACAAACAAGAATCGAAGTTAATAAAAACATGGTAAAATACATGGTTTCTTAAGGAGAATTAATGATTTAATAAAAAACGCAAGGAAACTTCAATTTTCTAAAAAGATAAATGCAAATAAAACAATTCTCTATTAAATTCATACTTTATATAAATGTAATTATTTTAGGGTCTTTCTTTTTTATTCAGATTATTTACGTTTACACCTTTTAAGGTTCCCGAAAAACAGTTACAAATATTAGCAGGAAGTTCAAATTCGGTATTCTAAATAAATATCAAAGGAGGATGCTAATCTAAACTTTTCATTGAAATTGATCAAATGATTTGAGTACAGAATACCCGGGAGAGTTAAAATATATATTACATAAATAAGCAAACTTTCTGAAAGGTACAGTTTAACATCTTTAATATGCTGTAAACGAAATGAAATGATCATAAATAATTACGTATGTGCTCTATAGGCATAAAAAGCATGTTTCATGAGCATATTTCAAAAGAATGTTTCGGAAAAAATTAGAGCTGCCATCTAGTGAAGAAAGTTTGAACTTTCGAATTTATAGGCTTTAAATATCGATTTAAATTGGTTTTAATTTTTGAGTTGTGCTTCAGATCAAATAATTTATAGAGTATGATTTGAATCTGAGTATTGTTTAACGAAAATATTACAATTTAAATAATTTCTACGGATTAAATGTTTTTATTAAACAATACATATTATATACACATTAAAAAACTATTTAATATTTAAATTATGCTCAAAATATACATTTTATAGCATTTTTATTTATTTATTTATTTATTTATTATTACTAGTATCGCCCAGTGGTCGAAACTCGACCATTTTTTTTTGCAAAGCGAGACAAAGCAAAGTTATTGCCTTGTCCTAAACGGAATGCAATTGCAACACAGCTGCGGCAATTGTTTGCCGATATTCACTCTAACTGAATCAGCAGAGTTTTACTTAATATAACTATTTCTCTCTGTAGATGTTAGCCTTTCCTGAAATGAGAGAAAATCGCAACGTGAAAACGCCCCTTGTTGTGTGATACAGCCCAGAAGCTAATAGGTACCATGTCAAACCAAGGCCCAACCAAGTATCAAATTCTGTTAAATTAATTCGATTGGTTCATAAAATACAGTGTTTGAACACACACACACAAAAAAAAAAAAGATATTTTTCAAAAATGGTCGAATTGAGTTTGGGAAATTTCAAAACGTGTAACTTTATCGAAAACCAAAAATCTAAAACTTTTCTGAATCTTATATTTTCTACTTATATATGCAGAGGAAAGAATAATAAATCAACTTTAAAAAAAATAAAAATAAGTAGTCAATTTCACTAAATTAAAATGCAAGGAAATCTCAAAACGTGTAAATTCATCGAAAACCGGAAATCAAAAGTTTTTATGTATCTTCTACTTACTTCTTCTACCCACAAAAGCTAGCAATAAAGACACTTTTTAAAAAATAAGTAGCCAATTTCAGTTAATTGAAACGTAAAGAAAGCTCAAAACATGTAAATTCAGCAAAAAACGGAAATCGGAATTTTTTCCGTATCGTCTACTTATACATGCAGCAGTTAGTAACGAATCCATTTTCCTTTTATTTAGTATATTAGTTGAATATTTATTGTTTAAATATCACCCTTTGTTTATGTTTACATTCGAAACTGGAAGTTTGCCATTTTTTTCCCTGGAGTTTTGTGATTTTAAATTAAAATTTTATCAATTTTACAGAAAAAATAACTTAATCAAACACATGTGGACAGTAACTTATATATAACTATACCCAAATATCGAAATTAAAATCGGCGGATAATTTCCGTTATTTTTTAATAATTTTTTACAAAAAAACCAATGGACGATTAACATAGAAAATCTTTTTCATGGCTCCATGGGCAGACAGTGACGTCATCATTTCGCTTGCGTATAGTGATGCTACATTATACAAATTACTGTGTCTATGGTTTTATTTGAGCTTTATGAAATTTCCAGATTTAACAACTTTCTACTTTTAGGTATTTTTTAATGTAAAGGAATACGTGTATAAAAGGGAAAAATGGGGTAAAATGCATAAAAAATAAATGTATTTTTAAATACCTTCTTGACATCGTAAGAAAATAATATTTGTATTCGCACCTTCTGGCTAACCATACCTTTCGAATGATACCATTTTCAACCCTCTACTCCCATAATTAATATGTTAAAAAGGGACTACAAATTTTATGCTTGCCTATTAATATATAGATTGTTATTATTACTTTATTTTTAATGAAAAGGATGAAAAAATATACATTCTTTCTTCCTCATTTCAAATAAATGATTCATGTAATACTACGTATTTATTTTAATTTAATTAAATAATTTGTTTTATATTTAACTAGCTGTTACCCGCGACTTCGTTCACGTAGAAATTTTGATGTGTATGTGTGGGAACTGACGGTTTGATCATAATATGTAATGTAATGAAACCTTATCATTGTGGTGCTGTGCAAAACAAAGTCTGATAAAGTATACTCAAAACTAGTATGTTGTGGCCACCGCAAGACTTTCTTCTATATTTTCCTATACAAATTCCCTCAATAACAATAAAAAAAAAAAAAAAAAAAAAAACGATTTTTTCCAAGTTTTTTTTCGTTAAAAGTAAAAAAAAAAAAAAAAAATAAATAAATAAATAAATAAATAAATAAAAAAATCGATAACTTTGTTTTAAATTATCACATATTTATAGTTCAACCATTCGTTTTAAATGTATTGACGAGACCTTTCGAAAGTTACCCATCTTAAAAATTTAAAAATTTACTCCCCCCCCCTCCACCGGGGGAACTTCCCTCTAGAGGGGAAGCGATACGATGCCCCCACATGCACAATTTTTTTTTACTAATTAACTACTACTATTATCAATAAATCATATTAATTTTACAATCACAGGTTAAGAAAAACTCTCATTATGTACATTTATACGGAATTTTGTGCTATACTGCCATGTTAAAAATTTAGAAAAAGTACGATCACAGCGCCACCTGTTGAGCGATTGATCCTCAAATCTAATCAGCACCAGTTTATGTGAGGGGCCAACGAAATACCAAGTTTGGTTAAATTTCATAAAAAAAAAAAAAAAAAAAAAAAAAAAAAAAGTACGATTTTTTTCTATGTTTTTTTTCGTTAAAAGTAAAAAAAAAAAAAAAAAAAATCGATAACTTTGTTTTAAATTATCATAGATTTGTAGTTCAACCATTCGTTTTAAAGGTATTGACGAGACCTTTCGAAAGATACCCATCTTGAAAATTTACTCCCCTAGAGGGGGGACTTCCACGCCAGAAGGGGTGGCAAGTCTCCTACACATACAAAAAAATTTTCCGAGTTGACTATTTATATTATAAAAAATTCTTGTAAATTTCATAATGTTTACTAAAAAATAATTCTCTTTATGCCCATTTATACAAAATTTTGTCCTATATCACCATGTTAAAAATTTAGAAAAAGCAAGATGGCAACGCAACCTGTAAGACAATTTTTACCAAAAGTTGATAAGCACTAATTTATGTCAAGGTGCAACTACATACCAACTTGTATGAAATTCCGTGCAGTAGTTCCTGAGATACAGTTGCCACAAAATTTTGTCTCACACACACACACAGACAGACAGACAGACAGACATTTTCTAAAAATGGTCAAATCGTGTTCTACAGCTCTCAAAACGTGTAAATCCATCAAAAACCCTAGGTCGAAAATTTTTACGAATCCAATACCTTCTTCTATTGGATATAGAAGAAAGTAAAAATTTGTAACTCATTGAAAGATCTACGGAGAAAATATACAATTTATTTTTATTCTAATACCAATCTGTATACAACATTAAATGACTTATTATTTTCCGTCAACACATGCAAGTTCTGGGCACTTGAAACACGTGAACAACCAACATATAATTGACCGTGTGAGAAGCATGGGGTTCCTCAATGAATGCCTGTCACTTTTAAGGTTTGGCCCTGGGATTTGTTGATCGTCATTGTAAAAGCCAATTTTAATGGAAATTGCAACCTCTTGAAATGAAATGGCAAGTTGTTGGGAATAATAGGTATGCGGGGAATCAAAACGCTGTCTCCTTTAACAGTTCCTGTAATAATGGTACATTTTATAATATTAATACCCAGCTCTGTGATACGAAGCCTAATGCCGTTGCACAGTCTGGGTTCATCAGGTTTACGCATCAGCATAGCTGGAACGCCAACTTTAAAGCTCCAACATATGGGACGGTACCCCCGTTAACTCCAGAGAGTTGAGAAATTTAACGGGGTAGGCAGTACTATCGTCATCAGCCATCACAGTGTCTATGGATGTGTATAACTTTGAATTGCCTGTGGTGATGTCTAAAATTCTCTTGTTTATTTTATTGACCCACTCGTTCTTAGGCGATAGCATTGCCCTCTCACACAACCATTCAGCATTACTTATATTAACATCCAAATCGGGGAAGACTTGCATGATAAGTTCGTCTTCTGTAGCTACTGGATGGGAAAATTCTTCGGAAAATTGAATTTTCCCATCTGCGTCCGTTTCTAGACGACCCTCACCAATTTTCAAAAGTTTATTTGCAAAGACACCTGATTCTTGGTCGTTGTACAGTCGGACGCGCATGTTGCATGTAAGATGGAGCTTTTCAATCCTATACCAGAGTGGCGACGCCTTGAGACATGCGTTTATTTCATCCGCCGGTGTGCCCTTCTCAATAACTGGTAGTGTCTGTCTAAAGTCGCCTGCGAGCAAAACGACAACGCCGCCCATCAACGTATGGTTGCCGCGGATGTCCTGCAGGCTGCGGTTCAACGCCTCTATTGCATGCTTGTGCGACATTGTGCACTCGTCCCATACTATCAACTTGCACTGTTGCAAAAGGACTCCCCGTCCGCTGTTTTTGGTGATGTTGCATGTTGGGGTTTCTTCGCTTGCAAGATTAAGCGGCAATTTGAAAATGGAATGTGCAGTCCGGCCACAGTTAAGCAAAGTTGCAGCAATGCCCGAGAAAGCTACAGCCAGAGTTATATTGCGGTCCTTGCGGATTTGGGCAAGCAGAAGATTCAGCACAAATGTCTTACCCGTACCCCCTGGGGCATCAAGAAAGACTAATCCCTCCTCTCCACTATTTACTCGGCACAAAATCGTTTCATAGACTTGACGCTGCTCAGGATGTAATCGTGGTACCATTTCATTGATCTGCACTTCTAAAACCGCGATATCGTAGTTTAGCTCCTTTACAACATCGCTTGACAATTCCCCTCTTCTCTGAGGTGTGGGTAGGCCGAAATCAGCAAGACATTTTCCAGATATGGAAATCATTTTAACTTCAATCAATACTAAAGCTTCGTTAATGATTAGATCATTATGAGTGCCATCCAGCCTATATGCAATATCTTCTGATAAAGCGTCCTTGTATTTATCCCACAGCTGGAGCGGATTTGATAGTCTGCAGGTGCTCACTAAAATCGCAAACAGGTCCCTAGCTTTGGCTGATGAGCGACAAAGGAAGGCTTCCGATATAATTGCGTCCCACTGGTTGTCATTTTCTAATAGTCCGCGAGCCTCACATGCTTCCCTAAACGTTACTCGCTCTTGACTGTCTACGGTTTTATGCCTCTGGAAACTTGTCGGGCCCCGCACCTGATTCAGCAACATTCGCAAGCAAAAACATTCAAAGTTGCTGACGTGCACAGTATATATCCGACCCAATGCGTCAATGCGTCTCCTGCCTTCACACCTGGCCAGTTTTCAACCGGTGTTCCCTGTACACGACGCTTCCATTCCTTCCTAGATGCATTCCTTATATAGTACCGTGGTACATCAGAGTAGAGCAGGGTTTTGGCAAAGTTGTCATTTTCGCACAGTTCGAAGAATGCAGTCAGTGTTGTTTTCGGTGGTGTAGCCACTCTGTCTAGGAAATTCTGCTCAGTGAAGTATACTCGCTCGCCATTGGGTAAGTGAATTGCCAGGTGGGTGACAGCGGGGTATCTCTCGTGCAGCGGTAAGCCCAAGATCCTCGATGCTGCTTCGTTGCTGCTGACGTAACTACTTGCCCTAAGTGTTTGCACTTCATCTCTGAGGGTAATACCGGCGTTATATTGTTGGACACTAAAAACAGCTTGGTCATTTTCTTTGCAAATATATTTGCAAATGTATTTAATCGCTTGCACAGAACTGCAATATTCAACATTTAAATGTGTATTAAATATTTTAGACAACAGGGGCGAATACGGCACAATCCAACTATTGTCCACTTCAACTTCCACAGGACCGCCACGAATTTTAATTTTAGTAGTCCTACCACCATGATCGGGTGCTCTCCGCCTGTATAGGGGATATCCATTGTTATTTGTCTGCGTATCCTTCAATAGTGCCCGGGGATACCTTTTTGTGCACTTTCCGTCCTTCATGCAAGGAGACAATTGGTTTTCTACGCCGCAGGGTCCGTGAATTATGTTTTTTATAATAATTTCATGTAACTTTTTATCCGTACTCGGGTCAGAGATCTCGGCACTAATAATGTCATCAATTTGGGTGGGACATATTTTTTCTTTAAGCCACAGCAACAAATGTACGTGGGGCAATCTACGTTTTTGCCACTCAATCGAGTACAAAAAGCATTGAGCCTCTCCATATATTTGGCCTTTAGTAAGTAGAGCTACTAATTTATGGACCTTTATATTGAACACCCTAGCTATGAGATCATGTCTGTCGTTTGCCGTCTGGCCAGGCATGAGCGCTTCAGTTATTTCTGTCCAGGCAGGGTTTCACGTGAACGTAATAAATAGGTCTGGTCGCCCGTAGTTGCGAACGTACGCAAATGCGTCCTGTGTGTACTCGTGAAGATATCTCGGGATGTTTACAAAAGATGAGGGAAGGATTACTATTTTCCCTAAATTGTTGGGGTCGACATTACCATATCAGTTCTTATGGCGTCCTGTAAGTGTACGTAGCTCTCGGCTCGCAGTCTTGTCTGATTAAGCGCTATGTATCTCAAGCGCTCACTTTCTATTTTGACATGCATATCTACCAGAAATTGGTTCAAAAGTTGCCTACATCGCAGTAGTAAATTAAAATAATTTCGCCGGAACATCATATGGAACGCGTAAAAGTTCATGTAGGATACCTTTTTGTTTGATATTGGACGGCTAGTAGCTGGATTAATTAATTGGATGTCAAAGTGATATCCCTCCTGTCCTTTCCAAAATATGAGTGGGTACTCTAAAGCATCGTAGAACTGGTGCGTGTCGGCGATTCTAGAAAGCGTGGCGTCACGTGCTCGTAGAACAATGTCTCTTGCTGTGGTGTGCTCGCTGCCTGCAATCACGACTGCTATTTCTTTGCTAGTTGGAGCATTGTAGCGTCGCTCGTGTTGTCCGCGCGGAACTCAGTCGGGGTGGACTACTAACTTACAGCTTTCATCGGGCATGTTGTCAAGTGCCATTTTAAATTCCCTGACTAAGACGTTATTGTCGTGCAGTACTCGTTGTATTTTACGGGCCGTCTCTTTATAAACTCCTGTACTTAGCCTTGACCGTCGCTCAATTTCGGCTTCCTCGTCGCCCATGATATAGATCTGTAAGAACTGTGGCTGCGTGTTCGAAGTAGGCAGTAGAGACCCAATTCTATGATACACTTGACCTTGAATGGTAAAAGTTGGTGAAAATCCTGGCATTACGATCACTCTGTCAGCACCAAGAGATGTCATATGGAAACATAAATTATATTTTCTAATATTATTCAGAAAACGCTGTGATTCCACTGTCTCGTAAGAAAATAAATATTTTAAAGGCTCCACCGGTTCCTCTATTAAAGGAACGGAAACTTTTCCTCCAGAACAACACATTCCTGCAGTTTCTTCCTTCCATTTTAGTGCCCTGCAAAATTTACACTCTTTACTTATCCTCTCCATTTTGATAAGCCCGTGACTGGCGTAGTCAAGAGTTGAATCATATTCAAACGCAGCTTTATCAAATACGGACCACGTGTTTCTTGTAAACGTTTGCCGTCGCTGTATTTTCCGCTCAGCAATGGCTCGCCGTCGATTTTCTGCCTCTTTGTAGGGACGAGAAGCCCTACAATACTATCTAAATGTTTACAGTGAATATCATTTTATCTTTATAAATGTCTTTCTCTATTTTGATGTCTTTTCTCTATTTTTTTTCCAATAATATCCTCTTAACAGAAAATGGTAAATAACAATTTAAGCCCCCTGTAATAATCCCACATAATACCCTATAATTCAAAAGAAAAGATGGCTCTTAGGTAAAGGAGTCGAATGGCCACGTCTCAAAAAAATAAATAAATAAACAAATAAATAGATAAATAAAATTCTCACCCCACAACAGACCCCCACATGCAAATTTTTACAGTGCTGCCCAATCAAAAAACAGGCATAAATAAGCAGCCTAATAGACATTGACCAATAGAAAAAAATCAACGCCCCTGCAAAACAAAAAATAAAAAAAAAGAGAAACGGGAGGTGAAGCGAGAGATGATTCGGACCCCAAGAGACCCTCACGGACAGAGAAGATAGAAGATTTGGGGAATGCTCAGATGAAGTCCTGCCCGGAGCGCACTCCCTGGATTCCGTACGAAAGAGGCCTCCCAAAGATGCTAACCAGCATAAAATCTCAATAGGTGAGAATTTAATATCATGTTTCTTTCTATGTGGCCATTTCCCCCCTTTTATATATATATATTTAAAGACAAGAGCCTTTAATCCGTAAATCAAAAAATAATATGAATAGTTATTACCCCTTTTTTTTATGAGAGGATTTATTTTGTAATTCTTGATATATTATTTAGCACGGTCATTAAACAGAGTTAACCTTATTAATTCCAGTCACTTTATTCATTTTATTTATTTTATTTGTATTACATAATATTATAATATTCAAAATGAGAAGAAACAGAGTACTGATGATAGGGAATAAGACCATTTTTTATTAATATTATTACTGTAAGAAAGTTTTACTTTAGTAACTGGAAGGAGGATTTATGTGTGTTGCGAGACGCATGTAATTGATCACGCCAATCATATTTCCTGCATGATCCATTCAATTAACCAAAACAGGGGAGTAGATGTAGGGACGAGAAGCCCTACAATACTATCTAAATGTTTACAGTGAATATCATTTTATCTTTATAAATGTCTTTTTCTATTTTGATGTCTTTTCTCTATTTTTTTCCCAATAATATCCTCTTAACAGAAAATGGTAAATAACAATTTAAGCCCCCTGTAATAATCCCACATAATACCCTATAATTCAAAAGAAAAGATGGCTCTTAGGTAAAGGAGTCGAATGGCCACGTCTCAAAATTAAATAAATAAACAAATAAATAGATAAATAAAATTCTCACCCCACAACAGACCCCCACATGCAAATTTTTACAGTGCTGCCCATTCAAAAAACAGGCATAAATAAGCAGCCTAATAGACATTGACCAATAGAAAAAATTCAACGCCCCTGCAAAACAAAAAATAAAAAAAAAACAGAAACGGGATGTGAAGCGAGAGATGATTCGGACCCCAAAAGACCCTCACGGACAGAGAAGATAGAAGATTTGGGGAATGCTCAGATGAAGTCCTGCCCAGAGCGCACTCCCTGGATTCCGTACGAAAGAGGCCTCCCAAAGATGCTAACCAGCATAAAATTTCAATAGGTGAGAATTTAATATCATGTTTCTTTCTATGTGGCCATTTCCCCCCTTTTATATATATATTTTTTAAAGACAAGAGCCTTTAATCCGTAAATCAAAAAATAATATGAATAGTTATTACCCCCCTTTTTTTTTATGAGAGGATTTATTTTGTAATTCTTGATATATTATTTAGCACGGTCAATAAACAGAGTTAACCTTATTAATTCTAGTCACTTTATTCATTTTATTTATTTTATTTGTATTACATAATATTATAATATTCAAAATGAGAAGAAACAGAGTACTGATGATAGGGAATAAGACCATTTTTTATTAATATTATTACTGTAAGAAAGTTTTACTTTAGTAACTGGAAGGAGGATTTATGGGTGTTACGAGACGCATGTAATTGATCACGCCAATCATATTTCCTGCATGATCCATTCAATTAACCAAAACACACCACCATAATCCCTATACTCTTCAAGAGATTCATTAACACGTTGGGTTGCCATATATTTAGCGTGTTGTTGCCGCCTCAGTTGTGATTGCTCCAGAGTTTCAGCAGCGCGTTGGGTTGCCAAATATTCAGCGTGCTGTTGCCGCCTCAGTTGTGATAGCTGGTGCAAGGCACTGGTGCAAGGCAAGTGAGGACTTGGAGAAATGGTGTAAATCCTGTTATGATTGCGCGGCACGTAAAGGCCCACAGAAACGAAGCTGTCCAACTTCTGGAAATTTCCCGAACAATCTGGGTCCGATAGAGGGGTATAAAAGAAGGCTCATCGGGCCAAATCCGGATCAGTAATCAGACAGTTTCGCCAATGCATGCATTGCTATTGAAGGCGTTCTGAGCCTCTTTGTATGAGACTTGCTTTATGTATTATTGCTATACAGTTTGTACTGTGGATTCGATGTTGATAGCTGTTATTTAAGCTGTGTTTATTGGTAGAATTGAAGCTGATACTCAGTTTATAGACCTGTATTCTTCTGGAATTTTCTGTAAATAAGCTACTGAGCTTTTGCAAGTTTCGCCTTTCATTGTCGGACAACTCACGAGCTCCCAAGTACTCAAAAATATAATGACTAAAAGTGTTTGTATTTTTGTTCATTATGAATATAACTAGTTAGTTGTAAGGCAACAAAGGCGCCCGTTGAAAAATGATCATTTCATTTTTTTTACTTCTTACTTCAAATAATTCATTTGCTAACAAAACCGTGCGATTTTTTCGCACATTATTTATCTCTTTGTTACCTTAAAAATTTAAAATTATTATTATTATTTTTTTTATAGACTTTTTTAGATCATAACAACATCATATAGTCGCAAATTTAATATTTTATAGTTTTCTTTTTCTTTTTTTCTTTTTTTCACGTGAAAGCATATTTTATTTTATGCTGGAAAAAAAAAAAAAAAAACTAAAAATTTAAATGTCTATTTTAAAGTTATGTCTATTTTCATATTTTAATTAATTAAAAAGAATCAATATCTCGTTACAAATAGGGTAACAAATGAAAGGGGCAATTTTTCGGAATCCGTCGGAATAAAAAGCTTATCGATCAGACAATTAGATTTTTTTAAATTAACTAAAGTATGAAAATTAGGTGGAAACTTGCGTTCGCACACAGACAGAGTCCAAGGAAATCTCTTAGTCTTTTTAAGCGTGGCAGAGTCAGTCAGTGAAATATGCGTAACTATATATGCTGATTTTCTTAAATATCTCCAAAATGAAGGAACACGTAAAGACGAAAAAGGAAGATGCATAACTGGATGTTATAATAAACCTATAAACCAATTTGCAACCTTCTACGTCCAACCGTTTTTAGATACACTCTCGCATACATACACATATATATATATATACAGATTCACGAAATATCGTGTAAAGTCATAGATATCTGTAAAACGGGAGCTCGTATTAAAGCCAAAGATGGTGTTATACAACTAGCTCTATAATGGTAGGTCATATAAATGACCAAAACCTTTGTATTTTTGGTCATTATGAATATAATTTTCATAGATATCTCCAGAACGGTATGTTACAGAAAGGTCAAAAAGTAAGGCGCACAACTAGATGTGATAACAAACCTATATACCAATTTTCAACATCCGACGTCCAATCGTGTTTGAGTTATGCGAGATACACAAATACGCGCACACACACACACATACGTACATACACACATCGTGAAAAATCTAGGAAATTCGTAAATAACTCAAAAACGTGAGCTCGTGTCAAGACTAAAGGTGGAGTTTTACAGTTGACATCATGACAATCACAAACATAAATTTGCAAGATTCTACGATCATTCGTATGTGAGCTATGGGACATACAATATCGATTTTGCTAATCGGTGTTACAATACTTCCTTTGAAACCTTTGGACGGCCCCTGCCTGCCTGGGCTCGGCCAAGCTTAACGGGTTGGATGCCGTCCGCCGGAGCGAATAAATCGCCAGATCACCGCGTGGAAGCTGCTGGGCAGCAATGTAACTAGATCGCCAAAGCTCAGGAATTGCAGCACGCTCCAGATGTTAAGGAATTTGGAATAAGTGCACTAACTAGCTGAGAGTCGAAATAACTGGAATTATACAAAATTAAAACAATTTTGAATTTAGGCAGGGAGGAAAAAAAAAAAAAAAAACGCTGGGGGAGCCGCTAAAGTTAGTTGTGCACACAATAATTAAAGCCGAAAGAGGAGGCCATTTGAAAAGGGGTAGGGGACAACACTTATGATTTGAGAAAGACGAGGGAGGAACAATGAGATTATAATTTAAAAATAATAATAATAATTACGTGAAGCCACTGGGGGATGGAAGATAGTTTTGGGCGCATAGCGAAATTTTTGAAGTTTTTGAAGTGGCAAGGCCTAATCCTAATTGGGAGGGAAATTACTATGCGCAGGGAGGCCGAATGGAGAAGAGAAAGAGGGGCAATCACAATTTCGATCCACCACGGGGGGATGGTTCCCCGCGTTGGTAGCCCGACGACTGCTAAACGACCCCATCGAGCACTTGACGGTGCAGCACAGACTAACGAGGACCAGACACCGCCACACCTTCGTAAAAAAAGAATAAAATAAATATAATAAAAATGATAATAAAAATAAAGTAAATAAAAATAAAATAGAATAAAAATAAAATAAAAATATAGAATAAATTAATTAATTAAAGTAGGTAAGTAATTAAATTAAAATTGGTGCGGGTCAAAACTTGGTGAGTACCAAAAAGAAATGTGACAGGAAATAGTTCTAGGCTTAACAAGGAAAGTATTACCCCTACAATTGAGAAAAAAAAAAGTGCGTGTCAAAATTAGATGAGTACCAAAAAGACTAAGTTTCCGGGATTTGTATGTTGTGCGACCTGTTATGTCCTGCACTCTTGATGATATTGTAGATACAATACTTCCTTATACTTTGTATAAAAATGTAAAAATAAACATTCCAGGTATGAATAGTAAATACATATTTTCAGGCAAGAAAAGAAAATATTGCATGTACATCAAAGAAAAGAGAGAACAGACTCTATACTCATTCTATATATTAAAGAAATCTTTAGCTTCCTACTCTGTTAAAATTTTAAATGATTTTTTTTTTTTCAAATGCCATATTAACTGTCTTTTAAGTATTCTTTTGTATGTAATTATTGTTTTCCGGTCAATAATTGAGTATGCCAAGTTTTGGCAAAAGTCGGTAACTCAAAAACGGATCTAATGATTTTCTTGAAAATTATTACATAAATCCATTTTAGATAACCTTTCTTATGTATTACGTGGTTATTAAAGGAAAATTAACAGTCATCCTGATTAGGTAGATCAGTATTGGATGTGGGAAATTAATGTTTACAAAAATAGATAAACCGAATTTTTTCTTCTTACTATTTTTTAATTCGCTATGTAAATTTATAATATATATCTTTACATGTGTATAAACTTTCTCTTACCGGAACTTTTTTAGGTTTCTAATTTGTTAGGTCAATTTTATGTATTCTGATCATATTATCTCTTAAATATGCATATACAGATAATACGCTGGTTCTCATAATTATAAGGACACCCGTTTTTCTATATTAACTAAACACTGAACACTATTATTTAAACATATATATTTTTTAAATTATTTGAATTTCATCAATAGACGATATTTAAAAAGTTTTATCGTTTTTCTATCTTCAAAAACTTTAAATACTGTCAAAAAAGATGATTTTTCAGGTGTTCACAATTATAAGGATAGCTCGAATCTTAGTAATTTTCCTTTTCAGTTATTCTTTAAATTAATATTTTATGGGGTCTCTTTTTAGGGAGAAACAGTCAGACATTCTCTCTGGTATATATATATATATATATATATATATATATATATTTAGGCCACGGGAAAGGCAATAATACAGAAGTTTCCTTCTTTAAACTATTTTCTATTGCTTAAGAAGTAGAGCAAAAATGTATGTCTTGTTGAAAAAAATATTATTACCTCCCAAAATCTAACAAAAATCTGAGAATTCCACGTTTAAAATTTTCGGATATTCTCTTGATGTTCATAATAATAGAAAAATTACTAAATTCATTCTGCCTTCAGTAGAAACAGCTTCCCAGAGCACCACATATCCACCTCTAAACTGCCCGACTCATATCTGCCTTCAAAAAATATGCTCTCTCTTTCGCTATCTTCAGATCGTGACAGTAACTTTTAAAACCATTTGGTTAATCAAGAATAAAATGTTTTTCATCCGAAAATACAACATTTTACCATTTAATATTGTCTTTATTCAACTTTAACACAGACGTTCTTTCCCCCATTAAATGTTTATTGATTATTGCAGATTTTTTATTCATTTTAACATATTATTAATTAATTTAAACATGCATAAATGTGGACCCCAACCTTTGTTAAAAATTTGATTTTGCATCAGATCTCTCTCTTATCGAACCAGCAGTTCAACGTTTGATCACATTTCCTTCAATTTTAGATCTTCGAATTTTATTAGAAATTTGGCGGATTGAAATTATTCTCCCACTTAAAAAACACATTTATCATACTTCACTACATGAACGTTCTTTTTTTCGAGCAATTATCAGTAATATCCATCCAAGAAAAATTGAAGGCTTATATATGAATTAATCTAGCCCAGTAGTTAACAAATTCGCATGTCAATTGTAATTTATCCGCTAGTAAGTTAAATAAAACGAAAAAATCTGGATTGTCCCTATAATTATGAACATCTAAAAACGTGGAGAAAAAAATATTTTGCATTTTTTTTATTAATTTTATTTCATATTAAAAAAATTATAGCAGTTTTGGTTTTTAGAATACTAGATATATTAAGTGCACCTAGTATAATCTTGTTCACAATTATTTTTACATTAGTTATTTCAAAACATAAAGTGTCCTTATAAATATTTTCTTAATTTACTGGTCGGTCATCGCCCACCTAGCGGTCCACCTAGTGGTCAGTCATCGCCCACCGTTATTAAGAAATGAATGTATTTTCAAATTTGCCATATTCGAAAGAAAAAAAAAAGGGGGGGGGGGACAAATTGTCGTTGTAATTAACCAATATTTAAAGAAAAAAAAATTTAAATTTAACTGTGTTTTTTTATTAAAATGTTGGAATTCAAGTCCTGAAATGTAATTTAAATTTAATTACTTATTAAAATTAACTTCAGTGTAAATTAAGTAAAATCATCGCTAGTTTAATTGCCGAAGCTACGATACCTATATATCTCTATATAAAATATTACTTTTCTTTCCTATTCTACCCAAATCAGACTCGATATTAGAAAAGTAACATAAATTGTTGCAGTTTAAATTTGTTATAATATACATTATTTTAATATTATTTTTGTAATTAGAGTTTTTTTTTTTTTTTTTTTTTTTTTTTTTTTTCAGAATCTTTTTTTTTTTTTTTTTTTTTTTATGATTTCCTCTATTTTATCTAAATATTTTGTCCTTAATTTGGCAGTTTATAGCGCTGATCTAAAAAGAATAAACCCAAGGACTTCCATTCCTTGATACCCTTGTCCCTCGCACTGTAGATAGCTTTTCCACCACCATCTATCGTAAAAATTTTGCAGTCTCTCTACCTCCCCATTCGCGTTCATGTCATCCACCTACCCCAAAAATGGCTGCGTTCTACATTTTTGCTAACCGTGCCCTTAATATTTGTTCTTATTCTGTTTTATTCAACTCTGATTTCAAATACCTGAAAGCCATAGAAACTGACAAAATTTATAACCCTTCTATTATATACAAAGCTATCCAAAAATTACAACTCCCTCGTATTTCGTCTACTAAATCAGTCTCTTCTAACATCAATATTGTTTAATCCTATTTTTTTAAATCCAGTCATTCCATAGCAAAAATTCTGAAACAATATGATTTTAAAATAATTTTTTTGCCTTCCAATAAACTCACTTTTTCTCAATTAAAAGATCCTATATATGTGTATAATTCTTGGGGCATCTATAGTATTTTCTGCCAATGTGGTTTATCATACATCGGACAAACTGAAGACAGTTTTAAATCCCATATAAAAGAATATATTAATTACGTCCGTATGCAAGAAGACAATAAATCCGTTGTTTCTAAGCATTTTGCTGGGAGGAAAACCATAATTTTAAATTTGATTCAGCTGAAATAATTTGCATGTCTAAACCCACTCATGAAATCGATTTCTTTGAAGCTTTTTATATGCATTTATAAAAATCTTAATTGGGATTTTGCTGTACCCTATTTGAAATATTGTTGGAAATTTTACATTCAGTCCACATTTTCTTAATTTTTCTACATTTTTCAGAACTATTGTTTCTAAAATTTCTATTGGCCAATCCCCACACCTTTCACGTAATTCTATTGGTTGAATAGAATTCGGTCACGTTTATTTATTCAAGAGCACTTCTCTTTTATTTCTTTATGCACTGAAGACGATACGCTAAATGCTACCGATACATATGTCTGCTTTCCATTTTTTTCTCTTCGGTGTTCCGTACGTTGTAGTTTTACTTGTTTTAATAATCCACCGCCAAGTCTCCTTTAAATATTAAATACAATACAACAGTCTTAAGCTATTTAAAGTTTGCTTAAGTAATAGTAAATCATTTAAAACTTAAAAATCTTATATGTGCATATATATATTAAATAATTAGTTTATGTTATTTAATAAATATTTATTATGCTGATAAATAATCCCTGCTTAATATTATTTGGTTTACTAATTGTAATCAAGATTATTCGTAGAATTTTAATATAATATAAATAAAAAGTAACAGTTCCGAGGTAACATTGAAATCTTCAAATAAACTTCATGTTTGCTTGGACATTTCATACTACTTACGATTAGCATGGCTTCTAACGTGTGCTTTAAGAATTTATTTCTGATGAAGTTTTATTTGTTCTAAATGTAGGTTCTAATCTACATTATTTTCTTTCATTTTATTGAAAATAATATTTTAATTGTAAGATTGAGTTACTTCAGTGTATTTTGTGTAACACCGATCGCAAAAAATGAAACCTTTCATATTTTAGCTAAATCTGGAGATGATAACTCCTAATTTAATTGCCTTTGCATTCTGAGCCCTTTGTTTTCTTATTTATTCAATTGTTTGTGTCTTATTCCATAAATTCAACTATACTTTTTTCTTATTTTGTTATTGTCAGTTCGAATAGAAAACATTTGATTACAATCAATTAAGAACTCCTTATGTTACTGTATGTTTTGTATTCTTATTGGAATTATTTTAAAGTGAGTATTCTTGTACTTTTTTTTTTTTTTAATAAAGGTGTAAAATAAAATAAATGAATGAATGAATAAATAAATACAAATAAAAATAAAATAATAATTAAATTAACTAGTTACCAAATTGGTTTTTGTGGGTTTTTGTGGCGAATTATTAATCTGTTTATTTTTCATTTTCATTTTTCTTGTTATCATAAAAGTATATACATATATGCATATATATATATATATGTATAATATTAATAGCGTAAATAATACACAAACATTTCATGTTAAATATTTATTTAACAGCGTAAATCTGACTGAAAATAACATAAGTTATCAATGTCTTAAATTTATTATTTAAATTGTATAAAAGAGAATTACGAATGTCAAGCACCATTGATTCGAATTACATTCACACACTAAGTATATAATTAATCATAATTGCATTCTTCAAAATAACCATTTTTTTTTTTTCAAAAAGTCGGTATACCATAATGGGTTAGTAGCTCCAGTATGTTAGATGATATACTCGTATATCTTTATTACAATGAACGTAATTTTAACTTTAACAATATACAATTTTATCGATAAATTGTTTATCTTACAACACATTCTGACTTTACCAGTAAATTTGTTTATTAACGAATTTATCCATAGGATTATTATTATTTTTTTTTTTTGCTAATATATATATATATATAAAGTGAAGAATTTTAGAACGTTATAAAATTCAGCAATTAATAGATATAGGATTAATATCAACAACATTCATACAAAAGTGATTTTAATTCAATTTAAAAGTTAGCACTCATTTCTTCTGTGATTTTCACTTACAGTGTATTAATTAATAGATAAACTCATTTTAAACAACTTACGCTAGTGTTTACAAATAAGACCATAACACTATGGCCTATTGAGTGCAATTTTTATCATGCGATATTCAGGAAAGTTATCAAACTGAAACCGAAAATTTCATAAAATCATAAAAAGAGTAACAGAAAATGATAATTGAAATTGGAAGTACTCAAAAATAGAAGGATTCCATCGTCAGGGAACATGTCTTTCTTAGAGCAGAGATATAGCAATATTTCGAATAGCTATATACATATAAAGGTGGAGGATGGTTGAGCAGATGTTTGATTAAGGAGATAATGTGGTTGGTGTTTGTCAGGATCGGTTGGGTGGAGTCATACACTTAAACAACATTAAAAAAAAAAAAGTTAAATTCAGAATTCAATTTAAAATTCTCCATTTTCAAAAATATTATCTTTTGTCCGTGTTTATTATATTATTGGGCATGAAAATTTCTAAAGATGTTACTATACCCATGAAACCTCTCCCTGAATTAAAACTTAAATTTTAATTGTTCCATTTATTTATATTTTTTTCACGTGTTTTTTTCTTTTTAATAAAAATTCAATACAATTTAAATCTAATAAACCATGGCCCAAATTTAATTTTCATTACATATATATATATATATATATATATGTATGTATATATATTATGTTTTTGATTTCTATTTAATTCGCTTTTTATATTTATTCTAATTTAACTGTTCAGCTACTTTGGCTAAGAAAATTATCTCACAATTATCTCACAATATTTTCTTAGGCAAGAATTTAACTCACAGGCGGGACAATAGATATAGTAATTTATATAGATCTATCATTCCCATGTTATCGATCAAAGAATTTTGATGCGGGAAAAAAAAAAAAAAAAAAAATTGACCTCGGCCATTAAAAAGGATTAAAACTGGCATAGGAATACAATAGAACCATCGCTGAATGCTGATGCATATTCTGAATGACGAAACTTGCGTAGCATTTAATTTTTTGAATAAATATATTCAAGCACGTAAGATAACTCTTTCCATAAATAAGTTACATTTTACATATCATTTTGCATCTGTTATATTTCACTAATTTATTTCAGTTTTAATTTTCATTATCATTTGCTTTGTTATTATTATGATGTAAATATTGTTATTATATTTCATGTTTTTTTTTTTTTTTTTTTTTTTTAAGATTTTATATTAGTAAAATGAAATTTTCAGAGTTCTTTCAAATATAGTTACTAGCGGCACAGGTAAAAACAGCTCGTTTTAATGTTTTAATATATACATATATATACAAATTAAAATAAAAGGAAGGAGTAAAAAAAAAAAAAATAACAAAACATACATATTTTGTTTTAACACTTCTTGCAAAGAAATAAATTTTTAAATGATACAAAGAAATAACGAAACAAAAGCAATAATCACGTAAATTGTCAGTTTTCAAAATGTACTGAATAATAAAAAAAAAAATCTTGAAAAAAAAAAAAAAATCTCTTTATATCTACATGCACTATTTTAAACCAAGCAGCACGCTAGATATATGAACACAGTATGAAATAGTGCCATAAATAAAAGTAGGGAAGACTGTTTAAAACAAGCAATTATATCAAAAATATTAATCGCAAAGTTGGCGATAATATGTTAAAAGATGCTAATTAATAGCTGTACCGTAATTTACTATAGTTCGTGTAATGTGTTCTGGTTAGAGAATTGTTCAAGGCACAGAAATACTACAGTTTTTACAACTTTTTAATAATAATAATAATTTAAAAAAAATACGTAGATGTTATTTATAAAATTAAAAAACGGAGATAATTTGCAGAACGTTCAATGTTAGTTTATGAATTATAAGTTTTTTATTGGTTTCTATTTATTAAACATCGAATAGTTAAATACATCACCTCATACGGACAAAATTAAATAACTTGAGTCATGTGAACCCTGGAATAATGAATTACAAAAATCTAGATACCAAGATAAAAGAATAATAGTAATAATGATAATATTAACAGCGGTAAAAAAAAAAGAATAAATAAATAAAAACACGTTATACCTCATGGGACTAATGTGAAAGTTGTACCTCACGGGACTAATGTGCAAGTTGCACCGAACGAAAAAACTATTTCTTTCAACGAAAATGCCTACTAACCCTGGACGATAGGTCTAATATACTGTATCATATTACCTATCGTATTTATCATAATATAACTCAATACTTATTTCTCTTCCTTCTTCGACTCGTTTTAATACGCATTTTTTATATGCATGAACAGCCCTCGAAAAACAAAAACAATAAATCATTAAATTCATTTTTTTACTTATTTTTATTTCATATTATTTCACGCGCACTTTTTATTTCCTAATTCAAAATTATTAAAAAAAACTTTTTCGATATCGCTTGTAACGATACTGATTATTATTAATTTTCTTTTATTTTTCTTTCTTTAATAATAATTAACAAAAAAAGATTTTGATGAAATTCTGGCAAAAGTAGAATTTAGTTTAGGACGGAGGACTATTAGTTTTTTTTTTTTTTTCAAATTATAACATCGTTTTTAAATTATTAAATTATATTTTCGATAAATTTTAGATTTCGACAAATGTCCAACTATCGAAATCGACAACGCAAAAATCCCAGATTGAGACTAATAGGCCCTCAGTCCTAAAAAAAAAAAAAAAAAAAAAAAAAAAAGACGCTATGCAATAACCATTCTTTCATTTATGTTATTTTATTTATTTGTTTATTTATTTATTTTTAATGATCACAATGAGAAAATTAACTTTGTCATGTTTCGCATTATTCTACTGAAGGTAAAATACTATTATACTAATACATATCATGCAAACATTTCAATAAAGAAATTACCTGGAGTGCTTTGCCTTAGGTTTTCGGAATATATATATATGTGTGTGTGTGTGTATGTATATTTATATATACAATTATTAAAATCTGAAAAAAAAAAATGTTTCAAAATAATTTATTACTTAAATAAATATTTAAGTAATAAACCTAAATAAATATTTAAGTAATTAAACCGTAAATTTTATCAAATGTATTTAAAAACAATTAATTTCTCTAATATTCGAATATTCTTTTAACAAGATGCATGTGGTTGATTTTTAATGGGAATATAGTATGTACCCACACTTGTGTAAAAGGAAATATTTTTCCATTTCATTTCTTTAAGCATGTGGAATATCCTTTAAATGTGTATGTGGAAAAAGAACTGATTTTTAAAAAAAATGTTTTATGAAAAATCAGATAATAATGACACTATGAATTATACAGGAATGATATTTGGCATTTACACTGGACAGATACTGTCATTAATCGGCATCGATTCGTTTAAAACATTTGTGCTAATATTTAAAATATCAAATATTTTCAAAAATTCAGATGATCATAGTATATAACTAAGAAGATTTTGATTGCTACAAATTGTTAGATATTTCATTTTATTTGCTTCATAATATTATAGAGTCTTGAGAAAACGAATAATACATTTTATTAATTTTAAAAATTCTCTTTATGTGTGTAACTACCCGACAAAATAAAATCTGGCTTGTTTGTATTTAACATACAAATTTATAAATTTTTAAAACAAATACGAGTATAACAAAATTAGTTAATTGCATTAAATACCCGTTCAGTCTTTAAATCTTAAATGTATTTCTTTCCACAATCCCACCTTAAAATATTTTGTTGGAAAGTTTTACGAAGAACTGAGCCAATTTAGAAGCGCGTATTTACAAAATGAACTCCTTTGTCCGAAAATATTTATATTATTATTGGCCCGAAATTCTCGATGACCAATAGGAAGAAAAATAGTGTCCTAAATGTTTTTGCAATACATCATTTTCCAAGCTGTCATTTTATTTCTTACATCACCTGTGCCTATATTTTATTATGTACTGGCCGTATCACTTTTATATTTTGTCAAACGGTTACTTTTCACACTTTATCATAGTAATGACATGTTTTAAAACGGATTTTTGTTTAAATCATTCTTTATATCTATCTTTCATTTTACAGAACCTATCACTTTGAAATTTTGTCCAGTGTTTATTCTGCTTCTTTAGAATAGTAACGCTAATTTTTACTCCTGACATCAGAGTTCTATTTATTTATTTATTTATTTCAGATTTTATATTTATCAGGGATTTAGTTAAACGTAGTGACCAGCAAAGAGGGTGAAATTCGCTTTTTATTATAAATAAATAACTTTAAGAAAAAAAAAATCTTCATTTTATTTATGGATGATCACATCTTATACTATTAAGTGAGCAATATTTGTATATTTCACTGTTCTCGAAAACGGTAGCTCGGACAGTCACGAGATTTAACACAAAGGTGCCCCCCGAAGGATCATTGTGCACATCGAAGTCAGAAATTCGAATTTCTGTTTAATTTTCTTTTAATAATTAAAATATGAAAATAATAAGCTAATAATAGCAAAAAATTAGCCATTTAAATTTAATCCATAATTTAATTGTTGCTAAAAAAAAAAAAAAAAAAAAAAAAAAAAATACGAGTTTATTTTTTTTCAACAAGAAAATAAATACATTTATCTAAACATGAACAATACTACACACTACTGATCGCAGAGCTTCCAAATTTGGCATATAGGTACCTGGGACCCTGCAGATGTGCACCTCATCGAGGTTTTTTTCGAATTTCGAGTTTGAATTTTTTAAATTAATGTTTTTTCGATTTTAAACATTGGCTTTTATGTTTTATTTTTCATGAATTTATTCTTCGATTGTAATCGTCTGCGTATCTTAGCAACGGCTATATTATGCAATTTATTTTTTATTTAATACATTTATTTGAGGGCGAATTTTTTTTCTCTTTTTAATTTATTATATTTATTGAAAATAAAATGGCAATGCAGTAGAAAAAAATTAAATATATTAAATTTAAAATTTAAAAACGTATTTATAACAGTTATGTTTATGTATAATTTTTGTAGTATAACAACAATTATTTTTCATTTGTTAATTTAATTTCTTTAATTTTTTTTTTTTATTATTATTTTTTTCTAATTTATAGTATTTGTCAGGAAATAATGGTAGTATATAGTAGAAAGGATTAAACCGATTGGAATTTATTTGTTTTTTATGTATTTAATTCCTTCTAAAAGAAAATCTACTTTTTATTTTATTTCATTATATTGGTCGGAATCAAATTGTAATACAGTGTAAATAGCATGAGCAATAAAATACTTGGTTCAAAAATTAAAATATTTAATAGACGTTGAGATACAGTTATCTTTAAAATCGTAGTTCTTAAATAATGGCAGACCC
Organism: Salticus scenicus; assembly: GCA_963930645.1. NCBI lineage: Eukaryota > Metazoa > Arthropoda > Arachnida > Araneae > Salticidae > Salticus > Salticus scenicus. The sequence goes on along the minus strand of OZ005650.1, from coordinate 245,809,770 downwards.
GCCTATCGTCAATAAATACCCACATTGAAATACATAGGAAAGAGATTTCTGCAGGCAGTGGGAACCTGCTCCCGATACAGTGCGGCCAGAGAAAGAGCTGCCGTAGTCAGCGAGTACCCGATGCGAGGTCTAGAGCGATTCCAATGTAATTATTTTAGTTTTTATTTATAATGTGATGTGAAAAATAAATAATGATCCAATTCTTTTGGGGATTCATTTAAATATAGTGGCCATCGAAGCGGGCGTAGCTTGCTAGTAATACTTTAATCAAGCAAAAGAGAAAGGAAGGAGAAGAACACATGAAATATTGTGCCTGATATATTCGATGAAATATATAGATATTTATTTACTATCATTTATATCTATCAGGCATGAAGTTTTATTTTTAATTAATATTTTATATTAGACAAATATGAAGTGTAATGTAGCCTTTATTAAATCTTCATAAAGTTACACTGGTATAAAAATTTGATTTTTTTAAATTTTTATTATTATTATTTACACACACACACACACACACACATATATATATATATATATATATATATATATATATATATGTGTGTGTGTGTGTGTGTGTGTGTGTGTGTGTGTGTGTAATTCATGAATATTTATTGTTTTTTTCTAAACCTTTATATTTTGGAGGATGTCCAAAACTGACACTTATTTCTACCCATCACGCACGTTTTTTTTTTTTTTTTTTTTTTTTTTTTAAATAATCTCATAGAGATATACAAAATAAATCACTAATTTTATTCAATTGAAGTAAATATATTAAATCTCATAATCAAACAAACAATTCCTGCATGGCATATTTATCATTCTGCATTGCCTCGTGTTGAAATGTGAAAGCATTTCTTCTTACTTATGTTGACCCTCTGAACACGCGTCTTTGTTTTCATGCTTTCCACTCCCACCTATCTCTTCTATTTTTATTTATTATTATTTTTTATAATCATTCAGCAAATATTATTTTTAAATAAGAAATAATCACTGAAAATGTTTTTCACAATCAACAATCATGAAAATTTTGTCGATTATCAATAATTGAAACAAAAATCAGAAATACGTTAAAGCAATGAAAGGGCGTAAACTCTTTCGTTGTTTTCACGCCAGATAGCGGTAAAATGAGGTTTAAAAAAAATGACGTGGTGGAACGTTTTTACTGTTGTTTTTGGCTTTAGTGAATCATAATCTATAATAAACAGTAATAATAATAATAATAATATGGAGTTTTTTTTCTTTTTTTATGCTGGCCTGTGTTATTAGTATTCTATTAATAAAATGGATAATAATAATATATTCTTTCTTTCTTATTCTTTGTGTTTTAAAAAAATTCGTCAAGTAAATAGGCAAAGAAAACATTCAAAATATTATTACAAATATCTAGTCCAAAAATCAAAGCTACTTTTCTCTTGTTTCGTTTCAATTGAGAAGTGCATATTTATTCAGCAAGATCTCATATTACTTCGCCTTTCAGCTTCGCCTTTTCCAAGAATTTCGTCTTTCGAATTATTAGAATAGAGAACTGGAATCTTGAAGATATTCCATAGCAAAGCAAATCAAATAAAGATTTTATATTTGCAAGGAACTAAAATTTTTAAACAATATAATTTCAATAAAAGTTCATCCATTTGATTTTGTTTTTGTCATACTTATTAAATAATTTTTCTCAAATAATAAGTAATTACATTATCCTGTTATGTAAATAAAAATGAAATACATATCTTTAATCTAAGACAAAATGAAGATTATTGATATTATTAATAATTTTTCATAAATCTAATAATTAGGAATAGTATTAGGAATAATCTAATTATTAGGAATATTATTTAACATACTTATTTTTATTGCTTCAAAACTAACAGTTAAAATAAATAAATAAATAAAATGAGGGTACAAACTGAGAAAAATTTCTGTAACTGGCATCTAGAATCTAGATTGTGGTTCTAGTAAAAATAGTTCCTTGCCATCCTTATAAGTCCTACTTCCCTTTGAAAGCTGGTTCTAGGAACCCCTATTAGAATTCTATAGAATTTGTCTATATTATAGAGGTCAAAGTTATTTTAAAATAACAGCAAACAAACGTGAATACAAGAGTCGTGTTTTAGCAAATATAATCTTGGTTTATGATTCAATTCTAGAAAATCAAGCGAGAATTTCTCGCAATACAAAGAATTCAGAATATTCAGAATATTCTTTCACCACCTAGAGATGTATAAACTAGAAGTTCTCGAACATTTCGTCTATTCAGCTTGTTCGCGTGCGTTATTCTCACAGCTAGGAAATCTATATTTCTAGTTTAGGGATTTAGAAAATGATCACTTATTTGTTCTAGATGAAGGCTGTATATATATATATATTCTCGGTGAAGTAATCTACATTTTATCATAAAATGCTTTAGAACACATACGTAAATAAATTGATTGTGTAAAATTATATACTATTTAACAGAGTATACAAAATCAAAGAATCTAAGATATTTTATAAATACTAGTGAAATCTTACTCAGAATAGTCATTCTATTCTATATATTCTCGAGACAGAAAATAAACTTATAAAAGCAAAACACGCATATAAATAAAGACTAAACTGAAAAGAATATAGTCTTTGGCTTTTTTAATTTGTTTTATTCTATCATTGAAACGCATGTGGAAAAAGGTATATAATAATTAATTTAAATTACTTATTATAGTGGATTTCAGACGAGGTTCACTAAGGTTATATTATTCTCGCAAATATATGCATTTTTTTTTTTTTTTTTTTTTTTGTAAAAGTAGGTACAAAATGCTGAAAATACGTTTCAATATCGGTCATGACCAATTCAGGAAATATTATAGCAAATAACACACGATATTTTTTAATGTAAATGTACATGCGGATGTAACGATTTAACGTACACGATTGCTAACGCTGCGTAACCTGTTTTTTACAGCATTAATGTACCAATAAATATTTATTATAATGAACAGAATTATAGAGATAGATAGACAAATAAAAATAATAAGTGGGGTTTTGCTAAGGAAAATTCAAAATATATCAAACAAGAACGAAAATCCATTAATACATATTAACTTTGCAAACTCCTGCATTCGTTTAACCTTCAATGTCTTTTTGTCCTATGTGATCACAATAAAGGCAGTCAGACGAATATATAGTCTAAATTAATTCATAATCACTCTTAATAAATTATAGAAAGGTCTTAAAGATACTAAACGAAACGGAAATATAATTCCTGTAATTCTCAATTGTAAATATTAACACTAAACATACCACATTCTAGAGAAAACAGTTTTTTTTCTCTCTTAAACCATATATGTAATAAATGCTAGTTTCATTTTGGTTTGTGCGATACGAAGTTATTTAAAAATATTTTGTAAAATGGTCTCCCATAGAGCGCAATGTATTGACATTTTTTTGTGTGTCCCTGTACACAAACTAGTGGTAAATTGTATCGCATTTCAAACTGTAATGACACCATAGTAAATTTGAATAACATTAAATCATTTTGAAATCCTGAAAATATTTACGGGCTATAGAACGTCGACAGACGGATAGACAGACACACATCTAGACTAATTCTAACTATAATCGCTCTTAAACATTGTTATAAATTGTTAAAAGGGCACAATAAAAAGTCAATTCCAGAAATTTCCAATTATAGCTCTTATTGTATTTAAATAATTTTGTGTGCCCTGTAAATCTTAATGCTAATCATATGATACGGAAAATATTATTTTGTGCATTTGAATAATAAATATCAATTTAATGATGATATGTGAAAAATAAATCTATTAAAATGTGGTTTTTTAGAAATAGCACTCACAGAACGCAATACTTTAAAATTCTTTCGGGTTCCTCTATGCATAAACTAGTGGTGGTATTTAACCCATATTCAAGAGAAACATTCTATAGTGAACATGAATAACACACGGCAGTTTCAAGGAATTTCGTGAGTATTTTAGGGATTTAGAGCATGGACAGACAGACAAATTGAAGTCTTAAAATTTTCAAGTTCCTTGGAAAGTATTAAAATGATACATATAGAATTTATAAATAATTTCCTACATAGCTGTAAATATTTGAACCAGTGTGAATCCTTCTATTTTTTAAATTTGCCCTTTTACATTGCAAATCGAGAACTCGTTGGTCATATTTTGAATTACTTTTTTTATTATTCGGTAGGCACACGAATCGTTCACATAAAAAATTTGGTAGGAATCCACTTATTCATTTCAGCTACGTGGTGCTGTGGCAAAAATTTAATTAAAATAATTATCTTTATTTTATAAAATTGTACAATTTATGGGCATAAAAGAACGTTAAAATAGTATAATCATAAGTGCAAGACATTTAGATAAAAAGAAAAATGCATCCTATAATTAAGTATAAAACAATGTTGATTGTATTTAACTATTTTAAAAGTTACTTAATTATTTATATAGGCGAGAAAGAATAAAAAAATAAAAAACTATTCCACTCCCGTTTATTTAATTTCATGTTTTTATTTATTTATTTATTTATTCATTTATTTTTAACCTTAATATTATTAAATTATAATTTTTTAATAAAATATCTATATGGAATAAATAACTAATAATTTCATGTTTTTTATTTATTTATTTATTTATTCATTTATTGATTTATTTTTAGCCTTAATATTGTTAAATTATAATTTTTTAATAAAATATCTATATGGAATAAATAACAAACAATTTCATGTTTTTTATTTATTTATTTATTTATTTAATCATTTATTGATTGATTTTTAACCTTAATATTATTAAATTATAATTTTTTAATAAAATATCTATATGGAATAAATAACAAATAATTTCATGTTTTCTATTTATTTATTCATTTATTGATTTATTTTTAACATTAATATTATTAAATTATAATTTTTTAATAAAATATCTATATGGAATAAATAACAGATGATTTCATGTTTTTTACTTATTTATTTATTTATTCATTTATTCATTTATTTTTAACCTTAATATTATTAAATTATAATTTTTTAATAAAATATCTATATGGAATAAATAACAAATAATTTCATGTTATTTATTTATTTATGTATTTATTTATTCATTTATTGATTTATTTTTAACCTTAATATTATTAAATTATAATTTTTTTTATAAAATATCTATATGGAATAAATAACAAATAAACAGTGATTACGTTAATATTAAATGTCAATAGCTTTTTATTGAACTAAATTTCATTTCTAATAATAATGTTTTTTTTTTTTTTTTTTTTTTTAACATATACTTAAAAAAAGAAAAAAAAAAAAAAAAAAAAGAAGAAGAAGAAGAAAGAAAAAGAAGTTCCAAGCAAATAACCTTAATTTTAAAATATTTTGTATGATCTTATTTGGTTTCGAAACGAGCAAGAATTACTTTGAAAACGCCTTTTTTAAACCAATTTATAAAACAATATAGCTGTTTAAATTGTTCTATAATTAACATAATAATTTTCTAAAAATAATTAATTTTGATTCAATTTAACTTTGCAAATTAAAACTCATGCTCTTGAGGCGCTAAAAATAAGGCTTATAAACTGTGGTTGGTATGCAAATTTTCTTAAATCTTCATCTGTGATCAACATAAGTTTCAAAACTTTTCTTTCTTTTGCATTCTTGACACCTCTCTAATCGAAGTGTTGGAATAATAATTCGAGCGTAAGTATTTAATGAATGAAAGATTTTCTTTTTCTAAATTTATTAATTGACTGAAAAGTGTACTTCCTCTAGAAAAGTTGTTCTAAAGAACACAGATTTTATAAAGAATCATACGTATGTTACATTTAACGTTGAACTTTACGGCAGAACGGATAGTTAAATATATTTTATTTGCGAGTAAGTCCTTATTAAGTTTTTTTTTATAAATAAATGCATAGCTTCTTACATATATTTAGTAAACTAGTTGGCATAGGTGGACTCTGCTCAGTTCCCCATCATATTTATGTTCTCATAAATTTCTAGTTAGAGACATATTATAATCATATTAAAAGAAATGAATTTGACCAAAGCTTGATATAGTGACAGAATGAAATCCCCACCTAATAGGCTATCCACCGTTAACTTCGATATATATCTTATTCTAATCTATTAATTTATTTTATCAGGGTCAATTCCGTTGTTCAGTTTTCATGCTACTATTTCCAATGCAATAATCCTCAAAATTCATATTTATATGAAAAATTTACAATTTCGCTATGTTGATAAAATCGTAAATTACGAAGGATTTACGAAATTTTCCTATTAGAATATTTGTATTCAATCATGTTCAAACAAATATCATAAATGTAATTTTGAAGTTGTCTAAAGTATTTATGATCCTCAAAATGGAAATTTATGCTAAATTTGCCTTATTCTGACATGTTAAGTAAATCGTAAATTCCAAATAAATTACGAATTTTTTAAATTGGAGAAATCATAGTCTATGATAGTCATGCCAGTATCCAATATAATATTTCGAAAGTGGTTTGACATCTTTACGATGAAAATATCCCTCAAGATTGACGTTTATGTGAAATTTGGCTCTATTCTGCCATGTTAAGAAATTCGTAATTTTCCAATATATTACGAAATTTTTATATTGGAAAATTCATAGTCATTAATATTCATGCCAGTGTTCTAAATAATATTTCAAAAGTAGTCTGACATCTTTACGATGAAAATATCTCTCAAAATTGACGTTTATGTAAAATTTTGCCCTATACTGCCATGTTAAGAAATTCGTAAATTTCCAATAACTTGCGAAATTTTCAAAGTAGCACATTTATAGTTACTAATGTTCATTCCGGCATCAAACCTGATATTTTAAAACTGGTCTGACATTTTTATAGTAAAAAGTTTCCATTTAATGCACGTTTATGTGAATTTTTGTCCTATTCTCCCATGTTAAGAAAATCGTAAATTTCTCATAACTTACGAAGTTTTTTAATTCGAATGTTGCAAAAGAATAGGGTTCTTGCCAGTATCGAAAGTAATATTTTAATACTGATCTGACCTCTCTGCGATCATTTGTTCGTGAGATATCGTTTTAACAGACTAACAAACTAACGGACTAACACACTGACACACTAACGGACTGACACACTGACACACTATTAGACACCCTACAGACAGACACAATACAAATTTTGTCATTTTCGGATTTCTCACACCTGAAAACGTGTAAAAAAGTCAAAAAACCGAGGTCGAAAATTTTTACGATTTCCTAAGTTCCCCATACCTATTTTATGATGGGGAACTAAAGAAAATTTTCAAGATTACCAAAGTTCCCCATACCTATTTTATGATGGGAAACTAAAAATACATTAGGTTTAAACGTTGTATTTTGTTATATTTTTATTTGAATTAATGTATGTATATATATTTATATATATGTACTTGTAATCCAAGCAATTAACTAAAAAAATTACATAACGTTACATGAAATTAGAAATTGTTTATTTTTTTCGACTTAATTTATAGTGTTTATATTATAGTAAATAAATTAAAGCTTTTTAACCCTTTGTTGCATAAAAATCACCTGCAAAACTTTAAAAGAAAATCATTGAGTTTTTCCTATTTAAAATAGCTCCAGAAATCAGGGGAAAAAATTGTGTCATAAAAATTTTGTTTATTTTAAAAGTTACAGTTTGTCCACTGTAGTGAACAGTATGCATATAGAAACTGGATATCTAAAGTAGAAGTTTTAACAATTTTGGTGATGGAAATAATAAAACCAGTCACTTTCCATCGATACACAAATAAACTTTGCATTTTACGCATGAACATGTAGAGTTTCTTGAGCATAATTACATCTTACATCTTTCAGCACTATTTGATGCTTGTCTAGCAAAATGCTCCACTACATCGTAGCAGACATACATGAGGACAGAGCTTGCTTTGACTGGCATTTTTTTTTTCAGGTTTTTCCACTGACATTGTCGGCTGTTTACGTAAGTCTTATGTATCTTGTTCATCAATTACTCTTGATAATTCTTGTATTAGTCCTCTAGCAATGGACATCTTGAAAACTCCTATTTGCATAGAACATTGTGTTATGCCAGCTTTGTAAAGAAGTCAAGAATTTATCACGGTAACATCTGTAAAATGAAATAATACCATTTTGTACCACTTTTTGGTTTTCAGATGTGTCCTGTACAGTAACAACAGCATATCACATCTGTTATAGTTCATTAGCCTATGTTCATAACGTCCATTGTAGTTGACAAAAAGAAAAAACACATCAATTTTCATGAAAAATTTCATCTGAAAATAAGTGTTCTATTCAAATATATTCTAAAATGCCTATAATTACTGTTTCTAAATATAAAATATCAAAATAAAAAATGTTTAGCACGTATATACAATGTTTACAGTGAGAAATCATACTAACTTGGAAGTAGATGTTGACGCCATTTTCAAACTAACAATGCAATCTGTAATTTTATACACTGTTGTTTGTAAAAAAACGCAAGACCATGAAGATATCATCAGAATTAAATGAAATTTGCACCAAATGCCAATTATAGGATGTTATGCAAAATAGTAAATTTTCAGAGCCACCGCGCATGCGTGGCGTGCGCAGTGCCCTCTGAAGTGATGCTGAAAGCGTATAAATAGTGGGCTGTAGCGGGACGTTGAAATAGTTCATGATTATTTGTTAGTGGCGAACGTTTAGTAAGATCTAAGTATGCCCTCACGACGAAAGAAGGAGAAATTCCAAGAATTTACGGAGTTTGAACGGGGGAGGATTATCAGCCTTCGAGAAGGAGGATTTTGCTATCGCGTAATAGGAGCTCGTGTGCAGCGAAACAGTTCCACAGTGATGTGAGTTTGGAAGCAGTAGACCGACGAGCACCGAACGACTTGAAAAACTGGCAGTGGACGACGTAAGGTGACGTCAGCGAGCGACGATCGACACCTGCTCCGCATGGCGGTGAATGGCTGTACAGCTTCCTCAAGGCCTTTGACAGCATGTTGATCTGCTCCTACAGGTGTACTAATGTCGGCTTCGTCAATTCGTCGACATCTGCGACACCGTGAACTGCGTACAAGGGTGCCTTTATACAGGATCCCCTTCACGGCAAACCATCGACGGCTGCGTCTACAATGGGCTCATGATCTCAGAGACTGACAAGCTGATTGGCATCAAGTTGTCTTTTCAGATGAATTACGCTTCAATGTATGAGACCATGATGGCCGCGTTCATGTTAGACGCTATTCCGGTCAATGCTGCCTTCCAGAGTGCGTTATCGTACGACGTAGTGGCCGAACACCCGAAGTTATGGTCTGGGGTGCGATTTCGTATCGTAGACGATCCAATTTCAGGGTAATCTCAATAGCAACAGGTACGTCCGTGACGTGCTACAGCCCGAAGTCGTTCCCTTCCTTCAAGGCATCCCTGGAGCTATCTTTCAGCAGGATAATGCACGGCCGCAAGTTGTCTGTAAATTCCGGACCTTCTGTGATACAAAATGTGCTCAACCGTTGCTCTGGCCAGCACGTTCTTCTGATCTTGCACCAATTAAAATGACTTATTAATCGTTGAAAAGCGAGTGGTCCTCTACCACTCACCAGTAACTACGGTCTATGAACTGTGGCATCCTATTGGAGCTTCATGAAGGGCTGTATTATGTCATGCAATCGCTGTTTGATTCAATGCCTAGGCAGATATTTGTAGTTATTGCTTCCAGAAGTCGCTGCTTTATGCACTGTTTTCTCAGGATATATTACTCAAAACTTCTTGAAAATTAAATAAATTGTTCTTCCTACTGTAATGCATGTGCCCAATAAATATCATTCTTATTTTCGCATTATTTCTTAGTGTTGCAATTTTAATGAACATCAGTATATTATGCTGCCATCCATGAGTAACTGTTGAAAGCTTAAATAATACAGAAAGAATAATCATTGAAACTAAATCTGTAAAACCACTTGTGTGAAAGGAAAAAAATAATAACAATAAACTTTTGTCCACTACAGTGGATGCGATGCAAAAAAGGGTTAATATTACTTGAATCTTATGTCAGAAGTATATATCTATTTTTAAATCACTCGAAAATCTTATTTATTTAAATTTATTATAAATGCATGCATATATTGGGTTATCCATAAAGTTTGTGCTGATTTTGAAAGTAAATTGAAACGTAACACATTTAAGTACTCGTGGATAGTTGATGTTTTAACATTTCTGCTAATTCACGTGTCGTATATTGTGGATTATTTTCGATTAATGTTTTAATCTGATCTTCATCTGTGGTAGAGGGCCTACCCAGGTGTTCTTGATCTTGAAGGTTGAAATCCTCAGCTTTAAACATAGCAAACCACTTCTTTATAGTTCTTTCAACTGCGACATCTTCGCCATAAACAGCACATATTTTGTTTGCCGCTTGTGTGGAATTTTTGTTTTTGCGGTAAAAGAAAAACATTAAATGCCTTTGATACACTTTGTTTCCTTTTATATACAAAGGCGTATAAAACTGACAAAAATTAACGTATCGTAACCAAAATGTTTTCTAAATATGCCTGAAGTACCTATTTTTAGAATACGTACACTTATGATTTGTTTTCAGCATATCTGATATATTCAGACTTGCCTTTATGCCACCTAACGAAAATCGGAACAAATTTTCCGGTCGACCCAATATTTAAGAATTTCATTATCCTTGGGTATTTTCTAACATTTGTCTATCTATTCTCATATAATGTGCTTATTCTGGGTAACTTTCACATTCATACGTTTTTAAATTTATTTAACTATATTTACTGTGCATACAATTGCTTAGTTTGAGAAATGCTATACTACCTGATTTTTTTTTTCGTCACTTTACAGTATATTATGCATTTTTCAATAGATAATCTTCGTCTGCTAGGATGTATTTTATTTTATTTTATTTATTTATTTATCTAAGCATTTTCTTATTACAATTTGTTTCGTAGTTTCTACGCATTCTGATGAAATATATGTATATAATGTTTATGAAGTTTATTATTATTATTATTATTATTATTATTAATAGTAATAATAATAATAACAAAAAGAAAATACCGGCTACTTTTCAGTTAGGAATGTTTACTTATAGAAATTATTTTGCTATAAGATTTTAGAAGCTTAGTTGTGAAACAAATTCTACTTTACTATCGTATACATTTTGTTGTTTGAGAAATCAATTGTTTCGAAAAACATTATCTCAAAAACAATGTATTAATCACAGATACTACGCTTTGTTTTATTTAATTGTAATTGCCTTAAAAAAGAAAAAAAAATGCTATACTTTTGTTGAAACTTTAAAAATTGTTATAAATTCAATTCAGTAAACTTCGTTAATATTTTCTCAAAGAATACCATCTTTTGCCGTTGTATTTTTAAAACTACTGAAAAATATGAAGTTTTGAATAATTTCCCATTTGTAATTGGTTAAGAGAAAGTTAGATTTATAAGTAAAGTGGGTTAGAATATATTTTCAGTTATTGATGATATTAATTACTCGTACAAAGTAGTTAACACCAACATTGTCATAACCTAAAGGAATAAAATAATAGCTGTGAAATAACGATTCTTAGTACACAAAGAAAAAGAAATCTTATTTACAATCAAATATTGAACTATGTCAAAATTACTGAAATTTTGATTTCAGTAAAAGCAATTCCAAGAATTGCATTTTTAGAGATAGTTTTGGAAGAAATATAAACAAGAAACAAAATTAAAGTGATTAGGATATATTTTAAGCACTCATGAGTTGTACATATTTGTTTTCGACATTTAAATTTCAAAATTTTAACTTTGTTTGTAGGATTACAAACGCAAAAAAAATCCAAAAAAGCACTTACAAAAATTTCCATTTAAATACTAAAATGTATCTGCATAATTTTGTGTGAATTAACCATTAATGGTAACTGTACCATATGCGGTAGGAAACATGTTATTGTGCATTTGATAGATACATGTTGAAATCGTTATGTTTTTGCCGTTTAACGATATTAATTTAGTGAAATTCCCCTCATAGACCGTAATATATTTAATATCGATGCTCATTAATTTAAGCTTATAATGATATTAATAATGTTTGCCATGAAATTTATGATAATAGATATTATTTTGTTCGAAATATAGACCTATTATAAGAGTGGACGGAGCATTCCATTATTAAGGGAATATAAGTAAAGGTGGCAAAAGATGAAACACGTGATTGCTGAAAAAAGGTTAGCTTTTCTGGCATTTATCGCGTTATTGGCGATTTTTTGTTCTGAATGTTATTATTATAAATATAATATAAAAGAAGCAAAACTTGTGTAAAACACTACAGCTGCTGCAATTTATATTTACCTTGTTATTAACACTTTCCAACAAAATTCAAAAGTGTTTATACCTTCGGTTTGTCTATACTCGCTTTAACTCTCATAAATAATCATGGACATTTTTGAAATCATGTAAGGTATAATATATTTAAACTAATTTAATTTAGAGAATTAAGTATAGCAATTATAAACATTTTATAAAAATAATTACTTAAAAGGAACTAAATAATAAAATATTAAAAATAATCTTTCTGTGAAATAAAATTCTTATTTTACATAAATTCTAGAGTTTTTAAAATAGATATAATTACTATTTCTTGGTATAAAATTCTTTTTACATTCAAAACAATCTAACTTTTAAAGTGTAATACAAATTTTGAAGAGAACTTTCAATGAAAAAGGGAAAATACCGTCTGCTTAAGAAAAAGCAGAGTTTAGAGCATGGCGAGAAAATTTCAATATTGGCCAGTTTGGCTTCCTGTAGTTCAGCAGTCAAGTGACTTTTTTATGAGTTATCTCTATGCCACTGAAAAAGGTTGCCATTGTCCCGTCGTCCACTCTTATAATATGTCTATGGCTTGAAATTACATTCAGTCTAGAGACTACTAATAGACAGTAAAATAAGTCTAAAAAATATAAGTAATTAAAATAAAAATCTAGCTTATGAATAAAGATTTTGTTGGTATTACATAAATGCCCCTTTGAGTTGAATAAAATAAAATACAGTAAAAACTTTCAACCTTTTTAGGTATTGTTAAATTAGTTGCATTTCTCGGAAAAAAAAAAAAAAAAAATCGGAAAATATATTATAGTTAGTTGGTATGCACCTTCCGAGCGCTCGATTTGCACACAAGTATTTCCAAATTATTTCTCCTTACATGCTTAAATTACTAAACGTTGGTTTATACGATCTTTAAAATAAATGGCGCCATCTTTTACGTCATGATACTTATATGTTTTAAAGCCCAAAGGTCTCCAAGAACTTCAAAATTGAATAATGTGGCGCCATCTTTTCAATGAAATTTGTTTTTCCTATTATTAATTTTTCGTGAAGTAACTAAATTATATGAATTTAATTTATTATTTTACAGTGACGTATTAAAACTTCGTGTAGTAACAAAAAGCGTACTCTAAAAAAAAAAAAAAAGTTTTATTTTATTTAACACGTTCACGCCGGAGTAAGCCACTGGTGGGTCACAGCTACAGCCGGCAGAAAAGTATCCGAGCACTAGCAATAATACCTGTCCAAATAAAGTACACTTAATACTGCTGTGTTAAATAAATCCTTGTTGAGTCATGTTCTTAGTCAGTCTAAGAACATGATTCGACAAGGATTTATTCAACAAAACAGTTTTAAGTGTACTTTTTTGATATCGGAATTATTGGCTAGTGCTCGGATTCTTTTGAGTAGACTATGTAAACAAAATGCGCCGGCGTGAACGTGTTAAGCTTTGTTCGTGGATAAATAAAGTCTGAAAAGTTAGCTGTTCATTATGATTTTGTTTACGGTAAACGAAAGATGTATATTATATACATACATATTATAATCAAATAAATTTTTTGAATCACATTTTCTATATAAATTAACTGATGAATTGTGTTAATTTTTAATTATTTTTTTGAATCAATGAACTAATCTCTCAAACCCATGTATAAATTTCTTTATTTTTTCTCAGTACATTTTCGTAGCTATGATAAAATTTTCTTGTTAAAATATTTTTATTTCATTCTTTTATTCGTCTGAAATCCATGTATGGGAAACGGGATAAAATTCTTCTTCCATTATTTCAATATATTATTGTAGCTATTACTTTAGTTTCGAGAGGTACAACGGGGAAATCAAGGTATTTCTTATTAAAATGATGTGTATTTATCGCTGAAATGATTTATAATTCCATTTCTTACATTACACGTAAGAAAGTAAAATAATGAAATTCTAAAAAGTTAATTAAATATATTTCATATAAATTTTGAAATACGTAATGGATCATGCGATGGTACGTAATTAGATAATATATCAAAAGAAATCTTTGAAGAAACACAGCAAAAGATATCTGAGAATTCTTTTTCTTTTTTCGTCTATACAAAAACCCCTATTCAATTTGTTGAGATTCTATGGAACGCTTTTCTTATATGGTAATGGATGCGGTCTTTTGATTCACTAATGTAATACTTGTCGACAGATGTTCTTGTTTAGTTGATGTTCTGATTTCATTAACGGTTCTGGAAAGCATGAAAGTAACTTTTTTCTCACATTGGTGAGGTGCAATATCGCAGAAAGTAAAATGATAAAAAAAAAAGTTATTCTGACGAAATTTTACAAACGTGGTTTCATGTCTTTTTTTTTTTTTTTTTCTTGAAATGACAATCAGTTTGATAACTTTTGGAGGAAAATTAAAAGAAACAAAAAATGCATGCTTATATGTGAATCGTTTTTATAATTAATGCTAAATAATTTTAACTGGCTGAATGTTATATTACCAGATTTAAATTTTTTAGGTAATAAGTTTAAAAGAGCGTATTTAAGAGCAACAATTTTTACTTTTTATCGCTGGAATTTTTTAAAAAGAAAATATTGATTGTTTAACGATATATATATATATATATATATATATATACATATATATGCACACACACACATACATATATACATACAGTTGGTAACAAAAGTGTCCGAACTCTAGCAAAAATTCATATGTAAAAAAAGTACACTCAATACTGTTTTGTTAAATAAATCCTTGTCGAATCATGTTCTTAGTCAGTCTAAGAACATGATTCGACAAGGATTTATTTAACAAAACCGTATGAAGTGTACTTTTTTTGCATAGGAATTTTTGCTAATGTTCGGACACTTTTGTTACCGACTGTATATATACTACTGGAAATTAAAATTGCTACACCACGATGGAATGATAATTACGGAATGAAATTTGTTGTACACATACATTATAGCAGGAAGAACAATTGATTAAAATTTCAGGAAAATTTCGAGTTATATGCACTGAGAAAACAGTACATAAAGCAGCGACCTCTGTGAGCAATAATAGCACTTATTTTCCTAGGCATTGAATCGAACAGCTATTGGATGACATGTACGGATAGAGCACTTCATGATGTTTTAACACGATGCCACAATTCATCGATCGAAGTTACTGGTGAGTGGTGGGGGGGGGGCAGTCGCTTTTCAACGATTAAACAGTCATTTTCATTGGTGCCAGATCAGGTGAACGCGCTTGCCAGAGCGACAGTCGACAACATTCTGTGTCAAAGAAGGCCCGAACAATACAAACAACTTGCGGTTGTGCATTATATTGCTTAAATGTTGCGCTTCGGAGGCCTTGAATATAGGGCAGAGCGATGGGCCTTAAATCGTCAGAAATGTAATGGCTGGTATTTACAGTGGCCAGAATGAAAACAAGAGGTGATCGGGACATGTATCCAATGATACCACATACCATCAATCTAGGTGGTGATCCAGTATGTGGCTACCAAAATTCTGATTAAACTCAAAACTGCATCATTGATATGGGCGCCATTAATGTGTGATTAACGATGAACCTGGACGCTGGAATGGCGTGAAGTCACCTTTCAGACAAATCACAATCCTGTTTACAACATCAAGATTGCCTTATCCGTATTTAACGGCATTATGAATAATGCACATTGCCAGCTGGGATTCGACATCATTATTCTGTCCATCATTCCCAATGATGTTATGGGTTCCCATTGGATGCACGTCTCCATTACTTCTTGTTCGCCCTCTCAACAGCGGCCATTAAATTTATGATGGGTTAAGGCCCGCCCCTCTGCCTTGTATTCGAGGCCACCGTAGCGCAAAAATTAAGCAAGATAATGCACGACCGCAAGTTGTTTGTATTTTCCGGAGCTTCTTTGATACAGAATGTTGTCGACTGTTGCTCTGGCAAGCGAGTTCTTCTGATCTCGCACCAATGAAAATGACTGTTTAATCGTTGAAAAGCGACTGGTCCCCCACCACTCACCAGTAACTGAGATCGATGAATTGTGGCATCGTGTTGAAGCTTCATGAAGTGCTTTACCCGTACATGTCATTCAATCGCTGTTTGATTCAATGCCTAGGCAAATAAGTGCTATTATTGCTCACATAGGTCGCTGCTTTAGGTACTGTTTTCTCAGTACATATAACTCGAAATTTCCTGAAATTTTACTCAATTATTCTTCCTGCTATAATGTATGTGTCCAACAAATTTCATTCCGTAACTATCATTCTTTCTTGATGTAGCAATTTTAATGGCCAGTAGTGTATATTTGCAATTGGAAAATGAATATATTTTACCTTTTGTCTTCTTTTAATCATAATGTATTTTAAATAATAAATCAGCATTTGTTGCAGAATTTCATAAATTTAACAAAAATTTAAATTTAAACTACATACTTTTACGGAATTTTAAATTGCATAATCCATACTCAATTTATGGTATACCTAGCAGGCACAAAATATCTACACTATAGAATTAATTTTATTATTATAATATTTTCAGATACAAAATAATTGAAATCAATTTTTAAAAAGTTTTTCAACAAAATTTAATTACCATAAATCCACCATTTCATCCATAAAACTATGCATTCGAAAAAAATGTCATAAAATTATGTATTTCTAACAATAGGAGGTCAAGGATTCAGAAATTCAGTTGTAAAGGAACTAAAGCAGGGTTGAAGTATGCCTTCAAGTTTACAACATATTAAAACTGAAGATTACAATCGCAAAAGAACATAGAAAAAAATTCCTTTAAAGTTTCAGCCAATTGGATTCAATTAGCCAAAGATTCAGCTAATAATAGTTCGGAAACTGTCTAATCCTCTAACGGCGCAGAGCGTGCTAAATTTAATTTTGGGGAAGGGGGGGGGGGGTTGATTCGCATTACTTAATTATCGAATTATTTTTTATTATTTTATTTTATAACGGACCTAAAATAATTTAAAGGAATTTAAGTAAATCAAAGGAATCGTAAATAAATGTAAGGTGATAGGGTACATTATCAATATTCATTTCTAATCAGCGAACACTGTATTAAAAGTGGACATTGATTAAATCAAAATAAAAATGTGAGTAAAACCTCTTAAAGATTAGCTTTAATTTTTAGAGGAACTAAAGTTCTGCTCATAACTGTTTAAACTTATACGATATTTCTTTGGAGTTTTTCTGTAAGTAGCTCAACACTTTTGGCTATTAAATAATGCAGAGGAAATTTTTATAAATCTTGCGCATGCGTAATGAAAAATTATTTAATGAAAGTACTCATTTTTAGCAAGTTGCTTAATCTTTTTGCATTCTGATTACAATTGGCCGTGTCTAACGTAGTATGCTTAGTTTCCTAAAAATGGCGTTGGACTGGGTCTAATACCCTACGCGTTATAATTAATAAAGTTTTGTTTTTTTTCAATTTTATAAAGAAACCGTTACACCTTCATGAATGTATGGGTAGCCTCATAAAAATGTATACAGAAAATAAGAAGAATATTTATATTCACATACTACAACCAGAATGCATTCTGCATTACAAGCATTACCTTTTACAGGATAATGCAAATCATTTTCATATTTCCTTAATTTTTACTAGCTCCCGTTTTCCTCCTCAGGAAAAAACTTTTATAAACTAAAATATGTGAGGTGTAACGGGTTCTTTCTACTTCCAAAGTTTCAAGATGATTTCTAAAGAATTTTTCTAGATATTTGATAAAACGTCCAAATACTTATTGGTAGATAGTGTTGTGATGTAGATTATCACATATTTTATATATATATATATATATATATATATATATTTTCCCCTAAAAGATAAATTCTAGAAATAAATAAAATTATAAATTAAATACTTGAATCTTAAACAACTACTTAAAATATAACGATATAACTATTTTTATCCTATAAATAATAAATTTACAATGCACGTTTTCTAATTTTTATATCTTCCCTTTCATATTTTTTCAATGTAACTGCAATAAATTCTTTGATCATTTCCCAGTATTCACTTATCAATCTTAACGTAATGAAAATTGTTTTTGCGCTGTAAATGATGATGTTTTGACGTACTTCTATCCTTTTGTTTTGTGAAACCAGAAAATAAGTAATTCGGTTTCTTTTAATCTTACGTCGAAATATAACTCGGGTGCCCTCTTGTCGCCTAATTTACGTCATCAGCTAGATAAAATGTTTGCTTAGCTGGTGGTTTCCCAGGAACTAAAATATTTGGCGAAATCATTCCAAAATTCTCAAATAATGGCCATTGAATACTGGTCGCCTTTTAAAAATATACTTATGAATATTCCTATCGTAACCGCAACTATCCTCTATCTTAAACTTTGAACTTGGCGTCTATAATATAACGCCAAATGCATTGTCATTTTTTGCCCCAGTTTTGGAGGACACTTGCTTATTGACTATTGACCATGTAAGAACTCAAGAGAGATTCGGGCCTGGGGCCCGTCCTTCTCCTCGGTAGTTTCCCCACTTCTTGCTTCACACTACATAGTGCATTTGTCAAAATTTATTAAGGTTTTTTTTTTTTTTTTTTTTTTTGGAAGTCTATGGCAATTCTATAAAATTTCGTATTTCAAATAATCAATAAATTCATCTGAACTGTTCAACCAAAAGGCCTCTTGAATTCGTTCTTGGGCAATCTGCTTTCATCTATAATTTTCATCTTGATTTTTTTCACAGCTTATCTTGTGCGGCCAACGCAATAAGACTATCTTTTCGACAGCTACTAAACTTCATCAGCTGCTATGAAAAACCGATATTAGATAAAGTCGAAAGTGTCCAATTACTTATTGATAGATAACGTATTTACCTCCAACGAGGTAACGAGATCTATAGGTATGATATGGTTCAATGTCCGTGTGATGTAGAAATCCCATATATTTTTAATATTTTTATTTAATTTTTATTCAAATCTATTTTATCGTTTTATATAATAATTCACTCTTGCATTCAATATTAATCTTTAATAACCGCCGAGTTGTTTCTTCATCAATGAAATAACAACAACAACAACAATAATATTAATAATAATAATAATAAAAGAAATGTAAACGAAAATTATTTCTGCAAGCAAAAATCTCATGATATCTTTCGTCTTATAAAGAATAGCACATGGCGCATTTTATTTATGTTCCTCCTAAATTCTAGTAGTCTTATTTCTAACGTAATTTATTCCGTTAAACAAAATTATCCTTGAACACAATTAAATTATATCTATATTTCATGTTTCTGTCCACTGCGGTTTCCTTTTCTCATACTGAATGCCTGGCGAAATTTTGGGGGTTTCATAGGGTTATGATATTAAGGCAATCCTACTCAGGGTATTCAAAAATTATTACCTTAATTTCAGTATAACATATCTTTAAAAAACAACTTTTTTCTGTTCTTGCTGGCGATGAAATAAAAATGCCAATATGTAACGATTAATTGAAATTGGCTGGAACTTTATCATTCTTCTCTTATCGCTCCTGCTTAGAATACTCAACAATGTAGGTCTTTAAAAAACTTTATACGTTAGGGGCAACTTCCCTTCTTATTTTATGTTGCAAACCAATACAACTTTGCACACAGTATTGTGTCCATCTTTATTGATTGGTGGAATTTGCTTTTTTAACACCTCTGGATAGAATCTTGGGTATTTTAGTGGAAGTGATATAAATCAGATGTCTGGCGACGTACAACACAAGAAAAAGAAAGCTGTTTCGGTTATACGGAAATGTGGTGTAATGGAAAACGTCGAAATTAAAACTTCACTACTTACATGTCCGTTACAAGTTTGACGAAGTTACTTAAGATCTTCAGCGTTTTGGTGCACTTCGCAAAATTCTGTAAAAAAATAAATAATAATAATAATAATAATTAAAAAAACATTCTGAAAAAAGGAACATCGTGGTTGGCGAGAAATATATATTTAGTTTTAAGGTCTTTATTCAATCAAACTGTATGGTTTATTTTCTGATGAGATAAAAATTAGAAAAGCGAGTCCTTCATTGCTAACAACTTTCCATATACGATATGTGAAAATGTAATAAGTAATAAAAATAAGAATTGCTTTAATATGAAAAAAAAAAAAAAAAAAAAAAAAAAGGTATTTCGGATATGCTTTTGTATTTATGGTTTCCCAAAACTAAAAAAAAAAAAAAAAAAAAAAAAGAATTTTAGGAGTAAAATAATTAATAAAAATAAATATTCTGAGAAGTAAAGAAAATTTGCTTAATTGTATAGTATGGAACCACGAACACATAAAAATACTTTATCAACCGCGAAGGTCTAGGATCTAAGTACCTGATATTTATTTATTTATTTATTTTCAGATTGTTTTTCTATCGAATGTTCATTCAATATTTTATTACATTGAAGGTATGCAACAAATCTACGGAAACTTATCCCAACAAAATATTTTATTTTAGTTTCTTCTCCTTTTTAGTCACCAATGTACGATAAAATTAAAGAATATTTATTAATATTCGGCCTTGTAGTACATGACAAGGATACTAACATAAGCCATGATAGAAGAACACACTTTTAGTATTTATTTTGTGAAAATAATTATTCTGCGTAATGCCTCTACCAAGTAAGTAATTATATGCAGAAAAATAATAATTTTTAAACTTCCACATCTAAAATAATTTTTGTAATTAAATATACGTTTTAAATCGTTTACAGTTATAAAAATATTTTTATCTCTCAGTACAATAATTATATGTCATAATTCTAAAATATGAATCAGCAAATTAGTATTTAATTTCAAATTACATTTAGTTATTCTAAGATTTTAAAAATTGCATACAATCTATCAAAAAAAAAAAAAAAATACATTTTTATATGGCCAGAAATAAATACATGTTCTTAAAAGAATTTAACACATCATTTCGAATGGTTATTCGGAATTTGTCATAGAGAAAAACACATTTAAGTAAAATTATATATTATAAAATATATTTGAATTCGCATCACAGTAATGTTATATTTATCAATTTAAATACTTTATTTAAAAGACTCTATGTAATACAATGCGTCTTTGAAAAGAAAATTAACACAACTTTCCAAACAGCAAACACTGACCCGGAATGATCATATATCACATTACATTTCACGGGAAACAGATCTTTTCACTATATTCTGGTCTTTCAATCATTTCGCCTTTTCTTAAAATATGATTGATATGGAAACAAATATGATTGTTTCCATCAAAGGCTCAGATATGCATTTTCGATCCAATAGATGCTTAGTGTTCTTGGCAGTCCCTTTTCTAATAAATCGTGAGTATTATTAGAGTTTTGTGTTTTCTTCGGGGAATAGTGCATATGGGAGTGAGCATATATAAGACAAATCACTGCGGTATTCAGTCATTTAATCAAAGGCAGTGGGATAGAAGAGGTTATTATTTCCTATACTAGTATCACATGAACAAGACAGAAAATAACTGTGGTTATTTTAACTAGAGAAAATTATTGACGTTATTTACTAGAATGTTCTGTATTTGTACACAATCTGTTTCCATTATTTAGGACTTACCTGCTTCCATATTTTGTAATATATTAAAAATAAATAAATAAATAAAGATGTATATGTATCAATAAATTAATTCAAAATTTTTAATTAAATGTAATCAGTTATTTTTTAAAGAATTAGATATATTACACATGAGAAATTTATTATATGTACATTAGACATTTGCAATCAAGCATTTAGTTTAGCTTGAATTTCAAGCAATATCAATGATTTTTAGCAGAAATAGTTATAGATAGTAAGCCACATAATATAAATAAAATGTATGCCTATCATATACACAATTAATTAGTTGAAGAAGAAAAAATAATAGGGTGTGTCACTCACACAACGTTTAAATTTAATACTATAAATATAGGTTGGAAATTAAGACGTAACATAACGAGTACTGTTTTGTAAACCTATTGTAAGATAATTCAAATTAGGCTTCGGAAAAGATTTATATGATAATTAGTTCTCTGTGAGGGGGGGGCTACTACCCCCTCAACACCACGTTTCATTACTGCATCTACATTTATATAGAATTTAAATCTGTTATTAAAATTAAAAGTTCACTTAAAATTATTCAGACAACTTTCACATGCAACATTCCTTGAAACTTATCAGTCTTGATCAAACATTTCCAGCAACAAATTTATATTAATTTGAAACTACAACGTTTGGATCTCCTGAAATTATTCGTTTTTAAGTTATTCTAAGAGACACAGACAATAATCAATCTTTAAAATCTTGACTTTGGTAATCCGGAAACCTCAAAACATATAAATACTTAAAAACAAGCGATTAATATTTAGCTTAAAAGCATACATTATTTATTATATGTCTATGAAGAACTAATTTCCATTCCTGAGCAGCTTTCCTGGATATGGTAAAATATAATAGTAAAGCACTTACACTAACAATAAAAAAGAATGTTATCGCTTAAATATTTGCAACCCTGTATATCTTTTGAAGAATATGTACAAACCACATAGTGCACTCAAATACAATCCTATAGTAATAGTATACGGCACAGCTTGAAATGCACTTCCATCAATTTTCCGCTATTGTCGCACTATAATCTATTTCTTTTGTGTAGCCCTGTAAGTGAACAGTGAGTGATTTCCCTTCCATATTCTACATAAGGCATGTTTTTACGGATATAAAAAATATATATTCATTTCATGTGCTTTAGTGCAGTCTATAGATGTTAAACTCTAATTACCTGCAATTTCCCCCATAGACATAATGCATTTGAAAACTCTTGAGTGTCCCTGTACACGAATTATTTGCTTATTAATTATTAATTTTCTATCAAATTTACACGCGCGTTGATTAACAACCCCCCTAACCTATAAATTTATTTGTGTAGCTAATTTATTATATTTCATTTTTTTTTTTTTTTTTTTTTTTGTATGGAACACTTTTAGTTGCGAATCCCTTTGGCAAAATTTGAAATTTGGCATCGAAGTAGCTCGGACGCTTCCCGCCACGATATTTAGTTCCACAATTGAGATAGCCATTTCAATTCATCGCAAAAATGGCTTAAAATATTTAAAGTCACCAAGGGGGTCCTATACATTTGTGCGTGTGTATGTCACTGATATTTTATTTATTTATTTTTTGTATGGAACACCTTTAGTATCGGATCCCTTTGGCAAAATTTGAAATTTGGCACCGAAGTAGCTCGGACGCTTCTCGCCAAGATCTTTAGTTCCACAATTGAGATAGCCATTTCAATTCATTGCAAAAAGGGCTTAAAATATTTAAAGTCACCAAAGAGGTCCTAATTTGTGGCTTAGATTTAGAAAATCCGTGCTTTTCTCACGGCCAATTATATGTTGCATGTTCGAGGGTTGGAAAACCTTCGAATTTGTTTGTTTATACTCCTCAAGGATTAACCAAAAATATTGTACATCCAATGTCATTATGGTAAATTAAGTTTTTGTAGATTAAAAAAATATACCTGTTATAAAATAAATTGAGTTTCAACTTTTTCATCTTTAATTAAAACGAGTTTAAGTTTTTATTTAATACGAACTCTACATTTCACTTCGCTCATACTATACACATACTCACATGCATCGATTGATTGAATTGTGATAAATGTACATGTAATGATGTTAGATATTGTAATAACTTTTTGATAAAAATTTTCATCAAATCGGTCCAGATTGTTACAGCTTATTCAAAAAAGACGGAATTTTCATGTGAAATTCGTTGCTATCATAGATTCTTTCATAAATTGAAATATTTGCCGTATGAAATAAAATTTTGTGCTGTTCGACATTCAGCGGAGGTTTAAAATAACAAGTAGCAAGTAGAAAGTACCAAGTAGCCAATAGCAAGAAGCAAGTAGCGAAAATTTCGGTAATTATGCCTTTTACGTTATAATCGGAATTCACAGTCACCGTTCACAGCGCTCTATACCTGTTTCACTTATATACCACATCCTTACACACTTACAATAAGTTAGTTATTTTTTTCTATTAAAATATTCTCTAGAAATAATTTATATGACAAAACAACGTTTGTCGGGTCAGCTAGTATATCTTTATATATATATTTCTTTTGTGCGTGTGTATGTCACTGAACTCCTCCTAGACGGCTGGACAGAGCTTAATGAAATTTTTTGTGTGTCTTCAGGTGGATTCGAGAATGGTTTAGATTTACAATTCATTTCAATCGGATAATTGGATCAAAAGATATTAAATAAAAACTCCATCTTAACTTTAAAATGATTAAAAAGAAAAATATATTTGATGCCAAAATAAACAAAATTCACGTTTATTTATTTTTTTCCGGAAATAAAATATTTTTAATTTCGCGTGATGAACAATAAAAATTAGAAAAATAATTAATATACTATGAAAATATTCGCGTGTAAATAAATATTTTCATAGAGATACTTGGTATTAACTTAAAATTTTTATTTAATTTAGTAGTACTTTTCTTTTCTACAGTAAAACAAAATTTTTCGTTTTAATTGATACTTTATATGTAACTTATAAAGTTTCTTTTATGTCTAGAGTTTTGACCTTAATTATAAACAGTAATAATTTCGAATTTATTAGAATTTTTTATTTTTATTTTGTATATATCATAAAACAGTTTTTTTTTTTTTTTTTTTTTTTTGTATGGAACAGCTTTAGTTTTGAAATTTGGCACCGAAGTACTACGGATGTTTCTCACCAAGATAGTCAGTTACGCAATTGAGATAGCCATGTTAATTCATCGCAAAAATGGCCAAAAATATTTAAAGTCGACAAGGGGGGGGGGAGGTCTATACTAAAGCTGTGCCTTTGTATTTATCTTTATATATATATTTCTTTTGTGCGTGTGTATGTCACTGAACTCCTCCTAAACGGCTGGACCGAGTTTAATGAAATTTTTTGTGTGTCTTCAGGTGGATTCGAGAATGGTTTAGATTTAACAATTCAGTCCAATTTAAATTGTTTATTTAATTAATTTATCACTCATAAATTGTTGTTGATTTTGGATTGTTTCACATTGGATCCGGCAGACTGCGCTACGATCGTAGTATCGAATATTCAATAATACGCAAGCGAAGTGATGACGTCACTGGCCGTCCGTGGATGCAAGAAAAATATTTCCTATGTTAATCGTCTATTGGGTTTTTTGTAAAAAATTACTAAATATCGAGGAAAATTATTTCCCGATTTTAATCCCCATATTTGGTATAGATATGTATTAGTTATCATGTGCATGCGTTAGATTGAGTTGTTTTTGCTGTAAAATTGATAAAATTTGAATTTTTAATCTCAAAACTCTGTCATCCTTGGCGGAAAAAAAATATCGCCATATCATCTGGCGAACATATTTAATTTCTTTAAAAAATAATGTTTATTTCAACAACTTATATTGAGAGAGTAATGAATAATATGAAACAATTTCGTACAATACATATTACGAAAATATACATGTATATTTTCGTATAACGTTTTTGATCGCCAAATACAAAAAACGCCAAGAAAGACAGAGTTTTGAAATTTAAAATTAAAATTTTGTCAATTTGAGAGCAAAATAACTCAATCTAACACATGCATACGATAACTAATACATATCTATACCCAAATACGGGGTTTAAAATCGAGAAATAATTTTCCTCGATTTTTAATAATTTTTTATAAAAAATCCAATGGGAGATTAACATAGGAAATCTTTTTCTTGCATCCACTGACGGTCAGTGACGTCACAATTCGCTTGCGTATATTCTATTGTAATTCCAGTTTGTCCCGACAGTTAGTGCTGCGATCAAATCCAGGAAAATATTTTGTAACTTCGTGTTATTATTTTTATACAAAATTTGTGTCCTAATTGAAATATCACATCAAGATGTAATTAGTGTTTGAAGAGTTTTGAAGTGTGCATAAAAAACTATACATTTTGCAAATTTGGTGCGGAATTGGAGTGAGTATTTTATATAATTTTCTATCAAATTTACACGCGCGTTGATTAACAACCACCCTAACCTACAAATTTATTTGTGTATCTAATTTATTATATTTTATTTATTTACTTTTTGTATGGAACACTTTTAGTATCGGATCTCTTTGTCAAAATTTGAAATTTGGCACCGAAGTAGCTCGGACGCTTCTCGCCAAGATCTTTAGTTCCACAATTGAGATAGCCATTTCAATTCATCGCAAAAATGGCTTAAAATATTTAAAGTCACCAAAGAAGTCCCTTACTTTTGTGCGTGTGTATGTCACTGATATTTTATTTATTAATTTTTTGTATGGAACACCTTTAGTATCGGATCCCTTTGGCAAAATTTGAAATTTGGCACCGAAATAGCTCGGACGCTTCTCGCCAAGATTTTTAGTTCCACAATTGAGATAGCCATTTCAATTCATCGCAAAAATGTCTTAAAATATTTAAAGTCACCAAAGGTGTCCTAATTTGTGGCTTAGATTTAGAAAATCTGTGCTTTTCTCACGGCCAATTATATGTCGCGTGTTCCAGGGTTGGAAAACCTTCGAATTTGTTTGTGTATACTCCTCAAGGATTAACCAAAAATATTGTACATCCAATGGCATTACGGTAAATTCAGTTTTTGTAGATTAAAAAATATACCTGTTATAAAATAAATTGAGTTTCAACTTTTTCACCTTTAATTAAAACGAGTTTAAGTTTTTATTTAATACGAACTCTTACATTTCACTTCGCTCATACTATACACATGCTCACATGCATCGATTGATTGAATTGTGATAAATGTACATGTAATGATGTTCGATATTGTAATAACTTTTTGATAAAAATTTTCATCAAATCGGTTCAGATTGTTACAGCTTATTCAAAAAAGACGGAATTTTTACGTGAAATTCGTTGCTATCAGAGATTCTCTCATAAATTGAAATATTTGCCGTATGAAATAAAATTTTGTGCTGTTCGACATTCAGCGGAGGTTTTAAATAACAAGTAGCAAGTAGAAAGTACCAAGTAGCAAGTAGCAAGTAGCGAAAATTTCGGTAATTATGTCTTTTACGTTATAATCGGAATTCACAGTCACCGTTCACAGCGCTCCATACCTGTTTCACTTATATATCACATCCTTACACACTTACAATAAGTTAGTTATTTTTTCTAGCAAAATATTCTCTAGAAATAATTTATATGACAAAACAACGTTTGTCGGGTCAGCTAGTATATATATATATATATATATATATATATATACATACATTTCAGTCTTATTAGTTTTGAAATTTTGTTTCACTTTTTATAAATGCATGTTATTTCAGAAATATTTTGATAAATAAAAGTACAGATTGTTCAGATCTTTAGACGAATATATTTTATTTGGGAACGTCCCCACTCAGTTGAAAGAATTTGCATTAAAGGATCATCACAAATGGAGGGATTCATACAAAAGAGGATTCTATTTCCTTCCTCGAGGCATTTGTCTTCTCAGATGTTTCCTGTCTTGTTTCCTCCGAAATGTCTACAAAATACACTCCATAAACCAATTGACGTCTTTAGGATGTCTCAGTATCTCTGTTGAATCAATTATTTGTTTAAATTCACAGAAAACTGTTCCAACAGATATTGTTAAAGAATCATCATTTCGATTGTTTTCCTTTTCTTATTTAAATGAATCAAAAAAATAAATATATATATATATATATATTTCCATTTAGTGATAAATAATTTCTATGGATTCTTGCTTCACTAATTAAAATTTCATTATTGTTCCTGCATACGGAATTAATCATTACTTTATATAAGATGAAAATAAACTGGAATCAATAATATTTTTATAAAAGTAAAATTGTAATAATATTAAATGAAATGTGTTCTAGAAAATATATAAAACAACAATTTTACACGTAAGACGAATGTAGGGTTTTAGAATTAGGAAGCTTTGATATCTACACTTGCTACTGAAAATTATAATGTATATAAACATTTCAGTCTATTTTATTCAATTAATAATTTTCCGGATACTTCTAAATTAAAAAAAAAATATTCCAAGTAGGTTTAATTATGTTTTGCAGTAAGTTAAATTGTTTCAGTTATTTCCATTTATTTGTAATATCTAACTCATCTTCCTAAATTGATAAAAACAACTCATGTCTTAATGTCATATGAACTGCTAAAGTACATGCGGCTTTTTTTCCCTTTCCCGTAGCCCTGTCTTTTGTAATGTTTCTCATTTTCCTTATTTTTTTTTTTTCAAGTATCAATTATATTTTTCAAATAAATCTGTTTTTCCCAATTCAAGTTTCTTGCACCTATAGCATTTTACATAGAAAACTTTGCTACAGAATGAAACTTGCATTTCATAATTCATTGAAGAAATGAAGCGACTTTGATGATATATTTCTTTAGTCTGAGATTTCCGAACAATAATTTTATATATAAATAGACAGACTGATATGCAAGACTGACATTGCAAGACCATATGAATATTCTGTGAGCAATTCTAACAAGATTTTCATGGACACTGGTTTTATCTTCACTCGAATCATATTAAGTACAGTTAAAATTTAGTAGCAATTAACGGTTCATAATTAGTATCAAACTGTGAAACAGAGCCAATTTAGAATATCATAGCATTACTGCATTAATGCTTACAGATTAATCAATAGTTACTATAATAAATACATATCATAAATTTTTAAATAATAGAAACTTTATAATTTAGCTTTTCATATGTTAATAAGCCTCAGTAGACCTAGCTCTCATAATTTTTAGATTTCAGTTTATAGTTGTTGCAGGTATATATTCTAATAACAATTATATGTATAGTTTATGTATATTCAAATATTAATGAAAAATAAAGATGTTGCTATTTGTGCAAAATCTAAGAAAAATATGAATTTAAAATTTTATATGCGAATGTAAATATTTGTATGGATACATTTACCATTACCGGCGTCGTTTTCTAGCAACATTTTTCTAGCAGATTGATTATTCTTTCACTAGAATCTTTTTAAATGGCTGTCATATACTATCTACATTTAGCATATTATATTGAAACTAATAGCATGAATATTAATAATTTCATTAAAATCTCCAATGTTAAAAGTATGCTAAAGGCCACTGAATTTGTAAACACTGAACGCTGTAGACTCCTCACTTCATATCACCTATTGAGTAGTTTAAATTTTTGAGTTGTGAAAGCAATTATTTATTATGGCAGGATTAAATGAAATATACAAGACTAAATTTCGCTGACATGTATCAATGAAAAATCAAATTATCCATCTGATTTCTTACATAAAATACCGCACAAACACGTTAATGATTCAAAATTTCAGCAGATATTTTAAATAACTTTTAGTTTAAAATATAATATTGAAAATGCCTGTGACCTATAATAAGAAAAATCTACATATATTTTAAAAGTAAAACTAAAACTGAATAACGTCTTCAAATAATCTGCAATCTTATATCACAATAAATGCAAATCTGCATTAATATATATATATATATATATACATGCTACCTGTCGAAAATCAGTTGCTCTTAAAATACTTTTCGGTTTATTTTTAGTGGAACGAAATTAGCACAAATTAAACTTCAAATTGCTTATACATAAAAATGCTGTTTCTCACAGGTGTATTTCCTGACAAACAAAAATGGACATTTTTATTTTTTATTTATTTCTTTTATTGTAAAATCCATTTACTTTTTAGTTTCTGAGAGTAAAAGCATTGAAAAATATAACCTCTCTTTCTTATTTTTTTTTCCTTCCTAAATTACAAAAAACAAAAATTACCATTTAAATAAAGCAAATAAAAATTAACGTTTTCATTAATTATAATTAGTCTACTTTTATTTCCTTGCGTAATCCATTTATAAAAATTTTACGTAATCTGCTTATTAGATTAATAGCAAAGTTTAAAAAATGATAATATATGTACAGCTTACGTTTTTTTTTTTTTTTTTTTTTTTTTTTTTAATAAGCTTAATTATTAAAATATAAAGCTAAGAAAAAAGCTTTCTTGTTATTAATTAATTAAACTTTAATTTTATATGACTTAATAAAAAAAAAATAATAAGAAGAATAACATTTAGAAATAGCATTTAGGAATATATACTTTAATTTAAAAAATGGGCATTTATATAAAAACAGTATAAATCGCTTTGTATTTAGTTGTTAGGTAACATAATGAGTGTACGACTAAATGTTTAATTTCGAATTATTATATTATTATTAATTTTAGAAGTATTCCAAAGATTCGAACTTTATAGAATATGCCCCCATTTTATTTTTGTGTTTAGTGCCAAAGATTTAGTTTATGTAAATTTTAATTTAGTGTACGTTATAATAAAGTTTTATTTATTTATTTATATTTATATTTATATTTATTTATTTATTATTTTATTTTATTATTATTTTTATTATTTTTATAATTTACGTAAATATACAAAAAATATTTTTTGTTTATTTATTTTTTATTTAATTTAATTATTATTATTATTATTATATTATATTTTTAATTTACGTAAATATACAAAAAAAAAAAATATCTTTGAGAAATGTTTCGATTTTCCTTTAAATATTAAATTGTGTTCCTTTTTCTGTTAAAAATATAAAATAATTTTTAAAAATATAAATTTTATATCTTAAAAGAAGTCTTTATTATCTTACTCAAAACCCCGAGAAAATCATAAACAATTCTACTGGTGGTATGTTTGCAAGATATGTATATATACTCTGTAAATTTGTATAAGAAAATGAAAAGGTTTATTATTAATTGCGTCAAATGGGCAGTATTTATTCGATAATAACGATAGCATAAAATAATGGTTACTAAATTCCACTGATATTTAACTGTGTTTCTCCCTTTCCTTTCACATTTTACTTTAGATGCATAAGTAATATTATTTTTTACTATATTAAATTTGGGTCGCCCATAAAATTTATTATGTGTACTTGATATTAGTTATATCTTTATGTTTTAATCCAAGTTGCCAGCGAATTCCCGAAACAAAAAAAAAAAAAAAAAAAAAAGTTATTTATATTTAATGTTTTATTATTTTTATTAATATTTATTTATTTATATTTTTATTAAACCTTGGCGCCTAATACAACATTAATTTTAACTAATACTTAAAAGTTTTTCACATATTCGACATATTATGACAAAAATATTGTTATTAAATTCCAGATTATAATATGAAATTTTTTTAACAATGTGTTGAAAAATCTTATAACTAAAATAAATATTTTTTAAATAAAGATAGTTCAGATTATTTATTCTATCATCTAATTAAGCTATGTTTGGCGATTCTATAACGATGGCAATCATATAACACAGATTGTAATTTTATTTAAATGATTCGCAATAGGGTAAAAAAATAAAAATAACGAAATATGATTGACAGAAAAACAAATTTAATATGAAAATTGAATATATAAATCCAAGAGAGTAGTTAATATTATTAATCAATTAAAAATCAATTCTTGAATCATAAGTTGGAAATAATCTGTAAATAATCAGTTTTATTGCAAATACTGTTGTTGTCATATTCTGTTTCAACTAATACTTCGTGACATGCCTTGTAATTTTCATTTTGAAGATAGCAATATTTATTTCAGCAGTTCAAAATTAAAATAAATAGAAACAGAATAAAATATGATTTTCACAAAACAAATTAAATATAAAGTTATTTTAATATATAAAACGAAGAGAGCTGTTAATTAATTAATTAATTAGAAAAAAAATTGAATCGTAAGCTAGAAAGCACTTACAAATAATCAATATTATGGCGAATACAGTTGTTATCAAATTCTGTTTCAGCTAATCATTCGTAATTCGCTTTTCAGGTCCCATTTTGAAGGTATAATACAACTGAAGAGACTCAAATGAAGAATTATTTAAAATTTTTATTGTGTTCAAAAAATGAAATGCCATTTAAATAATTTTTATACACAGTAGACCATTTCTGTAAATTAAAGCGCATTCTTTAACTAAATGTATAATAGTTTACCAAAAATTTTCTGTAGAAAAAATTGATGACAGGTTACATAGCATTGTGATGCAATTCAGTAACTAAAGTGTCCTAAGATCATTTAGATGCGTATTAATGTTTCATTAACCAATTAGCATCGATTTTGAAGTTATTGCTTCTTGTAATATAAAGAACAGATAAACCTTTTGATTCTACTGGCACAGTCACCAGGACGCTGACTTCTGAAACATAAGATAGTGAGTCGAATCTCAGGCAAAGCATGAATACTTGTTCCTACGCTGTGTACAAAAAAATGTGTATTATTATGGATTGAATATTCCACACATGTGTAACAATTGTGTAACAATTGTAGAAAATGTTTTTACGATAAAAATAAAATAAAAATGATAATACATTTATTTTACTGCGCACTGCAGAAATACAGCACAGTGTGTAGACAATCATTTTACCAGAATACTGTGCTATGATTTTCCATGTAAAAATGTTTTGCTTGTACACGCATTCATTCTTTAAAAAAAAAAAAAAAAAAAAAAAAAAAAAATCTTAAATTTTATTGAAAATTTCTCCATTGTCCCGTTTTTAAAAGAAGGCTGTCCCCTTAATGTTAAATTTCATTGAAGTTCCATTAAATTTTATTTTGTTATCTGTGGTAATTTAGATATAATCACAATGCAGGTAAAAAAAAAAAAAAAAAAAAAAAAAACTTTTTTTATTTACTTAACAATATTTCAAAACCAATAGAATCTGATGGTAACTGCCATATTATCATCATAACTATGAAGCCTTAAAATATTTTGAATAAATTGAGAAGACATCTTAACAATTAACGCTTGTGACTTGGGACTTTGAGGTTCTTTTTGGTAGTATACCGCGTGGTTTGATTCTTGAAATATTTGAAAATATTTACTTTGAATTTTCCCAGGTGATTGATCGAGAAAAGAAATTTTGGATTAACCTTATAAAGTTTTGTATATTTGAATAAGTTTTATTTAATGGTGTGGAATACTTTTTGCAAATCGGAGGAATCTCGATGGAAACTAGCTACTCTGGTGCAGTGCTGCTAGATCTCGCGGATTTTTTACTCAATTATCACTAATAATTTTGAGAAGTGATATTTGATATACATAATAGACTATCAATTTTCGATGAGATTAGGCGAACGTTACAATTAAAAATTATCAGTGATTATTGAATGAACAAGTAATATATATATATAAAAAAAAAGTCAATTCCTATTTACAAACACTATCGAAAAAAAAAATAATAATAATAATTTTGAATTAGGAAACAAAAAGCGAGCGCCAAAAATGAAATAAAAATAATTATAAGATTTAAAAAAAAGAAAAAAAATTATACCATGTTTAAAATTTTCTCATGAATCATAGAGCTCTTATCAATGTGCATAATTTTTTTAAAGTGATAATGACGTCAATTTTTGTGAGATGCATAATTTAAATTTTCATGTTTAATTAAATGTATTTAATTTTATGTCGTAAGAAAATGAACTCGTAATTTTTATTTATTTATTTATTTTTTTGGCAACAATTAAACTATAGCTAATATTTTAATGACTATAATAACGCTATTAGGATGATACTATTATCATATTTTAATTAATTATAAGAAAACTAATACAAAATTCGAAAATCTGACTTCGAAGTATTGTGTTGTCACCGTGTACTCAGCAATCCTGAAAGTTTCAAATTCCTAGCTAGTCGGGAAGTTAGTTAAACATGGATTGTAAGATTTGTACAAGATATATATATGGAGAGTGTGAACTAATAGTAGGAACTGAAAAATCCGTCAGATCAGGCAACACTGCTTTGATGTCATTGTAAACCAGTTTCTTTATATTTACGGGGCCGCGGTAGCCCGATCAATAGACAGCAGATCTCGTAATTGTAAGATCAGAGGTTCCATACTCGAGACTGTCAAAGACCGTCGTCTACACTAATGGCGGCTGGTGCACGAAAAATGCGTGGGGGCTGTAATGTAATCCATGTTTCCATCGAAATTATACCTCTGGTATTCACGAAAGCGTGGGAACCATCTCCTCCGTGCAGGATTAAAATTGTGATGGCATGTTTCCACACCATCCTTTAGGGATGTGTCCCAGACCGCCGCTAATTACCCATAGTGCATTATTAGTGCGACTTTAAACCCAACTACTCAATCAACCAACACTTATATATACGAAATGAAATTTAATAACGCCTTTTCCATATGCATTGATGATGTTATTGTTATTTACTGTGAAGTTTTTTAAAAAATGTACAAGTGAAACTTATACCTCTGATCTTATTTTAAACAATACGGATACACATAATAAAATTTCTTTTCTGAACTTAAAAATTAAAAATTAAAAATTAAAAATGGTTAATAAGGATTTACGATAAAAGATAAGATATTGGTTTATTAAAGTTTTCAATGTAATGAACTGGTTTTCATGTTTTAGTTTCAATTTACAGAATGATATTATGTTCACGCAAATTAAAAGAATAAAAGCGATTTTCAGCAATAAGTAAGTACTGAATATGGCTCTTGAGAATTTAAAAAATAATTTAATATTTAACTGTTACCCCCCCCCCCCCCATTCTTAGTTTGTAAAATTTTAATATGCAAGAGCAAAATCTAGTATAAGGTTTTTCTACCACGTTTTGGGCGACATCGAAATAATGGTAGTTAACCCTACCAGCCGAAGAAATTTTGCTCTTTTTGGTGGAAGGTTTTCATTTTCATTTTTATATTGTTCATTCTTCTAGTTGAATGTATTTATCTTTCTTTCTCTCTCTCTCTCTCTGTTTATATACGTATATATTAATGTTTTTTTTTTTTTTTTTGAATTCGATTACTATGTATATTTTTGTGCTTTCATTTTTCATATGTTGAGGTCTAAGGATGTATTTTTCTGGCTTCGCATACTTCCTATCAGAAACCTCAATTTTTCTCTTCGTTATATGAAGGGTGTACTTCACTGATGAAGACTTCCATCTATTTTGGGATTAATACTCATTTCTCAATTTGTTTCTAAATTTACTTCATATATTATAACATGTACATAATATATATATATATATATATATATGTATATATATATATATATATATATATATATATATATATATATATGTGTGTGTGTGTGTGTGTGTGTGTGTGTGTGTGTGTGTGTGTGTGTGTGTGTGTGTATGTGTGTGTGTGTGTGTTTGTGTGTGAAAAGTATATTACTGTTATTTAATTGGATTTGGAAAATGAAAAAAAAAAATGTAAATTACAAGTTACACTTTTTTCTTTGTTTTAGCAAGAAATGTTTCCCACTTCAGAGGGGTCGAGAATATGTTCTATTAATCCAAATGAAATAAATACTTAATCACAGATAGATCAAATAATGCGCTTCACATATATCAGATGAAAACAAAAGTACCAAAACTCATCATAAAACGGCGCTATAACAGAAATGGTAATTACCTGCATATATTGAAAATGTGAAACACAATTTGCGGTACAGAGTATACATAATAGCGTTATACTTTTTAAAAGAAATTAAGGCGAATTTTGCACGTACAATAGTTACTTCTCTGTATGTCATGGATGGTTACGTAATAGGAAAAAAAATCCTTGCTATTAAAATTGTTCTGTCACAAACAGCAGAATTCCGTTGCAACGGTGAATGGATTTTCTCGCACGAAGCAGATAAGGAGAGGTCCAATGTGTTTTTGCGCCCTACGCTGGGTTATACATAAATTTTAAACAACGGGGCAATTTGACATTTTTCCAGGTAGAAGACGAAAGCAAATTCAGTCTTTTAAATTCGAAAATGGAGATACCGCGATTGTTGAAGCCAACAGTCAGTCGATACATAGTAGTAGAAATGTGTCAGTTGTTTCCTTCATATTCCATATGCCGTATTATACTGTACCAAAAATATTACGGTTAACGTTGCAGTTTTTCCCCAACAAATTCAAACCTGGGCATCTATTACAGGACGAAGACTCAGAGGTTCGTAAAATATTTTCGCATCAGTTTCTCGATTGAATAATGATTGAATCACTTGGCATTTTATGGAAACATTTTATGAACTCATAAAGCTCACTTTTAATTCAGAGGCAAGTTAACATTCACAATTTTTGGCAACGGAAAAACATCGTACTATCCAGAATTTACCCTTGCATCTCTAAAAATTGATAGTATGGTTTCGTTTTACAGCTACATTTATCGTACTACCGTATTTATTTATTTATTTTATTTTGTTTATTGTTTTTTGAAAAGGTAAATGTGAAAATTGAATTCAAACCTGTTTCGTCACGGAGCAAAGTTACCAATTTTGTAACGTGATTACTGAAAATTTTTGTAATCCTTAGAGTGGATGCTTTCATAAAATCACTTTCGTACAGGATGGCACATCTCCACACGCTGA
The DNA here is from genome assembly GCA_963930645.1 of Salticus scenicus. Lineage (NCBI taxonomy): Eukaryota > Metazoa > Arthropoda > Arachnida > Araneae > Salticidae > Salticus > Salticus scenicus. Next base: position 245,773,092 of record OZ005650.1, on the reverse strand, counting down.
TCGTCGTGTAAAACAATTGCTAAGACAGAATTTCCCATATTCACGGGTGATCAGCCGTCTTTTTACAACAGCATGACCTCATTATTCGCCAGATAGCAGCCTCTGCGACTTTTGATTGTGAGGTTTACTACACGACAATATCTACGTAAAAGGATAACATCTGTGTTAGATATAAAGGGTAGGATTCGGCTCCATGTTCTTGATATTTCTGCAGACTCACTCTTGTAAGTTATGGAAAATACAATTTTGAATTTATAGCACATTGTTGAACATGAAAAGAAACATATTTAACAGTTTTAATCATAATTTTGTTCGATCACATAACATTTCAAATGCATATTAAATATTTTTATGTTCATTATACCACCGAATGTTTGTGGAATTTTGTATTAGTTTTTTACTGAATATATGTCAAGCACACCATTTTAATTATCTGTAGTTGAAATTTTATTTCATTTGAACCAACAGAACGCACTCTGGAGTCCTCTGAAGTAGGAAGCTTATTTTTTGCTAACGCTGTACACAAGGATCAAAACTGTTGGAAATGATTTTTTCTCATAAACTTATGCATATAAATAACTTTTATTACAAGATTAAAAATATAGTATAATTATACTTAAAAATAAACTAAAAAACATTATAAGAATTGATTTTTTCAGAAAATAATTTATCTGTGCAAGATAGTATCTTTTGAGATATAACATTAAAAAACTTTCTGTCATTATTATCTTAAATGTCAACACAATATGATTTTTTTTTCCAATTTTTAATTTTTGTATTTTTTCATGTTAGAATAATTTCTTTCTGATTGATTTAGCTTTTTATTTATTAGTTGAAATGCAAAATTTTGCAAAGGGAAATAACAACTCTAAAAATGCCAACTCTCCGCCTCCATAAATGGCAACTATTTTTTTATGTTTCATTTAAAAAATTAAATAATAATTATTAGTTAAAAATACACGATTACTGAACATTAATTTTCAATTCAGTATCGGACAATTTTAATAAAAAAATATATATAATAATGCTTGTGATACTTATGAATGAATATTTCAGTCGTACAATAACTAATAATGCTTAAAAATATATATAATGTAACTTAAGTTTTTTTTTTCTCCTTTCATTGATGCTAAAAATGTGAAAACAATTTTTTCTTGCAAATTCAGAAGAAAAGGTAAACAAGTACTAAAAAATTGTTTTACATTTAAAGAGAAATAAAAATGAAAATTTATGTCGTCTTAATTATGTCTTCTTAAAACGTAGCAATCTTACATGATATCTCATAATGGCTATCTTCACAATTATTATTCTAAATCACTGATACAAATAATAATAATAATAAAGTAAATTCTCACATCACTAATTTTTAAATATGCATGGTTTTAAAAATCACATTAAGTTACGTTTTATGCATATCGATATTGACAGTATTAGAAAATTTTACATAAATATTTTATTCTTTTATTTTGCAAAAAAATGAAAACGTAACATATTTCAAAAGAAATATTTTATGTGTTAAAAAAAAAAAAAAAAAGTAAAAAATAAAAAATAAAAAATAAACTAAAAATATGTAAATATTTTAATTTTAACAAGAAACATTTAGTTAAACGTTTCTGCAAAATCTCATCATTTACTTTGTTTTTCAAAATACATGTAAAGCAGATGTAATTTAATAACCTCATTTAGTTTTTTATTTTTTCGATTCGACTGATAAAAATAAAACTTAGTATAATTAAAAAAATTAAAGTATTTCTCATAATTAAAATATATATATACTAGATTTAATTAAAATATAAGAATAGATCTTTCTTTCTGTATTTAAATAGGTGTGTGATATTTTTTTTCATAATATAGTTTATACATAACTAAGAAATAATTTGACCTATCGGCAAAACAGGAATTTAAATTATAATTTAATAGTTTCACTTTTACTTCAGTTCTCATTAAATATTTCAGTTTCAATGTACAAAAATAATGTTCTAAATCATTTAAAATAAAAGATATCAACAAACAGCTGAATACAGTTATTATTTATGCACGTCTTTATTCATCAAATTATGCTAATATACGCATTAAATCGTTCCTTTTTTAAATTTATGCATTCTTTGACAATCTCTTTACACGATAAATAAATAAATATATATATATATATATATATATATATATATTTAAAAGAATATGTTTCTTGAATATATACTAGTTTAAACTTTATTTCGTGATAAAATAAAAGATAAAAACGATGGAATTTGTTTTCCTGAAGAGCCAGTAACACGCGATGCTCGCAATGTTATTTTATTTTTAAAATAACCTACGTTTCACTTCTAAACAAAATTCTGCCTAGAATCTACTAAAAGTATTTCTATTTCAGTGTAAATAAAAAAAAAAATGTTATTACGTATTTTGTTTGTGAAAAATAAATTAGAAAATGAGATATAGATAGATAAATGTGCTCTTATTTTTTTATGCATACATAAATAATGTGATTATATCTAATTTATATATATATATAACTTTTCCTGATCATTTCGTAAAACTTTATTTACAATTAATTTTGATTATGATTTCGGAATAAACTTAGGCTACAATTTAAACCAAAATCAAATAGAATGCAAAAATATTTATATATTGTACATATATATAAAACGCATATATTAATCAAGTCTAACGGAATATTAAAATTCCACGATTTTTAAATTTTTATATACATTTACATAAGAAAAAAAAAATCTGATATAGTAGCCACGTGACTCCCATTACACAATTTGTATACTCTTTTTGGAGATAGTGTGGAAAGCAGACATAAAATTGAGTTATCAAGTCAGAAACCTAACAATTTTACTGTAAAAGCAAACTTATGCATACGTTGCAAAGACATATAAAACAGAGTTTACATAGGAAATTTAAAAAGAAAAAAACAGTAAAGTCATTGTTTGAAACACCAAATTTGAGGTCAAAATTGACCTAGCTAACTATGACGATTGTTAATTTTCCTGTAGTAACAAATTAATAGATGTTAAATACCATCTTAAAAGGGGTTTATGTAGCAAATTTCTCGTTAAGGCTGTTCAGTTAATAAAAACTTTCAGTCAAACTTCCGATTTTAACTAAAATTTGGCTAACTCATGTGTACATTGGTAACCAATAATTACATGAAAAAAATATTTTTATAATGTCAAATTTGAAAAATCATCAGATTCTAGTTTTGTCATTCTATCTTTATTTGTTTTAGTGATATGATAATTAGAAGATCCTTCCACACACACATACATACTCACTAATGGCAAAAAAAAAAAAAAAAATTTTGGACTAAGGATACCTTAAAATATGTAAATCAGATGAAAATTCATTATTGAAATTTTTGACCAAATGCATTACTTCCATTATCTCGGGTAATGGAAGGGGCTCAGGGTTTTCAAATAAATATATTAATATATCTGGATGATAAGTTACGCAAATGAAACTGTGTTAACTCTTGCGTATGCGCAGATTAAAGTATTTCATAAAAATACTCGTATTATACATTTAATGATTTTTCATTCTAATTGTAGTATGCTATGTGTAATTTTTGCTGTGACAAGTTTTCTAAAACTGGCTTTGCATTGAGTATAATATCTTCTATGTTACAATAAAAAAGGAGCATTTTTAAAACCTTTTTTTAAAAGAAAACTTTACGTATCCATTTCTATATATGATAGTCTCATATAAATGAATACATATAATTAAAAGAAATCACATTCTACTTCCAAAACACATCTCATGCATTATTTTTTTTACAGTTTAATCCAAAACATTTGGATTTTTATAAATTTTTATTGTTCTCCTTTTTTGTCTTTGAGACAAAACAATTTCTGAAATATATGATGGTTTATATATATATCTTAAAATGCCGACAATTTCTGGATAATCAGTCAAGATTTTTTCTAAATATTTGATGTCTATAATAGAAAGTGAAATAAATTAACTTCGAATCGCAGATTAAAATTAACAGTAATATAAATAAATTTAAAACATTAAAATTTTCATTTTGACTTAGAAGTAACAAAATGTTTTGAAATTTTGTACATTAAAGTATCCTGTTTCTTACAAAAACAAATCTGGGATAACAGGCAGTACTACTCAGATGTAAAACATATTGTCTTTGCTTAAGGACGAAGGATGTTCACGAGTAATGAGATGTTTTCCATGAAAGTAGTTTCGATGTACGCAGGTCTATGTTGTTGTATTCCGGTGACCTCGAGATAACGTCTGATATAAAGAAGATGGAATAATAAACATCGATATTTAAGGCCTTTTCATTGGAGTCATGGGCTGCTCCATAACGAGTCAAGATTTAGTATTGAGAGTGTGGCCCGGACGTATTTTGGTATCGAGGGAAAGGGAAAGTAGAATTAACCCCACAATCATTCGGAAAATATCCCATTACAGAGGAGGTAGTGTGATGGTATGTTATGTAATCAACATAGCTGGATGCATGAACTTGCATATAATTCAGTATGGCGACTTCAAAAACCAAAGTTATTCAGAAGAGATACTAAGACTTTCGTTAAACGTACGTTGCAGCAATTGATGAATCCTTTCTTTTAATGCATGGTAATGCCTGAATTCATACAGCAGTCATGAAGTACATGCCTGAAAGTCACATAATACAGAGTAAAAAATAGCCAGGATTCTTTCTTGACTTAAATCCCATCGATTGTGTTTGGGGCACTCTCGAACGAAGCATTAAAGAGAGGCCAGTGTTTCGTTTTTCTTTCATGAATTTCGAGATTGCTTGAGCAGTAGAACATTTCTTTTTTCAAAAGTCTTATTTCTAACATCCTTGCATACACAGAAACAGTTATGCTATTTGTTCGAAGGCACCAAACGTTACACACCATGTAACAAAAAATATTTGGACACTTTCGAATTTAGACGCTTTGTCAAATATTTAGAAAATTTCTTGTAAAAATTTCTTAAAACTTTGGGAGTATAAGGAACGTATTATACCTCATACATTTCAGCAGAAGCTTTGTCCTGAAGAGGAAAAGAGCCCCAGTGAAAAACCAAACAAATATCAAAATGTTTTTTTTTATCATCCTGTAAAAAGTAATGCTTGAAATCATCTGCAAAAGTTTTTATGATGATACTACACATGTTTATTAAGATATAAAGTTTTCTTCGAAACATTGAAAAAAAAAAAAAAAAAAAAAAAACTTTTTTAACACTTTCCAACGAAGTTGAAAAGTGTAATGTCTGTCTTTCTGTCCGCAATGTAACTCCCGTAAATAATAAAGGAATTTATTGAAACTGATATATGTTGTTCAAGATCACTATCGAATTAAAACTGGAGCAACTACCATTACCACTTTGTGTACAGGGACACCCGAAAGTTTTCCGAAGCATTGTGCACTGTAAAAAAAAAATAAGTGCAAAATCATGGTGTTTGACCGTATAATTTAGAGTAAATAACTGTTAAAAAAAAAAAAAAAAAAAAAAAAAAAAAAAAACTTTAAAATAATAGCATATAAATTGAAACATAAGGCATTATTTTGGATATAACTTCTATGCTTCTTTTCTCCTTCTTTTCATTTATTTTTTTCCCTTTTCTTTACTTTAAAAAACTAAAAAAAAGAAGGATGGTATTATACGTGTACATTTTTACACTCATGTCCATAAATTAAGGATAATGCTAGCTGAGGCAAATAAAGGTTCAGAAGCAAAACAAACATGACTTATTCTTAAAGTCCATTTATTAAACAAAAGATCAAGAACAAAAAAGGGTGGTTTATGTAGGATACTATTTATAAAAACTACGACTTTTGCTCCCTGAAGCAATTACAAAAAATATCTCCATTACAAAAACTTAACATTACATGGTTGGTATGATGGTTAATACATTGCATGTCTCTCAGATGATGAAATACAGTCCTTACAACGCCTAGGAATGCTGAGTTTTAAATTATTGATCTGATCTTAGGGTGTCCTACACATGCTCTATCGGATTCTAGTCAGATGAGAATGCTGGCCATTCCATGTGAGTGATAGTTTCAGATTGTAGGCATCCGTGTACAACGTCTGCACGGGGAGGACGTGCATTGTCATCCATAAACACAAATTCTGGGCTCATGGCACCCCTAAACAAATGTGCATGTTGTTCCCGAATGATGTCCCAATAAATTAGGCCTCTCATTCTTCCGATTTGAACATGCACATTTGTTCTGGTGCCCAATATGACCCCCCCCTCAAACGAGCACTCCTGCCCATAACGGTGTCGTTCAATGATGTTGCTTTGGTGGTAACGGATACCTGACGTTCTACATATGAAAGTCTGGCGTGAATCACACTGAAAGCTAAACCTGGACTCATCGGAAAACATCACACAAGCTCACTGTGCCTCTGTCCAAATTGCATGTTCTCTACTCCGTGTTAACCGCTGGCACAGTGCATTGCCGTGTGTGGAACACATCTAACAGGCCTTAGAGCTTATAGACCAGAATCTACCAAACGTATATAAACGGATTGTCTTGAAACTGTGGCACTCGTGGCTGCAGACCGCTCACGAGACAGGTCTGATTCTGAGCTTTATCTGCTTATTTTGGCACTTAGTGCCAAATACCGGTGCTCATTCGCCATTGTAACTCGGGGCCGACCAGTACTGTAACGTCGACTAGCATTTCCATCGTTTTGGAATCGTTGCCAAAGCTTAGATATGACACTTTGGGCGATACGAAGTTCCCCAGATACTTCTATCTGAGTACGCCCACATTCTAGTCAGTCGATAATTCTACCACGTAAAAAATTATCTGCATGCGTCGTCTGTGTCATAACCATTCGGTTGTGGCACTGAGCGGCACACAGAACGCTTGTGAAGAATTTCCCTTCTTTGCTCCCATTCCTTATCTACCTCCTTCTTACACTTTGGTCACTGTAACATCATATCGGCGTCATCTAATGGCTTCCTATAATTTGCATATTATTCTTAAAGATGTGTGTGGTATTTCTACAGGTGAAATTTTTGCATTAAAGTTTGATTTGAGTGTGAATCTGAATTATTCTTAATTTGTGGACATGAGTGTATTAAGTACACTAGCTCAAATTATTCTTAAAAATGATAAATTCCAAATTATGTAATTCAAATCATGCAAACAATATATAACATCATTATTTTTATTTTGCTATATATGTAAAAAATGAACATACGAATTTAATACCAATATCTCAAAAATATTTGTGCATGAAAACAACTTATATTTATATTAAACTTTAAACACTATCTACTGTATATACTATAATTTCTCAAAAATATCAAATTATGAAAGCAATTTGTATTGATTTTCAACTTTAAATAATATTTAAAGTATGCACCATATTTTGTTTACAAAAAAGTAACGTTATCTAGGTTTATGTTCAAAATTAAATAATATACAATTTTTTTCTATACGTTTCACAACTTGCCCGCTTAACTCCTGCAATGTTGTTTATTGGGGAAAAAAGGTGTAGGCGAGGAAGGACAGTGTATCCACTAAAGGGGAAAGAAAGAAATATCTAAATTATATAGCACCAAAGCCTGAAAAAAGTCACTGGGTTTGTAACTAATGCTGCAAAGATTTTTATAAATTTATTATTCTTGGTGATTGATCACAATTTGTTAACACACGCATCGCCACTGAATTATGATGCTTAGGTGGAATTTTGTTAAAGGTATGCTATTTGGAAAGAGGAGATTAGGTCTTCCACGACCGTTGACAAGGAACACAACTTGGCACCTCTCAACAGAAAAGCACACGGTGAACTAAAGTTTTTCCCCTGCATGAATATATAGATTATGCATTAAGGAAAAAATTTGACGAGAAGACACCGAGAACACATACCATAACAATGTAGCAGTGTATATCCAAAACGGAAAGATGTACACAAGTTGATAAACAAACGATTTTGAACGAATATGTCATCCTTTCTTCAAACAAATGTTCAAAAAAAAATTTCATTTTTTATACGCATATCTTGTGTTATTAACAGAATGTAGTAGAAAACACAGAAGGAGTTCAGCAAGATTCCCCGTCGCTAAACGCGACATTCAACCACGGGGCCTCTGGCCAAAGCTCCCCTGTTAAAACGTATAAAACATATTAACTTTATTAAATACTGGCCCCTTTTTAAGATCCCACCGTCTTATAAGGACGTAATGAACGCCCTTTTGCTATTAAGCAGTCATGTTTCGTATTAAAATAGACTCAACAAGTAAGAAATGCAATGTTAAAGCTGGTCACATTTATTTTGATAATATAGCCGTCATTTCCATTGTAGAAGAGGCCAGTACAATATCTTAAAAATAACATTTTAAAGATTGTTGAACAACGGCATAAAGAATAAAGACTCTTCCTCTAAGGATGTATTCATTTTTATATTATAGAAATTGAAAAGAGACCACGGAACCCTTTTCCCTACATGACGGTATGTCACTTGATTAAAAGGGAGTAGCGATATGCTTTTTAATTATTTAATTGGTTCTTCACTGTGAGACTGAGCAGGACTTAAGTCTGGAGGCAATATTTCTTTTTGGAGGGAAAAATATCAATTCGAAAGAAATACGTTAAAACAATAATAATAATAATAATAATAATAACAATAATAATAAAAGATTAATTTTGCTAACGGTTTTTTTTTTTTTTTTTTTTTTTTTTTTTAGAAAGCAGAAATAGTAATTTCGATTTAAAAGTACAGATTGAAATTATTATTAAAAAATATATTAATTAAATTATAACTTAATATAAAAATAACTAATTAAGGTTTTTATATTACACACACACACACACACACACACGGCATGTTAGCATAATATTGATTTATGTTATAAGTTTTAGTTATGTAACAATAAATCAAATTTATGTATTGAAGAAATTTAATTAATAAAAAAAAAAAAAAAAATTAAAAAAAAAATCTCATTCAGTCTCTAATAAGCGTAATAAGTTTTAACTAACGTATTTTTGAAAAATACTTCAGTTTTCATATCCAATGTATTACTTATAAATTACTTAAGGAAAGGCATTCTATAAATTTAAAATCTTTGATCGATAATTTAATTAAGATTCATTTAATTTTTAAAGGATTATATGTAATATTAAAAACTATGAAATTTATAACTTAATTTCATAATTAAATAAGAATTTTTAAATAAAAATTTTGGTTGTTGATTGGTTGAATGGGCGACAGGGGTTGAATTGTTCTGGGGCTCGCTCCTAGAGGTGTTCCGGAGACATGCTATCAGAATTTTTATCCTACATGGAGAGGCTGACTCCCACGTTTCGGTAACCCCTAGAGATATAATTTTGATGAGAACATGGAGGACATTGTGGCCACTAAAGATTTTACTTGCACCAGCCACGGTTAGTGTACACGACGGTCTTTGGTCAGCGCGAGTACCGAACCCGAAATCTTCCAATTACGATCCCGGTGCTCTACCGACTGGGTTACCGCGGCCCTAATAAAACTTTTGAGTCAATTAAGTAATGAGACCAATCTGTATATCTATATAAATTGCGTGTCACGATGTTTGTCCGGGGTAAACTCCTAAACTAAGGAACCGATTTTAATGAAATTTTGCACACTGTGTGCAGTTTGGTCCAACTTGAGAGATAGGATAGTTTTTATCTCAATTTAGGTTAATTCCCAGTGAACGGCACGCTCCTTGTCCGCCATCTTGTTTTTGGCGACTATTGGCGAAACACGACTCCGCGAAGCACACGCCAAGTACCTAAGTCTAACACGCAGCGGGACACCGACCGTTCGCCATCGCAACATCGGAAAAGGTGACGCCGACGATGTTCCGATGGCGAGCGGTCGATGTATCTTCGTGTTAGACCTAGAAACTCAGCGTGAACTCTATGGAGTCGTGCTCCGAAAATAGTCACCAAAAACAAGAAAATACAACAAAACAACAATAAATTTCAAAAATTTTAGAAAGACAAAAAACACTTTCATAAAATCAACAAAGGCATAAACACTTACTTTTTAATTCTCGTGATTCTTCATCACTCCTTTTGCTGCCTTAATTTTAGGTGCATCGTGTGTGGCCGGCGGATAAACATCGCGGATTGCATCAAGGAATGTCGTAAATAATTTGGGATAATTTTCTTGATGTATCCGCCGCCACATAAATTCTGATAGATAGGAGTCGAAACCCTCATCAATTTTCCTCACTTGTTTGAGGTTTCTTTTGATGCAGTTCCACATCCCCTCAACCGTATTGGTGTGAGCGCCTGTGTCTGGATCCTTAAAAGTGATACTGTGATTCACCTTTAAGTGAACAAAACCCTCATCCTCCAAACAGTCATACGCCTTCCAGCAATCAGATATTACAGGGCTTCCAGGTAAAACATACTTAGTTAATACATCTAATAGAACAGGTGCACTTCTGTTTTCAACAACTTCTACAAAACAAACATTCGACGCGCGCTCTACACCTCCAAAAACCCATTCGCCTTTTACTCTTTTTCCACGATTGTATTTCCGCTTGCTAAATTTACTTTCATCAATTTCAACAATTTTTCCTGGCCTCCCAAGCATAACACTTTCGCGCACTACCGCTTCAACGCAAACTTCGCGACAAAAATTCATCCAATCAGTTACAGTGTTTTTAGAAATTCCCAATTCATCTGTAATCCACTCACATCGCGTTCTCTTAACCCATAAGTAGGTAAGTTCTAAAATATGTATTAAACTCAGTCTGCTTTCCTCAAACCATGAGTCACACCTTATCGATCGTTTCACATAATGCTTATTATTTCCATACACACGACAAACCCAAGTATACCCGTCATCCAAATCTTTCCTTTCAACCAATTTCATATTTTCATTACAATTAGGACAAGTATAATTACTAGCAATCAATCCTACACTCATACAATATTTAACAACATCCAACTTACCTTTCTTTTCCAATAAAAAAAAAAAATCTCAAATTCACTCGGTCTTGTTCCGATCCAGACAAAGACGAAAAAGCCATTATACTTAAAATTTTAAAAACCAGAAATTAAAACTTAAAGCCAAATAGAAATTACAAAAATTTAAATACTATAAAATTAAAAACAAATACTAATTAAGAAATTTAAATACTATAAAATTAGAACAAATAAAAATTTTGAAATAAATACGATTGAAGAGAATGCAGAACTTAACCACTCCACTGGTGAAAAACAGATTGAAATGTAGCAAGCTGCAAAACCGTTAAATTAACGGCAAAAAGTGTTGAAATTCAAACTTAACTCCTACAACTTTTAATATAATTGGATCAAACAAGAATTAGATCATCATGACATCACATCATTCATTGCGCAAGTTACTCCAAAGAGGATCCGATAACGCACACAAACATCGCCCGAGAAATGGCGCCAAAAATACGCCAAAAAATCGCCAAAATAGCGTACCGTACACTGGGATACAGCCTCAATTTATTGTCACAATATTGTTTTATTGCAATTATTTGTTAATTATAGACCTTTATTAAAGTTGCTCCAAAATATATGTGAGTATATATATATCCCAATATATCCCATTACAGAGGAGGTAGTGTGATGGTATGTTATGTAATCAACATAGCTGGATGCATGAACTTGCATATAATTCAGTATGGCGACTTCAAAAACCAAAGTTATTCAGAAGAGATACTAAGACTTTCGTTAAACGTACGTTGCAGCAATTGATGAATCCTTTCTTTTAATGCATGGTAATGCCTGAATTCATACAGCAGTCATGAAGTACATGCCTGAAAGTCACATAATACAGAGTAAAAAATAGCCAGGATTCTTTCTTGACTTAAATCCCATCGATTGTGTTTGGGGCACTCTCGAACGAAGCATTAAAGAGAGGCCAGTGTTTCGTTTTTCTTTCATGAATTTCGAGATTGCTTGAGCAGTAGAACATTTCTTTTTTCAAAAGTCTTATTTCTAACATCCTTGCATACACAGAAACAGTTATGCTATTTGTTCGAAGGCACCAAACGTTACACACTATGTAACAAAAAATATTTGGACACTTTCGAATTTAGACGCTTTGTCAAATATTTAGAAAATTTCTTGTAAAAATTTCTTAAAACTTTGGGAGTATAAGGAACGTGTTATACCTCATACATTTCAGCAGAAGCTTTGTCCTGAAGAGGAAAAGAGCCCCAGTGAAAAACCAAACAAATATGAAAATGTTTTTTTTATCATCCTGTAAAAAGTAATGCTTGAAATCATCTGCAAAAGTTTTTATGATGATACTACACATGTTTATTAAGATATAAAGTTTTCTTCGAAACATTGAAAAAAAAAAAAAAAAAAAAAAAAAAAACTTTTTTAACACTTTCCAACGAAGTTGAAAAGTGTAATGTCTGTCTTTCTGTCCGCAATGTAACTCCCGTAAATAATAAAGGAATTTATTGAAACTGATATATGTTGTTCAAGATCACTATCGAATTAAAACTGGAGCAACTACCATTACCACTTTGTGTACAGGGACACCCGAAAGTTTTCCGAAGCATTGTGCACTGTAAAAAAAAAATAAGTGCAAAATCATGGTGTTTGACCGTATAATTTAGGGTAAATAACTGTTAAAAAAAAAAAAAAAAAACTTTAAAATAATAGCATATAAATTGAAACATAAGGCATTATTTTGGATATAACTTCTATGCTTCTTTTCTCCTTCTTTTCATTTATTTTTTTCCCTTTTCTTTACTTTAAAAAACTAAAAAAAAGAAGGATGGTATTATACGTGTACATTTTTACACTCATGTCCATAAATTAAGGATAATGCTAGCTGAGGCAAATAAAGGTTCAGAAGCAAAACAAACATGACTTATTCTTAAAGTCCATTTATTAAACAAAAGATCAAGAACAAAAAAGGGTGGTTTATGTAGGATACTATTTATAAAAACTACGATTTTTGCTCCCTGAAGCAATTACAAAAAATATCTCCATTACAAAAACTTAACATTACATGGTTGGTATGATGGTTAATACATTGCATGTCTCTCAGATGATGAAATACAGTCCTTACAACGCCTAGGAATGCTGAGTTTTAAATTATTGATCTGATCTTAGGGTGTCCTACACATGCTCTATCGGATTCTAGTCAGATGAGAATGCTGGCCATTCCATGTGAGTGATAGTTTCAGATTGTAGGCATCCGTGTACAACGTCTGCACGGTGAGGACGTGCATTGTCATCCATAAACACAAATTCTGGGCTCATGGCACCCCTAAACAAATGTGCATGTTGTTCCCGAATGATGTCCCAATAAATTAGGCCTCTCATTCTTCCGATTTGAACATGCACATTTGTTCTGGTGCCCAATATGACCCCCCCTCAAACGAGCACTCCTGCCCATAACGGTGTCGTTCAATGATGTTGCTTTGGTGGTAACGGATACCTGACGTTCTACATATGAAAGTCTGGCGTGAATCACACTGAAAGCTAAACCTGGACTCATCGGAAAACATCACACAAGCTCACTGTGCCTCTGTCCACATTGCATGTTCTCTACTCCGTGTTAACCGCTGGCACAGTGCATTGCCGTGTGTGGAACACATCTAACAGGCCTTAGAGCTTATAGACCAGAATCTACCAAACGTATATAAACGGATTGTCTTGAAACTGTGGCACTCGTGGCTGCAGACCGCTCACGAGACAGGTCTGATTCTGAGCTTTATCTGCTTATTTTGGCACTTAGTGCCAAATACCGGTGCTCATTCGCCATTGTAACTCGGGGCCGACCAGTACTGTAACGTCGACTAGCATTTCCATCGTTTTGGAATCGTTGCCAAAGCTTAGATATGACACTTTGGGCGATTCGAAGTTCCCCCGATACTTCTATCTGAGTACGCCCACATTCTAGTCAGTCGATAATTCTACCACGTAAAAAATTATCTGCATGCGTCGTCTGTGTCATAACCATTCGGTTGTGGCACTGAGCGGCACACAGAACGCTTGTGAAGAATTTCCCTTCTTTGCTCCCATTCCTTATCTACCTCCTTCTTACACTTTGGTCACTGTAACATCATATCGGCGTCATCTAATGGCTTCCTATAATTTGCATATTATTCTTAAAGATGTGTGTGGTATTTCTACAGGTGAAATTTTTGCATTAAAGTTTGATTTGAGTGTGAATCTGAATTATTCTTAATTTGTGGACATGAGTGTATTAAGTACACTAGCTCAAATTATTCTTAAAAATGATAAATTCCAAATTATGTAATTCAAATCATGCAAACAATATATAACATTATTATTTTTATTTTGCTATATATGTAAAAAATGAACATACGAACTTAATACCAATATCTCAAAAATATTTGTGCATGAAAACAACTTATATTTATATTAAACTTTAAACACTATCTACTGTATATACTATAATTTCTCAAAAATATCCAATTATGAAAGCAATTTGTATTGATTTTCAACTTTAAATAATATTTTAAGTATGCACCATATTTTGTTTACAAAAAAGTAACGTTATCTAGGTTTATGTTCAAAATTAAATAATATACAATTTTTTTCTATACGTTTCACAACTTGCCCGCTTAACTCCTGCAATGTTGTTTATTGGGGAAAAAAAGGTGTAGGCGAGGAAGGACAGTGTATCCACTAAAGGGGAAAGAAAGAAATATCTAAATTATATAGCACCAAAGCCTGAAAAAAGTCACTGGGTTTGTAACTAATGCTGCAAAGATTTTTATAAATTTATTATCCTTGGTGATTGATCACAATTTGTTAACACACGCATCGCCACTGAATTATGATGCTTAGGTGGAATTTTGTTAAAGGTATGCTATTTGGAAAGAGGAGATTAGGTCTTCTACGACCGTTGACAAGGAACACAACTTGGCACCTCTCAACAGAAAAGCACACGGTGAACTAAAGTTTTTCCCCTGCATGAATATGTAGATTATGCATTAAGGAAAAAATTTGACGAGAAGACACCGAGAACACATACCATAACAATGTAGCAGTGTATATCCAAAACGGAAAGATGTACACAAGTTGATAAACAAACGATTTTGAACGAATATGTCATCCTTTCTTCAAACAAATGTTCAAAAAAAAATTTCATTTTTTATACGCATATCTTGTGTTATTAACAGAATGTAGTAGAAAACACAGAAGGAGTTCAGCAAGATTCCCCGTCGCTAAACGCGACATTCAACCACGGGGCCTCTGGCCAAAGCTCCCCTGTTAAAACGTATAAAACATATTAACTTTATTAAATACTGGCCCCTTTTTAAGATCCCACCGTCTTATAAGGACGTAATGAACGCCCTTTTGCTATTAAGCAGTCATGTTTCGTATTAAAATAGACTCAACAAGTAAGAAATGCAATGTTAAAGCTGGTCACATTTATTTTGATAATATAGCCGTCATTTCCATTGTAGAAGAGGCCAGTACAATATCTTAAAAATAACATTTTAAAGATTGTTGAACAACGGCATAAAGAATAAAGACTCTTCCTCTAAGGATGTATTCATTTTTATATTATAGAAATTGAAAAGAGACCACGGAACCCTTTTCCCTACATGACGGTATGTCACTTGATTAAAAGGGAGTAGCGATATGCTTTTTAATTATTTAATTGGTTCTTCACTGTGAGACTGAGCAGGACTTAAGTCTGGAGGCAATATTTCTTTTTGGAGGGAAAAATATCAATTCGAAAGAAATACGTTAAAACAATAATAATAATAATAATAATAATAACAATAATAATAAAAGATTAATTTTGCTAACGGTTTTTTTTTTTTTTTTTTTTTTTTTTTAGAAAGCAGAAATAGTAATTTCGATTTAAAAGTACAGATTGAAATTATTATTAAAAAATATATTAATTAAATTATAACTTAATATAAAAATAACTAATTAAGGTTTTTATATTACACACACACACACACACACACACGGCATGTTAGCATAATATTGATTTATGTTATAAGTTTTAGTTATGTAACAATAAATCAAATTTATGTATTGAAGAAATTTAATTAATAAAAAAAAAAAAAAAAATTAAAAAAAAAAATCTCATTCAGTCTCTAATAAGCGTAATAAGTTTTAACTAACGTATTTTTGAAAAATACTTCAGTTTTCATATCCAATGTATTACTTATAAATTACTTAAGGAAAGGCATTCTATAAATTTAAAATCTTTGATCGATAATTTAATTAAGATTCATTTAATTTTTAAAGGATTATATGTAATATTAAAAACTATGAAATTTATAACTTAATTTCATAATTAAATAAGAATTTTTAAATAAAAATTTTGGTTGTTGATTGGTTGAATGGGCGACAGGGGTTGAATTGTTCTGGGGCTCGCTCCTAGAGGTGTTCCGGAGACATGCTATCAGAATTTTTATCCTACATGGAGAGGCTGACTCCCACGTTTCGGTAACCCCTAGAGATATAATTTTGATGAGAACATGGAGGACATTGTGGCCACTAAAGATTTTACTTGCACCAGCCACGGTTAGTGTACACGACGGTCTTTGGTCAGCGCGAGTACCGAACCCGAAATCTTCCAATTACGATCCCGGTGCTCTACCGACTGGGTTACCGCGGCCCTAATAAAACTTTTGAGTCAATTAAGTAATGAGACCAATCTGTATATCTATATAAATTGCGTGTCACGATGTTTGTCCGGGGTAAACTCCTAAACTAAGGAACCGATTTTAATGAAATTTTGCACACTGTGTGCAGTTTGGTCCAACTTGAGAGATAGGATAGTTTTTATCTCAATTTAGGTTAATTCCCAGTGAACGGCACGCTCCTTGTCCGCCATCTTGTTTTTGGCGACTATTGGCGAAACACGACTCCGCGAAGCACACGCCAAGTACCTAAGTCTAACACGCAGCGGGACACCGACCGTTCGCCATCGCAACATCGGAAAAGGTGACGCCGACGATGTTCCGATGGCGAGCGGTCGATGTATCTTCGTGTTAGACCTAGAAACTCAGCGTGAACTCTATGGAGTCGTGCTCCGAAAATAGTCACCAAAAACAAGAAAATACAACAAAACAACAATAAATTTCAAAAATTTTAGAAAGACAAAAAACACTTTCATAAAATCAACAAAGGCATAAACACTTACTTTTTAATTCTCGTGATTCTTCATCACTCCTTTTGCTGCCTTAATTTTAGGTGCATCGTGTGTGGCCGGCGGATAAACATCGCGGATTGCATCAAGGAATGTCGTAAATAATTTGGGATAATTTTCTTGATGTATCCGCCGCCACATAAATTCTGATAGATAGGAGTCGAAACCCTCATCAATTTTCCTCACTTGTTTGAGGTTTCTTTTGATGCAGTTCCACATCCCCTCAACCGTATTGGTGTGAGCGCCTGTGTCTGGATCCTTAAAAGTGATACTGTGATTCACCTTTAAGTGAACAAAACCCTCATCCTCCAAACAGTCATACGCCTTCCAGCAATCAGATATTACAGGGCTTCCAGGTAAAACATACTTAGTTAATACATCTAATAGAACAGGTGCACTTCTGTTTTCAACAACTTCTACAAAACAAACATTCGACGCGCGCTCTACACCTCCAAAAACCCATTCGCCTTTTACTCTTTTTCCACGATTGTATTTCCGCTTGCTAAATTTACTTTCATCAATTTCAACAATTTTTCCTGGCCTCCCAAGCATAACACTTTCGCGCACTACCGCTTCAACGCAAACTTCGCGACAAAAATTCATCCAATCAGTTACAGTGTTTTTAGAAATTCCCAATTCATCTGTAATCCACTCACATCGCGTTCTCTTAACCCATAAGTAGGTAAGTTCTAAAATATGTATTAAACTCAGTCTGCTTTCCTCAAACCATGAGTCACACCTTATCGATCGTTTCACATAATGCTTATTATTTCCATACACACGACAAACCCAAGTATACCCGTCATCCAAATCTTTCCTTTCAACCAATTTCATATTTTCATTACAATTAGGACAAGTATAATTACTAGCAATCAATCCTACACTCATACAATATTTAACAACATCCAACTTACCTTTCTTTTCCAATAAAAAAAAAAAATCTCAAATTCACTCGGTCTTGTTCCGATCCAGACAAAGACGAAAAAGCCATTATACTTAAAATTTTAAAAACCAGAAATTAAAACTTAAAGCCAAATAGAAATTACAAAAATTTAAATACTATAAAATTAAAAACAAATACTAATTAAGAAATTTAAATACTATAAAATTAGAACAAATAAAAATTTTGAAATAAATACGATTGAAGAGAATGCAGAACTTAACCACTCCACTGGTGAAAAACAGATTGAAATGTAGCAAGCTGCAAAACCGTTAAATTAACGGCAAAAAGTGTTGAAATTCAAACTTAACTCCTACAACTTTTAATATAATTGGATCAAACAAGAATTAGATCATCATGACATCACATCATTCATTGCGCAAGTTACTCCAAAGAGGATCCGATAACGCACACAAACATCGCCCGAGAAATGGCGCCAAAAATACGCCAAAAAATCGCCAAAATAGCGTACCGTACACTGGGATACAGCCTCAATTTATTGTCACAATATTGTTTTATTGCAATTATTTGTTAATTATAGACCTTTATTAAAGTTGTTCCAAAATATATGTGAGTTCCATTAATTTAATTGTTGCCAAAAAAAAAAAAAAAATACGAGTTCATTTTCTTTCGACATAAAAATAAACACATTTAATCAAACGTGAGCGTTAAAAAATTATAAAAAGTTAAATTATGCATCTCACGAAAACTGACGTCATAATCAATTTAAAGATTTTATACACATTGATAAAGTGCTAATGTAGTTCTATCATAGATATCTGTATAGAGCATTTCCTCGTGACGTGTTTTGGTTGGCAAAAAAGCGCGCTCGACTTTCCCGCGCAATTTACTATAGTGGTGATCCGCCATCGCTATGCTTTTCCCAAGCCTTTTTGCCAACCACTCATAAAAGTTGAGATGTTTGTTTACAAACAAGGAATTGCCCTATATATATAAAAATTACGTGTCACGATGTTTGTCCGCGATAAACTCCTAAACTAATGAACCGATTTTAATGAAATTTTGCACACTGTGTGCAGTTTGGTCCAACCTGAGAGATAGGATAGTTTTTATCTCCGTTTATTGTCACAATATTGTTTTATTGCAATTATTTGTTAATTATAGACCTTTGTTAAAGTTGCTCCAAAATATCTCTGAGTTCCATAAGTTTAATTGTTGCCAAAAAGAAAAAATACGAGTTCATATTTTTTCGACATAAAAGTAAATACATTTAATCAAACGTGAACGTTAAAAAATTATAAAAAGTTAAATTATTCATCTCACGAAAATTGACGTCATAATCAATTTAAAGATTTTATTCGCATTGTTAAAGTATGTAGTTATACACAAGCGAAGTGTGACGTCACTGACCGCCTGTGAAATCAAGAAAAAGATTTCTTATGTTAATCATCCATTGTATTTTTTATAAAAAAATATTAAAAAACCAGGAAAATTATTTCCGGATTTTAATCCCCATATTTATGTATAGATATGTATTATTTATCATGTGCATACGTTAGATTGAGTTTTTTGCTGTCAAATTGACAAAATTTTAATTTTTAATTTCAAAGCTCTGTCGTCCTTGGAGTTTTTCGTATTTGGCGATCAAAAACGTAACACGAAAATATACAAGCTAGATGTATATTTTCGTAATATGTATTGTGCGAAATATTGTTTCATATTATTCATTACTCTCTTAATATAAGTTGTTAAAATAACCATGTTTTTTGAAAGGAATTAAATGTGTGCGCCAGATAATTTGGCGATATTATTTTTTTTTCCGCCAAGGATGATAGATAGGAAATTTATTCCGCTGCAACATGTTAATATCTTATATCAGATACATTATGTATATGCTACAATTTATTTCACGTGACACGTGTGTTAAAAATTTATTTACGACATAACCTTGCTTTTTCAATTTTTGTTGCATTATTCTAATCTGTATCACTTCGTTTTCTTTAAGAAATTTGTGATCTATACATAACGTTCTAAATAAAAAGTAACCATTTCAATATTTTAAAACTTATTTAAAAGTCTGTTTTATTTAACATTAAATTTTAAAAGTTAATTTAAAACTTATTTAAAAGTCTGGAAGAGTTTAAGTCTGTTTATTTGTTTTGTAACGCTAATCTATATGATCGATGTTCGAAACTTTAGTTAATTATTTCTCTTATTTTTCTTTACTTTTTCTTTAATAACTTACCAATTTAACGTTCCTGATTAAATTTGTGATTTATATATGTATTTTGCATTAAATTTTGACTCATATTTATTGCTGAAAATGCGATCGTAAAATCTTGCAATTTTCTTATCTTAATCCTCAATGCTTTCCTTCTAGATTAACTTGAATTTACTATTAAAATTTTAACATACTCAGAATCTTCTCACCACTTCGTTAAAATATATTAATCTTTTCAGTAATATATTAATCAATATATCCCCACAACAATATTTGGCGATTTTTTGTTGGCGATTATGGCTAAATCATAAATCTATAAATCATAAATGATAATCTAAATCATAAATCAAAAACATAAAATAATAAATCCAAAATAAACAACATATAGGCTGCCATATTATATCACAAACAGTCCAGAGCGACATCGTTATCGTTCAAAACGGCGCCAAAGAAAAATCGCCAAATTCAGCTGTGGGGATATACTGAAGTTATAATTATCCGAATATAATTACTGAAGTTATATTATAAGTTATAGTTGTGGGTAACAACTATAGTATTTCCCCACAACAAGATTTGGCGATTATGGCTAAATCATAAATCTAAAATAAAAGCATGCAGGTTAACATATTTCATTGCAAATAATCCAGAACGACTTCGTTATCGTTCAAAAAGGCGCCAAAAAAAAAAAAAAAAGAAAAAAAAAATCGCCAAATCCAGTTGTGGGGAAATACTATATACCTTATCAAATTATCAACGTATTACTTAGCCGCAGCAACGCGTGGCCGGGTCTGCTAGTACAATTTATAAAATGTAAGAAAAGAGATGTGGTACCAAAGTTAACCATTTTTTAATTGGATGATAAATTAGCGCATTATCTTTCTTATTGCGTTTTTAGGAATATAGGCATCAAACACATTTTTTGGTGCAATTCAAACTATGTAGATTAATATTTATTATGAAATAAAATAAAATTGACCCTTTACTTTACTACACTATATAAGTACATTGAAAAGTCATTATTCTTATTCTTATTTTGAAATTTAATAACAAATAATATTTAATTTGAAATTACCAAAAAATACTAAAACTCGAAATTAGTTCTTGTTCTTTACAAAGTTGGCTGATAGAGTTTGAACTCTAAAAAACAAATATATTGGTGCATTTTCTATATAGTATGATACGTTTTCTGTTTATTTTCTACCTTCCCTTTTTATAAAGCGTTTCTATTTCTTATCTGTCAACAGAGCAGGATATCCGATTCCCAAAAGTTCGCATATGAAACATGCTTTGGTCGAAAGAAACTGAAAGAGAAGGCCCATAAGTGGAATATGTTATTATTCTTATACAGAGGAAAATATATATTTGTAAATTATTTTTTATGCAGAAAATGCAACATTCTTTTTCTTTTTAACATGCTTTTATTAGCTTCACCTGTATGTATGTATGTTTGTATGTTTGTAACCGCTCTGGGAGCAAACAAAAAATTTATATTGTAAAAAAAGACTTTCCCTACGTGAACGGCGTGGCGTTGAGGTATAGCTCCGCGCTACGAGCCTAAAGGTTCAGCGTTCGATCCCAGTCAGGGGAGATTTTTTAAAAAAAATTTTTGTTTAATTCTAAATTATTTTAATTAAAGATTTAAATGTATGTAAATATTATGGTGTGTCACTCACACGATTTTCTCTTACCCTGCATTTTAATACTAAGATAGATGTGCTTTTTAGTTCACACTTCTATAAAAGCGTGTTCTTTAATTTTTTAAAACTATAATATTATTTAATATTTCTTTTTATCCTGATTCGTTGATTTCTCATTCAAAGAAAAATACATAGATAAATTAAGCATAACTACTAAGAAAATTTCAAACATTATAAATAATACTGCATTGTATATTTAATAGAATTCAAGTCTTAATCATTATTTAGCAAATAGAAGTGTTATTTTTTATATAATATTAAAAATTTTCAAAATTATTAGCGCACGTCATCGGCTTTAATATATTGAATATAAATTTAGCTCCATTAAAATATTGCTGCTTCATGACTTTTTTGAAAGGACAGCCAAATTCCGTTCAGTCTTAGTCCGTTTTCATTTGAGTTTATTAGAAAGCCACGAGAATCTACGAATGCGTAGGCCTGATTTTAGACCGGCACCTTCCTCTGTCAACTTTAATAAATAAAAGTCTTGGCCAAAATGTAATAAACTTTCTAATGTGCAAAATATTTAGTTCTAGGCATCTCTGAGAAACAATAAATCAAAAAGCCGTTGGAATTAACAATTTACACTTTTTTTTTTTTTTTTTTTTTTTGAAGAACTTTACTTTACAACTTTTTTTTTTAATTTAAAATATATGAAAATAAAATATATTTAATTCGGCATTTATTTCCAAAAAGAATATTATGAAAATATTTTCTAAATGATAAATGATTACATATATAAAAATATCGTAGAAAATTTTTGCGATATTTAGTTGCTAAATTTGCTTAATATTACAAAAGTATTGTTTATATATATGCAAGTAGCATTCAGGAAAATATTGCAAAAGAAAAAAAAAAATAACAGCATTCAATAGCAAGGAAAGATAGAATGTTTAACTAACTGAATGGTTCTTTTGATTGTCGAAATGATGTATATTTAATTCACAAATTAATACATATTTAGATATACTAGTCGCATGCTGTAGAATAAAAAGAAAATTATGCACAGTGCAATACGTAACAAACACATAAACAAATGAAAAATAAAAATATTTTTAAAAATCTATTAACACATTAAAATGTATACATATGTTGCATCACAGAATAAAATATTCAATGATTTTTCAGCCACCAATTTGGGATATGGTAAGAGTTTATACTGAAATTTTCAAAGAGATTTTTCAATAAATTTTAAAACTTAAGGAAAACTTTTTGTTTTCACTGACATTATTTTATTTTTCAATCATATATTTTATGAAACACCGTCATAACAATGAAAATTTTTATTATTTCGGACCATAAAAAGCTCTTTGATTTATTGTTTTGTCTTTGCCAACATAAAAGAAAAAAAAAAAAAAAAAAAAAAGGGAAAAATAATGATTTTGCTGCCGTAATAAACATTTCTTTTTATATATTTAAATACAAATTTCAAAATATTCATAGCTAAAATTTTCTGAAGCATGTGTTTAAATAAATTCAAAACAGTGATTTCGAATAAGGATAAGCGTAGAAAAACATTTATTATTAAATATTTAAATCATTTTTAAATTTTCAATATAAGTATAAATAACTATAATATTCCATATTGTAAAATATGGATATGATTTTCTTTAAAATTAATGTAGTTTTTAATGTTAACTTAGTATTTTCATATACACTTCTAGCTGTAGCTACACCGGGAAATGATGCAAATAGATTGATAAGTATTGGTCTCATACACTATAGTGATAAGAACAATTGATGATACTTTCCGAATATTTGGAGAAATCAGTGCTTAAAGCAGCGACATTTGGCAGTAGCAACAGCACCCATCCGTCAACACGCTGAACTGAACAGCGATTGAAGGGCATTACGAGCACAGTTCTTCATACAGTTTCAATTCGATGTCAGAGTTCATCGACCGCAGTTACTGGAAAGTGGTAGCATGCCAGTAGCTTGATAACGATTAACTAGACGATTTTGGATGAGGTAAGGTATGAAAAACACGCTAGCAAGCACAAAAGTTAAGCAATTCTGTATCAAGGAAGGTCCGCGCCACACGGACAGAAAGTGGTCGTGCATTATCCTGCTTCGATATTGATTTACGGATGCCTCAATTATAGAGCCGCGTCTATATCGCCTTTTGTTCACATTGTCGGCACTCTTAATAGCGGTGTTTACAGTTCTGATAAGTTAAGATATGTGACTCTGCCCTATAATCGAGGGTTCCGTAAGGCAGTATTTATGCAAGATAATGCCCGGCCGCATGTTATTCGTGTTATCAGGACTTTTCTTGAAAAAGAATGTGCTCGACTGTTACTCTGTCTAGCACGTTCTCCTAATATCGCACCAATTGAAAATGCCTGGTCAATCGTCGATGAGCCACTGACATGCCACACTCTCCAATAGATGCGGTCGGTGAACTGCCAGCAGTGTTAAAGATATACTACCAAAAATTGTGAAAGGGCAATGATGAATGGTTTAATTGCTTAAATGCGTTTGACAAATGTATATATACAGGATGACAGAAAACGAGACAAATGTACTATTTTTCTCTATTTAAATAATCCATATGTATTTTCTATAATTTCCCATTCGACTGCTTGGTAAATATATATGTATGTTAACTGTTGAAAAGGGATTCTACAAAAAAAGTTAAATAAACTGAAATTAAAAGCCTGCAGTAAGAAAGAAAATTATGTAGATTTGCTGATATTAAAATTCTCTCAATTAAACTTCTAGGAAATATCACCAAGAAGTACTTCGAAAAATACCAGAAAAATATCATTATGATAGATTTGTAGATATTTCTTATGAGAAGGAGATAACGGGAGGAATTGGAGTTTGTAGAACTCAGCCTCCCTATTCACACACACACACAAAAATAAAAAAAAAAAAAAAAAGCACTGAAAAAATTTTACGTAACGGTACTGTTGTATGTTAGATATTGTTTAAAAAGTGTGCTATTAAAACTTATTGAAAACAAAAGGAATTAAAGTGTTATTTTTAGTACGACATTTAATAATATTTCTTTCAATCGGCTTTTTTTGCGTTGTTACAAATTTTTATCTATCATACAGAATGAACGTGCAAATACGTGCAATATATATATATATTTTTTAATCTAACTATACAAAGCTGAATGTTTGCAAGTGTATTTTTCAGAATTTTTTGTTCGGTTTATTGCATTTTATAGAAAAAGAAAAAAAAAATAGTACACAGGATTGGTAATGAGGACAAAATCTTGCTAACACCATACTTTTTGAGCTCAGTCGGATAATTGGTTCTAATTAAATAAAAACCCATTTTAACTTTAAAATTATTGAAAAGAAATAATAAATTGATCCCAAAAATAAATAAATAAATAAAAAAGCATATTTCTGTTTATGTCGAACATTATAATGAAAGTGAAAACATGTTTTTAATCAGAATAAAATTGAGATAAATCGTGCTGAACAAATGATAAAGCTTCAGTATAAAATCCCCTTGACGAAATTCACCAAGATTTTTACTTACGCCATTGCTGCGAAATGACAAAAATTTCTTCACCAAAATGGCAACAAAAAATTTAAGTCGCCAAGGAACTGCTATGCTAAAGCTATACCAAAGCAATTTTAAGAAATGAATGTAGTAACCTATGCTACAGGACAGTGGCGTAACTAGCCAAAGTGTCGCCCGGGGCGGATGTTTATTTTGCCGCCCCTTAAGATTTTTAAAAATATTTAAAAATGCCCAAAGCTGGATAATGCAGGTATATATGTAGGTATTTATGCTAATAAAAGAATGTGTCTTTCCATTTGTGCATCTGACTGTGTAACTATAGTGTATGTAAACATCCAGACGTCGTAGAACAATAAAATTTGGCAATCGGGTATATCGGAGAATAGTGGGGAATGCAACATTAAAAGAAAAATTATTATTTTGTCAAATATTTAATGCAAACTTTGTGATTTTCACAGTTGATGTCTTTTTGCTAGATTTCTATGGTAGTTTCAAATTTCAGAAACTTCTATTATATTTAAAATATTTTTAAATGCAACTCACTCATTCACGTATTACAGCCATTTTAACGAAATACATTTTAAAATTTTTTCATTAAAGCATTGGCAAAAAATTTCAATGTATTCAGTACATTATATTAGGGCTGGTGTTTAATGCAACATGCAACACGGTCAGTTGGGCGCACCAGCAAACAGGTGGCCGCTCTGCCAGCAAACAGATTGTACTACATATGTCTGACTCGGGTAAAAAGTTCTGCAGGCTTCTGTAAACGGGAGTTTTCCGCATTTTGAAATTTTAGGGGTCACGAATAGCTTGATGATTTTTGCCCTAATCAGAACTATTTAGAACATTTGAAACTTTTACTTTTGCTTTTACCTATTGTAAATAATTTTATTGATACAACTTTTTGTGTTCTAGCAGTATATAAAGCTGGTGTTTAATGTAATGAATTACGGGCTCCAATAAGTGTTTCTATGGTGGGCGAATGAACAAGTTCTAAATGTTTGCTCACATTGAAGGCACCACAGGCGACTGCAAGTGAAAATTTGCCTCGGTCAAAATTTTGAGGAATCGCTAACAAAATGGTAATGTCAGGGATGGAACACGGGCGCAGTATTCATACCACTATCAATGTAAGAAAATTTTCTACTTCTTAAATCAACGATATTATAGGTAGTAAAATTTCTTAAACAGATTCCGGTATGAATTCTGCGCCCGTGTTCCATCCCTGTAATGTTTATTACAGTCGAAATTGTTAAAAGAAAAACATTGAATTGAAAGCGAAGCAGTCTAAATTGAATAGAGTTTTGCTACAGTCAGAATTTTCAGGTGTTGCGAACTAGTTCGTTGCCGAAAATGATTAGTGCAGGAGAAAATAAAATGCGTGAACAATTCATTTGTCCAGATTTATTTTACAATCGTAAACAACAATAATCGTAACAATGTTACGATTATTAATGAGATGGTTGGCAAGAATCGTTTTTTTTTTTAATTATCATACTGTCTTTAGAATCTAGGGTCGATTCCTTCAACCAATCTATCTGTCACTGAATCCTATTATCTTCTTAGCTAAACCTCATAAGATAAAGCTGTATGCAGGGACCGATTTACTCACTTGGAGGCCCAGGGCACTCATGTTCAATGGGCCCCCTTTTCTCGCACTTTAATATTACAACAAACAAAACAAGCCGCTTATTTCCAATTCAGCAGTCTAAAAATTCACTTCTCTTTCCATTTTGTTGGTAAGAGTAAGGCTAAACAAGATCCGTCGCTTGTCAATCGGATTGACGCACGTCGCCCCCATGTATCAGCATTGCGGTGCGTTCCTCGGATTTAGATAGCCTTAGTAAATGTTTGGAATGCAAGTATCGGTAGTATGCAGTGGTATTTGCGCCTAGCGAAAATATTGTAATTTTTCCGATAAGTTGATAGTTTCCTTGAAAGATCACCATGCCGATTTATAAAACAGCGCAGTAATTCCTCCCTCCTTTGACGAAAAAGAAAAAACAACAATCCTTATAGCAAAATATGGAAATTTTTCATTTTAACTATTTTTTAAAATGTACAATGGATTTTCTTGGGGGCCCCTTCACTGTGAGGGCCCAGGGCACGTGCCCCGAATGCCCTGCCTTAAATCAGGCACTGGCTGTATGAACAAATTCTTCATTGCTCATACCTTTTCTTTTTGTAAACATAACGCTCTGTATTTATTATTATATTAAAACAAATTTTGGTAAAATAAATCAATGCATCACCTGCTATTTCTCCTAATGACTTCCAGGCAGATTTGTCTCATCTTGACCATATTAACCACTTAACCATCTTGACCACTTAATTTCACTGGGCTCATACATTTAGCTAGACACCAAAGCAAAGACAGGCCGTAAAGTGTATATGCACTAGGTAGGCCATCAACGATTGCACCAGTTCCCAGTTCCTGCTATTTTGTCTTTTTACTGTTGCCTAAACACATGGATGTTCTAAGAAGTGATGTTCCTATCATCTCACTAATAGTGTTTATGTAAAGGAAAATGCAAAGGGCTGAATGATAAAGATTTTGTGAATTTTCTCATTTCAAAAAGTGACGTTACTGTTGTACTATGACATTCCATTACTCATAGAAATGGAAATTGTATATAAGTACGAAGCCGAAAATCTGGAATTGTTGGGACCGCGGCGATTCCGGATTTGCAGATTTTCTGGATTTTTCGTTATGCCAAAAAATATAATATTTTAGTTTAAGTACTTGGATAATATGCAAATTCAAGTAAAAAATAATATATTACGATTTTTAAATATATTCTGCATTTATTGTTTTATCAACTTTAACAATAAATAAATAAAATTAAAAATTAAACAGATATATTGAAAACAGTTGCATGCAAAAATTAGTACAAGTTACAATAAAAGAAAATAAATAAGAAAAACATGCCATTTTAAAAACATTTCCGTGATTTTTTTTTTTTTTTTTTTTTTTTTTTTTTAGTACTTTAGGTTTTTTAATTAAAAGTTTGAATAACATAGAATTTAGTTCTCAATTAAATAAATGTTTAAGAATTGTTACTATTATTATAATCTTCTTCTTCCTCCTCTTTCAGACACTGCAAATGTCGGTTTTGCAGATTACTAAGAAATAATATACTTTTTGGGTTCTTTATTTAGATTTTCTTATAATTAAAAAAAAATCGCTGTTGATCATGATGATTAACGCCGCCGAAATTGTTCGGATTTTTGGCGATTCTGGATTTTTGGAGTCCGGTTTTTCGGCTTCGTACTGTATATAGTGCAGCAAATAAATAATATTAGTAAAATACTTTGTTTGAAATATGCTTAAATCCACGAAAATGATTTAATGATATGTCAGGCTGACTACATCTAATTTTCAATTATCAATTCTTCATTGCGTTTGATTTTCTTCTGTGGGAGCAACATACACTTATTTATTTATTTATTTTTTTAATTGGGAGTTTGATTTTAAGTGTATAAAATCCATTATTTCCGCAATCGTAGCAAGTTTAGATATTCGAATTTTAAAGCAAAAAATATTAAATATGCTAAAGTTTTAAATTAATAATAAAATTTTAAATTTAGGAAATATTTTAAAACATGGTGTTGACAATCGAAATTTTTCCCCTCATTCTTTCACCAGGATTTTTCGGTCGGAAAATTTAGCAGTATGTTTGCACGATCAACTAAGTAAAAAATGTTATACAAATATACTGGTGGAAGAATCGGTGAAAATTTTTCGATTGTCGACAACCTGTAAAAAAAACAAAAAAACAATGTTTTCCCAAATTTTTCTTTTGGAAAGAGTCTATTACAAATAATAAGAATAACTTTTCAAAATTTAACTTTCAATTGAAAATGTAATTTCAGGGTGATAGAGATCTTGAATTTTCCCCTCCTCCCATCCACTTAATGGTATACCAGCAATCGAATATATTTTATTATTTCTTCAAGTTTTTTTTCGATACATTATTATTGATATATTAAGCCGATATAGCGATAGAACCGCATTTTCAGAGCCAGGAACACTTCAGCTTAGGCATCAATTTTCAAGACAAAGTTACATTATAAGTCATCTTCTAATAGCATATTTTCAGCTGCAATGTCAACTCATATATAGAAGGTATATACGTGAAAATATTGCGAACTTTAAATATTTTAAACTTTAGGTGCTCTCTGAAAAGTCACGCAGTTTGCCTATTCGAAAATCATAAAGAACATACCTTAATCATTCGATAATCATGAAAAATGCCTCGCCCCGAGAGAGACATTCTTCAGCGCTCTATTTTTCTTACTACTGACTACATATTGTTTACTACTCACAGGAAAAATTAATATTCTCAATCAAGAAAAGGCATCTATTAAACCAGGATTGTAAAATTATATGCTAGAAAAAATTACCAATTCTTTAAAAACTAAATTAAATTACAAAATGTTCCATGTATTATTAAAATACAAATCTGTGTAATCCGAAAACGGCCAAAACCAGAAGCAAAAACATTCCTAAAAATCTCCCTCCTAAAAGTCGGATCCGTAGAGTTTCAATTGTATCGGAGTTACTTTATCGGACATCGATCATCTAATACCTCTTTCAATAAGCATTCTCTGGCAAACTCTGCAATACACTTTGAGAAAAAAAAAATTCAAATCACAGTTTTGTGGAATAATAAGATAATAAAAATATTTTTTATAGAAAATATTTTCTATAAAAATATATCAAAATTTTTTATAGAACCTTTATAATTTCATAGAAAAATACATTTTTCAAATTGAAGTTATATGTTTGAGATAGTGCTGAAGTTGGATTTTCAGGTATACGTTTAATGAAAATTACCAAAATGCCGCCCCAAAAATCGTGCCGCCCGGGGCGGACCGCCCCCTCCGCCCCACCCTTGTTACGCCACTGCTACAGGATGAATCACAGCTACTCCAAGCCTTTATATAGAAGAATCGATTAAAATAAGTTTTGTCGTACTAAATGAAATTTTGTTTTCTGCAGAATTTTATATCTATTGTTTAAAAAACAAAGATAGTCTTAGGGTTTTTATATTTATTTTTATATTATAACATTCAAGCACGTACATAAAATACTCACAGATGACAAAAAATATATTTAACGGCATTCTATTTTTTAAAAGTTGGTTTCAATATTCAATCAATTAATTAAATTTCCTTAATATTTTCCACAAAGTAAAATTTAAATAAAAAATCACTTTTTCTTTACTTTTATTGCATGCAAAATAATTATCGTATGGCATGCAAAAATATTATCTAAGGAAACAAAAAAAATTGTTCCTATGTAAAGCACGTTCCTATTTCGATCATGGATATATTTAAATATTTATTTTCATTGTCGCGTGTCATTGCCAGGGCAAAATATAAACAACGAAAATCAAACTCTGCATATAAATTGAGAATCTAAATGGAAGCAATAACGAAGCTAGAAATAGGAACTATATTCTTATTTTTTTAACCGACTTCAAAAAAAGAAGGAAGGTTCTCAATTCAAACCGTATGTTTTTTTTATGTTTGTTAGCTCATAACTTCTGAACGGATGCTCCGATTTTGATACTTTTTGTTTTGTTGAAAAGATCTTGGTCTGCAATAGGTCCCATTGTAATATCTTTACGATCTAAAGAAAATACAGGGTGCCCAAAAAAACCAGTCCCAACTCTTTTAACTGCTAAACGGCTGCAGGTTTAGTAATAAAAATGGTATGTAAGTGTAGTAAAGTGGCCCTGCAGTACAAGGTTAAACCGCTTGCTGCGCCACCTGGTGGAAAATAGTGGAGTTAGTGTTCCTATCTCGAAACGGTTCTAGAGAAAAAAAGTGAATTAGAAAGTTGAAGATTATCATCGATTTAGTACAAAAAGACAGTTTAGACATTCATGCTAGCGTTTCTATCTCGGAAACGGTTCAAGACAGGGGAAAAAAGTGAATTATAAAATTGCAGAGCATCATCGATTTAGTACGAAAAGATAGTTTTGACATTAATGCTAAAAGTACAAGGCTAAAAACGTGCCTTTTTTGTTCGCAATTTCTTACACTACACTCCTTCTCATAATTATAAGGACACCCGTTTTTCCATATTAACTAAACACTGAACACTATAATTTAAACAAATATATTTTTAATTAATTTGAATTTCATTAATAGACTATATTTAAAAAGTTTTATCGTTTTTCTATCTTAAAAAACTTTAAATATGGTAAAAAGATGATTTTTCAGGTGTTCACAATTATAAGGACAGCTCGAATTTTTTTCAGTTTTTCTTTAAATTAATATTTTATGGGGTCTCTTTTTAGGGTTAAACAGTCAGACATTCTCTCTGGTATATATATATACATTTTTTTTAATATTCAATTTCAATACCATTTCATATAGCATATATGATATTTTTAATACATTTAAACTATTTAAAATTGCTTTCCACTTGCATGCACATTTCTAATATCATAAATTAAGGTTTTTTCAACTATTAGACCATGGGAAAGGCAATAATACAGACGTTTCTTTCTTCAAACTATTTCCTATTGCTCTAAAAGTAGAGAAAAAATGTAAGTCTTGTCGAAAAGAAATATTATTACCCCCCAAAATCTAACAAAAATCTAATAATTCGACGTTTAAAATTTGCGGATATTCTCTTGATGTTCATAATAATTGAAAAAATTACTAAATTCATTCTGCCTTCAGTAGAAGCAGCTTCCCAGAGCACGATAGATCTAACTTTTAAATGCCCGATTCATATCTGCCTTTAAAAAATCTGCTCAGTCTTTCGCTATCTTCAGATCGTGCCAGTAACTGTTAAATCCATTTTGTTAATCAAGAACAAAATGTTTTTCATCCAAAAATGCAACATTTTACCATTTAATATTGTCTTTATTCAACTTTAACGCAGACGTTCTTTCCCCCATTAAATGCTGATTGATTATTGCAGGTTTTTTATTCATTTTAACATATTATTAATTATTTTAAACATGCATGAATGTGGAACCTAACCTTTCGTTAAAAAATACGAGCAAATTTAGCAGCAGTCATTATGAGTAGAACAGTAAGAGGAATTATGAGTCTTCGATCTCTGTAAAACAAGTCTGATTTTGTGTCAGATCTCTCTCCTATCGAACCAGCAGTTCAACATTTCATCACATTTCCTTCAACAATTTTATATCTTCGAATTTCATTAGAAATTCGGCGGATTAAAATTATCCCTCCTTTTAAAAAACACATTTATCATACTTCACTACTTGAACGTTCTTTTTTTCGAGGAATTATCAGTAATGTCCGTCCAAGAAAAATTGAAGGCTTATATATGAATTAATCTAGCCCAGTAGTTAACAAATTCGCATGTCAACTGTAATTTATCCGCTAGTAATTTAAATAAAACGAAAAAATCTGGATTGTCCCTATAATTATGAACATCTAAAAACGTGGAGAAAAACACATTTTGCATTATTTTTTATTAATTTTGTTTCATATTAAAAAAATTATAGCAATTTTGGTTTTTAGAATACTAGATATATTAAGTGCACTTAGTTAATCTTGTTCACAATTACTTTTACATTAGTTATTTCAAAATATAAAGTGTCCTTATAAATATGAGAAGGAGTGTATTCACACTTGAGCTACATTGCTCACGTTGTAGCGTAGCTGGTGAGACATACGCTATATAGTTCAAAATACTTTACTTGATACTTTTTGCTTTGTTGTAGAGATCTTGGTCTGAAGTAGGTCCCATTATAACATCTTTACAATCTAAAGAAAATAAAGCGCCATCTGGTGAAAAACAGCGGCATTAGCGCTCCTATTTCAAAAACGGTTCAAAATGGGAGAAAAGTTAATTACGAAGTTGTAGAGTATCATCGATTTACTACGAAAAGACAGTTTTTAGACATTATTGCTAAAAATAGAACGCTTAAAACGTGCAATTGTTTGTTCGCAATTTCCTACACTGTGCACACTTGAACTACGTTGCACGCTTTACAGCGTAGCGGATGACACGTATACTCTATGGTTCAAAGTACTGTTACTGTAAGCGGTCACATCGATTAGCGCAAAGTCGTTTTCAACCAACTTCAGAAAGGAGGGTGTTCTTAATTCTTGCTATGTGTTTTTGTTGGTGTTTGTAAGCTTACAACTTCGTAAGAAATGCTCTAATTAACCGACTTCAAAAAGGAGGAGGTCCTCAATTCAAAGCGTATGTTTTTAGTTCCCCATCATACTATAGGTATGGGGAACTTAGGTAATCGTGAAAATTTTCGACCTCGGTTTTTTCACTTTTTTACACGTTTTCAGGTGTGAGGAATCCGAAAATGACAAAATTTCTATGGTGACTGTCTGTAGGGTGTCTGTTAGTCTGTTAGTTTGTTAGTGTGTTAGTCTGTTAGTGGGTCAGTCCGTTAGTTTGTTAGTCTGTGTACACGATATCTCAAGAACAAATTGTCGCAGAGAGGTCAGATCAGTTTTAAAATATTACTTTCGACACTGGCAAGAACCCTATTCATTTGCAACATTCGAATTTAAAAACTTCGTAAGTTATTAGAAATTTACGATTTTCTTAACATGGGAGAATAGGACAAAAATTCACTTAAACGTGCATTAAATGGAAACTTTTTATTGTAAAACTGTCAGACCAGTTTTAAGATATCAGTTTTGATGCCGGAATGAACATCAGTAACTATAAATATGCTACTTTGAAAATTTCGCAAGTTATTGGAAATTTACGAATTTCTGAACATGGCAATATAGGGCAAAATTTCACATAAACGCCAATTTCTAGAGATATTTTCATCGTAAAGATGTCAGACTACTTTTGAAATATTATTTAGGATACTGGCATGGATATCATAGACTATGATTTTTCCAATTGAAAAATAATTCGTAAGTTATTTGGAATTTACGATTTCCTTAACATGCCAGAATAAGCCAAAATTGAGCATAAACTTCCATTTTGAGGATCCTAAATACATTAGACAACTTCAAAATTAAGTTTATGATATTTGTTTGAACATGATTGAATACAAATATTCTACTAGGAAATTTTCGTAAATTATTCGTAATTTACGATTTTATCAACATAGCGAAATTGTAAACTTTTCATATAAATATGAATTTTGGGGTTTATTGCATTGGAAATAGTAGCATGAAAACTAAACAACAGAAATGACCCTGATAAAATAAATTAATAAATTAGAATAAGATAATTATATCCAAGTGAACGGTGGATAGCCTATTAGGCAGGGATTTGATTCTGTCACTTTATCAAGCTTTGGTCAAATTCATTTCTTTTAAGATGATTATAATATGTCTCGCACTAGAAATTTCTGAGAACATAAATATGATGGGGAACTGAGCAGAGTCCACCTATGCCAACTAGTTTGTTTTTGTTTTTGTTTGTTAGCTCATAACTTCTGAACGGATGATCCGATTTTGATACTTTTTGTTTTATTGTAAAAAACTTGGTCTGAAATAGGTCCCATTGTAAGATCTTTACGATAAAAAAAAAGTACAGGGGGCCCAAAAAAGTCAGTCCCGACTCTTCTAACTGCTGAACAGCTGCAGCTATAGTCATAAAAGTGGTATGTAGGTACAGTAAAGTGGACATGTGCTACGCGATTCAACCGCCTAAAGCGCCACCTGGTGGAAAAGAGTGGAGTTAGCGATCCTATCTCGGAAACGTTTCAAGACAGGAGAAAAAAGTGAATTATAAAATTGCAGAGCATCATTATGTAGTACGCAAAGATAGTTTAGACATTAATGCTAAAAACAGAACGCTTAAAACGTGCATTTGTTTGTTCACAATTTCCTATTTTGTGCACACTTGAAAAACACTGCATATGTTGTAGCGTAGTGGGCGACATTTTATGCTATGTAAAATTCAAAGTATGGTTATTGTAAGCGGTCACATCGACTAACGCATAGGCGTTTTACGCCGACTTCATAAAGAAGAGGTTCTCAATACAAACCATGTTTCTCGTTGTTGTTGTTGAAATTTGTTAGCTTATAACTTCGTAAGAGATGATTTAATTTAAATACTTTTTTGTGTTCGTAATGATCTTGGTCTGAAATAAGTTTCATTAGGATTTCATTAAGATATAAACAAATTACAGGATACTTACAAAAGTCTGTTCTCACTCTAACTGCTGAACGCAAGCAGCTACAATGGTAAAAGCAGTGTGTAAGTATCGATGTTGAAACTTCTGTCCGTCAGCTATAATGCATATTTTGCTCTTTGTTTGAACTTTACGCTGCGCAATTTCCAGCGCAGCGGGTGACACGTATTTACTGTAAAGTTCAATATATATGCCTAACAGAATTTTCGGTTACGAATACAGCGTATCCTTTCTTTACATTTCTAAAGACTTTTTAATTTAACGTATGTTCGTTCAATAGATAGTTTTTTGGTCATATCCAATAAAGGCAAGAAAAGTGACACAATTTAAAAATGCAGCATTTGAGAAAAATAAAGTTAAAAATAACTTGACTAGAATAAAACTGGGACAACTGTCTCTCTAGTGGATAACTTTCTAGATGGAGATGTAATTTTTTTGTTCACATTGGGTGTATTTAATGTATTTTTCAGTGACATAAACCATTTTTTGAACAATGTCACATTTCTTGGAAGTTGTGATTTGTGAAACTTCCTTCGAACGTCTTCTGATGTTCTGCTATATGAATAAGTTTTCACTGAAAAGAGAAAAATAAAATCTTTTTGTAAAAAAAATAGAACCGACTCCAAAAAGCAACTACTATTCAAACAACTAAAAAAATAAAATAAAATAAAAAATAAATGGTATGAAATGAAACTGTAAATTGCGCCTAAAAGTATAAAATAATTTCCTTCGGCAAACAACCTATAACACTACAATTAATCATAACTTTTGAAGTCGGCGCAAAATTAAATAAAAATTGATACCTTTATTCAATACAAAAATCAAATCCTATTCAAAATACACGTCTTACATTGTTACCTGCAAAACGCAGCCGAAAACTACTTTGATTCAAGAAAACAAATAAGATTTCGTAAGCAGCAAAAACTGGCGAAAATGCTGGTATCTGACGTCCTTGGTGAACGAAAAATCGCAAAATTATCTGGCAAACATATTTAATTTCTTTGGGATATCATGATTATTTTAATAAGGTATATCAAGAGAGTAATCAAGAATATGAAACAACACATCGTACAACATATATTATGAAAATATACATCTTGCGTGTATATTTTTGCCTTACGTTTTTATCGCCAAATTCAAAGGCCATCAAGGATGATCTAACTTCGCAGAAATATAAATACCGCATTGTGAAGATGTTCACTGTTCTATGTAGATGCTACTAATGGACCAATTGTATACAGTGATAAAATAATAAAGAAAACATGAAAATGGATCATTCGAGACAACAGCATTTGTTGCTACCTATCTAAAGACAAACCTTTAAAAACTAATTAAATTTTATTTAATTTTGCGCCGACTTCAAAAGTTATGATTAATTGTAGTGTTATAGGTTGTTTGCCGAAGGAAATTATTTTATACTTTTAGGCGCAATTTACAGTTTCATTTCATACCATTTATTTTTTATTTTATTTTATTTTTTTAGTTGTTTGAATAGTAGTTGCTTTTTGGAGTCGGTTCTATTTTTTTTACAAAAAGATTTTATTGCTTTTCATTCGAGATATAGAAAAATAAATATTTTTAAAAACTTATAAAAACTGCATTTTCGAAAACATTTCATCATCTACTGTCAAATAAATACAAAGTTAATTACAGAAGTGTAATAAAAGATTTAGAAAAAAAAAAAAAAGGAAAATTTTTAGTTTTTAAATTTATTATGTATAAATTCATAAAACATTTCGGAAAAAGGTATATTTAATCGTTAATGTAGCTTTTCTCAATTCTTTAAGAAAAGTTTAAAGCGTTTTTAACCCTTTAACGTTCACTGTTTAATTTATTTTAAAAATTACTAAACTAATTGTAAAAATGACTTTTAGACACATAGTTGATCATAAATATTTAAAAAATAAAAAATAGCATAGTTCCTTTTCGATAAATGTTTGTTTGAAACATCTATAAGTTAATTTTATTAAATTCAAATAATATTTCATTTAATAAATAAAACACTTTGTAAGTAAACATTATCGACTAAAAAAACTCGTAAAAGTTGTTTCAGGTGAAACTAAAAGTCCAGCTCTTCATTAAATGAAAAAAAAAAAAAAAAAAAAAAAAACTAGACGTGACTGGATCACCAAACCAGCAATTTGCCCTTGCGCACGCTAAGAAAATTCAAGTGATTTATGCATTTATTTCCTTTAAAGCATTATTTGTTAAATTTTGGAATAGTGTTGCTATCTAACGAACAGAAAAGGAACAGAAGTTTAAAACTTGATTAAAATAGTGGGGAAATGTTAAAAGACAGCTGCAAAAAAAAAAAAAAAGTTAAATTATGTCAAATGTTTGGTTTCGCTGCGAAACCAATGATTGTTATAGGGTTAAATCACTTTAAAATAAATAAATAAATAAAGT
This sequence comes from Salticus scenicus, assembly GCA_963930645.1. Lineage (NCBI taxonomy): Eukaryota > Metazoa > Arthropoda > Arachnida > Araneae > Salticidae > Salticus > Salticus scenicus. Next base: position 245,735,178 of record OZ005650.1, on the reverse strand, counting down.
GCTTTTTGCTTTAGTTTCATTCTCCGCCTATTCAGGATTTATTATCAATAATATTTTTAGAATTTCATAAAATATTTTATAAATACTAAATCGCATCATAGAAGAAAAAAATATATTTGAAACCCATAACACGATTAAAAATGCTTTTTAATCTTATTATATTTCCATGCCTGTCAACATTCTAATTAATATTCCGTAGTAATATTTAAAAAAAAAAGAAAAAAAAAAAGATAATTTTGTAGAGTACTTTTTTTTTTATTTAATCATAATTACATAAAAAAAAAGAAAAACTCTACAAATAATGTGGTGTGGAAAAATGGGCGGGTTGTTACAACGCTGCGGAATGGTAATTAGTATGTTGGGTGATATATATTTCAGCATACCTGTAAACGAATAATTATTGTTTATTACATAATTTTCTAACGACAATATTGTAGATGTTTTATTTTGTATAAACTTTATTGCATATGAAAAAGGATTGTGCATATTAAGGGCGTTAAAACTGGTGAAACGATATTATGAGACTATGTCTCTTAGACGTAATGCATTCGAATAAATTTGTTGGTCTTTGTAGATAAACCTGTGGTGCTATATGTACGATTTTATATAGAGAAATAAAATATACAGCCTGAACGAAAAAATAGTCATTTTCTGAATTACTGAACAAGAAATATAGATTTACTATTTATGCGCATAAAGTAAGAAAATAAACTGGATAGACGAAATGATGGATAATTTCTAGTCTATTCTTTTCTAGATGATGAAAAATATGAATAGATTACGAATATTATGAATATTGTGAACCATTTGTATTGCGAGAAATTTCTGCTTGATTTTCTAGAATTAAGTCATAAACAAAATTATAGTTTAAAAACTCGCCTCTTGTGTTCGAATTTATTTGCAAAGGCTTTATATAACTTTGTATTAAAACCCGAATAAAATACTACGTCAGAAACGCCAAAGAAAAATATTTGAGATGCGTACAGCTGTTTCGGTAGCCTTAAGCGTACCTTCTTCAGAAATTCTTTTTGCACTAAAGACAGTACGCTTAAGGCTACCGAAACAGCTGTATGCATCTCAAATATTTTTCTTTGGCGTTTCTGACGTAGTAGTTTATTCGGGTTTTAATATTCCAACGCCAAGTCTCCTGTTATTATTTATATAACTTTGACCACGATAACATTGAAAAACACTCCAGAATTCGAACAGGGTTTTTGGAAATAACTAGCAAAAGGAATTAGAAATTATAAGGACGACATGGAACAATTATTACTAGAGCCAAACACTAGTTTCTAGGCGACAAGATTTTTTTTTTTTTTTAGTATATGGGAAGCAGTTAAAGAAATATGTATTCAAATGAAGTAAGTATGAAATTCCTGAATGACATAAATCAATTTTATTTAATTTCAATAATACTTAAGGGTATAAAATCTTTGTCAGACGTGCAGAAAAACCGAAGGCATATATACTTTAAAAACTTTATGGAAAGTATTATGAATAAATTGCAAATATCTTTTAGAATGAAAGCAAAATTATAGCAACATTTGAAATTAATTTATTTAAGATATTTTATACAAATAACGAAAAAAAAACTTGTAATAATTTTCTCGCGTCTGTATCGTAAAAGCGATCTAAGAATAATTTACATTTACATGTAAGTATTTAAGCGATAAGTACAAGGTCTGTCCCGAAAGTAATGCGCCTCATTTTCTTCTGCCGCGACTATCCATCGCAAAGTGTTGCCGCTTGCACGGAAGGATGGGTGGATGGATGGATGGATGGATGGGTTTAACGTCGCACTAGTGCTGCGCAGATGGGCAATTGGCGACGGTCTGGGACACACCCCTAGAGGTGGTCCGGAGACATGCCATCACAATTTTGATCCTCCACGGAAGGGAGAAGGATGGGTGGAGTCTTGGGAACAGAGCGCCACCAGCGTCAGTCAGCTCCGAGCTCCTGGAGAGTTACAGTGCCTATGTGTAAGTGCTCGGTCGAAATCAAAGTAAAAAAAAAAACCTCTCTAGCAGAATTTTTGCAGTGTTGTGAGGATGATCCGACTTTTTTAGACAAAGTGGTAAGTGACAACGAATCTTGGATCTTCTTGTACGACCCAGAAACAAAACGACAGAGCGCAGAGTGGCACACGACGTCATCCCCACGTCCAAAAAAGGCAAGAATGAGCAAATCGCAGGTTAAAGCGACGCTCATTGTTTTTATCGATTCGAAGGGAGTGGTCCATTTTGAATTTGTTCCACCTGGCCAACCAGTGAACGCCAAATTCTACGTCGAAGTACTGAAAAGGCTAAAGCAACGGGTGAACCACGTCAAGCGCGAGTTCACGAATTTCTGGAAGCTGCATCATGACAATGCTCCCAGCCACACCGCCTTTATAACGACCGACTACCTGGCAAAGGCCGGCATCACACCACTCTCCCAGCCGCCTTACAGTCCTGATTTGTCCCCGCCTGACTTCAGAGGACAGCATTTGGGGACCCTGGACAACATCAAGGCGGCTACGACGAGGTTAATAAAGGTCATCCCTGCGAAAGACTTCCAGGGCTCATACAAAGCATGGAAATCGCGTTGAAACAAGTGTGTTGAAGCAGGAGGGATGTATTTCGAAAAATATTGAGTAATTGTACGAATCGGAACAATAAATTTCTTAAAATAAAAATGGGCGCATTACTTTCGGGACAGACTTTGTAAGTTAGTGCACTCTAACTTTACAAAAGTATCTAAATAAGATTTTAGTAATTTCTCTTCAATATTCTTTACAAAAATTGTTTTTAACAACTCAAAATATATATAAATATCGACTGGGTTACTTGAAATGTTTGAAAACAGTAGTTTGCATTTCATAAATTTTATACAAATAACTTTTTTCTAATTTATCTAAACTATTGAACCTATATTTGATCAGATAACCAAAGGAACATTTAAAAAAAGTTAGACGAAAGAAATTGCTTGAGTATCATGAATAAAAGTTAACAAGAATTTAGAATTGTGAAGTGTACAAAATATATTTCTTTTATTTCTTTATTTATTTTTATGTGATTTAAAAGACAAATATTGATTAATATCAATATTTACTCTCTAGATAAAACACGCACAGTAGAAGAGGTTTTATTTTAAAATTTCTCCAAAAGGTTTTATTAAAATTTTTATGTTATTTTAAATTAGATAAATTATTTCTTAAATGAATGTCTTTTACAGTTTTTATAAAATTTTCATACTTCTCTGCTTCTTTTTAATATAGGGTGGTGCGAAAAACATGATAGAAAGTAAGCGATTGTTGTGAAAAACTAATTGGCATAGGTGAAGTCTGCTCAGTTCCCCACCATATTTATGTTCTCATAAATTTTTAATGCGAGATATTTTATAATCATGTTAAAAGAAATGAATTTGACCAAAGCTTGTTACAGTGACAGTATGAAATCCCCGCCTAATAGGCTATCCACCGTTCACTTCGATATATTTATCTTATTCTAATCTATTAATTTATTTTATCAGGGTCAATTCCGTTGTTTAGTTTTCATGCTACAATTTCCAATGCAATAATCCTCAAAATTCATATTTATATGAAAAATTTACAATTTCGGTATGTTGATAAAATCGTAAATTACGAATAATTTACGAAATTTTCCTATTAGAATATTTGTATTCAATCATGTTCAAACAAATATCATAAATGTAATTTTGAAGATGTCTAATGTATTTATGATCCTCAAAATGGAAGTTTATGCTCAATTTTGCCTTATTCTGACATGTTAAGTAAATCGTAAATTCCAAATTACTTACGAATTTTTTAAATTGGAAAAATCATAGTCTATGATAGTCATGCCAGTATCCTAAATAATATTTCGAAAGTGGTTTGACATCTTTACAATGAAAATATCCCTCAAGATTCACGTTTATGTGAAATTTTGCTCTATTCTGCCATGTTAAGAAATTCGTAAATTTCCAATAACTTGCGAAATTTTTAAATTAGCATATTTATAGTTACTGATGTTCATTCTGGCATAGAAACTGATATTTTAAAACTAGTCTGACATTTTTACAGTAAAAAGTTTCCATTTAATGCACGTTTAAGTGAATTTTTGTTCTATTCTCCCATGTTAAGAAAATCATAAATTTCGAATAACTGCTGAAGTTTTTAAATTCGAATGTTGCAAATGAATAGGGTTCTTGCCAGTGTCGAAAGTAATATTTAAAAACTGATCTGACCTCTCTGTGACAATTTGTTCTTGAGATATCGTGTACACAGACTAACCCACTAACCCACTAACAGACTAACACACTAATAGACACCCTACAGACAGACAACAGACAAATTTTGTCATTTTCGGATTCCTCACACCTGAAATCGAGTAAAAAAGTAAAAAAACCGAGGTCGAAAATTTTCACAATTACCTAAGTTCCCCATACCTATTTCCAATAACTTACGAAATTTTTATATTGGAAAATTCATAGTCATTAATATTCATGCCAGTGTCCTAAATAATATTTCAAACGTAGTCTGACATCTTTACGATGAAAATATCTCTAAAAATTGACGTTTATGTGAAATTTTGCCCTGTACTGCCATGTTAAGAAATTCGTAAATTTCCAATAAATTGCGAAATTTTCTAAGTAGCATATTTATAGTTACTGATGATCATTCTGGCATCAAAACGGATATTTTAAAACTGGTCTGACATTTTTACAGTAAAAAGTTTCCATTTAATGCACGTTTAAGTGAATTTTTGTCCTATTCTCCCATGTTAAGAAAATCATAAATTTCGAATAACTGCTGAAGTTTTTAAATTCGAATGTTGCAAATGAATAAGGTTCTTGCGAGTGTCGAAAGTAATATTTTAAAACTGATCTGACCTCTCTGTGACTATTTGTTCTTGATATATCGTGTACACAGACTAACAAACTAACACACTAATCCACTAACAGACTAACACAATAACAGACGCCCTACAGACAGACACCATACAAATTTTGCCATTTTCGGATTCCTCACACCTGAAATCGTGTAAAAATGTCAAAAAACCGAGGTCAAAAATTTTCACGATTACCTAAGTTCCCCATACCTATAGAATGATGGAGAACTAAAAATTTTCACGATGACCTACGTTCCTCATACCTGTAGTATGATGGGGAACTAAAAAGACAACATGCAAGAACATGAAACATAATTTATTGAATAAAGATATGAATGACATTTAATATATAAGTTGATAGAAATGTCTACCCTCCCCGAATATATAGTGTTATAAAGTCGGTTCCGAAACTCTGTCATAACGCGCTAGAATATGTCGGAATCAAGTGCATCAATCAGGGGGATTCCTATAGATTTTGTCCTTGATGTAACCCCATAAGAAGAAGTCGCACGGATTTATGTTTGGACTATATGGGAGACACTCTATCCTCGACTCCGTGAATTTCTCTGCATCCAATGCAATCAAACGCTCACCAAACGTCGTTTTAAGTCACGTGAAGACGTTAACAGTTCTATGGGGATGAGCACCATCCTTCATGAACGAGTACTGGCGTGTCATATTGAGAGTACCCGCTTCAGAGTCAAAGTGACGCTCTAACAACTCTCGATTCTTCACTCCTGTGACCATACCGTCAGTGAATATCTTACCAGTTATCCGCTTCGACGATATGGTACACCACACCGTGACCATTTGTGGATGCAGTGGCGAGACGATACTGAGATGAGGATTTTCCGTACCCCAGTGGAGCGAGTTTTGCTTGTTCACGTAACCATTCAACTGAAAATGGGCCTCATCACTGAACCAGATCTTGTGTTCACTGATGGAACCGTTTTCAAGTTCCCCGACCATGTAGTTTGTGAAATCTCTCCGCCGCACAGTGTCCCCCTCCTTTACTGGCTGGCACATTTGAATCTTGTATGGACGCAACCCGACTGCTTTTGAGGGACTTTGTAATGATGTTTTGGATGTGCTTAATTGTTTTGCAGCCTGTCGTATGGAAGCGGTCGACTGATCCTCAAAGAATGCGCGTACACGCTTTATTTTGTCATCAGAAACAGCTGAGGGTTTTCGTCCCGACGCCTTGCTTCTTGCATTCTAAACAATTCCGATAGATTCAAATCTGTCCATCAACCTGTAAACAATGAAAAACAGTGTGAGATTAGGACCAGAACAGCAGAAATCTGATGGCTTCAAAATCACTGCCACTTTCGAGTGCTATAACTTACCACGCGATTACTGCTTCACTAGGTGTCCTTTTCTTTCCTAACTCTGAACGACATGTCCGTCAAACTGTGACATTAATTCGGTTATTCTCATAAAATTTTCTTACGATAAATAATCGTTTTTCTAAGGTCATTGATTCTGTATTGCTTATTCTTTATTTCTGGTAATCTAGCATTCACCTGAAATGTCAATATATGTGCTATTAGAATATGGAAGAATTATAATTATATTAATACATTGCAATTCAGAAACTTAATATACTTCCTATTATTTAACCACATTTCTTGCGACCATGGAAGCCTCTGCGCAAGCGCGGATTGAACGAGTCCAGTGTTAAAATAGGGGTGACTGAGAGAAAATAAGCGATAAAGGAACACCGAATAACTGGATGTTTGCCAAATAACAATCTCTCGGCCAATTTTGCACTCCTCCCAACTTTTGGACTCGTCCTCACTGCTAGTCGTAGGAAACGTGGTCGCTTTATATCATGTTTTTTGTACCACTCTGTATGTCAAATTTATACAATATAAAGTACATTTTAAGAAACTATGAGATACTAATCAAGGATATAGTAGAATAAGTATTGCTAGTTTTGAATTATCATGATTCCTATCAAACATTTGAAGAATTGTATATTTTAAAAGAAAGACAACAGAAGAAGATAGAAAAAGGTAAAGAGGTAATGAAGAAAACTGTATTTTCACTTACAAAAAAAAAAAAAATATGTATATAAACATACTTGTATTTCAGAAAACAACGAATTTTGACAATACTTCATATTACAAGAGACGTTGTTGTCGGTTATGTGTTTGTAGCTTTAAAACTAGCAAACATGGAGAAAGGTGCGTGCAGTGCAGTATTTCGGCACATGAGACCTACACAAATTGAGACACTCGATTTTATATTTGATATAATTGTAACTCTGATGATGATATCGAGTAGTAAAAAGCGACTCAAAGTTGATGCTTTATTTATTATTACGTCTGCAAAATGTAAAATTTAGATTGTACGTTGATAATTACTTTATTTAAACTTTCAAGTAACTATAAAATCGATTTCTCTTAACTTCGCGTCTTACTTGATTTTCATTTAAAGTTTTATAAAGTGTGTGCCAACGTACCCCGTGGATATAGGAAATTTGCTCGCAACGCGATAGGCTGGTACACATTCTTTTCTCTTACTTAAGGCTTTGATTAAACATAAATTACAAATGCTACCAACTTAAAACATCTGGGTATTTTCAGCCAAGTATCTGAGCTTCAATGGCACAGTTAAAATTCATTAATAGAAATTTAAGTAAAAAATCATTTTTTAAGGTCAGAAGCCTTTTATTGTGAAGACCTAAAAAGCATAAAATAAAAAATTATTGAGGTAAAGGTATGCTATAAAGAAATGAAAGTTTTAACACTAATGAAATTTTAGAGAATATAGATATTTTAAATATATGAAATTTTAAAAATATAGCTATTTCCCTTTTACAAGAGATGAAAATTTTTAAATATTCAAAATATTTTAAAAAGCATTCGAGACCAATATTCTTAGTTATTAGTTTTTTGTATAATTAGTCGTTAAGCTATAAATTTCAAAGGTCTCGAGAGCTTTTCAAAAGATTTTGAATATTTAAAAATTTTCATCTCTTGTAAAAGGGAAATATCTATATATTCTATATATATCTATATAAGCAAAAATTTCATTATTATTAAAAGTTTCATTTCTTTTTAGATTGTCTTTACCTCAATAATTTTTTGTGTTATGCATTTTATGGTTTCACAATAAAAAGCTTCTAACCTTAAAAAATGATTTTCTACTTAAATTTTTATTTTGTGCTTTTTAGTTAAAAATAAAACTTCTTAAAAATCTAATAAAAATTTCTTAGGATACTGTGTAGACAACTAAAGATTTTCTTTTATATACTGACATTTTTTAAAAGTATCTGAAAAGAAAGTAGCTCGTCGGCCTTCGTGGATCGAACCCCCGACCAATGCGTTATCAGCATAACATTCTAACCAAAAGTCAAAGAACACTCAAAAAAAAAAAAAAAAAAAAAAAAAAAAAAAAAAAGGTCCTAGAACGTGCTAGAACAATCTAAGTAATGAAAAAAAAGAAATATTGTTCTCGAATTCTTTTCGAAATACTTTGATTATTATTTAAGAATTTTCATCTCGTGTAAAAGTGAAATATCTACGTTCTTTAAAACTTTTGTTGGAACTTTTATTTTTTATAGCATGTCTCTGCGAGAATGAAATTTAATCTTATTCTTTTTAAGGCTCCACGACAAAAAGTTTCCAGATTATTATTTTTTTTTTTGTCCTTTTTAGTTAATAATAATAATAAAAAAAATTATACTTTTAAAAAACTAAAGAACACCTTTTTATTGAAATGTGAACTAAAAGGCACAAAATATCTACCTTTATAGTATTAAAATGCAGGGTAAGAAAAAATTGTGTGAGTGACACACCATATTACAGGGTGGTTATAAAATAATTTAGAATTAAACAAAAACCATTTTTAAAAAATATTCCCTGACTGGGCTCGAATGTTTGACCTTTAGGTTCGTAGCCCGGAGCTTTACCTCACAGCCACAGCGTTCACGTAGTGAAAGTCTTTTTTTAACCGACTTCAAAAAAGAAGGAAGGTTCTCAATTCAAACCGTATGTTTTTTTTATGTTTGTTAGCTCATAACTTCTGAACGGATGCTCCGATTTTGATACATTTTGTTTTGTTGAAAAGGTCTTGGTCTGAAATAGGTCCAATTGTAATATCTTTACGATCTAAAGAAAATACAGGGTGCCCAAAAAAATCAGTCCTAACTCTTTTAACTGCTACACGGCTGCAGCTACAGGGATAAAAATGGTATGTAAGTATAGCAAAGTGGCCATGCAGTACAAGGTTAAACCGCTTTAAGCGCCACGTGGTGGAAAATAGCGGAGTTAGTGCTCCTATCTCAAAAAACGGTTCTAGAGAAAAAAGAGAATGACAAAGTTGAAGAATATAACCGATTTAGTACAAAAAGATAGTTTAGACATTCATGCAAACGTTCCTATCTCGGAAACGGTTCAAGACAGGGGGAAAAAGTGAATTATAAAATTGCAGAGCATCAATGATTTAGTACGAAAAGATAGTTTAGACATTGATGTTAAAAATACAATACTAAAAACGTGCATTTGTTTGTTCGCAATTTCTTACACTATGCACACGTTGATTTTTCACGTTACATTGCACACGTTGTAGCGTAGCTGGTGAGACATACGCTATATAGTTTAATATACGGTTACTTGATACTTTTTGTTTTGTTGTAAAGATCTTGGTCTGAAGTAAATCCCAGTGTAATATCTTTACAATCTAAAGAAAATAAAGCGCCATATGGTGAAAAACAGCGGAATTAGCGCTCCTATCTCAAAAACGGTTCAAGATGGGAGAAAAGTTAATTACGAAATTGAAGAGCATCATCGATTTACTACGAAAAGACAGTTTTTAGACCTTATTGCTAAAAACAGAACGCTTAAAATGTGCAGTTGTTTGTTCGCAATTTCCTACAATGTGCACACTCTAACTACGTTGCACACTTTGCAGCGTAGTGGATGACGCGTATACACTGTGGTTCACAGTACTGTTACTGTAAGCGGTCACATCGATTAGCGCAAAGTCGTTTTCAACCAACTTCAGAAAGGAGGGTGTTCTTAATTCGAGCTATGTGTTGTTGTTGGTGTTTATAAGCTTATAACTTTGTAAGAGATGCTCTAATTAACCGACTTCAAAAAGGAGGAGGTTCTCAATTCAAAGCGTATGTTTTGTTGTTTTTGTTTGTTAGCTCATACTTCTGAACGGATGATCCTATTTTGATACTTTTTGTTTTATCGTAAAGGTCTTGGTCTGAAATAGGTCCCATTTTAATACTTTTACGATCAAAAGAAAATACAGGGTGCCCAACAAAGTAAGTCCCGACTCTTTTAACTGCTGAACAGCTGCAGCTATAGACATAAAAGTGGTATGTAGGTATAGTAAAGTGGACATGTGCTACGTGATTCAACCGCCTACAGCGCCACCTGGTGGAAGAGAGTGGAGTTAGCGTTCCTATCTCGGAAACGGTTCAAGATAGGGGAAAAAATGAATTTAAAAATTGCAGAGCATCATCGATTTAGTAGGAAAAGGTAGTTTGGACATTAATGCTGAAACAGAGCGCTTAAAACGTGCATTTGTTTGTTCACTATTTCCTACTTTGTGCACACTTGAAGGACATTGCATATGTTGTAGCGTAGCGGGTGACATTTATGCTATGTAAAATTCAAAGTATGGTTATTGTAAGCAGTCACATCGATTAACGCATAGACGTTTTAAACCGACTTCATAAAGGAAGAGGTTCTCAATACAAACCATGTTTATTATTGTTGTTGTTGTTGAAATTTGTTAGCTTATAACTTCGTAAGAGATGATTTAATTTTAATACGTTTTTTGTTGTCGTAATGATCTTGGCCTGAAATAGGTTTCATTATGATTTCATTAAGATATAAACAAATTATATGAAACTCACAAAAGTCTGTTCTCATTCTAACTGCTGAACGCATACAGCTACACTGGTAAAAGCAGTATGTAAGTATCGATGTTGAAACTTCTGTCCGTCAGCTGCAATGCATATTTTGCTCTTTGTTTGAACTTTACGCTGCACAATTTCCAGCGCAGCAGGTGACACGTATTCACTGTAAAGTTCAATATATATGCCTAACAAAAATTTTGGTTACGAATACAGCGTATCCGTTCTTTACATTTCTAAAGACTTTTTAATTTAACGTATGTTCATTTAATAGATAGTTTTTTGCTCATATCCGCTACAGGCAAGAAAAGTGACACAACTTAAAAATGCAGCATTTGAGAAAAATCAACTTAAAAATAACTTAACTAGAATAAAACTGGCACAACTGTCTCTCGAGTGGATAACTTTCTTGATGGAGATGTAACTTTCTTGTTCACATTGGGTGCGTTTCATGTATTTTTCAGTGACATAAACCATTTTTTGAGTTATGTCACTTTCCTTGGAAGTTGTGATTTGTGAAAGTACCGTCGAACGTCTTCAGATATTCTGCTATATGAATAAGTTTTCACTGAAAAGAGAAAAAAAAAATCTTTTTGTAAAAAAATAGAACCGACTCCAAAAAGCAACTACTATTCAAACAACTAAAGGAAAAAAAATGGTATTAAATGAAACTGTAAATTGCGCCTAAAAGTGTAAAATAATTTCCTTCGCCAAACAACCTATAACACTACAATTAATCATAACTTTTGAAGTCGGCGCAAAATTAAATAAAAATTGATACCTTTATTCAATACAAAAATCAAATTCTATTCAAAATACACATCTCACATTGTCACCTGCAAAACGCAGCCGAAAACTACTTTGATTCAAGAAAACAAATAAGATTTCATAAGCAGCAAATGTTGCCGAAGATGCTGGTATCTGACGTCCTTGGTGAAAGAAAAATCGCAAAATTACCTGGCAAACATATTTAATTTCTTTGGGCTATCATGATTATTCTGATAAGGTATATTAAGAGAGTAATCAAGAATATGAAACAATACTTCGAACAATATATGTTATGAAAATATACATCTTGCGTGTATATTTTTGCATTATGTTTTGATCGCCAAATCCAAAAGCCACCAAGGATGATTGTTATCAAAGTTATACCAAATTTGCAAAGGAGACTCTAACTTCGTAGATATATAAATATTGCATTATGAAGAATGGTCACTGTTCTATGTAGATGCTACTAATGAACCAATTGTATACAGTGATAAATAATAAACACAACATGAAAATGGATCATTCGAGACAACAGCATTTGTTGTTACCGATCTAAAAACAAACCTTTAAAAACTAATTAAATTTTATTTAATTTTGCGCCGACTTCAAAAGTTATGATTAATTGTAGTGTTATAGGTTGTTTGCCGAAGGAAATTATTTTACACTTTTAGGCGCAATTTACAGTTTCATTTAATACCATTTTTTTTCCTTTAGTTGTTTGAATAGTAGTTGCTTTTTGGAGTCGGTTCTATTTTTTTACAAAAAGATTTTTTACAATATAGATTTTTTGTTTGCTCCCAGAGCGGTTACAATCATACATACAAACATACATACATGTGAAGCTAATAAAAGCGTGTTTAAAAATAAAAGTTAAAAAAAAGCTTCTTTAAAAAACTAATCAAAGTTCCTTAGGATACTGTTTAGATTATGAAAGGTTTTATTTTTAACAAATGACATCTTTTTTATTAATTATCTACAAAAAGTAACACGTCGGCATTTGAAGACCTAAACCACCCACCACCTCGCGTTATCAAAATGACGCTTTAACCAACTGAGCCATTGAACGATGTTAATATCCCTTACATTTACTTTAAAGTGGAAGCGCTTTGTTATTTTTATTATTATTATTATTATTATTTTAGTATGACACGAAGACCCGATGACAAAATCGAATTTCAAAAATATCTAAACAAATATTTATTTATGTATTTTTTATTTAAAACATTTTATTTAGGGCTTTTTTTTTTTTTTTTTTTTTTTTACGATCAAAAATATTTAGTGATTTTTAATATATATATATAAACTCCTCAAAAAATTTTTAGGATACTGTGTAAGCAACGAAAAATTTTCTAGTGTCAATTGACACATTTTTTACTAATTATCTGCAAACATTACCACACCGGACCTTCCGGTGACCGAACTCTCGACCACCGCGTTATTAACGCGACACTCTAACCAACTGAACCAAGGAGCGATAAACGAATTGGCTTATATTTACTTTAAAATGAAGGCGCCTTGTTTACTAGCGTGACACGAAGACACGATTACAAAGTCAATTTGATATAAAAAGCTTCTAAAAAAGCTTGTGCAGAAAATAATAAAAATAAAAAAATAAAAACTGCTTCTTCTATCCTCTATCTTTCCTAAAACAATATAACTATTCGGAGAGAAAGATTTACGAGACGCTATACGAGTAATCTGTAATTTTAAAGTAGTTTTATCTACAGGGAACGTTTATACCCTCTGTCAGTTGCAATGATCTTCAGATATTTTGTTTCAAATTTAAGAAAACAGAATCTGAACGCATATAAATTGTGCGTTTTACAAATGTATAAAAAGCTTTTATTTTTGGGGTAGGTGGAAGACATGGATGTGCAAGGCGATGTAAAGGGACTGCAATTTTTTTTAAATAGCTATTTTTTTTTTTTTTTTTTTTCTGAAACCTTTTTCATTACGAGACACAAGGTTATTAAGAAAAGAAAGCAAACCTTTATTTTCTGCTTCATAAGTGAATTGGATATTGCTGTCTAAAGAAATTAAAGTTAGTCATGGTCAATAATATACAGAGAGGGATCGATTAACGTGAAAGTGTCATCAATTTAACATATCCAAGAAGAGAAACTATTTTTTTTTAATGAGTATACTTTTAAAAATATGCATTTAAAAGCAATCGATAAATGATGAGAGATGAGAAAACATAACTAGACTTTCGATTGTTAGTTATTAAATTAACCGATTTTTGACTGAAGTAAAAAAAAAAAAGGGGGGGGGGTCCTTTTTCTCGATGTTGGATAATTTCCCACATTCCATTAAATTCTTTTGGTTGTTAAAAAGTCGTAGAATCCAGTTCCTTTTATATATAGAGGAGCTTTTTCCATTAGTTTCTTTATGCACTGATGTCGGTACGCTTAATGCTACCTAAACAGCTATCAGCTTTTTTTTTTTTCATTATTTCCTTTCAGCATTTGTTCAACTTTTTTTTTTTTTTTTTTTTTTTTTTTTTTTCATTATTTACTTGACATTTTATAGTTGAAGACTTATCTGCTTTTTATTTATCTAGTACCAAATATCCTTTTAATATTCTGCTAACATTTTACTAAATTTCTCTCTAACTGTTACATAAAGGAGTTTATGAAAAGCTTTTATTAAATTTGAATCATTTACACTCAGATTTAATATTTTGTAAGAGACGTTAGTTTTAAATCACTATTAAATTTATAATTGCATGTACACGAATAAAAATAATAAAGAAAGAATATTTCACAGCGCATCTTAAAAAATTTTCAAAGCGAGAATTTAATGTCACTTTTTTTGTAAATGAAAGAAATTGTAGCGTAGCAGTATTAACTATTGTGATATATATGCAGTTGTATAATCAACAGCATTTTATTGAAAAATTAGACGAATTATATGAATTCATAGAATTTCATTCAGTATTTTGTAAGCTGTGGCGGCGAAAAAAAAAAGTTTTAAAAGACAAGAGAGAGGGAAATACGAACATTTTCTAAAAAGAATCAAATAGTGCTCAGAACATCTTAAAGTCCAACAAAACCCATAAAAAACAAAAAATCATTAATAAAATATCTTCTTCTGATCGATATTTATAATAATTTTCTATTACTTAATATTTGAACACAATTTGAATTTGGTAAATATAAAAGTTCTGATAAATAATAATAAATAAATAAATAAATAAAATACACTGCAGCCACATATCCGAAAACTAGCTGTGAGGACGCGACCAAAATGTTGCAGGGATGCCAGCTTGTCCGACAGTTTCAAATTTGGAAAACATCCAGTAATTTCGCTCTCTGTTATTGCTCATTTTCCCTGAGTCAGATGACTGTCACCCCTATTCTAGCATTCGACTCGTTGGTTTAGCACTTGCGCAGATGCTTCCATAGTTTCATCAAATGTGCTCAAAGAATATATATATATATATATATTTCGGTACTCTCATTTCATATATATATATATATATATATATATATATATATATAAAAGTTTTATTAAGTTCAGAATCAATGAATGAAAGCATTTCTTTTATGTAATTATAAATTACAGTTCATGTTCGTCCATTCCCTCGTAATTCATAGGAATGCTTTATAAACGTAAGAGTTAAATGCTATGATTATATTTTTTGTATCGTTGAGTTCATTTATACTCCTTAATCTAATAGTAAATAATAAATATGTGTTCTAAATTACATGAATTTCTCTATAAATTTAAATATATATAAAACGTCCAAGTTAATTAACAGAATTTTCTTACTTAAAAATATTTGCAAGGAGAAAAGTAAACATAGCACATATATTTCAAGTGATATTTTCATATTACTAAATTCTTAAAACTAGAAAATGAAATTTGTGTTTTATTTGATGAATTCTTTTTCCAAAGATAATGCAATGATAGAATATCATATTAATACTTTCTTTCGTAATTCAATTTGCTTTTGTGAAGCAATTTCATCATAAATAGTGTAGTTAAACACATTAACGACATTTTTAATTTTCTAATGAATGTTTCATATATTAAACATCTATATTAAATGTTAAATACTGTTTTATGTTTTAAGTTTGTTTGTTATAACAAATTGCTTAAAATTTCGGTCGATTACACATTCTTAAAATGAAATTTCTGATTACTCGTAATATCAATAATACAGAAATTTGGAAATTTCCTCATGTTCTGAAACATCAAATTTTACGTACCATGAAATTTCACTTAAACAGAATAATGATATTTTCCAAACCAGTTCAAATTTGACTCCTTCTCGTCGAATTTAATATGGAGCTTAATTTTAAATCAACTTTAGATGATATCGCATGATTTCATTTCGCTGTTTGCACTTCATTTGTCTGGAATCAGCTGCATTTACGTAATAATCCCGGAATCATATTTCCGTTTCAAATGCACTGATACAGATTTTATTTCGCTGACGATGATTAAGTTTTACATGTCGGCTTGTTTATTTTCCGAGCAGTGGTTAAACTGATTTAATTTATTTTGCAGATTTATTTAAAATATAAATCTATAAGTTACCATTTTCATATGATAAAAATAACAATGAAATGTGCGTGTAGATATTTAATATACATTTTTCCTTTTAATGTGAAACTACGTTTTGAAATATGACACTTTTGAATTCGCGAAAATTGCCAAACATTGTCCGATTGAATAATATAGTAATTGTTTATTATTTTTTCAAATATACATATGTATGTATATATATATATATATATATATATTCAGTATAAAGAAAATAAATAAAGGTTGTACGCTGCCTATGCGTTTTGGTGGTTAGCGTCACTGAATTTTATACGGCAGGGCCCGGATTCAAATCCTGGAGAAAGTATGGATGTGTTATCCTTGTTGGGAGTTGCAATGGACGCCCACTGGCTGCTTCTTCACAAATGGCCATCAGTTCGGCAATCCCCCTGTCAGAATTCATTTAAAAGAACCACACCATTGGAAATAAAGGAAAAAGCTTTAATAAGTATATGTTGGTTAGGTATTTTCTTAAATTTTGACAAAGTAAATGCTTTTAATATACCGATGTTCAAAAATTGCCCTCTTATTTCATATATATATTTTTTTAAATCAAGGTTTTAATTAGTCTTCATTGTACTTAGCGTTTTAAATTTTCAGTTTTAAACTTTACTATTTTAACCTTTTGATAAGTATATATGATAAGATATAAGTCAATATTTTACAATAACTATTAAATATGTGTAATTACAATTTAAAAAGTTGGTTACTAGAAGAACATAACTTGATGTATTTCTCTTACCGTTTCATTTTATTACATTACTTTTCATTACACTTTTCATTACTGATCATTACTTTTTATTACTATGCATTTATATAAACATATATTTTAGATATTTAATATGTATGATAACATATACAGTATTTGAAAACATTCATACACGTTAAAACTAGTTAAGAACTATTTCAGAAAGTGTTTTGTTTACACATTACTGAATGTGGAGGCTGCTGCACATTCAACTCTCAGTTTGAATATTTTACGCATAATCATGAAAGATGAAGATTGTTTTTTAATAAAAAAGAAATTAAAATTATAAGAGTTTTCAATCTGGGCATGTTTCGAAAAAAATTATATCAGTTTCGAGTACCTCTATACTGTCTGTAAATTGCATACGCACCAAGACGTTCATTTAAATTTAGAACAGATTAAGACAATTTTCAAAGATAATAGTATTGTATGCGAGTTCTTTTGAGTAGTTTTGAAAAAGAAAGAAGAAACTTATCATAATATATTTATGTAGAACGTGCTTTTGTGAATATATATATGTGTGTGTGTGTGTGTAAATTTCACTTCTTTATGTGCAGTTTAAAGATGTTTATGCTAATCAAAAATTTCACCTATAGACATAATGTGTTTAGATTACATTGAATGACCTTGTAAAATGATTAGTTCTCCGAAATCAGTAAAGCTTTTGAAATAGTACCGTCATGAGATATAGATTTAGGCTACTAAATTTGCTATTTGGAATAATTACTGCGACCGGGTTCGAATGCAGTACTTTCCGCCTACATGCTTAAAAAACAGAATGAGATCCAAAAAATTTGCCGGTATATTTATATAAGTGATTCTGCTTCTAGGCAATTTGGAAGTAGTAGCAAGGCGGAGAGTTGTAGCAGAAACTGCAATGGGCACGAGCATCTTTATAGTGTTTGTCATGATCAAAATAGTTATAAATTACACAGAAGATTAAGGAAATTGCTGGCACCACTTAGTGAAAATTTTTTACAACTCAAAACTTTAAGAGAAAACACTACGGTAAGGATTTGCATGTTTTGTGAACCAGCTAAAGACGATTATGAATTACTAATTAATTCTTTTAAGTAAATATATTTCAACGCATTTGCAAACGGACACTTTTTTTTTTTTTTTGTAACTGGGCTTCTTTATTTTAACAGTCTTTGCTTGTTTAATTCTTTACCATATTTAAATGAATTAAATAATAATAATAATCAGTATTTTTTATATTACATTTTAAATAAAGACTAATAACGTATATTAAAATCGGCCAAAACCTCATTTTTAGTCCACGATAACTTATGTAGCAACTTCCTTTCCCGCATTGTCGAATACAGGTCCCCAATCCTTGCGGAAACTACTTACCCGAGCCTTTAAATTTAGGTGTTTATTAAACGACTGGTGGCACTGCTGTTATTCTGGAACTATGATTTTACACATGGCTTTACCTAACTATCTACAAAAAATTTATTTTTGCAGTATGTATTAGCGGGACATAGTTGTTGATCTAGTTTATCTATGTTATTCATTTTTCTCTGTCACCATAAAGTTAAAAGGAAAATAAATTTATAAACATAGTAGCATTAGCTAATATTGCAAAAAAATAAATAAATAAATAAAATTAATTGTTAGAAATTTTAATTAAATTTGAAATTCAATATGTTTATTTTTTTTTTCTATTTGATGTATTATTTGATTCCGAATGTAACAATAAATTCAAAATGATAAAATATATTTCCTTTCTAAGGAATTTTCCTCCTACCACATAACAATTGTATTGAGATGGCAACGAATAAAATAAAATATCGTATTTTCCATCATTTAAAAATAATGAGACGTTTAATTCCCTTAGAAAAAGTTATCAACATATCGTGAAAATTTTGCAGAAACGATACGTGTCAGTATAAATAAATAAATAATAAAATAAAATAAAGCAATACTTCCATATTAAATTCACAATTGTATAAATTATACTTGATTAAGTACTTACTGTGAAAAAATAAAAAAAATAAATAGTAGAGAAATCGTTGCTATGGAACGCTGAAGAATGAAGTGAAACAACGCAGAATTAGAACTAAATTTGAAAACAGAAGAATAAATTGATATAATCAAAACAAAAAACAGTCCAAAAAATTTAAATTACAAAATTGAAAAAATCTTGATGTGGCCCCCTTGCATTGTTTGAGTTATCACTCTACTGTAAGTTGTACGAAATTATTACTTTTCATTCATTTTATTTTTTAATGGAAAAAAAAGGCGGGGGGGATGTGTACTTTCTTAATACGAAAGAATGAAAATAACTCAACATGAGTGAATTTTCACTCATTTGCCTAGAGGAATCACGCCCTCTCATCTTCAGTTAAATTCACTAAATTGAAGGTGTTAACATAATGCACTCAAACATATGTTATTTATTGTATTTTAGTAATTTATTGTATTTTTTTAATGATTTTAATACAAATGATTTCAATAAACTGGATCACTTTACAATGGCGTTCCCCGTTGCACTTGCGTACTACTGAAGAAATTCACTGCAGCGAGTGCGATGTTGCCAATTACAAGTGGATAAATGAGCAGAAATAATCAAGTATCGATAAATATCGATGACTCAAGTTTGCTTAAATAAAAAGCTGCTAATTATCCTAAATAATTGCATTTTTAACTCAAGTAGACTAAAGAAGAAAAAAAAAAGAGAATTCTTACTTGGCATAATAAATTAACTCATTTATTTTAAAAGAGTAAGATTAGTATTTATTTATTTGTTATTTATTTACTTTTATTTATTTATTTATATGTAGCATCGTCGTTGCACTTTTAATACTTTTACAGCGCATATAACATCAGATTTACTAGAATTTATTTTATTATTATTATTATTTTAAGCATGTTTAATTTTTCGTAAAACTCAATTTCAGTTTTATTATTTAACTGTAAAGGACAGTATTTCTTTTTATTATAAAATAATAATAATAAATAAATATATAAATGAACGTGTAAGGATTTATTTTTTATCTGACATCAATTTGAAATGAAATATTTTACAAGTTTAAAGCTATTACGAGGTTAAGTTAATACCTTCTTAACTAATTAGAATAATTTATTTAAAATTGTGAACTTTGATTCCCTGGGTTACATCGCATCTTTTTGTGCCTTTATTTTCTATGATCAGGGTTTCTTGAGGAGATAATTTGATATATGTAATACAATCGCGTTTTAATAGAGGGATTTTAGAAACTAATGATTGTATGACAGATTGAAAGCAAAAATTAACTCCATAATTACTTCAAAAATATGAATTTCATGAATTTTATTCCCAAAATTACTCTTAAAAGATATATATATATATATATATATATATATATATATATATATATATGGGTTTTGTTTTTATTTTTTGGAGTAATACTTACTATTGTGTATTGAGAATTGAGATAATATTTTATTTTATTTTTTCAGAAAATTATTATTTTTTAAATAAATACGTTAGCAACAAGAAAAAACATTTTAAAGATTTATAAATGACTGAATACTTACTTGTAATTATGCGTAAAATTTGGCTTAAAACTCTATATGCAGTACCTTAAGAGAGTTAATGCATTTCACAATGATTAATATTTGCATCAAGAGTCCTTGTCTGCGGAATTTTCGGGGAAAATTAATACCACTATTTCACGAAAATCTATGTATTTAATTGTAGAAACTTAATGCCACACATTTCTATTTTAGAAAATTAAAGGTGTATATTGTTTTTAACCTACAAAAAAATCGAATTTTCTTTTTTAAACAATCTTAAATGGGTATTATTAAATGAATTATTTCTGTACATATTGATGATTCATTTCGGCTACGCACTTTGATACTAAAAATAAGAGAAAATTTATAATTGATCTTAAGATTGATTTTCAAATGCAATTCCACATTTAAAATCTTATTCTTAATAGTGCTTCTATGCCTCTACACAAAAATTGAGAAAGAAAAAAGAAAACTTAATCGACTGCTATAAATGTTTGCTCATACATTCATATAAAGTATATCCACAAAATGAATGAAGCTTTTAGACCTGCATTTCAAAATTTTACAAATATGTAAAATTTTCAATTTTTCTGTTTTTCAACAATATTAATTTTTTTTTTTTTTTTTTTTTTTTTTGTATTTTGTATTTTGTATTTTATTTTGTATTTTGTATTTTGTATTTTTTTTTTTTTTTTTTTTTTTAACGAGTAACATTGTTGGAACTAAATATTAATTCATTTTGTAGGTATACTTTAAATGAAAATCAGTTATACTTTTTTTCCATAAATTCTGAATCAAAGTGCGGCCTGATTAGTGGCTGAGAGGTTCTGCTGTCTAAAACTGTAAAAATGAGGGACCAGGTTTGATCGTAGGTCACGCTCGTCGTCCTCGTTGTTCGGAGTTTTAACTGATATCTCCAAAACTTACGTAACTGAAAATCTTTATAAATACCTCCAAAGTGGACACTTCTCTCAAGTCAAGGACCCTAGCGCAGTCAATTAGTCATAACCCTACCACCTGAGCCGAAGTTCGTATAGAAGCATAAATTAATTGTTGTAGTATTTAGAAAAATTCGATATATCAACACATACACAGAAAAAACGTTTTGTTGAAGCAACAAAAGGTTTGTTAAATTAACCATTTTTTATAATATAGCCTCTTAGAAAAAATAATAATAATAACAATCTATATATATAAAAATGAATTGCTGTTCGTTAGTCTCACTAAAACTCGAGAACGGCTGAACGGATTTATCTTATCTTAGTCTTGAAATGTTCGTGGAGGTCTAGGGAAGGTTTAAAAGGCGAGAAAAAATCGAATAATTTCCGGGAAAACCCTAAAAACAGCCCTTTTCTATTTCCCATACAAACGTTTTCTAGAGTCAATTTGAACTTTATTGCTATTCAATAAAGTTCATATTAAATTATAATCACTCACTGTTGTCTAAGCAATTTAGGTGTGTTCCTAACGTCAAAGAGCCCTAACTTAAAAAGTTGGCTACCTTTTATTCCGAAAAAAAATTTGTTTTTGCGATTTTTATGCATAAAATAGCAATTTTGTAAGTTAATAATAGCAAAAAATTAGCCATTTATATTTTTCCATAATTTAATTGTTGCCAAAAAAAAAAAAAAAAAAAAAACGAACTTATATATTTTTTTCAACAGGAAAATAAATACATTTATCTAAACGTGAACGATAAAAAATTATAAAATTGCAGCGGAATAGATTTGATATCGGTCATCCTTAGCAGAAAAAAAAAAAAAAAATATCGCCATATTATTTGGCGAACATAATTTAATTCTATTCAAAAATCATGGTTATTTTAACAACTTATATTAAGAGAGTAATGAATAATATGAAACAATATTTCGTACAATGCATATTACGAAAATATACATCTGGCATGCATATTTTCGTATTACGTTTTTGATCACCAAATACAATAAGCGCCAAGAACGACAGAGTTTTGAAATTCAAAATTAAAATTTTGTCAATTTGACAGCAAAATAACTCAATCTAACACATGCACATGATAAGTAATCTATACTAATATTATAAATGCGAAAGTTTGGATGGATGTTTGTTACTCAATCACGCCACAACGGATAAACGGATCTGGATGAAATTTTGTACAGAGATAGATAATACTCTGGAATAAGACATAGGCTACTATTTATACCGGGAAAAATGTAAATTTTTAATTAATCTTCTATATAATATAGATATTTCTTCTATAATAAAACTTTAAAATAATTTATTTTAATTTTTAATTGTTGCCAAAGAATATTTCACGCGAATAATAATAAAAAAAAAAAAATAATAATAAATATTAAATTTGCTTAGGCACATGACAACATAACGTCATTATCAAAATTAAATAATAAGAAAATGAAAGCTAATTCAGATCTGTACTAAAGAGCTTTATTAGTTGATATGCCTGGGTATATTTTTAATTTTAATACTGAAGTAGATAGGACATTTTACGCCAAGGACTCTATTTTTGTGACAGCAACCTTAAGCCAAGTAGTCCATAAAAAATATAAACAAATCTGCACATATAAAAGAGTAAACTCACTGATTCACTGACTCAACACTGCCATGACGATTCTGTGGGAAAGAGGGTCACAAATTTTAGTGACCATGTTGGTTTTCGGAGCCTGACCCCCAACTAAGACGAAACTTTGCAAAATACCCCCCTCCCTGTCCTCCTTGGGAGGCAGAAGGCTTAACTCGGCTCCAAATTACTTCACGGTGAAGAAATTGCAGATCGAAAGACCAGACTTGAGTCCAAAAAAATTATTTTCTGCGATTTTGGAATTTTGGATTTTTAAGGGGGGGAGGGAAGGGAAAAGGTTTTGGAAGAAGGGTACTCAACACACGAGGAAATCGAACTGAACACACACTACAAAGGGATTTTATAAATTCCACCCTACCGCCCTTTGGAGAATGGGGGGCAAAAACATGTATTCATGCGTAACGCTGCACTAAGTTATCTGAGGTTGGAATTTTTTTATGTAAGGGACGATTATATGTATCTAACTCATAGTATGAAGAGATTTTGCGAAATTCCCTCCTCCTTCCCTCCTTTAAGAACGGGGGGAGAGATTAAAAAAAAAAGTTTTAAAGCATAGCTCAGCTTTAAATAATTTCAGGATCTCAATTTTTTTATGTGTCGGTTAGGTATGTGTATGCAACATGCAATATAAAATAATTTTGGAAATTTACCCCCCCCCCTTCCCCTTGGGGCGGGCGGGGCAAAAACCACATTTTGAAGCTTAAATCCGTCCAAATTACCTAAGAATGGCGAATTTTGGTGTGTGGGTGTTAATTAAGTGTGCGAAATATGCACTTTGATGAGATTTTGTAAAGCTTTCAACTGTAACCACGAGGGAGGGGGAGTAAAAAGCAGGTAAGGGACTGCCGAAGGCATTGGGGGTCCAGACTCGACTGTGACGAGCGGGGATACCGTGACAGAAAGTAGCAGGAACTTAAAATTAGATTTTGACGGATTTCAATGATTTTTGTTTTAAGATATTTTATTATTATTAATGATATGCTGTTTTGGGGATTCATTTCAATATAATGACCAGCGAAGCGGGCAAAGCCTGCTAGTAAGAAATAAATAAATCCTATTAAACCATGCATTTTTTATGATATAGTCTGAACAAAAAAAATTTTTAATTAACAAGTTTATTATGGAATAGCCTCAACAAAAATTTCGTTAAATCAACCATTTTATTTTTATTTTTTATTGTATAGCCCCAAGTAAGTTTTGTTAAATAAAACTTTTTTTTTTTTTTTTTTTTTTTTTTTTCCGATTAAGCCTCAATAACAATTTTGTTATGTCAGCCAATTTTTTTATAATATAGCCTCAACAAAAATTAGGTTTACCAGAATGAAATCATTTTAAACAAACAGATTGGTAATCCAACCAATATTTGTTTAACGCAACAAAATTATTTTGTTTATTTAAATAAACATTTTTTTTTTCAATCGATCACATCGCTTGCTCATAAGCTGTTTACGAAAAGATTTCTGAAGTAATTTATTGGAATACACAGCAAGCGTTACTTTTCTTTAAACCACATTATTTTGATTAATGAAATTTACAAACTGAATTGTTTTGATTAATAGCATAATATTATTGCTAAAATGAGTAAATAAACTTAAAAATCAAACAACAAAATATTTGTTGTTTTCCTAGCATAATATTTCTTTCGGTGTATATCTATATATTTTTCAAAAAAGCTAATCTCTTAAGGTTAAATTTCCTTACACACATGTTGACGGCAATGACACATTACTCTTTAATGAAGAGATTTGATTATTTCTGAAGAATAGACTGGTTATTGCTTAACAGCAAAATCCGTATATGGAAATAAAGTACCTAAATGTTGCATTTTTTATATTTTATTTATTTATTTAATTTAATTTTTTGTTTCTTATTAAAGCTTAAATAGAATGAGTATACTTCTTAATAATGGCATTTCTAAAGAATGCAGTTACAGAATGTAGTGTATTTATTCGAATTTTAAACCCATACATTAAGATTAAAATTAAAGATTAAAAATAAATAAATAAATAAATAATAATGTAAAATATCTTGTTCTTAAAGTGTTAATATGATTGTTGAGGTTATATGTTCTAAAGCAGTTCTCTTCTAATTTGCATGTAAAACTGTCTGTAAACTATTATATACAGAGTTTAGAATCCTAATGTTTACATTTAATGAATGCTGCAAGAGGGATAATTTATGTGAATTTTCCAAATATATGTAATGTAATAAATACAAAAAGTTTTTTTTTTTTTTTTTTTTTTTACGAATTTGAATATATTATTTTAAACCATGTATGATAATTATCGTTAATTATTGTGAAATGTATGTTTGTTTTATTTTATTTTATTCATTTATCTATTTATTTTTTTTACGGGCATAATTAAATCAATTGGCAAATAAAAATAGAATTTCTGTTTGCCAATACTTAACTTAATGAAGCAAATTTAAAAGTATATCTTCAAAATCTTAAACACAATTTTTGCTGCAAAAAAAATTGCAGTAAAACTATGCGTGTTATTCTATATTCAGTAAACTTTTTTCATAATTTTTCTGGAGTTATACACGTAATCAGTTAATTAGTTTTGCATTTTGTATTTAATTGGTTCATTAGGAATTTCATAAATGCTTATTAACTTATTTAAATGTTAACTAATCTTTGAGTTTCAATATATATATATATATAACCTATTTTTTTCTACATCTATAAAAAGCGCGATTTTTGTTTCGAATGAAATAAAGTAATTTCAAAAATATAATGAATGTTCTATTGTAAATTTAGGTTCCCAGTTAAATGTAATGAAATATAAATATTTATTTCGTTTTAAAAAATTATCAAGCATAACATTAAACTCGATGAACACGATGAAATATTATGATCTTTATGCTTAATTATATCTATTTTGGAAAGATTAAAATGTTACGTTCTAGAAAAAAAAAAAAAAAAAAAAAATGATTCCGATTTTCAATGAAATTACAAAATTTAATGCATCTTGATCAGAAGTAGACTTTCTTTCTTTTTATTTTTTTTATATATTTTTTTTTTCTGTGTCTCTATTTGTGTAACAATAAGGGGGAAAAATGTCACAGTCTCAGATAAAGAACTTATTCACAAATTTCATTAAAACTTACATTTAGTTTCACCAGGACATAATTTATTCTCTGTCATTTTTTAAGATATATCAGTTTATTGCTGACACTTTTATGTTCAAATTTTCTCCATTTATGGAAAGGCTTTAACTCAATTTAAGCAGCGTAGAAATGTTTCCAAACTTGACATTTAAGGTATCTATTATTTAAAACTAAGCTTATGTCATTTGGATGCATATCGACCAGTACGAGGCTCAGCTATCCAGCAAATATCCCCATTTACATTTATAAATGTGGATTTTCCCCCCCCAATTCTCGATAGACAACGCTTTTTCTGGGAGCAGACCAAAGAGTATAGGAGCAGAAATGAAGAGGAGTTTGTTTTACTTGAGTGGTTGCAGCCGCCAGCGCGTTAAAGCTGTGTATACTGGGTAATAGAAATGAGCTCCAGATTGGTTATATATACTGGGTGGTCCGAAAAACATGATAGAAAGTAAACGATCGTTGTGCAAAAAATAAAATATGTAAGAACATGAAACCTATGCTATTGAATAAAGATATGAATGACATTTAATATACAAGGTGCTCGAAATATCTACCGTCCCCGACTATAGTGTTATAAAGCCAGTTCCGAAACTCTGTCATAAAGCGCTGGAGTGTGTCGGAATCAAGTGCATGAATCTCGATTCTGATGGTCCTCAAGTGAATCAGGGGGATTCCTATATATTCTGTCCTTGTTAAACCCATAAAAAGAAGTCGCACGGATTTAGGTCCGGACTGTATGGGGATCCCTCTGTCCCGTGACCCGGGAATTTTTCTTCATCCAAAGTATTCAAATGATCCCTAAACGTCGTTTTAAGCCACAGGAAGACATCAGCAGTTCTATGGGGATGAGCCGCATCTTGCATGAACCAGTACTGGCGTGTCATGTTGAGACAGCCCGCTTCAGGACCAAAGTCACGCTCTAGAAACTCTCGATGCTTCACTTCCGTGACCATACCGTCAATGAATATCGGGCCACTCATCCGCTTCTACGATATGGGACACCACACCGTAACCCTTTGTGGATACAGTCTTGAGACGACACTGAGATGAGGTTTTTTCGTACCTGAATGGCGCCTCAAAAAATATTCTTACGATACATAATCGTTTTTCCAAGGTCAGTGATTCAATATTGGTAACTCATCATTTCACCTTAAATGTCAATATATATGCTATTACAATATGGAAGAAATATACTTATATCAATACATTTGAAATCAGGAACTTAAAATACTTTCTATCATGTTTTTCGGACCACCCTGTATATATATATATATATATATATATATTTATATATATGAATTAACATATAATTAGATGGTATTATCTTAGTGATAATAAGTGATATATGAAACTGCACTCCTTCTTTGGAATTATGCCTAACACCAATCCGACATAAATTTTAGGAAAAAAACTCGTATTTTCTTAACTATACATAAAGTCATTTTCATTTAATTCAAAAATCCTTTAAAGAAGCTGAATAAGGCATAATCAAGTTTCTCTAGAGATATCATATTTTCAATTCTTATAAAATTAGTAATTGTTTGCAGCTGTGTCAATGCTTTTTATGGAAAACAAGTAAAAATAATAAGAATTTGTTGTTAATGTATGCGGTCAAATAATAATAATAATAATAATAATAAAAAATAAATAAATAAATAAATAAATAAATAAAAATAAATAAATAAAAAGAGGGAGAGAGAGAGCTAAACAGAAAAGAAAAAAAGTTTATTACGAATGGAAAAAAAAAAAAGTCAGTATTTCTTTATGCTATTTAAATAGGAATTTAAAAGTATTGGATAATTAGAATTAATTTTCGCTGTTTATTGGGCAGAAAACACAAGTTTATTCTAATAGAATGGTATAAGATAATTTACTGAAAAGATTTTCCTTCGGCAGTTGCAACCTTTATCAGTTTTATCTGGTAACAAATGAATTCTGCAAATGGATATTGTTACAAAAAACTTGTCAACTCTCTTGTGTGAGAAAGTAGTTCGTAAAGAAAAAGGCAGATTCTAGTCTATGAATGCTCTTTATTCAACGTAACTTCTCAAATCTGTACAGGAAAACTGTTATTACAACGAAAAATCTCGAAAACTGCCCAGTAGTGCTTTTAATTCTTCGAATATTCTGGAAACAGTCCAGCGACGCTGTCACTCATACAGAAAAAAATCTCTATTCAACGAAAATTCTGGAATAGTCACTAGTTCCACAGAAGTAACGCGAAAACCATCGAATACTCCTCAGCAAAAATCTTCGCCAGTTCATTGCATTTTTCATGCCAAGTTAGTTGCTTGGAGCACAATTTTCAATGTGCAGTCGTTCAGAATAGGTCTCTGAATAACGCTGGGTCGAGGTGAGTACACACACCTTTGCAGAAATCAATTCATTTCTATATATACCCGTTGGCGATGAGGCTTGACGAAGTTTGCAACCAAAATCCGATGGGAATGTCGAGATTTAGGCTCTCGTGCATCGGAGAACTTCGAAATTTCGGGAACCCTAAACTTATTTTTCGCCAAATTTGGTTGTCAAGACGACAAATTTGTCGCCAAGTCACCAAGTTTATCACCAAGGCTGACCTTACTGAAAGTGAATGAACTGTCATATTATTTTCAATTTGCGTGTTCTAGTTTCACTGAAACAAGACAACTAAGACATGGAAAAGGTTTAATCCGTTGCAGCAATATATACATGGGTGTTCAAATTATTAGAAATTTCTTTTTTTTATTTTGACGTTTTTTCGATTATCTAAAAATGTACTGGACGAAATGGCCTGAAACTTAAAGAACATCTCAAAATTTATATTTTCCATTATGAATGAGAGAAATGAGAGGGTTGTGCGAAATTATATAAAGAAAGGAGCAAATTATGTGAAAACAGCGTATAATAAACGAATAGGAAAGCTCACCAGTTACGACAAACATCGAATATGCAACTCTGCAAAGAATAAGAATATTTTCTGTTGGAAGATAAAGGCTCAATACAAGCTGGGTATTCATCGGACAACCATATGGCGAACTATCAAAGCGGCAACATTCATTAAATTTAAGAAAATGAAGGCGAAACCACCCCTCACTCAAAAGCACAAAGCTATGCGGTTGGAATGCGCAAGAAAATGGATTCTAGATCGACTAAATTGGGAAAAAGTCATCTTCTCAGATGAAAAAAATAGTTTAATCTCGATGGCCCGGACGGATTTCATAGCTACTGGCACGATTTGAGAACCGAAGAAATGTACTGTTCAAAATGTCAATCTGGAGGTGGGTCTGTTAGGGTGTGAGCAGTCATAGGTTTTAAAGGGACTTTCAAATTAGAGTTCGTGGAGAGCACTATGAACTCTGTAGATTATGTCCAGATCCTTACAAAGATCCTCCGCTGTTCAGCAGTCAAGAAAGCTGGAAGAAATTATATTTTTCAGCAAGATTGTGTATCTGTACATACAGCACATATCGTTAAAAAATGGTTCCGTGACAATAAAATTAAAGTTCTGGATTGGCCCTCAAAAAGCTCCGATTTAAACGTAATAGAGAACGTATGGGGTACTCTGGTTTGCTGTGTTCACGTAAACGGAAGGCAGTTTAACACGAAAAATGAACTAAAATCGGCCATTTAATTAGCTTGGAAGACAATCAGCTTGGAGGATCTCATGCCACTATATCAGTCAAAGTCAAGGCGTGTATTGCCTGTACTCAGTTATCAATTTTTTACATGTGCGTTTAAATTCATGCAACATGTATTTTTGTCATAAATACAATGAAATTATTTTCTAAAAAAGAATATTGGTCTTTCATTGTTTTGACTCGTATTTTCATTTCTTGAGTCATACACATACAGTTTGCATCAAGTGTCATCCATTCATATTTTTTTATTACACTTCTATACCATTCTAATTCTTAAAACTAAGGTGCGTTTATATTCATGCAATGCACTGTACAAATGGTTAAGCGTTTCTCAACGTCTCTTTTTGTCAATTACTGAATTTCCCAACTTTTGAATCATCCCCATTCTTTTTAAACGCTGACTAACAGTTGATGCATCTATATTTAGTATTCGAGACTACTATATAACAGATTTACTTGAAATCTCTGCCAGTCTAATTGCCCATTGTTAAAATTTTTCTTCAGACCACTCACTGAAAACCGTTATCTTTAAATCATTGGAAAAAAAAAAAAAAAAAAAAACTTAGCATGTTGTTTCGACCAGATCATGTTTTCCATTCGTTTCAACGACCACCGATTAATTTCTATAGCAGTTTTCTTGATATGAAAGCAGAAGAGTAACAATTCCCCACAAATGCTGATTTTTAAAATGCAAATTCGTGTTCAAGGTGGTAGAGAACTGCATTCTTTCTTCTTTGTTCAAAAGTCATGCAAAGGTCTGAAATCATAAAATTTCTACTGTTAAATATTTCTCAGCGATAATTAATTAAAGCATCCGTTGATAAGTGTAATAACTTTGCGAAAAATAAGTCTTAATATAATTTAAAATAAAAGAATAACGATAATGCATAAAATGGATAAATTGTTTTTATCTCTGTTAAGTGATTTTAAATAAATATTGTGTCTACAAATTTAAACTGTAATAAGGGTTTTAAATTAACCACACATTTTTCAATGCTTTAACAATTGATAGCTTTTAAAAACAATTGTAATTTTATTATTTATATAAAATAAATGTATTATATATTTTCTATAAGCATTAAAGAAATACAGAAATTTTGTAAGCCTTATAAGTTGAAAATATAAAGCTTATACTTCTAGTAGAGAAATATTTTCATGAATATTTTTAAGATATATTTTTAAAAAAGTAGAGTGCACTAACGTAAAACATAAAACAAATCGGGAAAAATAAAAGTATATTCTATTTTGCTTTTCTTACGAAAATTCCAAATGCACATTTTTATTTTTATTTTGTAAAATGAAACACAAAATCCCTATGTAAACAGATTAATGCGTAAATAGAAGTTATTGAATGCTTAACATGGATATTTTTCAATGGAATGTTTTTTAGATAAACTAAATAGAATGTAAATAGAAATATGGCATCAAAGTGATGCTTTACTGTTTTATAATTTCTCAGAAAGGAATTTAAAGCAAATAAAGAAGTACAAATTTTTCAAAATTAATGCCTAACAGAATACATTAGTGTAGTAGAATGTGTTAACTGCAGAATATTTATATGCTGACGATGGAAATTTTAAATTAAAATTAATGCGATTTTTTTTTCTTTTTAAATATTTTTAAATATTTAATTATATATATATATATATATATATATATATATATATATATATATATATTAACAATGTTCATTTTTCTGTTTAATAGAAGTAAGTTTAAAACTTAATAATCCAATTTATAATAAAACAAAATCTTGAATCTAATAATCAGATACATTCTTCACTCACACTATAATTATTCCATGATTAATTGTGTTATAAATTGAATCAATAAAGTTTTAAAAATAATGATAATAAATTCTCGCTAAACAGCTTTGCTAGGTTATCGTAAAAATAGCATGCAGTGAAAGAAACCAAACCACAATAAATATATTCACATATAATGAACCAATCTCTCAATAAATAAATGGCTAAGAGAGGTTTTTTTTTTTCCTGTAAGTCCATGGCTGGACGCAAGTTGATTGGCTAAGAGAGGTATTCTTCTGTTTGTCTGTGTGTTGTTGCCACCAGCTTTTCATACTTTAGTTAATATAAAAAATCTAATCGTCCGATCGATAAGTTAATTAAACCAATGGATTCAGAAAAAATTCCCCTTCCATATAGTGCCTTATTTGTAACGAAATTTAGATTTTTTTTTTTTTTTTTTTAAATTAAAATGTGAAAATTATAACCTGGTAAAAGCTTTAAATGTGGACATTTGAAATTTTAATTGTTGCTAAAAAGAAGAAAAAAAAAAAACTTTTTTTTTTTCAAACACAAAATAAAATATGCTTTCACGCGAAAAAAAAAAAAAAAAAAAAAAAATACTCATGTACATGAAAAAAGGAAAATTGAAAATGAAGTAAAAAAACAATTTAGATAAAGTTGCACGTGAGTTCCAAAAATTAATGGAAATATAAATGAACGTTAAATAAATAAAATTAGTCGTCTGCACAATCACGTGATATTGAAAAACAAAAAATCGAATTCAGTAAATATGGAAAGGAAAGGAAAACGAAAAGAAAACAAACAAACAAACAAATAAATAAATAAATAAATAATAATAATAATAGTAATAGTAATAATAGTAACATAAACCAACGGAAAACGAATTTAAACAATTTAATGATTTCTTTAAATTTTATTTTTGTTTGTAAAGCGATATAGTAAAGAGTTTCCTTTAAATATAATTACGAGCTAAGCGAGAAAATCCTTCGTTAATTCACTACCTTCATTGGTTTCATGAATTAAAAAATGGTTTCGTTAATAAACTTTGGTCTATTGGCACGCAGGCAGAGTTTTGTACATTTCGAGTTTGATTTTGAAATTTTTCTTGCATTCGGAATTCTGTTCGTTTCCGAACCGGGGCTTTGCTAGTAAATAAATAAATAAAAATCTAGAAATATTTTGCTCCTAGCTAAATTTATGCCTTTTAAATAAATGTTAATTAGTGTGTTAAAAAAATTAATTTTCCATGAAAAAAGTATTTAATAGAAAAATAGATATATTCATGTGCAATTTATTTGTAAATAATCTTTGGAAAATAGCATAGTGCAGTAAATAATTTTTACTACATTAATTTTTAATAGAGTGTCTTCAATGAAACAAGCATACTAACAGAGAAAAGGGGTATAAACTATATCAATCTTATTCTTATACAGAAAAAAAAATCTAATTAATATATAAAGATTGCGAATAGATAAAATAGTTTTTTTATTAACAAATCATAAAAAAATGACTATAAAAATTATTATAAGCGAGTATAATTTTAATTGTGACAACACATACATATATTCAGTAAGTCTGCACATACAGTAAAATAAAATGCGCGATTTTGTTTTTCTATGATGTTTTCAGATCGGAAAATTATTTTTAAAAATTGCTTGATTTTTTTTTTTTTTTTCTAAAAATGAAATTTATAGGCTTTCTTATATCTAACAGATATTGCTACTAAACATCTTAAAGTTGAAAAAGATGACTTAAAATATTATGTTCATATTCGTATTTAGATAAAGTAATGTTTATTTAATAAGCTATATTACTAATCTCGATAAGTTAATAAGGTCATTTTACGTGACAGTGATAAGTTTTGAAATTTCCCATCAATTTCTAAATAAATAAAAATTTATTCAAATTAACTATAATAAAATCTCTAATAGCTAATTAACAATTACTCAGCGAATATATTTTAACAGAAACATAAGATCATTTTCTCTAAAATCAGAAAAAAATATTTTTAAATGGAAGAATGATGAACATAAATAATTTTAATATCCTGTTTAAAAACATATTTTATTGTGCTCGTGCTAAAAATGATTCATTAAAATACATTTTAAAAAGGAAAGAATATCTCTACCATACATCGTTAAATTGAATATTTTCACATTATTTTGAGCATTCAGATGTAAGCAAAAAGTAATATATAAGTGAAATAATTAGTCTGATAGGTGAAATAATTAGTTGGCACTGATGGGCTCAGCTCAGTTCCTTATCATATATATTCATTCTCAAAAGTTTATTTTACTTGGCATACTATATTCATGCTGAGTGAAGTGATTATAGCTGATCACTCCACACAGTCACAGACGGAAATGCCCCGCCTAGTAGGTTACATTCAATCTGATTTGATACGTTTACCTTTTCATAATTTGCTGACAAAATTTATTAGCATTATCTTAACATTTTAATTTTCAAGCATTTCCATTTTTTTTCCTATGCAAAGATTCCCTAAATACAGATTTGAATAAAATATTGTCAAATTATAAGTTGATTACATTGTATAAATTGATTAATGCAGTATATATACTAAAAAACAATGTATTATACTTTAATATAAGTAATTCAAAATTCCTCACATAAAAACATCCAATTAGTCATGTAATTCATCTGAGCTTTCGACTCTTTATCGTTGAGTCTTCATCTGAGTTTTAAATATGTTTACAAGTTAAAAATTACATTTACAAGTATATTTTAATTGTAAATTATATTTACAAGTATATTTTAGTTGTAAATTATATTTACAACTCTGCTGAAGACTCAACGATAACGAGTAGAAAGCTCAGATGAATTATATAACTAATTTGATGTTTTTAATGTCAGATATTTTGAATTAGTTGTATCAAAGTAATAAATTGTTTTTTAGTATATATACTGCAATAAAATATTGTCAAATTAATATTTTTTTAAAACCTCTAATAACTTGTGAAGTTGTCAAATCAGAATATTCATAGTCAATGGTGTTTATGCACGTATAATAAATGAAATTTCGTTAGTAGTCTGAAATATTTACGTTGAAAATATTCCTCATAACGAGCGTTTTGAGAAATGTTGTCCGCTTCTGCTATTTTATTAAGAAAATTGTAAATTCAAAATAACATAAGATATTTTTAAAAATAGAATGATCACAGTTAATGATATTTATGCCAACATCTTAAATGATATATTAAAGCTTTCTGAAAAAAATATTATTCTTTTTAATACACGTTTATGGAAATTATGCTTTTTCTCCCGTTTTAAGAAAATAATAAATATTAAACAATTTACAAAAATTTTAAATTAGAATGTTGCCAATATCATAAGTGGTATTATAAAACTTCCCTGACTTCTTTACGTTCATAAGTTCTGGAGATAATGTGGAGATCCAGTGAATTAATAAACTGATAAATATACAGATGTAAACTATATATATATATATATATATACATATATCGTCATACCTCAAAAAATGTAAAATCATAAAAAAACCTATGTCGAAAACTAACGATTATGCCATATCTTAGTACAATGGGGAACTAAATTATGATTTCCTTTTATTTTATTGCATTGCTCTTTAAATGTGGATGTTGAAGATATGCTAATATTTAACAACTTTATTTAAGATAATATATTTTGTTTATTTTCCACATACTACATAGAATTTCTAAGTTTTTATTATTATTATTATTTATTTATATTTTATGTAATACACATTGTTTAAAAGACTCAGATTTATTTGTTTGTTATAAACAAAATATTTTGAAAAAAATTACATGCGATTTATAATTACTTAATAAAAAACAATAGACGTATTGTTTTTTTAAATATTCCATGAATCAGCTAATTCTTTAGATATGCTACATACACAAAAAATAAATAAATAAATAAATAAATAAAAAATAAAAAAAGCCTTCTATATCGTTCTATGCAACAACATTTCGTACTAGTTAACATGTACAAAAATTTAATTAGTATAACATTTTAAAATAAGGTTTTACGTATTCATTTTTATGTAACTTAGACAAACAGACGCCCAGATATTTACGAATGAAAAATAGCATAAAATTTCAAAGAGCTGTGCCATTACTTAAAAATTAACATCGAAATTGAATCAGCATTTAAAAATATAACATCATTTCTCATATCAAGTTTGGCACACACATATATATATATATATATGTATATATATATATATATATATATATATATATATATATATAAACTCAGACATATCTTTGCACTAAATGTAAAAAATATAGCGCAAGTGCACCATCTTTTGACAGATATGCACCAAAAACTAGTCAGCAATTTTTTTTTTCATAATAGGCATTTCTTATGTCAAGCTTGTTGTAGGGGAGCGTGGGTCTGGTTGTATGTAAAAGTTTTTATAAAATTAAATATATTTTGAATTCATCTATCATATTCATTAAAAAAAAAAACAAAAAAACAAAAAATGTTAAATTTGCTAATTTTAGTGCATTTTTCTTTTTCTTTTTTTTTCAAAACTGTTTGTTACAATTCACCCCTGATTTCGGGCAAATTGTAATAGTTATGAGAGAAATACCAATAATAAAAAACTGCAATATTTCAAAATGTTTTTGCTATATTATTTATTAATTCAATAATGAAGGCAATAAATATTAAATTATACCTTCTTGGTATAGTAACAATGAATTATAGTAAAATAAAGAGAAAATTAAATATCTAATCAAAATATTGTGTGAGCGAAAAAGTTCTATCCGTTTTTATTACCCATAAAGCAGAGTAAATAAGCGAAAAATGAACAGTACCTATTATTGTACACAGTCCCAATTGCTATCTATGACCTCTTGCCATCTTTCTGGTAGGAGATGAATCTCACGGTGGTAAAACTCCGGTGATTTCGTATAAAAAATTCTTGGATGGCAGTTTTCCCAGCATCAAGATCATGAAAGATTTTCTGACTGAAGGAATTGTTCAACTCACAAAATAGGTGATGGTCAGTTGGTGCAGAGTCAGCAAAATAGGGAGAGGGGGTAAAACCTCCCAACCAAAGCCCAGTTCCTTTTGGCGAGTGATGACAACAGCATGTGTCCTGGCGCTATCGTGATGAAGGATAACACCGAGACGATTGATGAGACCTAGCCGTTTTGGTACCAAATTTGAATGCAGTCTGTCTAACTGTACACAGTAGAATGCAGCATTGATTGTTTGGTTGAGTGGCAGAAACTCCCAGTGAATTATTCCCTGCATATCCCACCACACACTTAATAACATCTTCTTGGAATGAAGTTCAGCATTCGAAGTCGATGCAGCTGGATCAGAAGGGCGACACACAGTCATACGACGCTTTACGTTACGGTACTTTTCATTTAGATTACCCACTTCTTCTGTCTTGTCACAATTCGTATCAAGAATGTGTCATTTTTGTACCAGAAAAGTAAGGAAACACAGGTGGCGATTCGGCCATCCAGTTGATTAGCTGTCGGGTTATGTGGAATCCAACGATTCAACTTTCTCGTAAAACCCAACTTAACCAGCCGTCTCTCGACCGTTCTCCAGTGTACGTTGAAGGTCTCCGTTAATTCTTGCACGGTTGGGTTCTTATTGTTCGTTTTGACTTGGTCAATATCGCCGTACCAACGTGTAATGGCCGTCCACTCATAGCCTGATCTTGGCAGCTTCTGTCTCCTTCCCTAAATTTACGAAACCATCGATGACATGTCTATTGCATCCTCCCCATAAATTTTACAAACGTTGCGATATGCTGCGGCTGCCGTACTCTTTTTACCGAACTCGTATAACAAACAATGTCTTATATGCTTCTTCTCTCTTCCCATTTTACACACTTTGATATATACCGCGTGATCCAAAAGTCAGGACAAACTTTAAAAATAAATAATTCGAAAACGAATCAATATAAAAAGATACGGTTTGCACCAAACGGATGGAAAAGAAGCCGGGTTTTGTGTGGCAACAAAAGAAAACAGTTCTGTTGGCGACCAACAGATGGCGCTGTTGAATGTCTGATGTAGGATTATGCAAAGCAACAAACGATATAAAAAGGAGCAACTGCAGCAGGTAATGGTAGTCGAAGCTTACATACATCGAAATATCGCATTATCAGTCGCTACTTTAATCACGCATGCCTCCAAGATCTCCCGATCTGACACCCTGTGATTTTTGGCTGTGGGGATTATTGAAGTCAAAAGTGTACCGCGACCAACCGGAATCACTAGCAGCACTGAAAGATGCCATCTGCTAAAATGTGTCTGCCATAACGCAAGAAATGCTGCTAAATCCTGTGAATGGTGTGGTGAATCGTCTCACAGCTGTACTTCTGAATGATGGACAGCACATTGAGCATTTACTGTAGTAGTACTAGTTAACTGTAATTAAGCTGACTTGTAAGTTGTCAACACTTTTTTCATTTGTAAATCATCTTTTGGTAAAATAAAACACTATAGAGCCATCTGTTGGTCGCCAACAGAACTAATTTTTTTTCGTTGCCACACAAAACCCGGTTTCTTTTTTCTCCTTTTGGTGCAAACCGTATCTTTGTATCTTGATTCGTTTTCGAATTATTCATTTTTAAAGTTTGTCCTGACTTTTGGATCACCCGGTATATATATATATATATTGGATGATTAACTTTATTAGACACAATGTATTTATAATTGAAGCATCCACACGTTTGATTGGCCGACGATTTGCGCCATTACAATGTCATGTGTAACGTAAATTCTATTGAAAATTTGCATATCCAAAAACGGTTAGACCTTTCGCACTCACCCAATAGAAATCGCTCTTTGTCAGAACTGAAGTTAGTACAAAACAAATATATATTGTTCATGTTCCCCCTTACACATTTAATGTGTGCCTCCATTTTGCAAATAAATCATTATACCCATTCTGCCTCAGAGAGGCTGTCGCAGGGGTCGTAATCCCCACCTTTTTTTTTTTTTCAAGGACACTTTTAGGGATGAGAAAATTCCCCTGTTTTGCCACCACTTTTCTTCTTCGAGAAATTTTTATTGTATTTTTAAAGTTATATGTCGTGATTAAACAGGATAGAAATTATTGTATAAAATTAGTGGTAGCAAAAAAGACATAAATTTCTCATTTATGAAAGTGTCCTGAAAACCACGCAGCAACTACGATCCCTGGCTGTAGGCATCTCCAGAAGCTAAGTAAAACCACTTCTTTGATTCAGAATTTATATCTGGAATTAAAATAATTTTATTTTTGTTTTTATCCTTTCGTTTTATTATTTATTTATTTATTATTTTAATCTGTTTCTTTCTTTTTCCTTTGTCTTTATGTTTGTGTTACTTTTTAATTATCTCTTCAATACATTTTTGAAATATATATATATATATATATTTCTTCTGTTGAGTGTGTCTATACTATTTGTACCTTCCTCGAACATTTCAGCTGTAGCCAAATCATATATGACCCTCTGAAGCTCTTTCAGACATATTTTTATAATTCCTCATTATAAATCAAGAAAAGACAAATTCATAGAATAAAGCATAGAATAAATGATTTACTTGTTAATATTTAAAATTGAATGTCTAATCGCATGAAAGTTGCAACTTGATACAATATTTTGTTTCAACGTGCCTCATCGAATGATTTGAATATTTTGTTTATTTATGAAAAATAATATAACGATTTATACAAAAAATTAAGCATGCATTTTATAACTTAACACATATACAAAATAAATAGGTATAAACATTTCTTTAAAATATAAATTAACGTACCTTTAATCAAAATTTACGAAATATGTTTTTTTCATTAACTTTCTAAAATGAAGCACGTGTACAGAACCTCTCCCTAACCATTTTTGCAGAACACTGATTGTTCTCACATAATAAACTGCGTCATAAGAATTATGTTTATCGGGATAATTAATCAAAAATTTAACAAACTATTTCGTAAATTGCGTGTTACGTCTTACCCCTGTTACAACTAGCCCCACGTTTCCCTACTTATATGTTATAGAAGCTGAAATATAGCCTCCTCTTACATGAAAAGGAATGAAGCCTACCAGCTCACCAGTAAGTTTATAAGCACGTAAATTAAATCAGCACTTTTTTGTTCTTTTTTAATGGACCTTTACTTATGATATACAATTACACATTACAAGAAAGTGAAACACATTTTTTTCCCGTAAATGGCGGAAAATTGCAGATAGCATCACCATTTTTTAACAATATGCATCAAAATATAACAGACGATATCTGTTAATGTCATATTACACTTAATTATAAAATTTAGTGAATTTATTTTTCTTTATTTCTTGTTCCAGAGTACTATAAAATTATTACGCCGACACAGAGTCATATAAATTCATAAACATAGACAGAAATGAGTTGTTGAAAAAATGATCAAAACGCATTTAATATATCTTAGAAAGATATTTGTCTAAAGCCGAAAATCAAAAATCTTTACGAATGCACTGATTTTTTCTTAGTAATAAGAAGAAAGTAAAAAATAATTTTAAAATGTAGTTTCATTGTAATCTGTAAGATATCAGTTTAAAATTTGTCGTTATAGGAATCGTACTTTTAAAATCTAAATCCAAAGTCTTTATATATTATTTCAGACCTTATTACTAACTTTACATTTTAAGTTTCAAAATCTTGAGAGTATTTGATGGTTCTATCATTTTCTTATATCTGTTTGAAATTATCTATTAATTTTTAAATATTAATAATTTTATAGAAATTGTAATTGTAATTGAATCGATTAGTTTTAATATATCTCTTTTTTGGTTACTATAAAATTTTAATGATGCTCTTATTTACTTTTAATTAATTTTTTCCAGAACTCTTAACTAAAAATATTAATTAAATGTTTCGTTATTATGGAGTTTAAATTCAAATGTCATTAAATTTATCAATATAAATTTATAATCTTTTATTAGGATATTATTAACTTTTAATTTAAATTTGCTAAAAATTTTAGGCAAAAGTATTAATTAAGTTTTTACATATTAAACAAGTGAAAATCAAATGATTAAAATAACTATTAAAAATTTATAATTATTTAAAATTGTATCTTTCATTTTTAATTTACTTTTCCAAAAATACCAATTATAATTTTACTTATTATATAATACAAAATCAAAAGTCCATTAAATTAATTAATCTAAGTATATAAAATTTAATACCAATGTCTTTCGATTGACAAATAATTAAATTTTGAGTATTAATTTATAATCATTTATTAATTAAATGCCAAATCATTTTTTTTTATTTAAAAAAATAAGCGCAGAACCACATAACGTAGATTTAATATTTATTAATTGAAGTGTTTCTTAAAGATATATATTTCAATACGAGTGTTATAAATCTGAATATCGAAATAGAAATTATTTAATGTTGGTAATTATTTTATGAAACTATCATTGCTATATGTAATACATTAATTAAAAGATATTTATAGATAAAAAATCCTACCGTATTTGATTATGTTATATGCATTACAACGATTTTTAAACAAATTCCTAAAAATACGAAAATTAAATATAAAAAAGTGAAAAATTAATATAATTATTTCACTTTTGATATTTTGTGTTATTATTTACACTCTGATTTGTTAACTACAGAACGTAGATTTAATTTAAGAAGATGTTTAGAACTATGCCCATAAAGTAACGTAACACTTTATATATATATATATATATATATATATATATATATATATACTACTGGCCAAAAAAACTGCTACACCAAGAAGGAATAATAATAACAAAATGAAATTTGTTGGACACATACATTATAGTAGGAAGAACAATTGATTAAAATTTCGAGTTATATGTACTGAGAAAACAGTACATAAAGTAGCGACCTCTGTGAGCAATAATAGCACTTATTTCCCTAGGCATT
The DNA here is from genome assembly GCA_963930645.1 of Salticus scenicus. Classification (NCBI taxonomy): domain Eukaryota; kingdom Metazoa; phylum Arthropoda; class Arachnida; order Araneae; family Salticidae; genus Salticus; species Salticus scenicus. The sequence continues at coordinate 245,693,893 of OZ005650.1, read as the reverse complement.
GAATCGAACAGCGATTGGATGACATGTGCGGGTAGAGCACTACATGCTGTTTTAACACGATGCCACAATTCATCGATCGAAGTTACTGGTGAGTGGTGGGGCGCCAGTTGCTTTCCAACGATTAAGCAGTCACTTTCATTGGTGCGAGATCAGGAGAACGCGCTTGCCAGAGCAACAGTCGATAACATTCTGCACCAAAGAAGGTCCGAACAATACAAACAACTTGCGGTTGTGCATTATCTTTCTTAATTTTTGCGCTACGGAGGCCTCGAATACAGGGCAGGGGGGGCGGGCCTTAACCCATCAGAAATTTAATGGCCGCTGTTCAGAGGGCCAGGAATACGAACAAGAAGTAATGCAGACGTTTATCGAATGGGAATCTATCACCTCATTGGGAATGATGGACAGTATAATGATGTCGAATCCCAGCTGGCAATGTGCATTATTCATAATGCCGTTAAATACGAATAAGACAATATTGATGCTGTAAACAGGATTATGATTTGTCTGAAAGGTGACTTTATGCCATTCCAGCGTCCAGGTTCATCGTTGATCACACATTAATGGCGCCCATATCAATGATGCAGTTTTGAGTGTAATGAGAATTTTGGTAGCCGCATACTGGTTCACCACCTGGATTGATGGTATGTGGTACCATTGGATACACGTCCCGATCACCTCTTGTTTTCATTCTAGCCACTCTAAATGCCAGCCATTACATTTCTGTCGAGTTAAGGCCCATCGCTCTGCCCTATATTCAAGGACTCCGAAGCGCAACATTTAAGCAAGATAATGCACGACCGCAAATTGTTTGTATTGTTTGGACCTTCTTTGATACAGAATGTTATCGACTGTTGCTCTGACAAGCGCGTTCTCCTGATCTTGCATCAATGAAAATGACTGTTTAATCGTTGAAAAGCGACTGGCCCCCCACCACTCACCAGTAACTTCGATCGATGAATTGTGGCATCGTGTTAAAACATCATAAAGTGATCTATCCGTACATGTGATCCAATCGCTGTTCGATTCAATGCCTAGGAAAATAACTGCTATTATTGCTCACAGAGGTCGCTGCTTTATGTACTGTTTTCTCAGTACACACTCAGTACTCAGTACACCTCAGTTTACTCGAAATTTCCTGAAATTTTAATCAATTGTTCTCCCTACTATAATGTATGTGTGCAACAAATTTCATTCCGTTATTATTATTCCTTCTTGGTGTAGCAATTTTAATGGCCAGTAGTGTATATATATAAATTAGAAAATAAAATAAAAATACTAGCCTTAAAATGAATTTCCTAGCCTAAAACTAAATTTCCTAGCAGTTTACTAGCAAAAAATTCCTGCGTTATTTAAGTTCATGGAAACATTGGTTATAGGGATTGTGTAACTATCAAATTTAAAATGTTTCCTAAAATTCAACTTAATGCTTGAAATGTAATCAAATTTATGTCCTTAAATGACAGTGTAATGCTTCGATAAGAATTCAGCTGGTTATAAGTCGGTTGAATATGGTGCATGATTTTTCATTAGAAACTAAATGCTTGGCAAAATATTTTATGGAGACTTTACTGTATGTTGTCTAACATTACCTTTTAAAAATAAATATTCCCAAAAATTAAAATGTTTCTTTCTAACTCGCCTGACAATTTAATTTAAAATACACTTTCTTGTAAAAAATGCTAGTTAACTGATTGGCTTTCAGTAGCAAATTCACAGAAAATAAATGTTTTGTTAAAAAAAAAAAAAAGCAAATGCAAATGCAATCTACATTACCATAATATTTTTTCAACGTTGTGTTATTCAATTCTATATTAGGGGAAACTATGGTGGTTTCACCCATAGGGAGACTTGATCTATGCGGATTTTTCCTAAGAAAGGAAAATTAATGTCAGTGACTGTACTGATTGACCAATCATACAACAGCATTTTAAAGGTAACAGTCATTCCAGATTTATCCGTAGTTTTCTTGCAATTTAGTTTGAATGATACTGCCTCTTTCAAGTACATTTTGAAGATCTTGGAATCTGTTAAATTCTATGGAGAGTAACTAACAATTCTTGTAAACTTAATTCACCTTTTCTATGATGACGCAATATGGGGACACTTAGGAGAGATTTGATTGGTTTATTTGATTTTTTGCAATCTTTCAGTTTCTTCTCAAATAGAGTGCCACTGCTTTTAGGATTGAATTTGGGTATATTTTACGTTTAACTGGAGCTATGCAGTGAGAAATTAGTGACGGTGTGGGTTTCAACATTTTATTTTTAATGTAAAAAAAAAATAAATAAATAAATAAATAAATAAAAGATGAAGAAGAAGAAGAAGAAATTGCATAATACATAGTTTATTTTTTGAGAAAATAGATAAATAAAAGAAATAGAAGAAATAAAGAGATAGAAAGAAAAAAAGAAAAATATATTGGCAAAAGGAAGGCAAAAAAGGCTCTTAATGTGAAACGTACAAAGCTTAATACAAACAAAAGAAAACAATAAAAAATTTTTGTGTTCACTGAAATCTTCTACAAAATGAAACTAGAAAACGTTTAAATCACAAAGCCTGTGTTTTTTCTTTCAATACCTATGAGTTTTCTCCCTTTTATGAGGGAGTCATGTCTCCCTATGTAATGGTCAAGTCTCCCTAGGCTTAAGGACACTTGACCCATGTGCTGACTTAAATAATAATTTTTTTTTTTTTGGCACCATTTCTAATAAGAACTGTGCTATTATCTTTAGCTACAGTATGTAAAAAATAACAGACTATTCGCTCATACTTTTTATTGAGCTCCAAATGTTATACAAAAAGTATGAAAAATTAAAAACCAAAAACTGGGTCAAGTACCCTGGTTTTTCTTATTACTTATTATGTTGAAAATAATGCTGCTTATCCCTGAGAACTTTTTTTTTGTAATGTATAATATACAAAAGGTATGATCCCCGCTATGACACAATTTAATTAATTTTTGTCTTGTATTAAAGTAAGCAAGTCTTCATCATAAGTTTTTCTTTTCATTTCTTGCAATTCCGTAAAATCCGAAGAACAAATAGAATATGAGCTTTCTTCATTTCCAAATTTTTAAATAAAAATAGTCTACATCTTTCTTTACTTATCCCAAGCATATATGATCCCAAGCATTGTACAATGCTTTATTAAAAATGAAAATCTTACGTTAAAACTAAAAAAAAAAAAAAAAAAAAGAATCTAAACTGACTTTAGCAAGAAAAGCGATGTTAAACTTACTAAAGATACATTTATTATTTTACTTTTTTAATTTATCGTGTTGTCATTTCATTTGTCGGTTAGTTTATGTAGAACACCTTGTATATACCTGAAACATACAAATATATATTTTTTTTAACTATTATTATTATTTTTTTTTAAATCTATCTATCCATCTGTCTGTCAGTCTAAATATATTATCAATATTATCTTTAATTTCAATTATCATGCTTTCATCAATCTTTCTTTTTCATATAATTAATTATTTATTTACTTTTTATAGATTCAAAAATAATTACCTTGGTTAAATTTAAATATGGATTAGGTTTATAGTAAATTATTTATATTAATTGAAAACAGATTTAATTAGATTTAAATCTAGAATACGTTACATTTAATTTATTGCAATAAAGTAACTATTAAATTAAATTATTTTAAAATAATTTTAAAACACTTTTATATAAAATTTAACAAACAAAAAAAAAGTTAAAATAACCTTAAAATTTTAAATAATCTGGTGTGCCACGCACATGACTTCCTGCTGCCCTGCATTTGAATATTATAAAGGTAGAGTCCACATTAAGTCTTAAGATCAATAAGGTACTATAATAAAGTACAATGTTAAAGCCCAAATAAACTACTACGTCAGAAATGCCAAAAGAAAAATATTTGTGATGCATACAGCTGTTTCGGTAGCCTTAAGCGCACCGTCTTCAGTGCAAAAAGAAAGTCTGGAGAAGTGGAATTTAGGAATGTTAGCTGTGTAAACAGTAGAAAAATTAAGAAAATGGGGACTGAATGTAAAATTTCCAACAATCAGACAAATAGGAAACAGCGAAATCACAATTTACAAGGTTTTTTAAATTTTTATAAATATGAAAAGCTTCAAAGAAATCAAGAACATGAATGGATTTAGGTCTTCAAATTATTTTAGCTGAATTAAATTTAAAATTATGATTTTCCTCCCAGCAATGTTTAGAAATAGCCGATTTATTGGTTTCTTGTTTGCGGACGTAATTCATATATGTTCTTTTAGACGAAATTTAAGACTGTGTGTAGTTTGGCCATTATATGATAAACCACACAGACAGGAAATACTATAAATGCCCCAAGAATTATACATATTTACATATCTATAAAAATTTTAAAAAACTTGTAAATTGTGATTTCGCTGTTCCCTATTTGTCTGATTGTTGGAAATTTTACATTCAGTCCACATTTTCTTAATTTTTCTACTGTTTACACAGTTAACATTCCTAAATTCCTATTGGCCACACACTCCACCTTTCCCGTATTCCTATTGGTTGAACTAAATTCGGTCCCTCTCCTATATATGCGAGCACTTCTCCAGATTCAGAATTCTTTTTGCACTGAAGACGGTACGCTTAAGGCTACCGAAACAGCTGTATGCATGGCAAATATTTTTCTTTTCGCGTTTCTGACGTAGTAGTTTATTTGGGTTTTAATATTCCAACGCCAAGTCTCCTGTTATTATAAAGTACAATGTATTTTTAAAATAGCCTAAAGTAGTTTTAGGAACAATATTATTTCACACATAATTCTGTGCGAAGGGAGCTACCACCACCCTCAATTCTTCATTCAATTATAGTGTCTACTATTATTAAAAAAAAAAAAAAAATTAAGGCTATTACTAATTTTCTTTCAAATCTTGATTAGATTTTTAAGTGGCAACGTATACGAACTTTAAAATTCCAAATTTGATTTTTCTGTAGTTGTTTGTTTTTTTTCTTAGTTTTACTGAAAGGAGATATAAATGCAGATCAACCACTAAAAATTACACTTTCATAATCAGGGCAACTGAAATCTTGATTTTATACACACACAAAAAAATGGAGTTGGAAATAAAACCTCATAAAAATACTTTGTTTAAAGTATGGAGATAAAACATTAATTTTCCTTCCTGAGCAATGTTCGTCGACACAGTAAAGTTTAGCAAAGCACTTCCATCAATTACATCGAATAGAAAAGAACTTTTAGCTCAATTTTGGATAGTCTTGCATATTGTCTATAAAACATATTGTGTGTTTAAATTTAGTCATACTTGAAAAACCTCTAACACAAAATGAATTACAATTCCAACAATTTCCAAGTATAACCCCAATATATCCAAATACTTTGAGTACTCCTGTAAACTAAGAAATTAGAAGGCCTTGAAGACCAAAGAAGTATATAAATATATTACAAGGCTGGTTTGCGAATAAGTCAATGTGCAATCGTGCATTGTCTTGTTGGAAGAAACCAATTTTCAAGTAATGAATATATGTTAGCATAACTGCCTGAAGCATCAAATTAACCTATCGTCTTGATGTCGGTGTGCCGCTCATGCGTACTCGGGGTGACCTGCTGTCTAGTGTGATGTCACTTCAAATAATTAGGCCTTGTAGACTAGCGGCATAGCATTCAATATTAGTGTTCAGATTCTCTCGATCACGGCTTACTCTTCCGGAATCTCCCCAGGGTGCTATCAATAGAAAATTCGATTCGGGACTCGTCAAAAACCATAACGTGGTATCTCCCTTCGGTTTTCCTAATTGTAGCCCCCCGGATAAAGTCCAGAGGGGTGGGGGAATAGAGAAAAAACTAAACACTATTTTTGAGACCATTTCGCCCGTCAACTTGGCATAATGGTTTGGAGTAATATGACACTACAGTCGGCAAAAAAAGTATCCGAGCACTAATGAAATTTCCTATGTAAAAAAAGTACACTTAATACTGTTTTGTTAAATGAATCCTTGTCGAAACATGTTCTTAGACTGACTAATACCAAGATTTCACAAGGATTTAACAAAACTGGATTAAGTGTACTTTTTGTTTATATCGGAATTTTTGCTAGTGCTCAGATACTATTGCTGCCTACTGTAGATAGCAGGTCATCCTGGTATCTACAGTCACACAGGAGAAAGACACTGACTACACGATTATAGGTTAATTTGGTGCTGCAGACATTCATGCTACAATACATTCAGCGTCTGCGAAATAGTTTTTACATCAAGACAACACGCAACCACACATTGCTCTCATTATCAAATAAACCTTGCAACATATCATTTTCTTCCTTTGCTTTTAAAGTCTCCTAATCTCTCACCAATTGAGAATCTGAAAAACGTGGTTGGCAGCAAGTTGTTTACTTTGCCCTAGCTTTAATAGGAGGATGAATTATCAAAAATAGTTGACAAAATATGGACTTCCATTCCTCAGGACACTATCCGCACATTAAATGAATCTGTACCTTGTTAAGTTAGTATTTGCATCGACATGGCTGTGGGTCTCACATTGTACTGATCACACCGAATACACCATTGTATCTAAAATTATCTTTTTCTTAACAGCATCACTTATTTTCACATGCATCAGCTTATTTGACATGCATTTTGATATGCATCTGATTGTTGATTATTGTAAAGCTTCCCCTTATTTTTTTTGTCCTTTTATTGGATTTTGTTCATTTTTTTAACATGAGAATTTAACTTATCAACTGGTAATATAATGTTAGATCTTATGTTTCTTCCTGTGATATATTTTAAAATGATTTTCATGTATATATATATATATATATATATATATATACATGAATATACATGATATACCGGGTTTATATATGTAATTGTACCGGGTTTATTTATTTAAACTGACCGTGAATATATGTGAATAAAACGAATCATAATTGTCAACTTCAGCACATTTTGTCTACCACAATATTTTAATAGATAATTTTATTACATTTATTCAGTAGAAAGTGTTACAAAAATATATAAATGTTATTTTCGGTAGCCAAAAAATGCAAAAGTGGGCAAATATGATAGGTAGATAGGAAAATATCACAAATGAAATAACTCTGTTTTAAATATTCCACTGATTTCAGGATGATTCTTTTAGTCGATCAAACAACATTTTTGATTCAATTTTATCGCACCAATACTCAAATGTGCTGTATCTAAATGTTATTTCGAAAATATCTCTCAACAAATAAAATTAACTATATAAATATATAAAAATAAAAATAAATGCATATATAGGTGATTAAAGCATCCAGATTAATTATTGGATTATGGATATAGAATTTTTGCGTAAATGCCAGAATATAAAGAAATAATAAAAGGTGTTCAATGCAAATGCTGCGTAAAGAGAAAAGGAACAAATATTTGTAGTAATCAAAATTTTAGCATTGGTGCTCAAAAATGCAGCCACCAAGTGCTCTGCAACATTCTCACCGGACACCATGTAATTTTATTTTATTTATTTAGTAACGTATTTAATCTCTTGTGTTAAACATACGATGTTTTTTGTAATTCTAAAAGAATTTCTTTTAAACATTGTGAAATACTTGTTTATTTTAGATAATTTGACATTTTGTCATTATAAGAAATAATTAAAATGATGTAGTGATTTCATTCTTAATAATTCAAAATCCATGTCGTATTATCAATAATGATAATACACGCAACACTTGTCAATTTTTTAATTAAAATTCCTATTTTGTTCCTTTTCTTCATATTTTAAAGAAGAAAACATGTACGAGATTTAGAAAAAAAGTACATTTTTCAGACTTCTAACATTGTGCAAAAATAACCTGTCTCTAGTATAAGAATTTATTAATTTTACAATTTAAATATTTGAAAATCTAGCGCAGTATGCTTCATGTGCCTTTTATAAAACCTTTTGTATTTTCATTTAATAATATGTTTTTAAGAAAAGATATTTTCTTTAAAAATATTTTGTCGAAATATGATATTATTTTTATAGAAAAGGGTATAAATTGTATTTTTTTTTTTTTTTTTTTTTAATAAACAAAAGCAAAACATAAGTTAATAATAATAATAATAATTAATCATAAATTTGTGTATTTATCATTTTGAAAAACGTTGAGATGCAATTTATTAATATTTAGTTAATCAAACAAACGTTCATGAGTATGTATTCTGATTTTTTTTTTTTTTTTTTTTTTCTATAACCATATTTATCAAGTTACTGACACAAAATTTAGAAATTTTTTTTGTCAAAAATAACTTTCTAATTATTTTTTTTTTAGTTATGAAATGTTGCATCTCTGAAATTTAAAATATGAAGATATAAATATATGGCTAGAAAAAATGGATTTATTTTACTTTTTGTATTTTACATGAAGCTTCAAAGTTATTTTCATTTTTTTTTTCTTTTTTTTTTCATAATTTGTGTGAAATAAAGTAAAATAACAACCAGAAATAACGATAAAGTTAACTGATATTTTAGATCATAAAATATTTTCTAATTAATTAAACAACTCAATTCTACATATCAATTAAATTGTCGATAATCCAACATGTTTCAGACTTAATACACTGGGGAATTATAACTAAAGTTACGATTTCAAACCGCTATAATTTTAAAACTATCCATCAGAGCGATTTCCTATTTTACCAGAGCAATCATTAGGCAATGAAATTTTTTTGGGGGAGAGGAAAAAAGTAGTTCCAAAATGTTCCTATAGATGGCGCTTTCAGGGTAATGTCAGTAGGGACCCTATATAGAGAGACACTGGACATTGGCGCGCCGGCTTTTTGACGAAATTCTCCATTTTAGTGCCTGTTGCTCCATTGCTTACCATTACGCTGAGAAGAAATTTTCATTATTTTACGTCATAATCGAAAAATAACTTATTTATTACATTTTTCCTTTGTTGGGAGATAAATTACTTTAATTTTGGAATGCTTTTAAAAGATAAAAATGCATAACTATTTATTTTATATGATGCTTTAAATGCTTTGAATTTTCTTATTGCATGCTGTTTTACGTATTTATTTCCTAACATATGAGATAATTACATTACTTATTTGCTAGCTATTAGTTTTTAAGTTCTGTTGTGCAATATATTTAATATGTTAGATCTCAATGTATTTTTCTGATATATTTTAAAATACATATTTAAAATAACTATATAAAAAAATATTTTTTGATTTTTTGCTAGTACGCAAAATGTATCAGATTTCTTAAAATAAATTAATAAAAATAAAGAAAATAAGGTGTATATTATTTGTTAACATATGAAACATAAATTTATTTTAAATAATAATTGCCATAATAAATTTTATAAGTAATATTTAAATAAGTAATTATATTTATTTACATAATATTAAAAAAAAAAAAATCAATGAAATAAGCAAATGTAAATAAAATAAATATATATATATATATTTATTTCTAAGGATATTAGTTAATATTTTACAAATTATTATTAATAAAAGTTTTATTTTTAATATTTAACTAAGTCCTTAATGCGTAATTGAAATAAATATAATATGTATTTTTAGCTTGTAAAAATATTACGTAAATATTTTTATAAAATAATAAAAAATAATTTCTGTTCTTCTACCGTAGTTTTAGATTTATTCATGAATTACTTGACAAAAACTAAGATTACCATATTTTTGTTAAAATTTTTCTAACCTTTTCTATATTAGAATGTATGTCCTCAGAAAAAATAAGGTAGAATTACTTTCACTAAGGTACAATTGCTTTCACAGTGAACGTATTTTGCTTAATATAGAAATATACAACAAAAAATTCCTCTGTTTTCCGATAGGAATTGAAAAAATAACCATGTCGAAGGTTAAAACAAAATTCGTTTTTCTTCAATTTCTTTTTCGCTAAGACAAAAAAAATTACATATTTATATTCTGCATTACTTTCTGCACAAATTTAGCACAATTTCCTTTCATTTATGTTGTATAGTAAAGCGTCAATTGCGAAGAAAAAAGCATTACGTTCTACGGGGATCGCTCCGAATTGGCACTAAAATGGCCGACTTTCGGTCAATGTCCAGTCTCTCTATATATAGGGTCCCTAGAAAGGGGTCTATAGGGTCCCCTATAGGGTCCCCAGAGAAATGCCTAAATGGACTCATTAAACACAGGAATGTTGTTAGCAACACGATGGAATAGCCGGAAACAATAGACTTCAAGGATTTACTACAATTTTTTTAGCAAAAAGACAAGAATACGTGATAACATCTGAAACAGTCATAGTGAAAAGAGAAAAAGAGGAGCTACCTGAAACAAATACATTACGGATAATTAACGGTACATTTTCGATTTTTTTTTTTTTTTTTTTTTTTTTTTTTTTGTCAAACAAAATTTTATTGTCTCACGATTGCTCTGGTAAAATAACAAATCGCTCTGATAGGTAGTTTTAAACCTATAGCGTTTTGAAATCGTAACTTTAATTATAATCTCCCTGTATTCGCATGCGTTTGTATATATGTACATACACATCTCATATATTTTTCTCATTGTAAGAAACCGTGAATTCATTTTACTTCGAAATCCCAAAAATATAACATCTCTAGTTTACAAGAAATATCTGTACATTTTAAAATATATGTGTGCTTTTTTTCGATCTAAAAAAAAAAAAAAAAAATACATATCTATGAAATATGAGATTTCTTTTTCCTTTACAGAATTGTACTTTTTTTTATTTGCATTCATTTCCTTTTTATTAAGTGTGTTGTATTTCTTTTTCAGTAAACCAAGCAGGAAATCCGATTCCCAGAAATACGCAGATGGAACAAGCCTTACTGAATCATAGCGAAGACTCTATCGGAGGAAACGGAACGAGAAATGAGTAGGGTAAGGAATATTTTTTTGCATTTGCAATGCGGAAGGAATATTGTGAAATATTTCTTGGGTCGAAAAGTAATTTCTTTAAGTTTCATAAGCTCGCAGATATTCTTTCATGTATTTTTACTAGTGTATAAATGCATGCACACATGCTTATATACAATCATATATACATGTATGTTATTATATATTATATATATAAATATATATTCACACATGTATATGCATGTTTGCTTAAATTCAAACATGTGAATTAAAAAATATTTATTTAAATCAGTTATACAGTAGAGGATTTCTCAAAATTTACGTAATATTCAATTAGAATCTCTATAAAATTTACATTAGATTTAAAGTTAAAAAAAAAGGATTAATAATTTTTTTAACATAATTATATTTGTAAGTTTTATTGAATTATATTATAAATCAATATAAATTAAAAAAAAAAGAATTTTTCTTTTTCAGAAGAAGCGTTATAAATGACTAAAAACTTGATAAATTTTAAATAATACTTACGATTAATATCTCTCTCTCTCTCTCTCTCTCTATATATATATATATATATATATATATATATATATACAGATAGATAGATACATAGATAGATATAAAAGAAAAGTTATCCCAAAATACATGGAGAGTATTCGTCAGGGGATTGTCCTCATGAAAAGAAGGGAAAATGAGAAGTTTATAAAGGACGTGAGCTTTAAGCCAAAAAACACGTCCCTAGCCCCATTAAATTAGCAAGGATGTAAACAAGAACACATAGAGCCAAGGAATTCAAGATTAAAATGAATTAATACAAAACATTAATATAAAGAATCAAATTCGTAAATAACGTACATAAAAATAAAAGATACATAAGTATAAAAGACATAAAGCTAAATTCATAAAACAAGATGAAAAGGAAGAATGAACTCCCCTCCCCCCCCCACACACACCACCAGAAAAAGGAAACCCTCTTCTGCTGGTAGGGCCACTTACTAGTTTTTAAATGCGGCCCGAGAGGAGACGTTTCAGAACTGGAAAGTAAATCAATTTATTTTCGTATCATATTTCCTTTTGCTGCATTTTGCGCATTGGTTTATATGTGTAAATACTTGTTTTTAGGTTTTTATAAGAGAATCTGGTTTTTCATAATTGGTTTTTATATTTTAAATTCATATATATATATATATATACATATATATATAACGAAACATAGATAGGTAGGTAGATGGATGGATATAAACGGATAGATAGACAGATAGATGGATATAAACAGATATATATATATATATATAGAGAGAGAGAGAGAATACACAGATAGATGATAGATAGATGGATCGATATAATAAAAATTTTAACCTGTATAATCATGTTTCGCTGTATATAACATTATATATCAAATAAAGAATAAAAAATACACCAGTTTTTCTTAAAGCGCTTAGAAAATGTTTATTGTTAATCGATAGAACATACAGTTTTCCATCACGTAATATACGATGCATACATACGTGTAATAGCGTACATTTTGAAAAAAAAAGGAATTATATGAATTCAAGAAGAGGGCCTAAATAAGAATGTATATCACAGTAATACGATGGGAAAATATTTTGTACAAGCTCTTGTATGATATCGGCAAGCGAAAGCACAGTGGAGGGAAGAGTATTCCTTTTTTGCTAGGATTTCAAACACAATGCTTCGTTACATAAATTCGGTATTTAAGTAGATATGTATAATATATGATGTTCTACATAGAAAAAAATCGACTGCTTTCAAGATTGAGTTATTTCTGGCAACGCTGCTGCGAATTACAAAGAAAAAATATATATTCATCACTTACCAGTAAGTACGCAAAATTGTCTTGTGGCAGCATGTATGATATTGGCAGAATAAACAACTAAAACTTCATTTATATGAAGAAGACGTATATTACCCACAATTGAGGGTAATCATGTTATAAGACGACAGCTGCTTGATATTCATTACACGTTAACCACTAGATCGCATGGATAACTATAAAGGTTAAATCTAAAGAACGTGCACGGTTTGAATTTTGAAGTTTGTGCTCTTCGCGTCAATTTTGACCAGTAGTATCAAGAGCAGGATTCAGCAAATTCCACACATATTGGAGATATTTTATTTACTAATGGCGCTATTTTTAATTTTTTTATTTATTTATTTTCTGTTGGGTATATTTAACGCACATAATTCTCACCTTAAGGCGCATGAAACACTGCAAAAAATTACTGTAAATTTACTGAAATGTTTAACCAAAGTCTCTGTAAATATACAATAATTCTTAGTTAAAAGTAAATAATCGCGATATTCAATTGTTATTCTGTATTTTTATTTATTTTATTTATTTATTTTATCAACATATATATATATATATATTAACTTCAAAATAAATGATAAAAATTATTAATTTGCATAAAATAGGCGCTAAAACAGCACTAAATTTATATACAAAAATACTATGTTTTCTTCGTCAGACCCATCTGCTGCACTGTAAATAGAAGCGTCTTAAATTCAGACAGAAGTGTGTCTGAAATGTCAATTCAGACACATAAATGTCTGAAACACTTACGCATGCAAAATTTCAGACGCATGTGCTGGCTTAAATTAAGACACGTAAGTGTCTTTTTTATAAATGTAGGTCGAATGAGGTCGATATGTCTGAAATTAAAACATATAACATTTTCAGACACATAAAATTTCAGACATTTTACAATTTATGCACTTAAAAATTCAGACATTACAAATTTCAGACACTTAGAAATTCAGACATTTGTATTACTTAACAAATTTTCCATATGGGATCTGCTTTAAGCAGCATGCATATCCTGTTTTAACATTTTTTTAAACAAAAAAATTTGACATTATTTTATGTAATATAAGTAGTTAACTTATTTAAAATACTTAGACACGGATCTTATTCTGTTAAAAATTAAAAAACAAAGTTATTTTTTATTTAAAATTCTCACATGTAATAAATCAAAAAAATATTAAGATAAACGAAGCATGTAACTTGAAGCTAAGAAAGCGAATTCGTAGCTAAACAATCTTAAACAATTTCTGCATAATTGATTTTTTTTTCGCGTTTTAAAAATTATTTTATGTTTCCCTACACTTCAAAATGTAAAAGAGCATTTTTTTTTTTTTTTTTTTTTTTTTTTTTTTGGGTTTCATGTATATAGTTTGTTTTCTTGCAAATACCAGTTAAAAAAATAAATAAATAATAATAATAAAAAAAAAATCGTTTAAAATTCATAGGCTACTATTTTTTCATATTCATTACGCATTTTACAAAAAAAAAAAAAAAAAAAAACCTCTAAACCTCTACACATGAAATTTAAGATAATACTAGCTAGAACCCGACGAATTCGACGGTCATTTTATTGACTGTAATGTTTCAAAACTCATCGCATCATTATTTAAATATATTTCAAGTTAAAACATCTAATATAATTTACAACATTTCACTTAAAAAAAGAAAATCGGAAAAATCGTTATAAATAGAAATGAACCTTAAATTTGTATGATTTCATATCATTAACTCGATTTTGTTTGAATTTCTATTTTTAAATAAAAGCATAGCGAAAAAAATAATCAGCAATAACAAAAAAATTACCTTGAACCGAACGAAACTCTGCCTTGTGACCCCAGTGCCTGTGGCAGTGTATATGCGGGCCGCAAATAACATGAAAGAATTCTCAAAAATTTACCTTGAACTGAAGTAACCTTTGACTCGTGTTTCTGCTGCCTGTGGCTGCGGCACCGTATAGCAGGCATGATACGTAAAATTCCCTTTCCTCCACCAGAGGGTGCAGTATATTGTATACGAACATCACCAATTGCCTTGAACTTCCAAGACTTTTTAAATAAGGTGCCACATGGTGTCAACTGCAAAATCCTTTAGTTGCACTTTCCATCACCACGGGGCACAGTGTGTTCTGCACAAACATCACCAACGGTCAGGAAACACTAAGACCTTTAAAATAAGGTGTAACATGATAGGGTCTACTACAAAATCACCTAGTTCCATTTTTCACCACCAGAGGGGGCACTATATTGTATACAAACATCCCCAATCTTCATGAAATTTCAAGACCTTCAAAATGATGTGCTACATGTGTGGGTTTAGAACGGATTTCCCCTCTCAAACTAATTTCCCCCTTTCCTCCCCCAAATCTACTTTCCCCCTCTAAAATCGAAAATTCCAAAATCGCAGAAATTGATTTTTTAGTATTTGAGTCTAGTGAAATAATTTGGAGCTGAGTTAAGCTCGCAAACATGTTCTTAACCTCTGCCTCCCAGGGGGGAAGAGGAGGGGGGAACCGTTTGACTTTTTTTTTCTGTTTTGATGATACATCTATAGACCAATACCATTTTTTAGACACCTCAACCAAATTTTTACATTTAGCCATTCGATTAATTTAGTGGATACAGACAAAACACGTTTCAAATTAATATATAGATAGTGCGCATTCAATCAGACATTTGGAAGTAGTCAAAACTAAAATGGAAATATTGAACGACAATTAAAAAATATAGAAAAAATAGGAGGTTTCATAAATATATAGGAAGTACAGGAAATATAGGAATGCTGCGAGGCCTGCAAATGTGGTAGTCGTTTTTGCTTAAAATTTAACTCAGAACTTTCATATCAGAAACACATAAAAAACTTTTTGCTAACCAATTAATTCAGACAAAAAGATATTTAGACAGAGGTTCATAGCAAAATTAATGAAAATCAACCTTTTTTAGATACCGATGTTGGTACTCCATCCCATTTTATCAAAACTTTGCCAACACATCTGTACACTGGAAATCAACTAATACATATGAAAGGATATTTGAAAGCTAGATAAAATGTTGATTTTTCAAACAAACCTGTAGAACCTTTTTTTTTTTTTTTTTTTTTTTTAGAAATCGAATGCAGAGTTAAAATTGGACTACAAAATCAGAACACATAACAATTTTAATGCAAGTAACCAATAAAAAGCATCTGCAAGATGGTATATATGGTGAATTTAAAGAAAATCATTAAAATAGTTTTTGAGATGCAAACAAAAATAAAATGTGACCTGATTTACAACTTTCCAATTTTTTACCAAAATTTGGTAAACACATCTGTACACCTAACTTGTCTTCATTATAAAGTTATATTGTTTTTATTTTATTTATTTATTTTTTCGTTTCTATGATGTATCAAACAAAAAATCCCCCCCCCCCCCACCCACACACACTCACATCCTTCCCCACATGTGAATTGTGTTTAAAGAATCATATTTCGTAAAAAAATCCAGCACGGCTTCATGAATTTTCTCTCTTAAAATAATAATAATAATAACAATAATAATAATAATAATTCTTAAGCGCTAATTTGAAAAATTTTGCGAAATTTTCACCAAGAAAAAATCAGTGCTCCCATAAGCAGGCGACAGGAAAACTAAAATTGAGAGATGCCTATACAGCTAACAGCAAATCTATCGGTCAAGCAAGCTAGGCTTAGTGTTTGAACAGCTTGTGGCGACTCAATTCAAGCCTAGTGCGACAATGGCTCAACACTTTGCATAACTTGTGGATCATCACGCCGCCACATGCACACATTTAAATGATTAAGGAACTGTTGTTTGGACTGCTTGATGTCTAGTACTGATAACCAAAAACTTGTTAGGTAGTTGTTTCTGCATATTGATTAGAAGAACAATATTTTTAATTGACCATATAGGAAGAGAACCTAAAAAATAATTTGGATATCAAAGAAAAAACTTTAAACTCGGATCATACACCCGTGGAGGTCAAATTGCAACAAAATCCTATTTTAGGTAAAGCTTTGTAACGACAAAGTGCAGGACGCAATTTAATTTGAATTCTGATTAATCTTTTGCCTGCAAAATTATGCAACATGAAAAACTCTACTTAAATCTTGTTTTTTAGTTGTAATCAAGTGCCAATTTAGGAATAGTTTAGACCCTCCAAAATTTGACGGCTTAATAACATTTAAACTTACAACTGAAATTCTCTTACAGCACACCAGCCGAAAACCACATTTCATAATAGAATTCGACTCAGTCACTCTTTTTTTTAATAGTATAGAAATTTTCATATTATTCAATCAAAAAACAAAACAATTAAGTTAAACACTTATGAAATATTTATTTTAAATGTATGATATATAACAACTCCATGAATTCCTCTACCATCAATTATGCATACTGTAAACCAAACATGAAACTAACAAACATTTAAACTCTGAAATCTCCTACTTGTAAGCAGATTTAAAAGCGAGCAGAGACTTAATAAAAGGTATATTATATAGTTAATATTAAAAGTATTTATTTATCTAATTTAAAGTTTAAACTTTTTTTATAGCTTCATATTTAGAGTTGGTGTAGCCGCTTTCGCGAGGTAACGCCCTATGTCATCATCACCCTGTATGTAAACAGGATTTTGTACATACCTGTGGTCACGATGAAGGGGGGGGGGGTTTGTTGCTTATGAATTATTTGATAGATATTGGGGGTTCTGTATACATACATATACATTTTATTTTTCAGCTGCATGTCTGATTTTAATTGAAACTTCTATCGAATAATTTGTAATGACAAATATCCCCTGCCCCCCAATAGAGACAACAGGTAGTATCTACAAAATTCTGTTTACATACTCTAACAACTAAGAAAGTTGTTACAGTGTTACCTGCTGAACCGGCCGAATACCAAATAGTAACTGAATATTCGGTGCAACTCTACATAATACGGACTGGAAAATGCTCCAAAATATTTATGTTTGGGACCTAACTCTAAGCTGCGAGCCATTTTTGGTTCATAAATAATTTTCCCAGTTTCCAACACTGGGCACCATACATGCAAACCAATAAACAAATATAACACTGATATTAAATACACTCATGTCCATAAATTAAGGATAATGCTCGCTGAGGCAAATAAAGGTTCAGAAGCAAAACAAACACGACTTATTCATAAAGTCCATTTATTAAACAAAAGATCAAGAACAAAAAAAGGTGGTTTGTGTAGGATACTATTTATAAAAACTGCGATTTTTGCTCCCTGAAGCAATTACAAAAAATATTCCCCTTACAAAAATATAACATTACATGGTTGGTATGATGGTTAATACATTGTATGTCTCTCAGATGATGAAATACAGTCCTTACAACGCCTAGGAATGCTGAGTTTTAAATTATTGATCTGATATTGGGGAAGATTACTCAACTCAGTAAGCAGTGCTCTCCGAAGTTCCGGTACTCATGTAGGAGGTGGTTGACGGACTACAATTCGTCGGAAAAGCATGTCCTACACATGCTCTATCGGATTCTAGTCAGGTGAGAATGATGGCCATTCCATGTGCGTGATAGTTTCAGATTGTAGGCATCCGTGTACAACGTCTGCACGGTGAAGACGTGCATTGTCATCCATAAACACAAATTCTGGGCTCATGGCACCCCTAAACAAATGTACATGTTGTTCCCGAATGATGTTCCGATAAATTAGGCCTATCATTCTTCCGATTTGAACATGCAAATATGTTCTGGTGCCCAATATGACTCCCCCTCCCCTCCCAAACAAGAACTCCTGCCCGTAACGGTGTCGTTCAATGATGTTGTTTTGATAGTAACTGATACCTGACTTTCTACATATGAAAGTCTGGCGTGAATCATACTGAAAGCTAAACCTGGACTCATCGGAAAACATCACACAAGCTCACTGTACCGCTGTCCACATTGCATGTTCTCTACTCCAATTTGACCGCTGGCACACTGCATTGCCGTGAGTGGAACACATCTAACATGCCTTCGAGCATATAGACCAATATCTCCCATACGTCTGTACACGGTTTGTCTTGAAACTGTGGTACTCGTGGCTGCAGACAGCTCACGAGACAGGTCTGATTCTGAGCTTTATCTGCTTATTTTGGCAGTTACTGCCAAATACCGGTGCTCATTCGCCATTGTACCTCGGGGTCGACCAGTACTGTAACGTCGACTAGCATTTCCATCGTTTTGGAATCGTTGCCAAAGCCTAGATATGGCACTTTGTGCGATTTTAAGTTCCCCCGATACTTCTATCTGAATACACCCACATTCTAGCCAGCCGACAATTCTACCACGTAAAAAATTATCTGCATGCGTCCTCTGTGTCATAACCATTCGGTTGTGGCACTGAGCGGCACACAGAACGTTTGTGAAGAATTTCCCTTCTTTGCTCGCATTCCTTATCTAACCCCTTTCTTGCACTTTGGTCACTGTAACATCATATCGGCGTCATCTGATGGCTTTCTATAATTTGCATATTATTCTTAAAGATGTGTGTGGTATTTCTACAGGTGAAGTTTTTGCATTAAAGTTTGATTTCAGTGTGAATCTGAATTATCCTTAATTTATGGACATGAGTGTAATATTTCCTATGACATAATCAGCAATAGAGGTATTGCTTATATATTGCACCTTGAACTTATAAATCAGAAGTTATATAACTGCAAATTAGAAAAAAAAAAGGTTAAATGAATAATTTAACATTCTCTTTATGCCCTTTGAAAGTAAATTTTACCTGATAATTTATTTTCATACAATAAACAAAATGATAACTGCAAGGTACTACACATAGCAAATTTAAAGAAAATTGTTAGAGCAGTCATTGAGATAGACTTAATACAGCCTCACTTCTTAATTTCCTATTTTGAAAAACAGCAAGGTAATATATTTTTTTTACTTTTTTCTTCTACTTTGCATTAAGTATACACTTTTGCATGCGTTATACAGTATTATGTAAAATTCATCTTTCTTTAGCCTTAGAAATTCTGTTTTTAATTTTAATTTTTTACTTTTAAAACTTTTTTTCAGGTCAATTTTTTATTTCTTATTGAAATAAAATTTACCTAACAATCCACCAATAAAATTTTTGTAGAACTACCTGTCAGTAACAATTAAAGGCTAACTAAACGTTTAAAGCTAAACCAAATAAATAAGGGGGTAATTGGTAAAAAAAACTCCTTTGCAATATATATTTAACATGAAAAACTTAGTACATAACACATTTATAATTATCAAGCAATCAATTTTTGCGTTTACCTAACAATTTATTTTTTATTTATTTTTGTTTTACTTATCAAGCAATCAATTTTTGCGTTTACAGAACAATTTATTTTTTATTTATTTTTGTTTTAATTAATGCTTCTTTTGAAAGCATGAATACTCGTGTAAGTGATTCGAATCATCATCTTGCCATAGATTAAAAAAAAAAAAAAAAAAAAAAAAAAAAAAAGAGTAATAAATAAGTATCAATGCAAAAACCGTAAATGCAACATTATCTTCTTTTCGTATTATATAATCCACTTTAAAAACAATAAAATACTTCTTAATATACAAAATCGTGTGTTTTGTTAATTTTTAGCACGACGTGAACATTTAAAGTTTTGATTAATCGAATTTAATAACTGGACAAAGTAAATAAATACCATAAATCATTGAAATAAACATATAGTTACAATGCAGAAAAAATGTCAAAATGCATATTGGAATATTTTAAATAAACGGAAAAATCTACACAACGCAGAAGAAAAAGTAAACAATGCAGTTTTCTGTGCTAAAAGATACGGAATTATACACAATAACATAGGACACATGCAAAAGAGTAAACTTTATACGAAGTGGATGGAATAAAACAAAAGAATCTATACACACCTTGCTGTCTTTTAAATTGCGAAATTGTGAACTTTATAAGCTAAATTGAAGAACAAAATCAATAACAACAATGCGACGATAATCACTGCATGACGACGCCACTAAAATAAACACGGACGAAAACGATGGTCTTCACGCTTAAGGAAAGGAATAGACCCTGCTTCGGTTGCTTCCTATTGGTTCAAAGCAAAACGTGTGCGTTTCAGGTATTGGTCTCCTATTGCGTTTAAGGATAGGAACAGCCTTCGCGCATACTCAGATCGTGCGATTTTGGTCTTAAAGATATAGCTTTGTGTTTTAATATATAAGATGTATTAAGCTTTACTTCTTATGAACAGTTTTATTGCAAAGACATAAAACTTCAATTTGTTTTACGGATACTATAATATATTTCGTTTTTCAAGTAGAGTACAGCGTGAGCACCGATGGCTTGATTGGGAAGATACTCGACATTAAATCCATTGGTTGTCAGTTCGATTCCCGCCGGGGGCAACGGGGACTGTTATTGTAAAAATTATTAATATATATTTTTTAAGCTCTAGGAGATTCTAAAATCTATTTCTCATAGGTAAACAGTATAAAACGCATCTTTTTATTTATTTATTTATGAAAATTATTTACTTCAGACAGGATCAAAGATGGCGGGATTTCAGACGTTTCGAGTGTGAAACGATGTGCCTTTTAAGACACTTTTTAGCATCTTAAAATTGAACACCCGTTTCGGACACAATTTTGTCTGAATTTCAGACACTTGAATTTACAGTGTGACGAGGAAAACACAGCATAAATTTAAATTTTTAGCTTGAATAGTGTTAAATTTAACTTTTTTTCTTGTTTATTAACATTTTTAAAGTTATTAAAGTTATTCTTGTTGATTTTACATTCCACTTTCATATCTTCACTTATTATAATTTAAATTCATATTTAAGTTTCTACTTTAGAAAAGAACATTATAAGCCACAAATATATTCTCGCCAATTGTTAGTTATTTTAATATTAGCCATTAAAAGACGTATATAATGCAGTTTTTTTTTTTTTTTTTTTTTTTTTTTAAATATTCGTTTATTTTTCAATGTAATTTTATATAAGCCTTAAGTTAAATGCCTACCAGTAGGTTTTCTGTTGAATATTTTAGCAGTGTAATATTCTTGGCGCAAGACTACATGCCTAATTGAAAAAACAATTACAGTATCATTCTGAAAGTGTTCTTCCTGGAATTTCATTTCATTTACTTTTTTTTAAATGTCACGCGTTATTTTAGCACAATGGAACTCTATCTAATTTCGTCATGAATATAAAAATAAATAAATAAATAAATAAAAATAAAAATAAAAATAAAAATAAAACTTTATTGCTACAGTAAAATCTCATTCAATAGGATAAAGTAGACCTGTAGTTTGGCATCAGGCTACCCAGATGTCATATGCTGGTTGCTATATTCACTGTAAATACAAGTGTCTGAAATTCAGACACAATTGTGTCTAAAATGGGTGTTCAATTTTAAGATGCTAGAAAGTGTCTTATTTATTTCAGACACTTGAAGTATCTTAAAAAGCACATCGTTTCTCACTCTAAGTGTCTGAAATTCCACCATGTTTAATCCTGTCTACAGTGAATATTTTCATAAATAAATAAATAAAAAGATGCGTTTTATACTGTTTACCTGTGAAAAATATATTTTAGAATCTTCTAGAGCATAAAAAAAGCATTAATAACTTTTACGAAAAATTCCTCGTTGCCCTCGCCGGGAATCGAACTGACAATCATCATAGTAAAAGTCGAGCGTCTTCCAAATCAAGCCATCAGTACTCACGCTATACGTTGCTTGTGTAATGAAATATATTCTAGTATCCTAAACAAATCGAAGTTTTATGTCTTTGGAATAAAACTGTCCATAAGAAGTAAAGCTTAATACATATATTATTATCTTAAATTTCATGTGTAGAGGTTTAAAGTATTTTTGTAAAATGCGTAACATATATGAAAAAAATAGTAGACTATGGATTTTTAACGATTTTCTTTTCTTTCTTTTTTTTTTTTTTTTTTTTAACTGGAAGAAAACAAACTGGTATTTGCAAGAAAACAAGCTATGAAACCAAATACATGAAACAAAAAAAAAAAAACAAAAAAAAAAACAAAAAAAAAAAAAACACATTCTTTTACATTTTAAAGTGTAGGGAATCGGGGAAAAAAAATAAATTATGCACAAATTGTTTAAGATTGTTTAGTTATGAATTTGCTTTTTTAGCTACAATTTACATGCTTCGTTTATCTTAATATATATATATTTTTTTTTTTTTTTTTTTGTTTCATTACACGTGAGAACTTTAAGTAAAAATTAACTTTGTTTTTTTATTTTTAACAGAAAAAGTTCCGCGTCTAAGTATTTTAAATAAGTTTTCTACTTATATTATATAAAATAATATAAAATTTATTTGTTAAAAAAAGTGTTAAATCAGGATATGCATGCTGTTTAAAGTAGATTCCATATGAAAAATTTGTTAAGAAATACAAATGTCTGAACTTCTAAGTGTCTGAAATTTGTAATAAGTTTTAAGTGCCTAAATTCTAAAATGTCTGAAATTTTATGTGTCTAAACTGTAAAAGTCTTAATTTCAGACATATCAATCTTATTCAGACACTTATCTCAGCTCATTTATAAAAAAGACACTTACGGGTCTTAATTTAAGACAGCACATCGCACATGCGTCTGAAATTTTGCATGCGTAAGTGTTTCATTCATTTATGTGTCTGAATTGGCATTTCAGACACATTTCAGTCTGCATTTAAGACGCTTCTATTTACAGTGTTATTAGTTGCTTATTACCAATTTAGTAATTTAACATAAGGAACAATCCTGATTCATCCACTCTAATAAAAATATTCCTTTTAAACTGCAAAATATTAAAAAAAAAAAAAAAAAAATCCTATTAAAGTACATTTTGTTTTAAATATTCCTTTTAGGATTCACATATTTTGAGAATATTGCGTTTTAAATTAAATTATAAAACAAGAAAATTTTAATAAAAGCTTTTTTTTTAATTTAGTTTAAAAAAACTATGTAAAGGAAAAGAGGACAAGTTAATTCACTTTATTCCAATGAAAAGCCTTCAAAAATTATAAAAGTTTTTTGTTACAGGTACGTTAAGCAAAATTACTAAATGGGAAATTAAAAGAAAAGTAAATTTAATAAACTTATTACTCTAAGAAAATTGTTTTATAAATAATTATAAATTTACAATAAATTTATAAGTTAACTGATAAACTTATAAGGAAAATTTCTCTCAAACTAGCCGTCTTGAGCCACCAACAAGTTCGTGAACCATGAAAAATATGACCGTAGAAAACTCTCACTTAGAATGTAACCACCGCACTTTAGAATGTAGAAAAAGAGAGGAAAAAAAGCTAATAACCCATAGAAATAGCATGGGACGAAAACCAAAAAAACTCACAATGTCAAGTGTGTTAAAAAAAAAAAAAAAAAGAAGAAGAAGAAGCTCACACCGGAAGTAATAAAGGGACAAAATTGACTAGAAAATGACATGGAAGATGGGTAACGGGAGAGCTGGGGCGTTAACTATAACGACCAGGATTAATACGTCCCGCCTAGTATGTATCTCGGCAGAGGTGGGGGTGGGTGGGCGAGAACGACCGCACTTTAGAATGTAGAAAAAGAGGGGGGGGGAAGCTAATAAACCCATAGAAATAGCATGGGAAGAAAACCAAAAAAACTCACAATGTCAAGTGTGTTAAAAAAAAAAAAAAAAAAAAAAAAAAAAAAAAAAAAAAGAAAAACGGTTCTCACCGGAAGTACTAAAGAACAAATTTGACTAGAAAAAGACATCGAAGAGCGGGAACGGGCGGGCTGGGGCGTTAAATATAAAGACCAGGGTTAATACGTCTCGCCTAGTATAAGACTTCGTATAAGTAATCACCTTCGGTGCACTTTATATGTTGTATTGCTTTACAAAGTCCTAAAAGTGACAAACACTATTAGGCTGTTCGCTTACTATTATGGAAAACACTTACTCATACATGATTATAGTGCAGTCTATAAAATACATATCATCCACTCAGTAGGCTACAATTTACTGCACTGCTCCCGTAATATTTTTTATTATAATTTAGAAATTCTCCGTTGCGCGCGTCCATTCACCACTCAGTGACGACCATAATTTATCTCTTAAGATATTTCACGAATTCAGAAAATTTCCTTATATTTAGTCCATGAATAACAACACCCCATATGCTTTTACCTCTTCGTTCGTAGTTTGTAAAACCACATTTTCTCCCCGTATATTCTGAAGTAATTCATCTGTGGTATAGTCTCAATAATTCATCTCTCTTTTTTTCGTACTACAACAGCCCTGTAACGGCAACACTATGACACAATTATTCAATAGCATAAAATTATCAGTTGGTCGTAATAAATTGAACGCGTGAATTAGTACAGGATTTTGCATATTATAATAATTAGTTATTTTTTGCGAGTAATATACGCAAAACTTTTTTCTTTAGTTATCTGTTTGCATGTAAATATTAACGATTAACAAAAACGCAAAAACCAATAAAATATTTTTTCTTTGTTATTACCCTACACTTGTAAAATCTTTGAATATTATTAATGTATACTAAATACATTAATTAAAATATTTATCTTTAAATTTCTGATAAAAGAAAATTTTATAATAGTAATTAAATACGCAAAATCTATGTACATTTATAAAAATCTTTCTTATAGTAAAAAAAAAAAAAAAAAAAAACTTAATTTTTAAAAATAAAACAGTTAAACAAAATACTTTCTTTTTTTTGATTTGCTACAAGTGATGATATCCTTTATACTTAAACTGTTTCCAGAAACTTTCATTTCTTAAAGAAGTTTTGACTTTCTTCTTTTTTTTTTTTTTTTTTTTTTTTTTTTTTTTGTAAATGCAATTTAATGAGGTCTTGAACGTCTAAGGTAAACATTGTCATGTATTTTGAGATCTGAAAGTAAAAGTAAAAAATATTCAGTTACCTTGTCTTAGAAACTCTAGCATGTATAACAAAAGTATTTAAATATGTTAAAACATTTTTAATATAACATTTTTAATTCAAAGTCTTTGACGTATAAATGTAACAGTAATTAATAACAAACGTGTATTATTTATTTAATAATACCTTGCAGTTTAATAGAATATTTACATATTCCAGATTGTTCTTTGAATCCATTTTTTAACAAATGTATAAATATTATTTATTTTTGTGACAAATTAAATAATTTCTGTCATCAATTGTTAAAAATGTGTCAAAAAAAAAAAAAAGTTTCAATATTATTGAAGTAAAATGTTTGCGTCGTTGTTTGAACTTAAAAGAATGCTGGGCTTAAGGATATATATATATATATATATATATATATAAAAATTATTGTCTTAATTTTTTTTTTTAATTTGAATATATGTATATATAATGTGTGCTGACTTTTAACGAAAATATTTTTATTTATTTATTTGTTTTTATTTATTTTTTTTTTTTTTTATACATATACAATTTTAAACTTTCACTGCTAACTACTGTTATTTATTTATTTATTTATATTTATTTATTTATTTATTTGTTTTGCTCTAATTTGTGTTATTATAGTTTAATAATACATTTTAAATACATTATTAAACTATAATTATACTTTGCTGATTCACTGATATTTTTAGGTTGATTTATAAAGAAATCAACCTATTGCAATCACTTCGTTTATCTATATATATATATATATATATATAATGGAAATTTTGTCATCACGATAACTTCCGAAATAATACTCCAAATCGAATCAAATTTGGACAGTGAATTTATCTTAAAATAAAAATATCGTGGATGAGTTCGTTAACCAAGTTGCTCCGACCTTTTGGTTTCAAGTGGCAGCCACTTGAATATTTCTAACCCACATTGTAAAAAGCGTATTTAAAGCAAGTTTTGCTTGAATTTTTATGTAAATCTAGACTACATAAGGGTCTAAATGAACTTTATTAATGAAATTTATCTGCCATTTTTTAAAAAGTGGCAGATATTTTAAGTTAAGTGGGGCCACTTGAAATCAGGCTACCACTTGAAAATTTAAAATCATGATAACTTCTGAAATAATACTCCAAATCGAACCAAATTTGGACAGCGTATTAACTTGTGTTATGAAAATACTGGATGAGTTTCTTAACCATGTTGCTCCACCATTTTGTTTTCAAGTGGAGACCACTTGAAATTTTCAAATTCAAATTGTAAAAAGCGTATTCCGAATTTGTTTGAATTTTGATGTATACGTAGACTATATAAGTGTCTCAATGAAGTTTATTAATGAACTATGGATTTTCTCGCCAAAAAAGTCGCTAAGTGGAAAAGTCGTCAAATTCGCAGCCAAATCCATTACCTGCCATATTGGAGCTTTTTAATGCGTTTTTAAGGTAAAATTAGGCTATTTTAACGTTAAAACAAACTAGAAATGCAAAAAGTAACTTTTAATCAACTTACTAAGCCTCTTGGAAAGAATTTCTACAAAAAAAAAAAAAAAAAAATTCAACAATATCTTAGATTAATTAGTTCACTGAGCAACTTTCTCTGCCATTTTGGTCCAAGTGGCAGCCACGATATAATTGTCAACTTGGCCCACCATCTTGTTTCCAAGCGCCGGCCACTTGAAAATTTTAAATTCACATAAAAATTTATTTATGAACCGATTTGCTTAAAACTCCATATGTAGATAGCCTACATAAATATTTTTACTAATTCGTTAATAATTTGTAGCCGCCATTTTGAAACAAAATGACGGCTGCTTGATAAGGAAAAAGAAATCAACCTACCTTTCCGAATAAGTCGGAAGGACTTGTTTTTATATGTTGATATTTTTTATATTTAAACTTAAATTTAAATTTTTGTTCAATTTTTATTTATTTATTTATTTATCCTTTTTTTTTCTAATTATAATTTTTCGTCTATGTCTTCTTTTGCTTTGTTGGTAAGTGAATTGTTTGATAACATTTTCTTTCCTTCCTTTCTTTTTCTTTCTTTCTTTTTTTTTTCTCGAATATTTAGATAACTAATATTATTTTAAAACTATTTTACATACAAAAAAACTATCAAAATAAATAAATAAATAAATATAAATAAATAAAATAGAATAAAATAAAAATGTAAAATAATAGTTAAATCGAGCTTCTATTAGGTAAATATTTTTTTAGCATGAAGAAAGGAGAAATTGTTTTCAATGCAACTAATATCCATGCATCAATGTTATAGAATGTTAGATAATTTCTTTTTGTTCCTATGGTACATTTTTTTTTTCCAGAATATACAATCTCCCAATCTTTATTGTCACTCAAGCAAGGATTTGTGAGACATGATGAATCCTAATAAATGATATCTCAGACAAAAAACAGAAAAGCATTAAACATATCGGTGATTTCTTCATTTAATGTTTGTTTTATTATGATTTATGGTAATACAAATTATTTTTATATTATGTTGGGTAATTTAAAAGAAAAATTGTTTTTATTTTATCTTTTACATTTAATAACTATATAAAACAGCACAAACTACAAATTATTATGACTATTATTATTATTTTATAAGCATCCATTTTAACTTGCATTATGTATTTATTTAACCTCTTCGTACCCAAAGCTGTAATAGAAATATAAAATTTTAAGAACTTCAGACAAATATTTTCACATTATGCATTACAGAAAGAGTGCATCCTTCTTAAATTTATAAATTAGGTATGTAGAAATGAACAGTTATATAGACTTTTAAAAACTAAACTCTAAATTACTATAATTACTTAAATCTGCCTAGGTGTAACATAATTTAAAATTAGATGCCTCTAATTAAATAAAAAAATCTATATCAGTTTTCTTTAATTATTATTATACTGGTAAAGTGTCTAAGCACTTTAAATAATTATGAAAATGACATACTTTATTTCGACCACACTGTTTTGAAACCTTCTGTGAAACTAGACAAAATAACATATCTCAGAAATAAATTTAGTTTTAAGTTGTCACATATCGGTATTTTTTTAAAGCAAGTTAATTCTACATTTCACCAGTCTAGATAAAATATCAAAATGTCAA
This sequence comes from Salticus scenicus, assembly GCA_963930645.1. NCBI lineage: Eukaryota > Metazoa > Arthropoda > Arachnida > Araneae > Salticidae > Salticus > Salticus scenicus. The sequence goes on along the minus strand of OZ005650.1, from coordinate 245,665,271 downwards.
AGGGTTTAGATTTTATAAAGGAAATAATGGAGGTTAATGCTAATGTGTGGACATCAGGAGCGAAGAGGTTAATGCTTCAAAAAAAAAAAAAAAAAAAAGAAAAAGAAAGAAAGAAAAGAAACTTTGTATACTGAAATTCATATGATTTTATGTATCAAAAACATTAAAAAAAAAAAAAAAAAAAAAAAAAAGTTATTTTATATTTTGCCTTTTAGATGTAAATTTCTATAAAGTAATTTCTCATTTTCCAAAAAGAAATATTAAATTTGCAGCAGTAATAGATATTTTAAATATAAACACAGTTCAAATAAAGATCAATATTTAACAACAACAGGAAAAAAAAAAGAGGAAAAGGAAATAATTTACCAAGTTAAGCTGATTTAGCTGTAACTATTACTTTGCGAAATTCTAAAACTATAATTTTTCAACAATTTTGTAGATCTTACTAATTAAATGCTGAAAAGTAGAAACAAAAATTTAAAATAAATGTTTACAGTTAAAATGTCGTAAATCGGATTAAACTGTAATTACAATAGCATTTTAAATTCACGTGAAATATAAACATAGAGTTTCACTGAGTTTTTGTTTTACTGGTTTCTTTGTTCTTGAATTTAATTCGAGATTATATTTTTCTGGACAGAAGAATTTTCTTTGCACTTCATATTTATTATTCTATTACTCTTGTTTAATTAACCAGAGGTCTTTTCTCACAATGTCATATTTTAAAATCTAAAGCTTATAAGATTTACAGGGAAATTTCTAACGATTTTCCAGGTACGGAATAAACTTTTCTTTAGCTTCTAATTGACCCGGTTATAATAAGAGGTAGTTGGTTTAATATGTCACTAGAAAACTTATACATATGAACGTCAAACGTACTCATCTATATCTATCTATCTATCTAACTATATCTATCTGTCTATCTATCTATCTATCTATCTATCTAACTATATCTATCTATCTATCTATCTATCTATCTATCTATCTTTCTATCTATCTTTATTTATTTATGTTAGGTTGGAAATGCAATCCCAACGAAATAGGGGATTTTTCACAGCTTATATAATTATTTAATGACACCCCAATAACAACCCACTATCTAGTTAGCATTGCATTTCTGACCCCGCATTGCTATGTAATTCCGAATCGTTTTTGTGCTCAGTACATCTTCTGTAAGTTTGACGCACCGGTAACGAATCACTCCGCATGTATATATATATATATATATATATATATATATATATATATATAATTAAAGAAGTTATTTATTCTTACTTAATCTGTTCTTATTTAATCTTTCTGAAAATACATTGCTGATACTAGATTAAATTAATACTTACTTTAATAGTAATTAATTAATTTATTTATAATTAAACACATTTTCAAATAATGGTGTTTTTTTACAATTATTATTATTTTATTATTTTTTTTTTCACATTTTACAGTTGTTTAAATCCACTAATATCTAACCAAATGTTGCTACAAATTTCTGCTTACTACAATTTTGTTTTATTAACAAAATTTCTATTTTTTTTTTCATTTATTAAAACTTATTTCAACAAAATTTAAAAGTGTTTATTTTTCAAGTTGTCAGCCCGTTTCTTTGTCTGTCGTTATACTTTTTGCATACTATTTAAAGGGAATATATCTGGAATACGTAAATATTTCTTGAAACTTATATCTGTTATTTGCGTTTTCAATAGTATGTTTCCTACTCAACAAAGATATAGACATCACTAATGATTTGAGTACAAGGGCTCATATAAGTACTTTTAAGTTTACAAGCAGGGCGTTTTTAATGATAAATTCCATGCGGTACGGGCCTACATTCTGAATTATACAGGGGATCACAAATTACTTTTAAGGGTTTTTCTTTAAAGTATGTTTTAATACTCAATTCAGAAATTTAATTCATCAACCTGGAAATTAATTTAGATAGAATGGAGTAGAAGGTTGATTTTTTACCAACTATGTGAAAAATACCAGAGCCGGGAATCGAACCCGGGCCTTCCGCATAACGCGCGGATGCTCTAACCACTGGCTGATAACCAGCTCGGACTTCTCACATAATTTACGTTGGCAAGGTCACCGAGTCTGCATTAAAGCAGCTATATCAAGTGACAAATTTAAACAGGGCATAACTCCAAACGGCCACGAAATTTCAATTCAGAAATTTAATTCATCAACCTGGAAATTAATTTAGATAGAATGGAGTAGAAGGTTGATTTTTTACCAACTATGTGAAAAATACCAGAGCCGGGAATCGAACCCGGGCCTTCCGCATAACGCGCGGATGCTCTAACCACTGAGCTACCCTGGCTGATAACCAGCTCGGCACTTCTCACATAATTTACGCTGGCAAGGTCACCGAGTCTGCATTAAAGCAGCTATATCAAGTGACAAATTTAAACAGGGCATAACTCCAAACGGCCATTCCAACGTTTTCCAAACTTCATTTCAAGGAAAACATGCTTTTGATAGAATATATAGTGATTATCATTAAGGTTTTCAAGTCAACAGGAAAATAGAGTTGCATTTTTAATTCTGCCTTGCGTTTTTAGTACATTTCATTTCATTTTATTTTAGAAGAAATTATTTCTTGCTTGTATAAAAATACAGTTTTTTTCTTTCTTTCTTTTTTTTTTCTTTTAAAGAACGTAAGTATTATTTTGGAAGAATGCACTTCTTATAAATTTTACACAGTGCATTATACTTCAATAATATAGATTTTAACTATCTGCCGTCATCTATCCTTTTCTAAAAAGATTAACTATTAAAGAATTGACGGCAGAGCTAAAATATTTTATTATCATTAAAATAATTCTTAAACTAATTAATCAAATAAAGAAAATCAGGTCTACCTAATTTCTTCTAATCCAAAAGAATCCGATTCAAGATGCATGTATACAAAAGGATCAATCTTTAAAAGTCTAATTATTTCTCTTATAGTATATATATATATCTCTGTTGAATTTTACTGGTTTCATGCATAGTGATGTGGATAGGGTAAATAACCAGTGGGTAGGTAAATATTTTTGGGGTATTTACCCGAGGCCAGGGTAAATACCCCAAAACTGGGTATTTTGAAAAAAAAAAGTATGTATATATATACTTATTGCATACAATAATTTGACTAACTAATGCGCATGGAGAATATTAATTATTGCTATAGTTATTTTTTTCTGGATATATATTTTTTTTTTTCATAAAAGGACTTTTACTTATATTAAATGGTATTATATTTGATCAATTTTAATTAAAGAAAAAAAATTGAAAGAAAAAGGACCTGCTTTGAACGTTAGGCGACTGCTTTGAGCGTTAGCCTCTCTACTTATTCTCGCCGGAAACTAAAGCCAATACTGGGGGCTTGTATGGGGAATTTTGCACTACTATAAATTATTAGACAATATGTCTTTTTAAATTCTGTTTTGACATTCGAGGAATTCACAACTGTTAAATTGATTATCATTACCTAAAAACTGATTTTGAAATTTTTTAATATTTTATTTTTAAACTGTAAAATTCAAAATATTACTTAGTCAAAATTTTCACATACTTGTACACGCCACTTATTAAAATCACATTTGTCTTGAGCCAAAGTGATTTTATTAAGCAGATGATATTTATAGACGGCGAAAGATCCTGCAGCTGCACTCATGAAAGGTTATTACTTTCCTTAATTCGGAAAAAAAATTCAAAAGGTTAAGAATAATGTAATTAATAAACAATATTTATTAAATTTTGACAGGTAATTAATTGATTGTTCCTTCATAATAAATAAAAATCCCAAGTTTCAATGCTCTTTCTTTTTAGGAAAATCATCATTACTTTCCTAAAAGTTCACACTTATTTTTTTCCCATTTAAATCTCTTGTTTCTTAGTTATTGCAGAATAAGAATTAGAAATTATTTTTTAATGATTAAAAATTTAAAGAAAAGAAAAATCACTTGCGAAACAAATCAAATTTATAACTTATTACTGCCAGAAAACGTTCCTTGAAATTGTCACAGAAACAAGTGGTGAGGCATGTTTAATTTGTAGCTATGCTGCAAGTGTAAACTTTTTGACAAAAAGTAATAACATAGAGATTGCTGTGTTTTATTTTTATTTTTAATACAAAAAAAAAAAAAAAATTGCAGAATAAATTAAAAAAAAAAAAAAATAATAATAATAATAATAATAATGCGCAGGAGTTACATTTTTTGCTGCTGAAGATAAATTTTTTTTCAGTTTATTGACCAACGATGCTAATTTTATTAAAATTCGGTTTAAAAAGTAGTTTATATTGATTTGATTACGGTTCTGGCAATTTGATCAGATTAATCAGCTAATTTTATTAACTAGTGAATTTATTGAGCAGCGGTTACTGTATTTTATTTTTGATCATCTTATTACAGAACATGAAAAAATATATAACTCTAGACATTTTAAGTTTACCAACCCCCTTCCCCCCCTCCTTTTTTTTTTTTTTTTTTTTTTTTGTAATGTCATTTTAGGGTCATTTTAATATTGTTGCAAAAAAAACCCTACAATAATTCTCAGGATTTGTAAAATAGTATCACAATTCCCCTTGCAATTGTATCTAGCTATTTTTTTTCTTTCCATTACCAGTTTTCTTTATCATTTTAAAACCAAACTCAACAATTTATTTCTGTTTAATTTAATTAACATTGCTATTATGAATCTGAAAATACTTAATAACTAAAAAAGAGCTAATATTTAAATTAAATATTTTATACAAAATGCAGGATGTCATAGTGCATTTGTATTTCTGGTAATTTTTTTTAGTTTTATAAAATTTAAAAATTTATATAATTCTCAAATGTTTCTAACTTTTCTTTAAATGCTCTGTCTCTCTCTTACTTGCGTTCTTTCTATATAAATGTCATCTTATACATATTTTATTCGAATAGAGATCATTGTAAAAATAAATACCTAAGTAAATATTTATTTTGGATATTTACCTGGATATATACACTGGGTATTTACCCTTAAAAATAAATACCCGGGTATTTTGCATCACTATTTATGCAAAGAAAATGACAAAGTGGAATGTGTGTTGTTCGGTTTTATGTTATTTTATGTGTCATTTTCCATTAAAGTTCATTACGTTTTAGTTTTTGATGCTATCAATCCTTTAACCGATACTGTTTTAATTGTGTCTGCATAAATAATTTTGTTGACATCAACACTCCATTGTTGATGTATTTCCCAGGAATAACATTCATAGGTGCGTGCAGCCTCTTCTACTGACACATCACTTAATTTTATACTTAAATTTTCGAATTCGCGAATACATTCCACATTGCTTATTCTGAGGATTTTTTCTTGTAGCTATGTAAAACTGATTAATATTACAAACAATTTTGTCCTAAACTAGTTGGCATAGGTGGACTCTGCTCAGTTCCCCATCATATTTATGTTCTCATAAATTTCTAGTGCGAAACATATTATAATCATGTTAAAAGAAATGAACTTGACCAAAGCTTGATAAAGTGACAGAATGAAATCCCCGCCTAATAGGCTATCCACCGTTCTCTTCCATATATTTATCTTATTCTAATCTATTAATTTATTTTATAAGGGTCAATTCCGTTGTTTAGATTTCATGCTACTATTTCCAATGCAATAATCTTCAAAATTCATATTTATATGAAAAATTTACAATTTCGCTATGCTGATAAAATCGTAAATTACGAATGATTTACGAAATTTTCCTATTAGAATATTTGTATTCAATCATGTTCAAACAAATATCATAAATGTAATTTTGAAGTTGTCTAATGTATTTATGATCTTCAAAATGGAAGTTTATACTCAATTTTGCCTTATTCTGACATGTTAAGTAAATCGTAAATTCAAAATTACATACGAATTTTTTAAATTCGAAAAATTATAGTCTATGATATTCATGCCAGTATCCTAAATAATATTTCGAAAGTGGTTTGAGATCTTCACGATGAAAATATCCCTCAAGATTGACGTTTATGTGAAATTTTACTCTATTCTGCCATGTTGAGAAATTCGTAAATTTCTAATAACTTACGAAATTTTTATATTGGAAAATTCATAGTCACTAATATTCATGCCAGTCTCCGAAATAATATTTCAAAAGTAGTCTGACATCTTTACGATGAAAATATCTCTCAATATTGACGTTTATGTGAAATTTTGTCCAATACTGCCATGTTAAAAAATTCGTATATTTCCAATAACTTGCGAAATTTTCAAAGAAGCATATTTATAGTTACTGATGTCCATTCCGGCATCTAAACGCATGTTTTAAAACTGGTCTGACATTTGTACAGTAAAAAGTTTCCATTTAATGCATGTTTAAGTGAATTTTTGTCCCATTCTCCCAAGTTAAGACAATCGTAAATATCTAATAACTTACGAAGTTTTTTAATTCGAATGTTGCAAATGAATAGAGTTCTTGCCAGTATCGAAAGTAATATTTTAAAACTGATCTGATCTCTCTGCGATCATTTGTTCGTGAGATATCGTGTAAACAGACTAACAAACAACAGGACTATCACACTAACGGACTAACACACAAACGGACTGACACACTAACAGACACCCTACAGACAGACACCATACAAATTTTGTCATTTTCGGATTTCTCACACTTGAAAACGTATAAAAAAAGTAAAAAAACCGATGTCGAAATTTTTCACGATTACTTAAGTTCCCCATACCTATAGTTTGATATTGAACTAAAACTATGAGTTTCAAGAATCTGCACACCGCCGAAAAATCCAGGATAAATATAAATATATATATATATATATATGTGTGTGTGTGTGTGTGTGTGTTTATTCTTTAAATTCAGTATTTTCGCGGCGTATTTAGCTATATAAAAGTTTTGGCTACCCCTATCAACAGTTTTTGTTAAACATCATTCTTTTATAATTACCCTTAACTTTTACTATTAACGTTTATAAATAAACAGTATCGGAAGATGATTGATTTTTAGATGAATTTCGGCTCTGTATTATCAACATTTAAAATTATTTCTTTGTTATCGTAATGATTTCCCTCGTCAAATTTAATTTTAGCGTAAAATAAGGTGCACCAAAATTTTCATAATTACGCGTTATGCCTAGATAATTATTTCCGTAGATAGAGGAATTTAATTCTCCATTACAATCTCCCGACACATGGCAATGAAGAAGACACTTGCAACAACACCCTCGTTTCTTTTCTTCTAGCAGTTAATGTTTTGCGTATTCGCAATCTATGTTTTTATGCTCTTAATTATAAAATACTCATATATATATATTTTTCCCATCGGGAAATTACAAAACAAATCCGTGGTTGTGGCAACTCTAACACTGTTCTGTTTTTGTTTTTCTTTCACTACTGCATCAGGATAATGTCGTTCCTTACCGTCTGTTTTTCGTTGGGGAAAAAGTGTGCTTTTCGCGAGAAGTCAATAATTCTTTATCCAAAAATTTTATAAGGTTATTTATATCAAAATTTACATTTTCACTTTCGTTTTCGTTTTATACTAGTAATAAATCAGGAGGTAATAATTTTAATAACATGGCGCAGAAAATTGATCCATAAGTGTTTGATAAAACTCTTTCAGATTCTAAACTACGTATTTGAGTCTGAAATTTATCGACTATCATTCTAAATTTTGATGAATCACTCGAGTGCTTTAAAAGTGGGATGTTTAATAACTGATTCAAACGCGCGTCAATGAGGAGGTCATTCCGACCAAAATGGTAGGAAAGGTTCATATTCTGCACCACAAATATTTTTTGAAACCAAAAAACCCCCAACTGTGTTCGCTGCTACACCGTCAAAGTGCGCTCTCAAATAATTGAATATTTCTATTTTATTCAAACACTCATTTTTGTGTATGGTCGAATCAAAACTATTCCAAAAATTTAGCCACTGGCAACTATCGGCAAAAAATCCCAGATGTAAAATTTTTAGGAGTTTAACATTGTTTTGATTTGTACTATTGTTAGTTATTTGAGAGGTTTCTGATACGATGCGAATGTTACTGAACTTAATATCGCGCTAGGTCTAAGTTAAGTAAGTTTTATTTTCTCGCGAAAGGACCACTTTGTCTCTTTCTCACTATATTCTTCGTCTACCTCAAATTCTTTTTCAAATTCTTCCTTTTTTTAAAAACGTTTGCACTTCTGCACTGTAAATAAAAGCGTCTCAAATTCTGACAGAAGTGTGTCTGAAATGTCAATTCAGACACATAAATGTCTGAAACACTTACGCATGCAAAATTTCAGACGCATGTGCTGTCTTAAATTAAGACACGTAAGTGTTTTTTTTTTTTTTTTTTTTTTTTTTTTTATAAATGAGCTCAGATAAGTGTCTGAATAAGGTCGATATGTCTGAAATTAAGACATATAACATTTTCAGACACATAAAATTTCAGACATTTTACAATTTATGCACTTAAAAATTCAGACATTACAAATTTCAGACACTTAGAAATTCAGACATTTACAAATTTTCCATACGGAATCTACTTTAAGCAGCATGCATATCCTGTTTTAACATTTTTTTAAACAAATAAATTTGACATTATTTTATGTAATATAAGTAGTTAACTTATTTAAAATACTTAGACACGGATCTTATTCTGTTAAAAATTAAAAAACAAAGTTAATTTTTATTTAAAATTCTCACATGTAATAAATCAAAAAAATATTAAGATAAACGAAGCATGTAACTTGTAGCTAAGAAAGCGAATTCGTAGCTAAATAATCTTAAACAATTTGTGCATAATTGATTTTTTTTTCGCGTTTTAAAAATTATTTTATGTTTCCCTACACTTCAAAATGTAAAAGAGCTTTTTTTTTTTTTTTTGTTTTGTTTTGTTTTGTTTTGTTTTGTTTTGTTTTATGTCTATAGTTTGTTTTCTTCCAAATACCAGTTAAAGAAAAAAAAATCGTTTAAAATCCATAGGATACTATTTTTTGATATTTATTACGCATTTTACAAAAGAAAAAAAAAATACTCTAAACCTCTACACATGAAATTTAAGATAATATGTATTAAGCTTTACTTCTTATGAACAGTTTTATTGCAAAGACATAAAACATCAATTTGTTTTACGGATACTAGAATATATTTCGTTATACAAGTAGAGTACAGCGTGAGCACCGATGGCTTGATTGGGAGAACACTCGACTTTGAATCCATTGGTTGTCAGTTCGATTCTCGCCGGGGACAACGGGGACTATTATTGTAAAAATTATTAATATATATATTCTAAAATCTATTTCTCACAGGTAACAGTATAAAACGCATCTTTTCATTTATGAAAAATATTCACTTCAGACAGGATCAAAGATGGCGGAAATTCAGACGTTTCGAGTGTGAAACAATGTGCCTTTTAAGACACTTTTTAGCATCTTAAAATTGAACACCCGTTTCAGACACAGTTTTGTCTGAATTTCAGACTCTTGTATTTACAGTGTGCATCTGCGATTTTCAAATCTTCCGCTATTTTGGATATCTGTTCTATAACTTCCTCCAACTCATTTGTGTCTAATTCTAGATTATTGATCAAATTTTCAATTTTGTAGCAAAATTTTAGAACCGTTTTTCTGAACACGGTACGTTTAGTTTTTATTTCTAATGCTTCTTCGTTCATTTTAATTAAATATTTAAGCATTAAAATAATTAGTTGTCTTTACCAATATTTATGGTCAAAACTATTTTTTTTTCTTAAATCAAATTTATAAATCAATTATAATTCTATTATAAAATCTAAATGAATTATCAATTATATATTCTTCATTTTACTATTCCTATTTCAATAAATCATACTTTTTAAATCAAATTTAATTCAAGGCTGCCGGCTTTGTTATTTTTAGTTTTAAATATTTACCTCGCATCCATGTCGTCGGGCAGGGATGCCAAGTTGTTAACTACCTTTCGACATCTATCCTTTTCCAGAAAGATTAACTATGAAAAAACTGACGGCAAAACTAAAATCATTCATCATGAAAATGATTCTTAAACTAATCAATCAAATAAATAAAATCAAGCTTACTTGCACTGTTAAAAATTTCAACAGAAAACTCTGTGTAATCCATTATCTTAAGTCTTACGTAAAATTACAGAGATAAATAAACGGAGATATTGAAAAACTTATTTTGTACATTCCTTTTAATAACTAATATTAATTTAAATAGTTATTGTTGAGACTATATTTTGGACTTGGAATGCTTTTTCTAAAGTAGAAACAGACATTTTTAATTTTAATTAAATGACTAAATAATAAAATTAGGTAAAAATACAGAATAAAAATTGATAATTTCGATCATTCACTTTTACCTGAGAATTACTGTAAATTTACAGAGACTCTAAATAAATATTTACATTAAATTTACAAACAATTTAACAGTGTGATTTTTTATAATCGAAAGGCATGGTTTCAAGAGGCAGATATTCAGCAGGAACAGTCTATTAAAGTCTAATTATTTCTTTCATTTGATGTATATCTCTATTTAATTTTGCTTGTTGTATGCAAATAAAGCGACTAAGTGGAATGCGTGTTTTTCAATTTTATGGTGTTTGATGTGTCCTTTTCCTTTGAAGTACATCACATTTTAGTTTTTAATGTTATCAGTCTTTTAACCGAAAATATTTTAAATGTGTTCTTTAAATAACCATGGCGACATCAGCACCCAAATGTAAATGTATTTCCCGAGGACGATATTCATTGGTGCGTGCAGTCTCTTTAGACACATTACTTAAGTTTATACTTAAATTTTCTAATTCGCGTGTACATTCCACGTTGTCTGGGGATTGGTGTTTATATTTTCTCTTGGTTTAAAACTTATATTTTTAAATCATGTATATCTGATTAATATCAGTAATGATTATTTCATAACTACTATGAGTTTCGGAAATACATCTACGCCTCCGAAAAGTGTATGGTTAATAGATTTTTTTTTTTTTTTAATTCTTTAAAAAAAATTTTTTTTAAAAAATTTAAATTCAATATTTTTGCGACATATTTAGTTGTATAAGAGTTTTGGCTACCACAAATCTGCAGCTGTTCTTACATAACATTCTTTATTAATAATAGTCTTAAATTTTACGATTAATGTTTGTAAATAAACTCCAATGGAAAGAAGACCATGAATGAAAGAATCAGTATCGCTCGCACACATAGAAGATATGAAGAAAATTTAGATTTTAACTGACCGATCAAAACCTCAACCTGCTGATTAATATTTTGAAGATGTTCATAAAATTAGAAAATAATTAAAAAAGAAGAAAAATTGACAGTAATTTATTTCTGAAAATTATGAATCAGCATATCTTGAGGAAATTGACATAAATGAATGTGGAGTTAACAAATTCGTTTCCCTCTCAAGTGATGTTCTTTAAAATACACAGATAAGGAAATTAAACTGAAGAATAAATTCCCTGATAAAGGGATTACAAACTATGATGGTGAAAATGAAAAACTGAAAATATCCAGACGATGGGAGGGACCTTCCTCATGATACCTTACAGAAGAAAAGTGGTCTCACTTAGGAGAACCCTCAAATGAAGAAAAACTGAACTTAGAGAAAAGAAGATCAGTGGGGACAGAAAACGAAAAGAAGACTCTTTAGAAGAAAAAATAAGTTCCTGAAATTTGAAATCTCGTGAAGATTCAGTCGCTGTTGTGGACGAAAAAAAGACGTACGACGGAAATTCTGAAGTTGATTAATTGTTAAAACATATTGATGAACTGGATAAAGAAAAAGAAGAAACGAACATGAAATACAATATATATATATATATATATATGTAGAAAGAATTAGAAACAGAAATGAAGAAAAATCAGCATTTCGAATCAACTGTTTCTTCCTTGAACAAGAAAATGACTGAATTCGACAGTACAAAAGGCAGAACAATTACAACATTCTGTGTAAATATTAAAAATCAAGAATTTTGATCTCCAGAATAACAATAAATCACTTGTAATAAACGGAAACTTCGAACATCGAATCTGTTGAAAAGCCTAATCCAGTAGTTACATCTGAAATAAAGTCTTTATGTACCTATGTGCCTTATACCTTCGTAGTGTCCCCTGGATGTGATGAAAACATCTTCCTACCGTGAGTACTTCAATTTGCATCAGTTTATTTATGGGGAACATACGAAACTAAAGGTGGGAACGTGTTGTAAATTGAATAACTTTTCTCTAGTCAGAGACTATGTCGAAAATTTAATGATTCATCGTTCGAAAGAACTGACTTTTTATTTTTATTTTGAACTTTTTTACCTATTGTTTCTTGATTATACCATGTGACTTTTTTTAGCTATTGACGTTGTGAATTAGTAGCCCTTTTTCTGGCAATCCTTCTCCGAAGAAAGGAATAAAAATTTAACCAAACGTTTGTACTATTTCTTGTACTTTTTCTATTAGTTCTGTGTTAGCGTAGTACCTGTTTTAATGCAAAGCGATTTCTACGTGTTAGTCTTGTCGTGTTGTACCATAAAAGTGAAAAGAAATAAAGAAAGGAACAACTAATTAATAACAAAATATATAAGATTATTTATAGTTTGTTCCTGCTGAATACCTGCATCCTGAATCCGGTCCGTTTGGATTAGAAGAGATCAAATAGGCCTGATTTCATTTGTTTAATTGATTAGTTTAAGAATTTTTTTTAGTGATGAAAGATTTTATCTCTGACATCAATTTTTCACAGTTAATGTTTTAGAAGAAATTTATGGCGGAAAACCACTAATCCACCAATAAACAACTTTTCTTTTTAAATTCTAGATAATAAAATATTTTTCATTGCATTATTTATAAAAACAGAATGATCTATTTTTCTAAGGAAAGTAATCAAAAAATGTTTTTTTTTTTTTTCAATTTTTCCATTCGTTTTATTTAATCAAGAAAATGAGTCATTAAAATTCCCCATCGTAAATGATTAGTTTTTCAATATTTTTCATATCCTATATTTTTAATAAACATTAGAATATAACAGTTCTTCAACAATTTATCTGTTAAATGTCAACGCAATTATAAATTTTATACATTGTTGTACAAATGAAACGAGGTGTAACATTTATCACATAACAAAAATCAGAAGTTTGGTTTGTGACGAAATAACATTTTCTCTGAAAGCAAATTATACTGGTTCCCTCTATCATCTTTTCACAGCAAATACAATATGCGTATTCCTTTGAGAAACTTTCGTGTCAATTTCAGTTTGTTATATGTAAATATATTCAATAAATGCAAAACATTGAAATGCATGTTGATGAGCCGAGCTTAAACCATTCTCGACAGCATGTCAAAAGTTAAAATACTGGTTGACTAACGACAAACAAAGACTGATATTCTGAAATATGGAAATAAATTGCAGAAACAGTACTATGTCATGGAATGTGCGATGAATCCAGTTACGGTTGTAAGAATTTGTATCATTTAAACTAGAAATAAGTAATACCGTTACAGAAAATTAAAATAGAATATTTTAGATAATAACTTCCAGCATTTATAAGAAAGGTGAAAATTTATAATAAGGTGAAAGCGCATCATGTTGAGCAATATGCAGCAAAATCGATAAATATCAATTTATATCAAAATACAAATAAATAAAGCACTAGCTGGAACCCGTCGAATTCGCCAATCACTTTATTGACCGTAATGTTTCAAAAATCGTCGCTTCATTATTTAAATGTATTTCATGTTAAAACATCTAATATAATTTACGACATTTCACTTTAAAAAAGAAAGTCGGAAATATGCTTATAAATAGAAATACTATATATGACATCCCTTTCTACAAAGTACTGTCAATGTGACGTCAAACGGACTCCAAATAAACAGATGTTATCTTTTATTTTCTATTTCGTTTAATACTAAGACTATATGTCAGGTAACACGTCCGGCGTTGCCCGGGCCCATGATATCTTAAATGAACCTTAAATTTGAATTATTTTATACCTTTAACTCGATTTTGTTTGAACTTCTGTTTTTAAATGAAAGCATCACGAAAAAAAATAATCATCTGTAACAAAACAATTACCTCGAACCGAACGAAACTCTGCCTTGTTACCCCGGTCCTTGAGGCAGCGCATGCACGAGCCGCTAACAACATAAAAAAAATCCCAAAAATTAACCTGCAACCGAACGATCCCGCCCGGCAATGCCCGGGCCCGTGATAATAACCTTAAATAAACCTTAAATATGTATGATTTTATATCTTTAACTCGATTTTGTTTGAATTTCTATTTTTAAATAAAAGCATTGCGAAAAAAAAAAAAAAAATCAGCTGTAATAAAAAAAAAATTACCTCGAACCGAACGAAACTCTGCGTTGTGACCACGGTGTCTGCGGCAGCGCATACGCGGGCCACTAATACCATGAAAAAATTCCAAAAAATTAACCTGGAACGGAACGAACCCGCCCAGCATTGCCTGGGCCCATGATAATAACCTTAAATGCACCTTAAATTTGTATGGTTTTATATCTTTAACTCGATTTTGTTTGAATTTCTATTTTTAAATGAAAACATCCCAAAACAATTAATCATCTGTAACAAAAAAAATTACCTCAATCAGAACGAAACTCGGGTTTGTGACCCAGTGCCTGCGGCACGTATAAAATGCAGGCCGCTAATAACATGAAAAAATTCTCAAAAATTAACCTTGAATCGAACGAACCTCTGACTCGTGTTACCGCTGCCTGTGGCTGCGGCACCGTATAGCAGGCATGCTACGCACGCGCTGCAAAATCCACTTTACTCCACCAGGGAGCGCAGTATGTTGTATACGAACATCACTAATCTCCTGAAATTTCCAAGACCTTTCAAATAAGGTGTCATATGGTGGTGTCAACTGCAAAATCTTTTAGTTATACTTTCCACCGCCAGGGGGCACAGCGTGTTCTATACGAACAACACCAACGGTCAGGATATATCAAGACCTTTAAAATAACTTGTAACATGAAAAGGTCTACTGCAAAATCACCTAGTTCCATTTTTAACCACCAGGGACGCACTATATTGTATACAAACATCCACAATCAACATGAAATTTCAAGACCATAATTAACAATCGACTTGAATTTCCAAGACCTTTCAAATAAGGTGTCACATGGTGGTGTCAACTGCAAAACCCTTTAGTTGCACTTTCCATCACCAGGGGCACAGCGTGTTCTGTACAAACATCACCAATGGTCAGGAAATACCAAGACCTTTAAAATAAGGTGCAACATGATAGGGTCTACTGCAAAATCACCTAGTTCCATTTTTAACCACCAGGGGTCGCAGTATATTGTATACAAACATCCCCAATCAACATGAAATTTCAAGACCTTTATCAACAACCGCCTTGATTTCCAAGCCCTTTCAAAAAAGGTGTCACATGGTGGTGTAACTGCAAAATCCTTTAGTTGCACTTTCCACCACCAGGGTGCACAGTGTGTTCTATACGAACAATACCAACGGTCAGGAAATATAAATATCTTTAAAATAAGTTGTAACATGATAGGGTCTACTGCAAACTCACCTAGTTCCATTTTTAACCACCAGGGGCGCACTATATTGTATACAAACATCCCCAATCAACATGAAATGTCAAGACCTTTATCAACAATCGCCTTGAATTTCCAAGACATTTCAAATAAGGTGTCACATGGTGGTGTCAACTGCAAAATCCTTTAGTTGCACTTTCCACCACCAGGGGGCACAGTGTGTTCTGTACCAACATCACCAACGGTCAGGAAATGCCAAGACCTTTAACATAAGGTGCAACATGATAGGGTCTACTGCAAAATCACCTAGTTCCATTTTTAACCACCAGGGGGTGCCCTATATTGTATACAAACATCACCAATCAACATGAAATATCTTTAAAATGACCTTTAAAATGAGGTGCAACATGTGTGGGTCTAGAACGGATTTTCCTCTTAAACTAATTTCCCCCCTCCCCTTTCGCCAAATGTACTTTCCCCCTTCCCCCCCTTTAAAATTAAAAATTCCAAAATCGGAGATATCGATTTTTTATTATTCGAGTCTAGTCAGCCCATGTACAATTTCTTCACCGTGAAGTAATTTGGAGCTGAGTTATGCTCGCCAACGTGTGTTTAACCCCTGCCCACTCCCACCGCAGGGGGGGGGGGGAACCGTTCGACTTTTTTTATTTTTCTCTTTTCATAACATATCTACAGACCAAGACCTTTTTTTAGACACCTCAACCAAATTTTTACACCTGGCCGTTCTCTAATTTAGTGGAAACAGACAAAAACACGTTTCAAATTAATATACAGATTTCATAAAATTCTATACATTACTTTTCTGACTAAAGTTGGTAGATTTTTTTTTCTCTCTCCCCCATACACAAACAGACGGACATTTTACGAAAATGGTTAAATCGTGTTCAAGATATCTCAAATTCTATAAGTCCGTCAAACATGGTAAGTCGAAATTTCGTATGAGTCCAATATCTTTTCTATTGGATGTAGAAGATTTTAATATTTTCTCTTATTTTTACTTCTTTTAGTATAGGGAAATATATTGAAACTGATTTACGGAACAGATATTTTATTTCGCAGTGTTCCAATAGGAATACTCCTGAAATGTTGAGAATTTGAATTTGTGACTATCATGACTTCCAGTTTTACGCTGCCAAATTTTGTCTTCAAAATACCTGCGGCTTTGAAAATATCCTTATTTATATAAAAATATTTCGTATCAATTATATATATGTATGTGAGTATGTGTGTGTGTATCTTGCGTAACTTAAAAATGGTTGGATGTAGAACATAGAAAATGTTTATGTAGAATTTTTATAACATGTAGCTGTGTGTTTCAGTTTTTGCTTTACCTAGGATTTAATAATTAACAAATATTAGTCATTTAGTAACGAATATTCTCAAAACAGACTAATTAAACGTTTATCCGTATAACAAATGTCAAGAAAACACCACACAGTAGAAATTTTACTTAAGCGGGAACAACGATGAACTGTCTCTCAGACAAAACCGCATTTCTCGAATGTTCAACGCAAATTAAACTCTTCAAGATAGACTATCTACTCCCTTTTCAATTTCGTTTGTAACTTATAGAATTTTCGATGTAGTTCTGTGTTACAAACAAATAGATCATTCCGGAAAATTAAAGAAATTGGCTCCCATTTATATCAGATCTTGCAAACATTGACATTCAAGATTTTCTTTTCAAAATGCCCCACCCCCTCCCCACTTTAAATATATTTACGATTATGCATTAATTTTTGTGTCCTCTCTATGTATATGTATGCGTGTTTCGAGTCACTTAAAAACGGTTGGATACAGAACATTGGAAACTTTTGTGTAAATTTGTTATAACATTATCTACACTGTAAAAATTTCTGTAAATTTACTGAAATGTTTATCCAGAGTTTCTGAAAATTTGTAATAATTCTTAGTTAAAACAAATAATCGACATTTTTAATTTTTATTCTGTATTTTTACCTATTTTTACTATTTAATTACTTAATAAAAATTAAAAATGAATGTTTCTACTTTAGAGAAAGCATTGCAAATTCCAAGTGTATTCTCGACAGTAATTAATTAAAATAGTAATAGGGATTAAAATGCATGTATAAAGTATTTTTTTTAACATCTCCGCTTATTTTTTTCTGTAATTTTACGTAAGACTTAAGATAAATGGTTACCAGTAATTTTTTGCTGAAATTTTAAACAGTGTAGTTTTACACTTTTCTTTTCGGTTTTTCTGATCATACAGCTAAATTTCCACATAAGCGGGAACAATGATCAACTGCCTATAGTCACAGAAGACCACGCACCTCGAAGTTTCAACACAAACTAAACTCTTCAAGATAGACTCTACTCTTTTTTT
The DNA here is from genome assembly GCA_963930645.1 of Salticus scenicus. Taxonomy (NCBI): domain Eukaryota; kingdom Metazoa; phylum Arthropoda; class Arachnida; order Araneae; family Salticidae; genus Salticus; species Salticus scenicus. The sequence goes on along the minus strand of OZ005650.1, from coordinate 245,647,431 downwards.
TTTTTTTTTTGTCATTTTGGATTGTTAAGGCTTACGATGTAATTTTTACAGGAAACAAATTAATCATTCCGTAAATTTCGAAATATCGGCTCATATTCATGTAAGATCTGGCAAACATTGACAACATAATTACAATTTTTTGCAAATTTGGGCGCCAAGTCCTCAAGTTTGTCGCCAATGTCAACTTCAGTGTTGGCAAATAACTTAGCGAGTTCATGAAATTAGCGTCCAAATATATTATAAAAAATCTGGAGTGACTCCACTCGACTTTCCGAACATTGAGTAGCTAACAGTTTTGTAGATAAAGTAAAGAAAGAGTAGTTGTTAAACAAACAAAAGAGAGAAAACCATAATAGAGTGTTTGAGTATTTTTCTCCATCTATTACACGTTGTTTTATTTAACGCTACTGAACTTTGAGCGCATAGATCATAATGATAAAGAAATTTTCGTTGTGTCCCTGTAAAAACCTATAAATGCTAGATTCACCAAAATGCTTATAGTTAGTGCAACAGTGATTTATAATACTCATATAAATTTTCAGCTGAATTCAATAAGGCGTTTAGATGCTATCGTACTTTTTAAAATTTAGTCCCATAGGCCATAATGATAAAGAATTTTTCTTTGTGTCCCTGTAAAAAAACTATAAGTGCTAGATTCTCCAAAATCTATACAGATTGAGTATTTGTGACCTATAATATGTGTATAAATTTTTTGCTCAATTGAATAAGGCGTTTAGATGCTATCGCACTTTTAAGATTTTGCTCCCATAGGCCATAATGATAAAGAATTTTTCTTTGTGTCCCTGTAAAAAAACTATAAGGGCTAGATTCACCAAAATCTATAGGGTTCGTACTATGGTGACTTACAATATGCGTACCAACTTTCAGGTTAATTGAACAAAGCGTTTAGACGCTAGCGTGTTCATTCACAGACATACACACATACACACATACACACATACACACACACATACATACATCATCGTAAAAATAGTGAAAACGGACTCAGGGGACCTCAAAACGTATAGAAACATGAAAATCTCGAATTTGGATTTTTGACATGATTACAATACTTTCCTCACTATAGTGTTCGGAAAGTAAAAAAGTACTTCAAGATTGCCAAAATGAATAAAGTCTTTCTCAGATTGAATCAGAGTTAGGTTTCCTGTAATAATGTTTTTTTTTTTTTTTTCACACTAAATTTTGACAAAGTGTGTAAAAGGAGGCCAGGCATACTCGAATGAACTTTATGAAACTCTGAGCTGTGCATTTGTCAATATGAAATTATAAATAGCTTTAAATGAAATCGTAAAAAAATGATTCTACATACATTATGTATAGCATGTATATGATTTTTTTTAATTAATCGCCTGAAACAAAAATCATGCATAATATTATATCCGGTTGTTTGTTTTGTTATTGATTATATCATAACAATATCTACACTCAAACATGCATTTATAATTTTTTTTTAAACAGATAAAATGTCATTGCTTGTTTTTAAAGTGCGTTTGTTAAATAAATAACACAAGTTTTCGTTTTTTTTTTCAAAAATTAACATTTATTATTTGTAAATTTAAGAAATTTCAATGCTCATTATTATTATTTTTTTTTCCACTTTTTCTCAAATATATATATATTTTTATTTTACATGGTATTCATTTTAATTGTGAAAATCATCAAAAAACTTTATTTTTCATTGACATTACAATACTGTTTTATAGAAAATAAATATATACTTTCTACATCACAATCTAATTATATGAATTAGCAATATATCGTTTAATGAAAATTTTTAAAAAGATATTCATAAAATCCCTTTCGTAGACTAGTTTTATCAGTTTAAATGCATTTGTAACGATGTTTCTGCCGTATATTTTGTAATAGGATATTACGAATTTCTCTAATCTACACTAACTTTCAGAAACCAGAATCATAAAATTACATAAAATTTCAAATTGATATAACACCATTATACCGAAAAATTGATGATGCATTATCTCTTACTCTTCAAATATGAAACATAATATAATTTGAAATAAGCTTCAGAAATTATTGCATAAGTTCCTTTAGCTTCATTAGTTTGAAACCGCAGTTATCTACTTATAGCTCTTTGAAAATTATTTCCATTTACATAGCTAATTTGGTCTTCTATCGTTGGTACCATTAATTTGAAATTACAAACAGAATAATTATTATCTATTGATGGTATTAATAATTTTAGATTTTTTAAGATAATTTTAATATTTATGTATTAGTTATTTACTTTACAAATTAAAAGGATGACATTGGTATTTTGATTGATTTGATTTATCCAGCGTGAATTATTTGTTTTGAAATTGCTAATTTTCAAATATTAATCTTCTAGATGTTTAATATCAGTGCTTTGAAATTCAGTTTTAGGCAGGTGAAGATGCGTTAAATGCAATTATATTTTCATTTAATGAACAAAACTTTTCGCTGATTAATATTATGAATTAAAGACATAAATTTTAATATTTTTAAAAGAAATTAATTAAATCTACTGATCAAATTCTGAGTTAGAAATATTTTCTAACCATAGAAGGCTTTAGAACATGCGAACTTTGTGCACAAATTTACACACACACATAATTCGCATAAAAACTGCCTTCAGTCTGACTTAAATTAAGGGATTTCAGAACAAAACCAAATAATTTTTAAATTTATGATGAATTAATTTTATAATGAATATATTTGTATACAATCAAATTCATTCTATCTTGTGTTAAATAATTTTAATACAATAAATTTAATGCACTAACTCAAAGAAAGTTACGCAGAATTAAATAAACACGAATTGTAGTAAAATGAATTAAAAATCAGATTACAAATGTGTGTGATTCTAACTCTAACTACATATCAATAAAAAATATATACTGTGGAAATTGTTTAAATAAATGGATATTAGAAAGAAAATAAAACTTGTTCACACACCATAAATTTTAAGTCAGCACAACCGGAAAGACGTAGCCTTTCTTCATCAGATGCAAACATGTGCTTCTGCCTTGGAGGCAAAAGCAAGACAAAATTTATGGTGTGTGAAGAAGTTTTAATTTCTTTTTAATTGATTGTACGCTAGTTTTTGAATTTAGTTTTTGTAAATGGATAGTGTTTCCTTTTTCATTATACATACATATTCATGTGTATATGTGTATGTTTCCTTCTGTGTGTGTGTATATTAATCTATTCTTGATTTTAATTCTGTTTTCCTATTGTTCTGAATTAGAATAAACGAGTGACACTTCTTTAAAGAATGATATAATTTTTTTTCCGCTACAAAAATTTTTAAATTGTAAAATTTTTAATTAAAAGGAAGTTGAAATTTATGAATGCGTTATTTGTTCATAATATTTTAACTACTCATTTTTGCATATTCTATTCAATCACGTTAATTGTTGTTTCGAACAGTAAATATGTTCTGGAAGTATAAAAAAACGTATATATTATAGGTGATGTAAACTTTTTTTTTTTTTTTATGTTTGATAATAAATTGAAAATCACATTATAACAATTTTACAAAAGATTTGTAAAATATTAACTAAAATAAAATAATAGCATATCAAAGATTGCTTATTTCACCCGCAATTTTCGGCTGGTAAACGTTATTAATTATTTCGACTAAAAATAATTGTAATTTTTTTTATTATTGTGTATTTCTCTCATTATCAGAGAACATTGTGAAAAGAAAGACGAAAAAAAGAAAAACAAAATATTTGTCTTAAATAACGTCAATAATAGCTTCCTTTGTTCTACCTAGAACTTGCCAAATATTAAAGGAAATCCCTCAAATATTACAGGTTTTGCTGTACAATGCACAATTTTTACAATAATATACAATACTCAATTTCGTACAAAAATATTTAAAGATTTATTAAACTTATAAATAGGGCTTAAACTTTAATTTAATACGCATACGAACATATACAAATTTTCTTTTAAAATTTCAGTAAAATGCTTAGAAACCTTTTTCGAAAATAAAGATTATTGTACCCAGAAATAACGTAAAATGATTTTTTTTTTTTTTTTTTTTTTTTTTTTTTTTTTTTTTTTTTAATCAAACTTAAAAATTTTATCCTTATACAGTTAAATATCTATCTAAAATGAAAATAATTTCGATTCCATTCATTGTATATGCAAAACCATATCAATTTTAGAAAATTTAAATATTTCTATTCACAAGGTAAATAAAGGAAAACTTATTGTTTGAGAAAATATTTCAGAAAGCTCGATTATGAAAACTCAGATACCATAAATTCAAACTTATATCATTTATATATGAAAATATAAATCAGTAGAATCCTATGCCATAATAACATATGTTTAAAAACTATTTACTTTCAATCAATATATATATATATATATATATATATATATATATATATTACTTACCATTCAAAACTAAATATATTCAAAACTTCATATATTCAAATAAAATTCCTTTATTTAAAACATTTTTATAATTTATTCCTGTTTTGATTCATATGTTATATTTCGTGTGAGAATGTATGAGGGGAAAATAAGTTTTATTGTTATTCGATAATAAAAATATTTCTAGCGTCCTTAGAATAACAAAGCAGAAATTCCGTTTTTTCGCGAGTTAAAAATAATGACAGGATATCCTTAACTTATATTCTTTATATGATCATATCTTTGACACTTAAAGTTTTCCTGAAACTTTTATTCTTTTTTCGGGAGTCCTCGTCTTTCAGTTTTTACTGGAAAAGAAATTTAATGAACTCTCAGACAAACAATTAGGTTCGCTTTGAGAGCAAGAAAAATTTACTATTTCCGCTTATTTGAACAAAGCTTCCTTTTTTCTCGCATTCCTTAAATTATATTTCTTGTGATTTAAAACATTAAAATTATTTGTTGAAATCTTATGTAATGTTATTCTCTCAATTATGGTAAGAACTATCTAACAAAAAAGATTATTAAACTATTGTTACTGAACTCTTCATTCGATATTTCATAGATTACGAACATTTCTTTATTTTTCAAAAATGAAATTTAATTTTTATCCATAGCAGTGAACGTTGATTTCTCTCAAACATATAAATACAACACTACGGTAATTACATTATAAAATAAATAAATCCTAAAATAATTTTGAATTTAATTTCGATATATGTTTCCACTAAATATTAAATAATTATTTTAGCTACAAACGTTATTAAAAAATATTATATATATATATATATATATATATATTATAAGAACAGAAAACAAAACACAATAAATGTAAGAAAAATTGCATAACATAAAAGATTAAACCAATATTATTAAGTAAACAAGAGAAATTAATTTGAAACATTTTTTCCTTTTACAACATCATTTTCAAGGGCAAATTATTACATGATGGAAAAAGATATTTATTTGATTGAATTTTTATTTAATGTGATGTTATATATTTGTTTTCTTTTTTTGCAAAATACATACACAAGACTTTTATAATACAATTTGTTTTACGTAAACACTAACAAAGTGCAAAGGAAAAGTAAATAATCAAACTGATTTTTAATATAGGGGAATGTCTTCGGTTGTGGGCACAGTTTTGATTTTGGCTTATAATTTTTGATAGAGTAGATATTATGCAAACATGTGAATATATATATGGAAAGCTAGAACCCTTAGCTTTGGTGGAGTAAGTGTGTTGATTCCGTCAATCAGAAAATATTATTACCAATTTTCTTAAGTGATCACTTTTTGCCAAATTAAATTTTGTACCCGGTTTTGGGCACACTTGAAAAATCTGCTAAATGTGGAAAAATAATAAGCAAAACCACCAAAATTACAGAAAACAGCAAATGTATTAATTTTGTAAGGATTCAGTGGCCGAAATAATAAAAGAAAATGGCCTTTTTTCCAATTTTATTCGTCATGTTCTTCGTCCTTCAAATCAGAAGTGCAATGCTTGCAAGTAAAATAAATTGCATGTATAATAGCACACTCCAAATGCATCAGACGATCACACGCGTTGCATTTGATTGAGATGGCTAATGTTATGCATAGTGGCAGGTGCTTCAAACAGATGACACAGAAGCCAATATCGTCAGATTGTTGAGACTCCAATTTTTAGGTCGTTTGACCGGCACTTTGAAAGGTTGCCTTACTTTGTCTAGGTTTCTTCTGAAAGCACGCAGATGCTGCGAGTAGTCCATATTGTCGTGCAGTTGATTTTATGGATTTCTTATCCTTTAAGTAATCCTAAATGGCTTTAATCAGCGCATTTAAATCCATTTCTTTTGGATCGGTTGACTTTTTTGAGGTGGACATTGCTAAAAAGCCTAAACATATATATGAAAACTAATAAAAAATGTTTTTTTGATATAAATGACCGCATTTCACATTTTGTAAGTCAAACAAATGTTTTAAATGAAAAAAAAAAAAAAAAAAAAGGTGTGCCTACGGCCGGTTACATGAAGGTGTGCCTACGGCCGGTTACATGAAGGTGCTTACAACCGGGATTGGCCGAAAAAACAATTTTCGGTCCACATTTTGGCTGAATTCGATATTGCATCACAAAATATAAAGAATATATAGGCTGACCATATGTCCTCGAATCTCGAGAACAAAACTACCTTCGTACCCCCAAAATTACAACACATTTGGGACGCCGGTTATAAAGTTATTAATGTTTTATCATAGTAATTTATTATATCTATAATAAATAAGCTGATATAAGTTTTTTAGTTACTTTATACATACAAATTACTAAAATTTTACAATTGAAGGTGATTTAAGTCATTTTTTTTATTTTTTTGTCCTCAAAATTCGAGAACACCTGGATCTTTGTCCCCAAATTCAATGAAACAAATATGGCCATTCTAAGAATATACTACATTAATATACCTTGCAATTACGTTTTTGAATTAATTCACTTCGATTTATCGCATTCTAAAAATATTCACAAATCACTTTTGTGTCGCCTTTTCTCATGTTTTTTTTATTTCGATGCATGCACTTACTAAAATTATCTGGTGTTTCACTGACACGACTTTCTCTTACCTGAAATTTAATACTATAAATATGGGTTGGAGATTAAGAGGTAAGATAACAAGTACTGTTATGTAAACCTATGTTAAACAATTCAAATTAGGCTTCGGAGGAGTTTTATACGACAATTATACCTGTGTGAGGGGAGCGGTACCCCCCTCTATCCCCTGTTTAATTAATACACCTACATTTATATAGAATATAAATCAGTTAGTAAAATTAAAATTTTACTTAAAATTATTCAGACAATTTTCACACGCAACATTCCTTGAAACTTATCAATCTTGATCAAATTTTTCCAGCAACAAACTTATATTAGCTTCAAAATACAACATTTGGATATCCTAAAATTATTCGTTTTTAAGTCACTCTAAGAGACACAGACAAAGATCAAACGTTAAAAAACTTGACTACGGTAATCAGGAAGCCTCAAAACGTGTAAATATACAAAACACAAGCGATGAATATTTAGCTTAAAATCACACATTATTTACCACATCTCTATGAGGAATAACCCGATAAAGTTATCTAAGATTTTAAAGAGATCTTTAAAATGTGTTTACAGAATTTTACAAAATGACTGCAATTGGTCTAGTAAGAAAAGACCTGGTCGATAAACAAGTGCATCCATGGTCGAAGACAGATTTATCCTAAACATGACATCTAATATACATATATATATATTTCATTACGAAAAATTGAATCCAAATTTAGAGTGTAAAGAAAAAAAAAAAAACAGGAGAATATTGCAATCTAAATGAATAATATCCAAGAAATTGTTGAAGAAACAATGTGTAAAAATTCACCACAAAACTGTACGTTTAAAATGGACAAAGATTGATGATGTTGTTTTATGGTGATAAAAGGCTGTGAAAAATATATTGTGACTAGAAAAATTTGTACTTGGTTGGAGCAGAAGAATATACATTTTACTGGTATGATTTAAAAGCGAACCAAGAATTTTTTTTTTTTTTTTTCTAGACAGCAAGGTGAAGGATCAGTAATTACTTGGGACGAATTTGGATATAATGGACAGCCATTTTTGGTAATTTTTAGCATGGAAATGAACTGCCAGGACTATCAGCAGATTTTAGAGGACCATTTTATTTTACCGCAGGATTTGCTTGGAGGATCAAGTTGTGTATTGCAATTAAACAGAGCGCCCATTTATGTGCCTAATTCGGTGAGGATGTGGTTTAACAACATGCATAATACCAATGACACGGACAAGCCATTGCTCAGTCCGGACCTAAATCTAATAGAAAACGATTGGGGACATCTTGAACGAAAATTATATGAAAATGGACGTCAATATTTTTCGACCAAGAACGTTACAACAATGAAACAACATGCATGGTGTGGACTGTCCTCAGAGTATATTTGGTACCAATATTTAGGCAAATACTTAATATTTCAGATGGAAAACCAAGTATTTGAGGTGATTAAAAATTATGGAAATAAGATTAAATAAATAACATTTGCAACTATGTTCCTCAACCTTAAATGTAATTCATAACCCAAATAATACCCATAATTATGGGCACCCTATTTTCTATATAAATTCGACCTTTTGTTGTGTTTTCGAATACAAATTAATCATACGTTTTGCTTGTTTATAATTATACACACACACACACACATATATATATATATATATATCTATATATATATATATATATATATAAATCATTCCTTTCTTATTTTTGCTGTGAATTGAATTTTATGTTTTTGTCTATATTTTTGGGATACACGTATAGATATTAAATTACGGACATTCTTCTGGCAGTTAGTAATAATTTTAAAAGTATTATTCTGTTGTTTAAATATTTTTAAACATGTAATAAACTTCTGTCTTTTATTAATAAAAATAAATTCTTAATATATGTGAAGTGGACTTTTTTTTGTGAATTTAATAAAAATTACGCAGAAGACTCTTTATAATCTAATTTCGTAAAATACTAAATTATCATTTCAAAATTTGCATTATTCTATTTTAAATTTTATTTTAGAAAAGCTGAATATATATGTATGATAATTTATATTTAAAAACTTTAAAAGCTTTACAAATTATATTAAGTTTCTAAAATTTTACTAGTATGTATTTTATTTAAGTCTTGAAAATATATTTCAATTATAAAAATAATTCTCATATATTTATTTTATCATATTAAAATATATAATTGTGTTATGAATCTCACTTACATTTATATGTTAATTTTCTACTCATTGTTATTTATAAAATGCTGCTGTTGGTAAATTTTTATTTCTTAATGCATTGTAATTTCGAAATTTCTTTTGTAAAAGAGCATTTAAATGGAATTATCACAAAGAAATTTTTAATATTTAATTCGCAACACAATAAAGTATTATGTTTTTCAACAAATATACATTTTGCGAAATTCTATTAAACTGTATTTACTTTAACAGTTATGAAATACAGTCTATACAAATTTGGATTCTGAAAACAATGCACGTACATTAGTTTCATTATTTTTAACATAAAAAAATATTTTGTTCATACATGTCGTAACTACGTAAAAAAAAAAAAAAAAAAAAATGTACATATATTAAATGAAAATCGATTTTTTTTTCATTATATAATTACTTACATTGAATTTTTTTTTTTTTTTTTTTTTTTTTTTTTAATAAAAATTTTTTTTCATTATGTGATCGTTTTTTTTTTCTGAATAGGGTTTAAAAGATAAATAACGCCTTAAACATTTTTAAATGTTAAAATTTACGGAATAATAAATAAAAATAAAAGGAAACTTATTCTAAAATTTATATTTAATATGGTTTAGTTTTATTAATGCTTATTTAAATAAATGTTTACATTCATTTTATAAGTTAACTCATTCATGACTACGGAGCTCATTTATATACACTCATGTCCATAAATTAAGAATAATGTTAGTTGCGGCAAATAAAGGTTCAGAAGCAAAGCAAACTTGACTTATTCATAAAGCCGATTTATTAAACAAAAGATCAAGAACAAAATTGGTGGTTTATGTAGAATACCATTCATAAAAACTGCAATTTTTGCTCCCTGGAGTAGTTACAAAAAAATATCTCCCTTACAAAAACTCAACATTACATGGTTGGTATGATGGTTTCAACATTGTATGTCTTTCAGATGATGAAATACAGTCCGTAACATGCCTAGGCATTAGGAGTATTAAATTATTGATCTGATCTTGAGGAAGATTAATCCACTCAGCAAGCAATGTTCTCCGAAATTCCGGTACACATGTGGAGGTGGTTGACGGGCTGCTACTCGTTGGCCAAGCATGTCCCACACATTCTCTATCGGATTCAAGTCAGGTGAGAATGCCTGCCATTCCATACGGCTGATATCCTGAGATATAGGCATTCGTTTACAATGTTTGCACGGTGAGGATGGGAATTGTCATCCATAAACTCAAATTCTGGGTCCATGGCACCCCTAAACAAACGTACATGTTGTTCCAGAATAATGTCCCGATAAATTTGGCTTGTCATGTATCCGATTTGAACATTCAGATCTGTTCTGAAGCCCAGTATGATTCTACCCCAAACGAGCACTTCTGCACCACCGTAAGGGTGTCGTTCAATGATGTTGTCTTGATGGTAACGGGTGCCTGGCGTTCTCCATATGAAAGTCCGACGTGAATCAAACTGCAAACTAAACTTGGACTCACCCAAAAACATCACGCAAGCCCACTGGGTCGCTGTCCACATTGCATGTTTTCTACTCCGTGCTAACCACTGGTGACAAGGCGTTGCCGTGAGCGGAACACATCTGACAGGCCGGCGAGCATATAGACTAATATCTCCCAAACGTCTGTACACAGTGTGCCTTGAAACTGTGGTAACCGTGTCTGTAGATAGCTGACGAGACAGGTTTTGGTGCTGTGCTCCGTCTGCTTCTTTTGGCAGTTAGTCGCCAAGTCGCCAAGTTATTGAAAGAAATGTTTATGAGTTCTGCATATTGATATAAGTAATCAAAAACCAATTTCCATCAGTTATTTTCTAACTGAAGTCATAAATCCTTAATTTCTTCAAACATCATTCCTTTAACTGTTCTGTACACTACGAAAAGATAAGCATTAAGAATAACTTGTTGACTTTTGTTTATCCGACCACCTCATTTTCCGAGTAAAGTTAAATAGGAAATATGAATTTGCTTTCTGTACCATTAAAAATGATTTATTGACTTATTTATTTCATCTCATTGTTTCCAACATGAAAGATGTTCTATCTTTGCCTAGATTAAAGTAATAATAAGTTAAAATCTTACAGTCGGTAACAAAAAAATCCAAACACTAGCAAAAATTCCTATGTAAAAAAAATAGAGTTAATACTGTTTATTTAAATATATCCTTGTCGAATCATGTTACTAGTCAGGCTAAGAATATGATTCGGCAAGGATTTTTTTACCAAAACAGTATTAAATCTACTTTTTTTCTACAGGAATTTTTGCTAGTGTTCGGGTACTTTTGTTACCGACAGTACCTTTTTCTTCTATTCTTTCGTATATATATATATATATATATATATATATATATATTGCTCTTGTTCATAAAATGCAACATGTAATCAATAATGTATGTATTGCTTAATGAACTGCACTGAAAAATGTTTTTTGGGAGAAATATTTTTTTACTGATTTTTACTCGTAGATTCATTTTGACATTTTAACAGTAACTGTACGATTGACCAAATCAACTTGCTTCGGTTTTTGAAAAGATTGTTGTTGAAAAAAAAATTACTGCTACTTTAATTTCGAAAAACTACGTCATAGATCACTCTGTAAACAGCCAATGAATGAGCAATAAGCTCTATGAACAAAACTTTTTGTTTAAAATAAGAAAATAATTTGAAAGTTTTGCGGTTAGGAAAATGTGTCTGGGAAATATGTAAAATTAAAAATTCAATAAGTGATTTATTATTATTATTATTATTATTATTACTATTATTAAAAGAATTTTTAAACAACATATGAATTTTACAGTTTTGTCTTAATAAGAACAAAAAATCATGTGTGCGTTATTCCTAGCGCAGACGTGACGTTCTGTGCACAGGATGTTTATTCTATGTCTGGACATTCTGGATATTTCTGATTTAGCGTATGTTGGACATTAAAAATCTTTTTTGTAAATTACTGTCTTGGAAATATAACACTTTGCGCCGATATGCTTTGTAACATGACAATATTAAACATATTAATATTTCTCGAAAATTATTTACATTTAATAAAATAAAATCAAGATTTATATATATATATATATATATATATATATATATATATAAATGTATATGTATGTATATATATATATATATATATATATATATATCTTCTTAACTTCCTTTTTTTTTAAATGACCTTTTTTTATGTTTTAAATTACATTTGTTTAACAATATATCTTAAACATATTTCTTTATTTCAATTTTCTCTTTTCCGGATTTTTTGAGATAAGTTAAAACGTGCATTAAAATGCTGAAAATTTACAAATCTAAGCATTCAACTAATAATAATAATGATAATGATAATGATAAAAACTATCATAGAATTTATAATCTTATATGAAAATCTGTTTACAATACAAAGATATTAAAATCATTTGATATAATTTACATGTATAAATAAACAATTGTTCTATTTTCTAAAAGAAGTATACATGTATTCAATAAACAATAGCCTGCACAATAAAATCTATACACTAACCAAATGTTCTATAATATATAGAAATATGTTTAAACTATATATAAAATTATATAATAATAATAATATTCTAGAAAACCCATGCGAAATTTTCACAGTTTAATTTATCGTTTTATTTACCTTTAAAATTTGAAACTTATAAGTCTTATATTATCGTCCAATTAAACTTTTAATTCAAAAGAAGCCAAATTATTATTAGTATTTGTGCGATGAAACGTTAATGATCTCTAAACCACGTCATTAAAAAAAATTAATAATAATAAAGTTTCAAAATAAAGTTCATGTTTGACGACCCAGTTTTCACATTTCTCAGGCAATACACCTTCAATAAAGGAATTTAAATTTTTGTTGGTAAGATCCTTTTTATTTTACTTTTTTATTATTTATCCATTTTGGTATAATTCACGAAATATGAAATATGAACAAAATATGAAATTTTTCAATTTATGAAAAATTTCATATTTTGTTTATATCTTGAAAGTATTGTAGGGTTTAAAATGACGCTTGTAAGGATTCTAAAGATGCAACTTTTAAAAATAATTTTTTTCTGTAAAAGGGTCTAATCAGACAAATGTCATCACTCATACATATATATATATATATATATATGTATATATATATATATATATATATATATATATATATATATCACTGAACTTAGTCCGCGTACTTAAATATTACTTGTATATTATTTTTTTATTCTCGTCACTATCGTATAGTTTCTACAAAATGTAATCGGTACTGGTCCACGTTGGAAAAATATTATATAGATAGTTGACAGAGATCATTTTATTTTATGTTATTAGTACAAAAGGTCTATTATTTCTTTCGATGAGCGATTTTTCGTTGTTATCAATTTTCATTTATCACTTTGAGTGAACGTGTAAACATTTTTGTTTTCCTTTAATATGTATAAATCTTAAATTTTGTTATTGTATATGCCTTGATATGTCCGGATTATTAGATTTCATTGAGAATTCGCACACTTTTTGATCAGTATTAAAATACGCCGTATTCTTTAGATTAATAGGAAAATTGTTTCAAAATATTTTCAATAAAAACCCCATTTTAACATTAAAATTATTAAAAAAACAAAATAAAATAACTCAAGATGTAAATAAAAAAAAAGTAAATATATTTGTTTTATGTCGAATAAAATAATGAACGTTCAAATATATATATATATATATAAGATAAAATTTAATATAAGATGGAGTAAAACTTGAATTATGTAGAACTAGAACAGAGTTTTTATAAACCAATGCGCAAATGCAGCAAAAGGAAATATAAAACTATAATAAATAAGCAAAATAACTAAAGCCAGATGAAAAATTAATCCCAAAACACATGGGGGCCTTCATCAGGGGAGATCCCCCATGTAGGGAATGGAATATGAGAAGTTTCTGACGAAACGCTGGTAATTTAACCAAAAAACACGTTTCTAGCCCCCAACTTCTCACAGATGGATTCAAGACAGTACAGCAAACGAATTTAATTAATACAAAGCCTAAAAAGCAATTAAATTCAGAAATCAAGCACAAAATATAATACATCAATATAAAATACAAGAATATAAATAATAAAAGAATACATAAATACATACCTGGACAAACTCGAATAGTCATTAGAATATGGAAAATTGAACCCCCCCCCCCATTATAAACATAGAACCCGCTTCAGCCAGTAGGACGATATACCAGCACTTAAATGTCGCCCAAAATGGAACAACAAACCTTAAGTGGGATTGTAACCAAGAATACTGAAATGCTTATTGAGTAAAAAACAGCATAGCAGTTAAAACTTACTATGTTTTTCAGATTTTTCACAGCCAGATTCAGGTCTAAATTGTTATTGCATATCATTCTAATTCTGTTTATTTGGGTGAACATAACATTTTTTAAAACTTCAAGACTAATACAGGAGAACCAATTTGTTAAATTACAAACTTTAAAGTTAAAATCTTGCCTTTTATCATAAATCCCAATAAACCAGTTGTTATCTATTTTTTAAATTTTTAAATACAGGAAAGAAGTTTGGTCTTCAGTGTCAGTACGAAATTCAAAGATATTAAGTATTTTACGTATATTGATGACGTAATAGCAATAAACTGTGTAGATTTTGCGAAGTTACTCGAGTGCCTTCGCCAAAATTTTTACCATGTTTTTATTAACTTCGATTCTTGTTTGTTTGTGGGTTTGTGGGTTTGTGTGTTTGTCAGGGACAAATCTTGCAATCGATTTTTAACTAACTTCCCGACTAGCTAGATATTTGAAATTTTCAGGACAGCTCACAACACGGTGACAATACATTTTACTAATAATTTTAGTCAGCTATTTCAAGTCCCGCTGCCTTCGGCAGCGCTTATATGATTCGACAGAAAATTTATTTAACTAACTTCCCGACTAGCTAGACATTTGAAACTTTCAGAATAGTTCAGAACAGGGTAAAAATGCATTTTCTTAAAACCTTTAGTCAACTGTTTCGGGTTCCCGCTGCCTTCGGCAGCGTTATCAGTACAAACCTTGCAATCGATTTATCACTAACTTTCCGACATTTGAAATTTTCAGGACAGCTCACAACACGGTGACAATACATTTTTCTAATAATTTTAGTCAACTATTTCAGGTTCCGCTGCCTTCGGCAGCGCTTATATAATTCGACAGAACATTTATTTAACTAACTTCCCGACTAGCTAGACATTTAAAATTTTCAGAATAGTTCAGAACACGGTGAAAATTAATTTTTTTAATACCTTTAGCCAACTGTTTCGGGTTCCTGCTGCCTTCGGCAGCGTTATCAGTACAAAGCTTGCAATCCATTTTTCACTAACTTTCCGACTAGCTAGACATTTGAAACTTTTAGGACAGCTCACAACACGGTGACAATACATTTTTCTAATAATTTTAGTCAACTATTTCAGGTCCCGCTGCCTTTGGCAGCGCTTATATAATTCGACAGAACATTTATTTAACTAACTTCCCGACTAGCTAGACATTTAAAATTTTCAGAATAGTTCAGAACACGGTGAAAATGCATTTTTTAAATACTTTAGCCAACTGTTTCGGGTTCTGCTGCTTTCGGCAGCGTTACCAGTACAAAGCTTGCAATCGATTTTTCACTAACTTCCCGACTAGCTAGATATTTGAAACTTTTTGGATAGCTCAGAACACGGTGGCAATATATTTTTTAATACTTTTAGTCAACTGTTTTAGGTCACTACTGCCTTCGGCAGCGTTCATATGATTCAACAGAAAATTTATTAAACTAACTTCCCGAGTAGCTAGACATTTCAAACTTTCGGAACAGTTCAGAATACGGTGAAAATGCTTTTTAAAAATGTTTTTATCCGATTGCTTCGGGACCCTGCTGCCTTCGGCAGCGTTTCCAGTACAAAGCTTGCAATCAACTTTTAACTAACTTCCCGGCTAGATAGCCATTTGAAACTTTTATAATAGCTCAAAAGACGATAGCAAGGAATTTTTTTAATACTTTTATCCAGTTGTTGGGGTTCCGGCTGCCTTCAGTAGCGTTTATATGATTCAACAGAAAATTAAAAAACATGGTTTATAATTTTTTTTTATCTTATAATTATTTTTGTTTATGTTTGAAAGAAAATTCAGAGATATTAAGTTTTATAGGTATCTTGATGACGTTATAACAATAAACTGTGTAGATTTTGCAAAATATTCAGCTGAAATATATTCCTCCGATCTTATCTTAAACCGTACTGACTCTGAAGACCAAACTTCTTTCCGGGATTTAAAAATTAAAAATATAGAGATAACAACTGGTTTATTGCGATTTATGATAAAAGGCAAGATTTTAACTTTAAAGTTTGTAAATTAAGAAATTGGTTAATGGGGGAGCTCACCTGATGAAGGTCCCCATGTGTTTTGTGATTAATTTTATATCTGTCTTATATATATATATATTTAAATAATTAAAATAAAATTCAGAAAACATATGTCAGAAGAAATGGAAAAGCCTCCGTATAGGAACCCTTGTTCAATTTTGAAATTTGGCACCGAAGTAGCTCGGACGTTTTTCGCAAAGTTCTTTAATTACTCAATTGCAATAGCCAATTAAATTCATCACCAAAACGACAACGAAAATGCTAAAGCTATCAAGGTGCTCCGATACTAAAGCTATACCAAAGAAATTTTAAGAAATGAATATAGTAACTAATTATTATGAATGAAACACAGTTACTGCATCCATTTATATGAAAAATAGATTAAAATAAGCCGTGTCGTTCTAAAGTAAATTATGTTTCTTTCAGAATTTTATATCTATTACTTTGAAAAGAAAAACATCGACTTAAAGTGTTTATTTGTATTAGTATACTTCTAGGATTTCTTTGCGATTTGGTCGATTATTTCGTTTTTAATTTAAGTTTTCCTTTTTTTGTAAATTTAATATTTTCCACAAATTTTATTTTAGTATTATACTGTTATATTTAATTGCTTATAAATGCATATTTATATAAATCTATGACAGTAATTTACAATATATATATATAGTGGGAAAGTAAACAATATTTACTTTTCTGGTGAATTTTCTGAATTTTCGACTTTGAGCTGTTAGTCGTAGCTTATACTTAACTGTAATTTTGTGGGAAAAAAAAAAAAAAAAAAAAAAAAAAAAACACTCTCCTATTGTTAAACTGATTATTGTAGTGCTCCGGCAGTGACACTCTTTTTTTTTTTTATTATTATTAATCTAAGGACTCAGACTGCTTAATTGTGTTTAATTTATTATGTAAAAGGTGTTGGTTTTATCTTGTAATTTATTATGTAAAATGTGTTTGTTTGTTTAATCTTGTACTACATCAAAAATGTGTGTTTTTAGACAAAACAATTTGATTTATTGGATGACAAATTTTAATAATTTTTAGACAACGTGCCCATATAAGATTACAAGCTAAACAAAATAACTGAAATATTGAAAACTTTAATTTTAATTTTATTTTTATTTACTCCTAGAACTTCGATTATTAATTTTGTGCCCCAAATTATGCACTATAAGTTTATTGCGCTGCAGAAATTAGGTATAGGAAATTAAGATTAAGATAAATAAAAAATAATATATATTTAAATAAGTTTAAATAATTGGGGAAAAAATCATACATTATAAATTACGTCCGTTAGCCGTAGAATATTCCCACAATATTTGTACACCACCTTAAGCCATGAAACATGTAAATTAGGTTTGAATTCGAAATGTGAATTTTTTACTGAATTCCAATACTTCTATTAACTACTGGTGGTTGCTTGGTTTTAACGTCACGCTATCATTGCGCGATGTGCAATTGGCTACTGTCTGGGACGCACCCATAAGGATAGTCCCGAGACTTGCCATCACAATTTTAATCCACTACGAAGGAGATGGCTTCCTAGCATCGGTGATCCTCAGAAGTATAATTTTGGTGGTAACATGGAGGACATTGCGGCCACGACGGATATTTACGTGCATCTGCCACCGTTAGTGTACATGACGGTCTTTGTCCGGCTCAAGTTATCGAAACCCGCAATCTCCCAATTACGAGATCGGTGCTCTACCGACCGGACTACCGCGACCATCTATTAAGTGCGATGATGATATAAATAAAATTAATAAATAAGATATTGATATGCCTGTTCTCATTAGATATTTCATCACACAATTCATTTGAATAATCATTCTGACACTCTGTAATACACAATATTGCAAAAATATTTTGTATTTAAAATATGTTTCAGATTCCCATGGAGTAATGCCCGTAGTTACAATGATGTGTATATTTCAGTAGCAAATATAAAAATACTGTCTGTTCTGGCAGTAGTAAAATACATGAAAATTACATATTTGTTATAAAAGAAAAAAATAATTTTAAATTGATCGAAAAATTCTTTTAAATGTGTAGAGTTAAATTTTCCAATATATGTTTCGTTTCTCTTTCTTTTATTTTTACTGTAAAATGTAATTTATGTATATAATTGTAAAACTATAAATATTTTTCTCCTAAAAGCAAAATAAAACATAAGTTCTTTTTTTTAAATCTACATAATCTGTTATTTAGAAATAGAGTCTTTTCACCGCATCACTTTAAGTCTACGAATTTTTTTAGGAAGTACTTACCGAGTTTTTTATAAGAAAGAATCTCGCTATATTGCATTTCATTTAGAAAATGGCGTGTAAGTAAAATCTTCAGTAAAATAATAGCTGTATTTTCTATGAAAAAAAAAAGTATATATATATATATATATGTGTGTGTGTGTGTGTGTGTGTGTGTGTGTGTGTGTGTGTGCATAGGAGATTTTTGAAATTCCAAAAGTAAATTTCCATAAGTACGAAAAAGCAGAATTTATCATTCAAGGTGTTTTAGAAAACACAGCTATGAGAATTTTCAGAATGTTACTTTCTCTCAAATACAGTGCTTTTTTCAAAGACATATCCATTTTTATTTCCCCATAATAATTGATTCTCCATTTTTCTAATTCTTTTTTAGTCACTGATCTTTTATTCCTTCATATATATTATGAACCCCCCCCCAACAATATATATATATATATATATATATATATATATATATATACTAAAATTATTTTTTTTTCTAACAGAGATTGCTGGTACAAAAAACGAAAAAAAGAAAAAAAAATTTTTGAAAATGTTTAAAAATGTTCTAAATCAGTTTTACTTGAATGTATTTTTTTTTTTTTTTTTAACTCTCATTAATTGATTTTACATCAACTATGAAAATAAAAATAAAAATAAAAATAAAAATAAAATGTTAATTTAATTAAAGATTAATATTTTATTCCAAAAAATACTAATATTTCGTACATGTATAACAAACTTCAAAGAAAAGAGAGCAAATCTCCTGAATTCAGTAAAATATTTCAAGAAATTTAACTTAAAAAATTACTAAATGTAAGTTTCTATACACCTCTGTACAATAATAATAATAATAATAATAATAATAATAATAATAAGCACCATACCTTAATATAGTGGTGCAAATGTGTATTACATTGCAACATAAAAAAATATTGGAGATATATCTAAAAACTGTTGTTAATCTGAATAAAAGTCCGCGTTATTTTAAAAATGCGAATTATTTTGAATACACTTGCCTCGTTTTTTACGAGACAAAAATTTCTTATATAACTTTTTTATTGAAAAAAAATGGCGTGTAAATAAAATCTTCAGGTAAAAAAAAATAGTAGAATTTTCTAGAAAAAAAAGTTAAAAGATGTTTGAAATTCCGAAAATAAAATGCTATAAGTATGAAAAAATGGAATTTATCATTAAAAGGGCTTTAGAAAATTGAGACATAAACTATTTGAAAATATTACTTGCTCTCAAATACGATGGTAGCTCAAGAACATATCCATTTCTATTCTTCCGCAATAAATTGATTTTTTTTTTTTTTTTTTTTTTTACAGCTTTTTTCTTTTCACATATTTTATTGATTTCACTTTATTATTATTTTTTTTTTCTTAGAACTTTTTTTCACTTTAACTGAGGTTACTGATTCAAACGAATTAAAGAAGAATAAAAGTATTTCTAAAATTCTTTTATTGTTATATATATATATATATATATATATATATATATATAAACGTTTATTATTAGTTAATTTTCCATACCTCTTTATGCATTTTGTATCTAGTGTGAAAAAAAAAAAAAAATGTAATTTATTACTGTTCATTACTTTATATATATATATATATATATAAAGTGTAGAATTTTCATAAGAAGAATCTGTATACATCGTCTGAAAAACAAGGGGGGGGTGTCCATTTTTTTTGGCTATTTATCGCTCACTGGTGACACACGCACACACATATATATATATATATATATAACCTTCAAGGTAAACCATTTTTCTATCTTCTTTACTCTAAACAAATTTAAGTAAGTTTGCT
The DNA here is from genome assembly GCA_963930645.1 of Salticus scenicus. Lineage (NCBI taxonomy): Eukaryota > Metazoa > Arthropoda > Arachnida > Araneae > Salticidae > Salticus > Salticus scenicus. Next base: position 245,626,809 of record OZ005650.1, on the reverse strand, counting down.
TCGACTAACACTTTTATTAATTAAATTTTTGTCATATACATTTATTTATAAATGCATAAATTATAAGCTAATAATTGTATAATAACAACATCTGTTAACTGTATAACACTTAATTTAACATAAAATGCTTTGATCTTTGCATGTTTTAGTTTAAAATAAAAAGCTATACATCTTTTTGGTTGCAAAATAAATTAAAAAGCACTTACGCATGAAAAAATGACAATCTACTATTGCAAAATGTTTTGTATGTTCATAAAATATAAGATCCATTGGTTTATAAAATAAATTTAAATTTAAAGTATTTTTAACTCAACACACTAAAATCCAACTTTTAGCATAGAATACACATTAATATTGAACATATACAGTTTTCGGTCATTAACTTTTTAGTTCCCCATCATACTATAGGTATGGGGAACTTAGGTAATCGTGAAAATTTTCGACCTCGGTTTTTTGACTTTTCTACACGTTTTCAGGTGTGAGGAATCCGAAAATGACAAAATTTCTATGGTGTCTGTCTGTAGGGTGTCTGTTAGTCTGTTAGTCTGTTAGTCTGTTAGTGGGTCAGTCCGTTAGTTTGTTAGTCTGTGTACACGATATCTCAAGAACAAATTGTCGCAGAGAGGTCAGATTAGTTTTAAAATATTACTTTCGACACTGGCAAGAACCCTATTTATTTGCAACATTCGATTTTAAAAACTTCGTAAGTTATTCGAAATTTACGATTTTCTTAACATGGGAGAATAGGACAAAAAATCACTTAAACGTGCATTAAATGAAAACTTTTTACTGTAAAAATGTCAGACCAGTTTGAAAATATCAGTTTTGATGCCGGAATGAACATCAGTAACTATAAATATGCTACTTTGAAAATTTCGCAAGTTACTGGAAATTTACGAATTTCTTAACATGGCAGTGTAGGGGAAAATTTCACATAAACGTCAATTTTGAGAGATATTTTCATCGTTAAGATGTCAGACTACTTTTGAAATATTATTTAGGACACTGGCATGAATATTAATGACTATGAATTTTCCAATATAAAGATTTCGTAAGTTATTGGAAATTTACGAATTTCTTAACATGGCTGAATAGAGCAAAATTTCACATAAACGTCAATCTTGAGGGATATTTTCATCGTAAAGATGTCAAACTACTTTCGACATAATATTTAGGATACTGGCATGAATATCATAGACTATGATTTTTCCAATTTAAAAAATTCGTAAGTTATTTGGAATTTACGATTTATTTAACATGTCAGAATAAAGAAAAATTGAGCATAAACTTCCATTTTGAGGATCCTAAATACGTTAGACAACTTCAAAATTACGCTTATGATATTTGTTTGAACATGATTGAATACAAATATTCTAATAGGAAAATTTCGTAAATTATTCGTAATTTACGATTTTATCAACATAGCGAAATTGTAAATTTTTCATATAAATATGAATTTGAGGATTATTGCATTGGAAATAGTAGCATGAAAACTAAACAACGGAATTCACCCCGATAAAATAAATTAATAGATTAGAATGAGATAAATATATCGAAGTGAACGGTGGATAGACTATTAGGCGGGGATTTCATTCTGTCACTGTATTAAGCTTTAATCAAATTGATTTCTTTTAACATTATTGCCGAAACGTCAGTGGAGGCCCTCTGTTGAGACTCAAAACGGTTTTGGGCTGTGTCTGTCTGTCTGTCGCGCGATAGCGGCCGCAAAAATAGCGCTATTGAATTGAAATTTGGTACACATATTCAGGAGCTCTGCGAAATCAGCTGAATAGTTTTTGGTATGTATTCCATTTGTAGTTCGTATACAGGGACACGCCAAAGTTTTTCTTATCATTACGGCCTATATGAGAAATTTATATGTATCACGATACCGGCCACAAAAATCACGCTATTGACTTGCAATTTGGTACACGTGTTCATGTGCCCCGCGAAATCTGCTGTATGGTTTTGGGTGTGTATTCCATTTGTAATTTGTGTACAGGGACACGCCAAAGTTTTTCTTATCATTACGGCCTATGGGAGGAATTTGTATGTACCGCGATAGCGGCCACAAAAATAGCGCTATTGACTTGAAATTTGGTACACGTGTTCATGAGCCCAACGGAATCAGCTGTATAGTTCTTGGTATGTATTCTATTTATAGTTCGTATACAGGGACACGCCAAAATTTTTCTTATCATTACGGCCTAAGGGAGGAATTTCTATGTATTGCGATAGCGGCCACAAGAATCACGCTATTGACTTGCAATTTGGTACACATATTCATGAGCCCAACGGAATTAGCTGTATAGTTTTAGGTGTGTATTCCATTTGTAGTTCGTGTACAGGGACACGCCAAAGTCATTCTATCATTACGGCCTGTGGGAAGAATCTGTATGTACCGCGATAGTCACCGCAAAAATCATGCTATTGACTTCCAATTTTTGCCGTAACGTCAGTGGAGGCCCTCTGTTGATACTCAAAAGGATTTTGTGTTCCGTCTGTCCGTCTGTCTGTCTGTCTGTCGTGCGATAGCGGCCGCAAATCTCGAGCTATTGACTTGAAATTTGGTACACATGTTCATGATCCCCACGAAATCAGCTGTATAGTTTTCGGTGTGCATTTCATTTGCAGTTCGTGTACAGGGACACGCCAAAGTTTTTTTTATCATTACGGCCTAAGGGAAGAATTTGTATGTACCACAATAGCGGCCGCAAAAATTCTCCGATTGACTTGCAAATTGACAAATATATTCAGGCTCGGTATAGAAATAGCTATTTATTTTTTTAGGTCTATACTTTTTATGGATTGTATACAGACACACACAAAATACTTCACATTACGGCGTATGAGGTGAATTGCGTTTAAACGCATTTTAACCTCTTTACTTTGCAATCAAGAAAATTAAACTAGCGTACGTGAGTAAGATGTTTAAACTTATGTTGTTTGAAGAAAATATGTGCTCTTAAGCTTTCTAATTAATGTACAGGACCTTACAAAAGTGTTCTGACAATGTCACGTAGTCATCCAAACGATGTTAAATTTGAAACAAATATTAATTTTAAACACAAAGTAAGCTGAATAGTTTTTACTGGTGTATACAGGGTTTATGGTTTGTTTACAGAGACACGCAAAAGAATTTCGTAGCATTAGAGCCTATGGACAAACCTTTATTTAAACGCACACTTTAATGCGTTTATGCTGAATTGAACTTAATAAAATTAATATACATTATAAAGATGCTTAAAATTATGTTTACTCTTAAAAAAGGTTATGTATAGATAAATAATTTATGGGACCACACAAAATATTTCCGAGTATGTACTGTAATCATCCAAATGCTTTCAAATTAGTTTGAAAATTAATGAGTTATAATTAATTAGGTATATTCTTATTATTGCCGTTTATAATGACTGTGGCTACTTTTCCAGGATACATAAAATAATTTCGGACTATTACGGTCTATAGCCGATATTTCTTAAAAGTTTATTTTAACATGGTTACAACCCATCTAATATAATGAAATTTTATTAGAATTTTAAAATCATGTTTTCCTGTTGAAAATTGGGGGCATAGTAATTGGAAATTAGTTTAAAGGTTACGCGAAATATTTCCGATATGCTATGTATTTTTTTTATTTTTTTTGTACGAAATTTGGTAGTTATAAAATTTGGTATTTATGAATTTCAGGGAAATAATACAAGACCGTCCTTTATTAAGAATACATATTGTTGCGTACTTGGGGGTCCGTAAGTTGTCCGAGAAAGAAAGGCACAACTTGCAAAAAATCAGTCATGTATTCACAGAAAGTTCCAGAAGAATACAGGTCTATAAATCAAGTATCAGCTTCAATTCAACCAGCAAACACAGCTTAAACAACAGCCGTTAACAGCAAAACAACAGTACAAACTGTTTAGTAATAACACATAAAGAAAGTCTCATCTAAAGAGGCTCAAAGCAAAGCAAGCATTTGACGAAACTGACACAGATCTGAGACTGACCGCCTTGGCGAAAAAATGCTCCTTTTATACTTTTCTATCGAACACAGACTGTTCTGGAAAATTCTCGTATCACATAATGAGATTAGAGCTTCCATTTGGTATATCCCTAATATAGATTTTCTCGCCAAGGTCGCCAAAAAATCGCCAAGAAGGGAAACAGTCGCCAAATTTGGCGCCAAATCCATTTCTTCCCGTATTGGAGCTATTTTAAGTGTTTTTAAGGGAAAATTAGGTTATTTAACGCTAAAACGACTAGAAATGCACAAAGTTAGCATTTTTTAAACTTTATTAAACCTCTTTGAAAGAATTGATACAAAAATGAATGCAATTATTTACAATTCGAAACACTTTATAAGATATGCAAATAGAGACACAGAGTGGGGTTGAGGGGGGCTGCAGCCCCCCTCAGGAATGTATCTGATTATGGTAACAAGTTGATTGAATCAATATATACGATTATATAATAAGGAATACATAAAAATGACCTATTGAATAATGTCTGATGTAAATAGGACGTTGAGGCTCCTGATCTGCAGATCCACTAGTTGCCGAAACGTCAGTGGAGGCCCTCTGTTGAGACTCAAAACGGTTTTGGGCTGTGTCTGTCTGTCTGTCCGTCTGTCTGTCTGTCTGTCGCGCGATAGCGGCCGCAAAAATAGCGCTATTGACTTGAAATTTGGTACACATGTTCATGAGCCCCACGAAATCAGCTGTATAGTTTTTGGTATGTATTCCGTTTGTAGTTCGTATACAGGGACACGCCAACGTTTTTCTTATCATTTCGGCCTATGGGAGGAATTTGTATGTACCGCGATAGCGGCCACAAAAATCACGCTATTGACTTGCAATTTGGTACACATGTTCATGCGCCCAACGGAATCAGCTGTATTGTTTTAGGTGTGTATTCCATTTGTAGTTCGTGTACATGGACACGCCAAAGATTTTCTATCATTACGGCCTATGGGAAGAATCTGTATGTACCGCGATAGCCACCGCAAAAATCAAGCTATTGACTTCCAATTTTTGCCGAAACGTCAGTGGAGGCTCTCTGTTGAGACTCAAAAGGATTTTGGGTTCCGTCTGTCCGTCCGTCTGCCTGTCTGTCTGTCATGCGATAGTGGCCGCAAAAATCACGCTATTGACTTGAAATTTTGTACACATGTTCATGATCGCCACGAAATTAGCTGTATAGTTTTCGATGTGCATTCCATTTCTAGTTCGTGTACAGGGACACGCCAAAGTTTTCTTTATCATTACGGCCTATGGGAAGAATTTGTATGTACCGCGACAGCGGCCCCAAAAATAACGCTATTGACTTGCAATTTTGTACACATATGCATTAGCCCAACGGAATTAGCTGTATAGTGTAAGGTGTGTATTCCATTTATTGTTCGTGTACAGGGACACGCAAAAATTTTTCTTATCCTTACGGCGTATGGGAAGAATTTGTATGTACCGCAATAGCGGCCGCAAAAATGCTTCGATTGACTTGCAAATTAACGCACACGTTCCAGCTTTGCATATAAGTAGCTGTATAATTTTTACTGCTATATTTTTTATAAACTGTGTACAGGGATACGCCAAAATTCTTAACATTACGGCGTATGGGGTGAATTTCGTTTAAACGCATTTTAATATCATTACTTTGCAATGAAGAAAATGAAACTAGAGGACGTGAGTAAGATGCTTAAACTTACGTTGTTTGAAGAAAATATGTGCTCTTAAGCTTTCTAATTATTGTACAGGACCTTACAAAAGTGTTCTGACAATGTCACTTAGTCATCCAAACGATGTTAAATTTGGAACAATTATTAATTTTAAATGCAAAATAAGCTGAATAGTTTTTACTGGTGTATAGAATGTTTATGGTTCGTTTACAAAGACACACGAAAGAATTTCGTAACATTAGAGCCTATGGACAAATTTTTAATTTAAGTGCGCACTTTAATGCGTTTATGCTGAATTGAACTTAATAAAGTTAACATACATTATAAAGATGCTTAAAATCATGTTTTCTCTTAAAAAAAGTTATGCATAGACTAAATAATTTATGGGACCACACAAAATATATCCGAGTATGTACTGTAATCATCCAAATGAGGTCAAATTAGTTTGAAAAAATAATGAGTTATAATTAATTTGGTTTATTCTTATTATTTGCGTTTATAATGACTGTGGCTACTTTTCCGGGATACATAAAGGAATTTCGTACTATTACGGTCTATAGTCGGTATTTCTTAAAAGTGTATTTTAACATGGTTACACCCCATAAAATATAATGAAATTTTACTAGATTTTTAAAAGCATGTTTTCCTGTTGAAAATTGTGGGCATAGAATTGATAATTAGTTTAAAGGTTACGCAAAATATTTCCGATATGCTATGTAATTTTTTTTTTGTATGAAATTTGGTATTTATGAATTTCAGGGAAATAATACAAGACGATTGTTTATTAAGAATACATATTGTTGCGTACTTAGGGGTTCGTAAGTTTTCCGAGAATGAAAGTGAAACTTGCAAAAATTCAGTGATTTATTCACAGAAAGTTCCAGAAAAATACAGGTCTATAAACCAAGTATCAGCTTCAATTCAACCAGTAAACACAGCTTAAACAGCAGCCGTTAACAGCAAAACAACAGTACAAACAGTTTAGCAATAACACATAACGCAAGTCTCATTGAAAGAGGCTCAAGCATTTGACGAAACTGACACAGATCGGAGATTGGCCACCTTGGCTAAAAAAAGGCTCCTTTTATACTATTCTATCGTACACAGACTGTTCTGGAAAATTATCGTATCTCATCAGCCAATGAGATTTAAGCTTCCATATTTGGTATATCCCTAATAAGGATTTTCTCGCCAAGGTCGCCAAAAAAATCGCCAATGAGGGAAACAGTCGCCAAATTTGGCGCCAAATCCATTTCTTCTGTTATATGGTGCTTTTTAATGCGTTTTTAAAGGAAAATTAGACTATTTTAACGCTAAAACGACTAGAAATGCACAAAATTAGCATTTTATCGATTTACTAAGCCTCTTTGAAAAAAATTATACAAAAATAAATGCAATTAATTACAATTCCGTAACACTTTATATGATATACAAATAGGTATACAAAGAGATAGAGCGGGAGGAATGTATCTGATTATGGTAATAAGTCGATCGAATCAATATATACTATTATATAATAAGGAATAAGTAAAAATGACCTATTGAAAAATGTCTGATGTAAATTGGACGTTGAGGCTCCTGATCTGCAGATCCACTAGTTGCCGAAACGTCAGTGGAGGCCCTCTGTTGAGACTCAAAACGGTTTTGGGCTGTGGCCGCCAAAAAAGCACTATTTACTTGAAATTTGGTACACATGTTCATGAGCCCCACGAAATCAGCTGTATAGTTTTTGGTATGTATTCCGTTTGTAGTTCGTATACAGGGACACGCCAACGTTTTTCTTATCATTACGGCCTATGGGAGAAATTTATATGTATCACGATACCGGCCACAAAAATCACGCTATTGACTTGCAATTTGGTACACGTGTTCATGAGCCCAACGGAATCAGCTGTATAGTTTTAGGTGTGTATTCCATTTGTAGTTCGTGTACAGGGACACGCCAAAGATTTTTTATGATTACGGCCTATGGGAAGAATCTGCATGTACCGCGATAGCCACCGCAAAAATCAAGCTATTGACTTCCAATTTTTGCCGAAATGTGAATGGAGGCCCTCTGTTGAGACTCAAAAGGATTTTGGATTCCGTCTGTCTGTCTGTCTGTCTGTCATGCGATAGCGGCCGCAAAAAACACGCTATTGACTTGAAATTTTGTAGACATGTTCATGATGCCCACGAAATTAGCTGTATAGTTTTCTGTGCGCATTCCATTTGTAAATTCGTGTACAGGGACACGCCAAATTTATTTTACCATTACGGCCTATGGGAAGAATTTGTATGTACCGCGATAGTGGCCCCCAAAATAACGCAATTGACTTGCAATTTGGTACACATATTCATGAGCCCATTGAGCAAGCATTTGACGAAACTGGTATAGATCTGAGACTGACCGCCTTGGCGAAAATAGTGCTCCTTTTATACTTTTCTATCGAAAACAGACTGTTCTGGAAAATTATTATTAGTGTCAGAAGTTTTTTATATATTTGGTTGTTCATATTTTGTCCTGACAATGAGACACGACAATAAAAATGGATATTTAAATATATCCTTCAACAAAATCTTTAAATCAATTTATCTATCAGTTTAGGTTATTCATTTCTTATTTCCTTTTTAATAATATCACTCAAACGTGACAAACTCACCTACCTATCTTATTTATTTTATTTTAACTACAAAATTTGACTAATCTACTTCTTCTTCTTCCTTTTTATTTTATTTATTTATTTATTTATTTTGAATTATTATAATCAGACATTTTTACATTATCTCCCAATTCATTAACGAATAATAATAAAATAAATAAATAAATGAAACTGGTTGTTTAGGATATTTTAGAATATGTAAAACAAATGTGAACACCCTATCAGAATTTTTAGACGAATATAATGCTCCCATTACCTTCTGTATTCCGATAATTAAAGTAAAAAGGAATACTGTCTACAATGCTTGTAAAAACTGACTGATATTAGCAAATAAAAAAATATTTAATATTTAATCCGTCGTCAAAATTCAATTTATATTTATTTATTTTATTTATTTATTTATTTATTTTATTTATTTTTATTATTTATTTATTTATTTATTTATTTATTTATTTTCAGGAATATTTCCCTTTAATAATTATGCTATTCAATCATTTAGTGATTTTTATAAAAGAAAATAGGTGAACGATTTTCGATTAGTTGTAATTACAAATTGTTAAATGACTACATGTTTCAAAATGATTTTACAACAAAAGAAATAAGATAATGTGGGTTTTTTGTATTAGTAATATAGTTAATGAATTTTGTAAACTGTGAAATGAATTTTGTAAATGAATTTTGTAACTGTGCATATGTTATCTGGTTTATATTTTTCAACATAGGTATCAAAATCGATTTTTTTTTTTTTTTTTTTAACATTTACATTATTTGAATACATATACAAATATGTACCATTTTTAATTTTGGAGATAACTATTTATACCTTTAAAATCAGAGAAAATATTTCAAAAAATAATTTAGTATATGTGTTCTATATGAATATCAATATATGTTCTGTATTTAATTACTTAAAATTTCTTTCGAATTATGGAAATATAAAGAATAATTTTTTGGGATATTATTTAGTTTTTCTTACATTTACCATTAAGACAACCATTTACAGAAGGTCTTACATTTAGTTCTATAATCATGTACTTACTGTGAAGAATAAGCATTTTCTATAGGTTTTACTTTTCTTTCTTTTGTCTGCGATAGCGTTTATTAACATTCTTTGTATCGTACAAATTTTTGCTTGAGTGACAGTAAAGAAATGAAGAATGTTTACTCTACAGGAAATGAATAGCTTCTATGATGTCAGAGTAAGAATTTCCGATCTTTTACTTCTATAATAAGTGAATAATAGTTTTTTTAGGAACATTTTCTTTAATTCTTCTTCTTCTTTTTTTTTTTTTAATTATGATGTATCAAAATATACTGCTAAATATAATTTCTACTTAAAAAAATAAACTCCAACAGAATTTATATGTATAAATGTTATGAAACATTCATTAAATTTCATTACAAATTTTATCTTTATGATAATTGATTTTATAGTTAATTAAATGTCATTTTAATTTATTTTTCTCATTGCAATATTAGGATGGAACAAAATTTTTTGTATAGAAGCGGCTGTGTAAAGATTTATTTATTTATTTATTTTTAATTTCATGTCCTGGATTAATTTAACGAATAAATAAAATTATGTATCCCCTTTCTAAAGGCTCATTGCAATTTTTATACACGTTCAAGCTGATTATTTTTGAAGTAATATATTCATCTAAACAATGAAAGTCTGTTAAAGCCGCATGTTCAGAATATTCTAAAAAAAAAAAAAAATCTACTGATACTACTTAGTTGCGTAATATAAGATCAATAAAATTTATCAGCGAAATTCTAGTAGATAATTCGTAAAATAAAATAAAATATCTTCATGTATTTGGCATGAAAAAGCCAAGGGCACATATGATTTTCGAACAACATACTTTCCCGCCAAATGCAAGTAATTTTAATAAACTTTAAAACTGCTTTCTAAGCAAATGTTTACTGAATAGCACAATATTGAATAGCATTAAAATTATGCGACACAGTAGTTGATTACTTTTGTATAAACTTCTATGATATACCGAAGTGATTTGTGATTGAAAGTATTTAAATTTATTTCATAAAAATGTATTTTTATTATATAATTAACAAATGTTTTAGTCAAATATGCTTCATACGTATAATTAGTACTTAATTTTATTTAAAAAATCTTTTAATTTTTTATTCATAATTTCAGTTAAATTTAAGTTTTACTTCTAAATTTGAAAACAAATACATAAATAATTTCATTTTTATTTTTAGCTGAAATTAAAGGTTTTAGAAATCACAGTGTTGTTCAGATTTTTTTTTCTCTAAATCGCACGGCATTTGCGACTATGTGTGGCTGGAGGGAGGGGGCACTATTTGATGGCTATTTGTGTAGAAGCACCCAATGGGCAGCCATCGCTACCGCAATCAGAGGCAATACATTTATGCCTTGTCCGAGACACGAACCCGACTTCTACCATGTGGAAGTCATTAGATGCTAACTACCACACCGCATAGACTTGCAATTTAGAAATCCTGTTAACTTTGCATTTAGAACTGAAATGCGAACTATTTAAAAAGGACTTGAATTTTTTTTTTTTTTTTCTTTTTTTTTTTTTTTTTTTTTTTTTTGTGTGTGTGTATGTGTATTAAAATTTTTTAATTGTCTTCAGCACGTTTTACTGATTCTCATATCTAATTTTAATATATTTCATAAATTTCTAAATATTTTCTTAAAAAATACCATTAATAATTGAATCGATTACAAAAGCGAGAATATATATATTTTTATATTTTAGAAAAAAAAAAAAATATTTTTATTTTAATTCCCCTTTCCCCCCATGAAATAAAAGAGCATAAACTTTTTTTTTTTTTTTTTTTTTTTTTTGATAAAATTAATAAAGAATAGGATCACATCTTCAAATTAAGCACATTTCAATACCAGTCACTATTCGCATACAAATGAATTCATTTTTCTGTATTTTGGTGAACCAAACAAAGGTGAAAACACTTCGAAACTCTCCCCCACACTATAAATTAAATTCAATGACTGCTTAGAATTCTTAACTCTACACATTGATTCAAAATTAGTGTGACCAATTTTAAAAGCGTGTAACTATTTATGGTAAATTTTAATCACTTTACTACCAGTTTTATCTTAAAAGTGGGACGTTTAAATTACCAATCTAGCTATTTTTATTAGTGGGAGTGAATTATGGCTCCGAAATTAGACCTTCAAACAGGAAACGAAATTTTAAAGCTTTTAAAGAATGGTTGCTGAAATTCTATTATAAATAACACATTTAAAAATCACAAAAGACATTTTTCTAATGGATTACAATCTGAAATTCGAAAATAAATAAAGTTTGGCTGGCAATCAAAAGCTCCAGAACGTTAATGTAAAATGTACTGTGTTAAAGGAAACCACATTGAAAATTTCATGTAAATAACTTAATTCAATAAATATTTCTGATGCTCTGAAATTGGTCACACTAATTTTGAATCAACCTGTACAATAAAAACTGCTTTAAAAATATAATAAACCACCATTCTACATCTGCATATTTCATAAAATTATAGTTATAAAAACGTAAATATTTAAGTTAAATTTATTTAATCTAATTCAGCACGTAGATTTTTCTTTTCTTTTTTTGTTAAATTTTATCCAACCCGTATAGTAACTAGTTGGCATAGGTGGACTCTGCTCAGTTCCCCATCATATTTATGTTCTCAGAAATTTCTAGTGCGAGACATATTACTAGTGGATCTGCAGATCAGGAGCCTCAACGTCCTATTTGCATCAGACATTATTCAATAGGTCATTTTTATTTATTCCTTATTATATAATAGTATATATTGATTCGATCGACTTATTACCAAAATCAAATACATTCCTGAGGGGGGCGGCAGCCCCCCTCAACTCCCCGTTGTATCTCTCTTTGTATACCTATTTGTATATGATATAAAGTGTTACGAAATTGTAAATAATTGCATTTATTTTTGTATAAATTCTTTCAAAGAGGTTTAGTAAGTTGATAAAATGCTAATTTTGTGCCTTTATAGTCGTTTTAGCGTTAAAATAGCCAAATTTTCCTTTAAAAAAGCATTAAAAAGCTCCTATAAGGGAAGAAATAAATTTGGCGCCAAATTTGGCGACTATTTCACTCCTTGGCGATTTTTTTGGCGATCTTGGCGAGAAAATCCTTATTAGGGATATACCAAATATGGAAGCTCTAATCTCATTGGCTGATGTGATACGAGAATTTTCCAGAACAGTCTGTTTTCGATAGAAAAGTATAAAAGGAGCACTATTTTCGCCAAGGCGGTCAGTCTCAGATCTATACCAGTTTCGTCAAATGCTTGCTCAATGGGCTCATGAATATGTGTACCAAATTGCAAGTCAATAGCGTTATTTTGGGGGCCGCTATCGCGGTACATACAAATTCTTCCCATAGGCCGTAATGGTAAAAAAAACTTTGGTGTGTCCCTGTACACGAACTTACAAATGGAATGCACACCGAAAACTATACAGCTAATTTCGTGGGCATCATGAACATGTGTACAAAATTTCAAGTCAATAGCGTGTTTTTTGCGGCCGCTATCGCATGACAGACAGATAGACAGACGCAATCCAAAATCCTTTTGAGTCTCAACAGAGGGCCTCCATTCACATTTCGGCAAAAATTGGAAGTCAATAGCTTGATTTTTGCGGTGGCTATCGCGGTACATGCAGATTCTTCCCATAGGCCGTAATCATAAAAAATCTTTGGCGTGTCCCTGTACACGAACTACAAATGGAATACACACCTAAAACTATACAGCTGATTCCATTGGGCTCATGAACACGTGTACCAAATTGCAAGTCAATAGCGTGATTTTTGTGGCCGGTATCGTGATACATATAAATTTCTCCCATAGGCCGTAATGATAAGAAAAACGTTGGCGTGTCCCTGTATACGAACTACAAATGGAATACATACCAAAAACTATACAGCTGATTTCGTGGGGCTCATGAACATGTGTACCAAATTTCAAGTAAATAGCGCTTTTTTGGCGGCCGGTATCGCGCGACAGACAGACAGACAGACAGGCACACAGACACAGCCCAAAACCGTTTTGAGTCTCAACAGAGGGCCTCCACTGACGTTTCGGCAACTAGTGGATCTGCAGATCAGTAGCCTCAACGTCCTATTTACATCAGACATTATTCAATAGGTCATTTTTATTTATTCCTTATTATATAATCGTATATATTGATTCAATCAACTTGTTACCATAATCAGATACATTCCTGAGGGGGGCTGCCGCCCCCCTCAACTCCATGCTGTGTCTCTATTTGCATATCTTATAAAGTGTTACGGAATTGTAAATAATTGCATTCATTTTTGTATCAATTATTTCAAAGAGGTTTAATAAAGTTTTAAAAATGCTAACTTTGTGCATTTCTAGTCGTTTTAGCGTTAAATAACCTAATTTTCCCTTAAAAACACTTAAAATTGCTCCAATAAGGGAAGAAATGGATTTGGCGCCAAATTTGGCGACTGTTTCCCTTCTTGGCGATTTTTTTGGCGACCTTGGCGAGAAAATCTATATTAGGGATTTACCAAATATGGAAGCTCTAATCTCATTATGAGATACGAGAATTTTCCAGAACAGTCCGTGTTCGATAGAAAAGTATAAAAGGAGCATTTTTTCGCCAAGGCGGTCAGTCTCAGATCTGTGTCAGTTTCGTCAAATGCTTGCTTTGCTTTGAGCCTCTTTAGATGAGACTTTGTTTATGTGTTATTACTAAACAGTTTGTACTGTTGTTTTGCTGTTAACGGCTGTTGTTTAAGCTGTGTTTACTGGTTGAATTGAAGCTGATACTTGGTTTTTAGACCTGTATTCTTCTGGAACTTTCTGTGAATACATGACTGATTTTTTGCAAGTTTTGCCTTTCATTCTCGGACAACTTACGGACCCCCAAGTACGCAACAATATGTATTCTTAATAAAGGACGGTCTTGTATTATTTCCCTGAAACTCGATAAATACCAAATTTTATAACTACCACATTTCGTACAAAAAAAAAAAGATACATAGCATATCGGAAATATTTCGCGTAACCTTTAAACTAATTTCCAATTACTATGCCCCCAATTATCAACAGAAAACATGATTTTAAAATTCTAATAAAATTTCATTATATTAGATGGGGTGTAACGATGTTAAAATAAACTTTTAAGAAATATCGGCTGTAGACCGTAATAGTCCGAAATTATTTTATGTATCCCGGAAAAGTAGCCACAGTCATTATAAACGGCAATAATAAGAATGAACCTAATTAATTATAACTCATTAATTTTCAAACTAATTTGACACCATTTGGATGATTACAGTACATACTAGGAAATATTTTGTGTGGTCCCATAAATTATTTATCTATACATAACCTTTTTTAAGAGTAAACATAATTTTAAGCATCTTTATAATGTATATTAATTTTATTAAGTTCAATTCAGCATAAACGCATTAAAGTGTGCGTTTAAATAAACGTTTGACCATAGGCTCTAATGCTACGAAATTCTTTTGCGTGTCTCTGTAAACAAACCATAAACATTGTATACACCAGTAAAAACTATTCCGCTTACTTTGTGTTTAAAATTAATATTTGTTTCAAATTTAACATCGTTTGGATGACTACGTGACATTGTCAGAACACTTTTGTAAGGTCCTGTACATTAATTAGAAAGCTTAAGAGCACATATTTTCTTCAAACAACATAAGTTTAAACATCTTACTCACGTACGCTAGTTTAATTTTCTTGATTGCAAAGTAAAGATGTTAAAATGCGTTTAAATGCAATTCACCTCATACGCCGTAATGTGAAGTATTTTGGTGTGTCCCTGTATACAATCCATAAAAAGTATAGACCTAAAAAAATAAATAGCTATTTCTATACCGAGCCTGAATATATTTGCCAATTTGCAAGTCAATCGGAGAATTTTTGCGGCCGCTATTGTGGTACATACAAATTCTTCCCATAGGCCGTAATGATAAAAAAAACTTGAGCGTGTCCCAGTACACGAACTACAAATGAAATGCACACCGAAAACTATACAGCTAATTTCGTGGGGATCATGAACATGTGTACCAAATTTCAAGTAAATAGCGTGATATTTGCGGCCGCTATCGCACGACAGACAGACAGACAGACGGAACACAAAATCCTTTTGAGTATCAACAGAGGGCCTCCACTGACGTTTCGGCAAAAATTGGAAGTCAATAGCTTGATTTTTGCGGTGACTATCGCGGTACATACAGATTCTTCCCATAGGCCGTAATGATAGAATGACTTTGGCGTGTCCCTGTACACGAACTACAAATGGAATACACACCTAAAACTATACAGCTAATTCCGTTGGGCTTATGAATATGTGTACCAAATTGCAAGTCAATAGCGTGATTCTTGTGGCCGCTATCGCAATACATAGAAATTCCTCCGTTAGGCCGTAATGATAAGAAAAACTTTGGCGTTTCCCTGTATATGAACTATAAATAGAATAAATATCAAGAACTATACAGCTGATTCCGTTGGGCTCATGAACACGTGTACCAAATTTCAAGTCAATAGCGCTATTTTTGTGGCCGCTATCGCGGTACATACAAATTCCTCCCATAGTCCGTAATGATAAGAAAAACTTTGGCGTGTCCCTCTACACAAATTACAAATGGAATACACACCCAAAACTATACAGCAGATTTCGCGGGGCACATGAACACGTGTACCAAATTGCAAGTCAATAGCGTGATTTTTGTGGCCGGTATCGTGATACATATAAATTTCTCCCATAGGCTGTAATGATAAGAAAAACTTTGGCGTGTCCCTGTATACGAAATACAAATGGAATACATACCAAAAACTATTCAGCTGATTTCGTGGGGCTCCTGAATATGTGTACCAAATTTCAAGTCAATAGCGCTATTTTTGCGGCCGCTATCGCGCGACAGACAGACAGACAGACAGACACACAGACACAGCCCAAAACCGTTTTGAGTCTCAACAGAGGGCCTCCACTGACGTTTCGGCAATAATGTTAAAAGAAATCAATTTGACCAAAGCTTAATACAGTGACAGAATGAAATCCCCGCCTAATAGGCTATCCACCGTTCATTTCGATATATTTATCTTATTCTAATCTATTTATTTATTTTATCGGGGTCAATTCCGTTGTCAGTTTTCATGCTACAATTTCCAATGCAATAATCCTCAAATTCATATTTATATGAAAAATTTACAATTTCGCTATGTTGATAAAATCGTAAATTACGAATAATTTACGAAATTTTCCTATTAGAATATTTGTATTCAATCATGTTCAAACAAATATCATAAACGTAATTTTGAAGTTGTCTAACGTATTTAGGATCCACAAAATGGAAGTTTATGCTCAATTTTGCTTTATTCTGACATGTTAAATAAATCGTAAATTCCAAATAACTCACGAATTTTTTAAATTGGAAAAATCATAGTCTATGATATTCATGCCAGTATCCTAAATATTATTTCGAAAGTGGTTTGACATCTTTACGATGAAAATATCCCTCAAGATTGACGTTTATGTGAAATTTTGCTCTATTCAGCCATGTTAAGAAATTCGTAATTTTCCAATAACTTACGAAATTTTTATAATGGAAAATTCATAGTCATTAATATTCATGCCAGTGTTCTATATAATATTTCAAAGGTAGTCTGACATCTTTACGATGAAAATATCTCTCAAAATGGACGTTTATGTGAAATTTTTCCCTATACTGCCATGTTAAGAAATTCGTAAATTTCCAATAACTTGCGAAATTTTCAAAGTAGCATATTTATAGTTACTGATGTTCATTCCGGCATCAAAACTGATATTTTAAAACTGGTCCGACATTTTTACAGTAAAAAGTTTTCATTTAATGCATGTTTAAGTGATTTTTTGTCCTATTCTCCCATGTTAAGAAAATCGTAAATTTCGAATAACTTACGAAGTTTATTAAATCGAATGTTGCAAATGAATAGGGCTCTTGCCAGTGTCGAAAGTAATATTTTAAAACTGATCTGACCTCTCTGAGACAATTTGTTCTTGAGATATCGTGTACACAGACTAACAAACTAACGGACTGACCCACTAACAGACTAACAGACTAACAGACTAACAGACACCCTACAGACAGACACCATAGAAATTTTGTCATTTTCGGATTCCTCACACCTGAAAACGTGTAGAAAAGTCAAAAAACAGAGGTCGAAAATTTTCACGATTACCTAAGTTCCCCATACCTATAGTATGATGGGGAACTAATAATAATAAAAACAAGTTTTGGTGAAGGTAGGAAGAACGGAAATAAGAAATGAATAGCGTAAATTTATAATAAATTGAATTAAAGTAATTATTGTTCCTAGAATATTTTCTTATATTGTCTAAATATTTTTATACACATTAGAATTTAAATAACACAGTCCTTTTTTCGCCTTTTATTGTATTTTAAATGAAAAATCTTTATCGAATGACCTGTAAAAGTATTTCCAATAAACAAAATAACTTATTCTTATGTAATGCAAGTTTGCATTTCGTTCAACGATACATTTAAGTATTTATTTTTCTGTTGTGTGACGTTTTCATGGCAAAATATGAAACAAAATAGTATTCTGCATGTAAATTTACAAATATAATTGAAACAACAACAAAAATAGAAAGGAGAAATATATTTTTTATACAAATTCAAACTTTTCGGCTTCTGTTCGAGATTTTTAAGTAAACAAATAATTTTCAAACACATTGTAAAAGCTGCATTTATTTTATTTATTTATTATTATTATTTTTTTAACAACTTGTCAACTACTGTAAAATAAATACAAAAATAACTACACAAGTTAAATAAATACTTAGAATAATTTTAAAAGTTTATTTTTTTAAATGTTTTGTGTTTTAATGCATGAATTGAATAAAGAATAGTACATTTACATGTTAATATAATTTATCTCCCCTCTTTAAGAACAGTTTGAAGCAATTTTTTTTTAAAACTCTTTGAAACAAATTTTAATTCTAAATAACTAAACATTCCTCCAATGTACAATTGGCCAACGACCGATGTGAAAGCTCTGGAGTCGAGTTGAAAGAAATATACTCTTTTAAGAAGACAGAGGTAGTATTAAAATTCCTCAGTTCACAAAGGCAAAAACAAATTAGAATATCGGTTTTCTCTATTTAAATATCTCGTAATGGGGAAATAAAATTGTCCTAGTACGCTGCTAGTCACTGCTCTATCATGTAAGATCACATCATGTCCACCACTGCCAGTTTTGCGAATTTAAGAAGTTTTCGTTTCGCGTACACCTCACTCACAGCAAAATGAGTTTTAAAGGAAATATTAAAATACCTTTTACGAATTTGTTGCGCTAAATTGTCTGATAACAAATAAAGTAAATATAAAGCTATACTTATAATTACAGGAGACTTGGCGTTGGAATATTAAAACCCGAATAAACTACTACGTCAGAAACGCCAAAGAAAAATGTTGCAAATGCATACAGCTGTTTCGGTAGCCTAAAGCGTACCGTCTTCAGTGCAAAAAGGATTCTGAGTCAAGAGAGGTGCTCATATATATAGGAGAGGGGCCTGATTTAGTTCAACCGATAGGATTACGGAAAAGATGGGGAGACTGGCCAATAGGAATTTAGGAAAGTTAGCTGTGTAAACAGTAGAAAAATTAAGAAAATGTGGACTGAATATAAAATTTCCAACAGTCAGACAAATAGGGAACAGCTAAATCCCAATTTACAAGGTTTTTAAAATTTTTAGAAATATGAAAAGCTTCAAAGAAATCGAGTTCATGAATGGATTTAGGTCTGCAAATTATTTTAGCTGAATTAAATTTAAAATTATGATTTTCCTCCCAGCAATGTTTAGAAATAGCCGATTTATTGGTTTCTTGTTTGCGGACGTAATCCATATGTTCTTTTAGACGAAATATAAGACTGCGTTTAGTTTGGCCAATATATGATAAACCACACTGACAGGAAATACTATAAGTGCCCCAAAAATTATGCATATCAATGGGATCTTTTAACTGAGAAAAGGTGAGTTTATTGGAAGGCGAAAATATTATTTTAAAATTATATTGTTTTAGAATTTTAGTTATGTTTTGACTGGATTTGGGAAAATAGGGTAAGACAATACTGATATTAGAAGAGACTGATTTAGTAGACGAAATACGATGGAGTTGTAATTTTTGGATAGCTTTGTCTATAATGGAATAGTCATAACCTCTGTCAATTGCAATGGCTTAATTAAATACCTAATTCCTATCGGCCACTCTCCCCACCTTTCCCGTAATCCTATTGGTTGAACTAAATCCGGCCCCTCGCCTATATATACGAGCACTTCTCCTGACTCAGAATCCTTTTTGCACTGAAGACGGTACGTTTTAGGCTACCGAAACAGCTATACTTGTTTTTAATTCATAGTCTATGAGTCGAATGATTAGTTACAGAGTAACACAGATTTAAGTTTGGTTATCTAGGTATAAATGTGTTTATGAATTCTATTAGTATATCTGTTTATCAACATTTTCACGTGCACAAAAATTTTAGAATTTTAAAAACATTTTTGAAATGGCTTTAAACGGCATATGCAGATTCCAAATCATTAGTATTTTGTAATATCGATTTAAGTTCAGTTATCTAAAATTAATCTGTTGGTTTATTAGTTTATTCAATTTCCATAATAATATAAAAAAAATTATAAAATATTTTCTAAATGCCTTTAATTTTTACATCATAGGTACTAAGCCATATATACACATATATATATATATATATATATGACATCTTGAAAAAGTGCAAAAAATGCATAACACAACTGAAAATGCGCCTCCAGCAATATTCCGTAATGAATCCGATTATTTATGTAAGACCTGTAAATGAATCATTGGTGTTCATTACAGTATCTTCTATTGAAAATATTGTAAAAGTTTTATATTCTGTGGATTTTATTGCGTATAGAAATGCATGTTTAAGGCATTAAAAAGGATGAAATGACTTCATGAATAAAACAACTCTTAGACATATCCAAATTATTATTTTAGAATTGGTAAATAAAACAACTGTGCTAGATGTACGACTTTTAATGGAAAACTTTCGAAGATATATGTATAAAATTCCTAACTAACATAAATTCCTTTTTTACAATTCTAAAAATATTTATGAGAATGATAACCTTTACTAATAGACTAATCTAACTCTTCCATAATTTTAAAATTTATTAGAAATTATTAAGAATATACTCCAAACATTTTATAGAATGAAAGCTTAATTATAGCAACAAGTGGAATAACTTTTCTTGGATTATTGCATACACATAAGTAAAATACTAAAAAATAATTAATTATAATAAATTTACAATTATTTTAGTATTTTTTTTTCATGTCTGTTGTATAAAAAGGATCTATGGATAATGTTTATATAAGTTGTAGTGTCTAAATTATACGGAAGTCAGACGATTCTATATTTAGAAATATTTTGATTGGGTTTTCCTTAATTTGTTTCAATAGTCTGTACAAAAAAAGTTTTTAAAAAATTATGATAACATAAATTTCGATTGTGTTATTGAAAACGTTGAAAAACAACAAATTTAGCTCACATTATTTATAACAATCTCTTTTTGAATGTTCAAACATATTGAACCTATATTTTATATGAGATAACCAAAGGAACATTTTCAAAAAATATTAGACTAAATAAATTCCCTCAATAGTGTGTCATGATATTTGATGAGAATTCAAAATTGCACTAAAAATATATGATTTAAAAGAGAAAAGGAATTATAATATTAGTAATTTCTGTGTGAACTATAAAAGCTTTTTCAGAATAATTTTTATTTTGAATTTTCTTCAAATAACCTTAAATATATATATATATATATATTTTTTTTTTTCAAATTAACGTATTTTCTAAATACACGACTTTTATAAAAGTTTATAAAATTTTCGTAATGCATAAGTTCATTGGTTTTATATCATATGTGTTTAATTTAAAGTACATATTAAGTACGCATGTGATATTAACCAAGAGTACAATGCTTAGAATTAAATAAATTGTAGTTATACGATATATTTGTTAAAGCTGACAGACATTAGAAATAACGTCAAAAGTTAATTCTTCAGGAACAGTTGCAATTCTTCAGCGTTTTACCATTGGTGTCTCCTGCACGTTTTGATCGAATATTCTCAATTAAAGTATAAAAAATAAACTAAAAAAATCATCGGTATTTAAGTCTTTAAAATTTATTTGGTCATTTATTGGGCTCTCTGTGCGCTAACATTCTGTCATGATGTTACTTATTTTAACACTGTTAAATATTACTGCTATGTAATGAGACAAATTACAACTTGCTAGACAAAAAATAACTCCGTATGAAATTCATACTAAAATATATATACATATATGAAATTCAAACCTTTTCATCTACAATTTCCATAGTTTTGTATATCCCAATTTTTTGTTGGCTAATACCACCGAAATCCTACAATTTTATTGCCAAATAATCTTACTCGAGAATTAACTTGCCTTTTTACATATAGAAAACAATATTCTGTCTTGTTATTCTACACATATTATTTTGTCATACTGAACGTTGACGGCAATTTACTATACTATAACTGTTTCTTTTTTTAAACTCGCTAGTTAACAAATTGTATCATTTGGTAAGAATTTCTTTAAATTTTTTCTCAATTGCACATTCTTAAAATGAAATATCTGACCATTATTAATAATAGAGAAATTCGGATATTTACTCATGCTCTCAAACATCAAATCATTAGATTTTATATACCATGAAATTTCACTTTACCTGAATAATCATACTTTCTAACATATTATAAATTTGTCTGTTTTATGTTGAATTTTACATGCAGTTTAATTTTAAATAAACGTTAGACGATATCGCATGATTTCATTTCACTGTTTACATTTCATTTGCTAGGAATCAGCAGAAATTTCCTAATAATCTCCGAATCTTATTTAGGTTTCAAATGCACTGATATAGGTTTTATTTCGCTGATGCAGATTCAAATTAAAATGCCGGGGTGTTTATTTTAAGAATAGTGGTTAAACTGATTTAATTTATTCATAAGATTTATTTAAAATATAAATACGTTATAAGTTAACGTTTTCAGTAGAAGTTATGCCATATTAAACGGAAATAAGACATAATAATTTCGAGACATTCTTTGAATGTTACCAGAAGTCAAGACAGACGAACAGACAGACAGATGAGTTGACAGAAATCGTTACCATTCATAAACATTGCAGTAAATCATTAGAAAATACAATTCTATCAATTTCCAATTTTAGCTTCTAATACCCATAAATCTGTAGACATTTTAAAAATCCATAACTATTGAATGAATTGTTAAAATTGAACGCAATTTGCTAAAAAAATCATTCTCGTGATGGGCGATGTTTTCTGGTAAAGAAAAAATAATTATTAAGCTATTTATCGAGAGATGGCGCTGTGCGTGACCAGATAATACATTTTCATGAAACACTGCACTTATTCGCATGCAAATGTTTACAGGCATATAAATTATATTCTATGTGACCGTCGTTACCCCAAATTACAGTTAGCAAACGAATTATAGCACTGCTAACTACGGCTTCATAGGCGGTTTTTGTTTGAGGGAAAACATATTCACCAATAACGCTTTATCCACCAAGTCAGCCTCGAAACTAAAACTCCATGCATGCACAATTAGGAATTAAAATAGGTAATAAACTGTTCTAATCGCAAAATTGGGCAATTTATAGGACTTTCATCTGCATATTTTTGTTTCACAACCATAAAAAGAAAAAAAAAAAAAAAACTATTTCTCTAACTATCGTCCGCAAAATAATTAACTATATTTTTTTCTTTACCAAAAAAAAAAAAAAATCTCCCTTCACGAGAATGACGATTTTTTCGCAAATCGCGTTCAATTCTATCAATTCATTCAATGGTTATGAATTTTTAAAATGTGTACAGACTTATGGGACACCCTGTATAAATAAACATATTTGTATGGTACTATCAACGTTATTCCTAATCATACCATATTATATATATATATATATATATATAAAGATGTTTGTATATGTGAGTAATAAATGTAAATTTCCTTATTTAGCAGTTTCAAAGTTTTAAAATACACTTTATAGAAATACCTCTGATAGAACACAATGCAGTGAACATTTGAATGTCACTCTACACAAACGTGATTCGCTATTTGCACAATTTTCATGTAGAGTGTGGTGAGACAGACAGACAAACAGAAGTCGTTAATGCTTTTAAACTTTTTTGGAAACTATTAAAGCATAAAATATCTGGTCCGTACAGAC
Organism: Salticus scenicus; assembly: GCA_963930645.1. Classification (NCBI taxonomy): domain Eukaryota; kingdom Metazoa; phylum Arthropoda; class Arachnida; order Araneae; family Salticidae; genus Salticus; species Salticus scenicus. The sequence goes on along the minus strand of OZ005650.1, from coordinate 245,603,157 downwards.
TTAGTATGAATTTACAGCCATGAGTTCTTAAGCAAATCTCAATTTTATTAATATGCTTCTTTAACTATCTGACAGACTTTAAAAAGGACAAGATTGTAGTGTTTTTTTCTATTCATGGTTGTTTTATTGTACTAAAATAACAGTTATTTCAACTCTACATTTAAAATGTATGCGTGTACATGATATGATCCTTCTGTCTATTATTTAAAACCTTCAAACTTGAGAAACAGGCTAAACATCCGTAATTATATAATTTTGAATTGTAAGTGTATCGTAGAAAAAACAACGCCTTACGGTCGTATTCACCATTAAATTCAACTCCCGGTTCAACGCAAAAACTTGAATAGCGTCAAAAGGCAGGGTGCAGGCAGCTCTCTAAAAAAACTTTGACCGGCTTCTTCTGCCATCTAGCGACGAAGATTTCATATAATATTTGATTGTTTTTTTTCCACTAAAAAATCTGAAAATACCAATTCCGATAGATGGCATAAGAAATTTTCCTGAAAAGTTGTACCCTGACTTTATGCGCTTTCCAAGTTTTCGTGTTCAACTGAGAGTTGAAGTTATCAGAGAATACAGCTGTTAGTGACCGAATATACGAGTATCTGTCATTGGCGGTTATATGGATAAAGGTTGTACTGGTGTTACGTTAAACATGCTGGAGTTATTTTATGCACCCTGTACATATTTTATGCATACTGAATAGTACAAAAACACAATTATTTTTTTCATGTTGCAAATCTTAACTTTATACTTTAAATAAAATTCTGATGTGGACACCACATGACTTGCTTCAATACCCATTGGAACATGCGTATTCTTATGAAAACATTGACATTTTTGTGTGAGGCAACTAATTCGTAAATAAACAGTGAGGTTTCAGTACACAAACATTCCTAAAAACAAGCAAAAAAAAAAAAAAAAAAAACTATTGAAACCACAAAAGTGACGATAACAGGATTATTTATAATACCGAGACAGATATAGCAGTTTTTTTTTTTTTTTTTTTTTTTCAGAAATAGTACTACACGGCTTTTTACAGAATCTCACTTTAACAAATGCACAGCTTACAGTTCAATGAAAATCATTCGAGAAAGGTTTTATTAGTTCTGCCAATCCTGAAACAATATTTGCTGTCAAATTTGACCGCTAATCTAGCCAAGCCTCCAAGTTTGTGATTAACACAGATTTTGTCTTGGAATCAATTTTGGTGATTTGACGTAGAGTTTGGCGACCTGGCGATTAAATTCGGCAAAATTTGTAGTTTAGTGTTGCAAAATCTCTAACTTCAATAAGAATTTTAAAAATTTTCCTAAAAGATTCATTGGTTTACATAGCGCAGAACTAAATTCTTTAAATGTTCTATAAAATTAATAAGATTGTAAAAAAATAAATGCGATTATTGATGATTGTAGACTAGAACTTGCCTGCATATTTATGGGTCACTTTTTATGCGGTATTAATGTAAAAGTGGAAGCAGATTGAAATATTTTCATTTCCACGAAGGTGTTTGTTGACTTAGCTTCAAATTTGGCATTGAAATGTGGCAAAAAGTGGTCGTTCAAGATTTACAAAGTTTGGTGGCTCTAACTTCAATAGGAGACAATTTTTCAACTTTTTCGAATGATTCATTGATTTCTATCGCAGAATTACCTCTAAAATTCTATAAACCACTGAGCATAATCTTGATGAATGAAATTTCCATTCAGACATCAAAATTTTCGGGTTCTCCTGAATTAGTGAAATAACTTCTCTGTAATGTATTTAACAATGTTTATTTGATTTCAGTAGTAAGAATGATTGTTTCACTGCATTGTTTCGCGTCGTGAGATATATCAATGCCTGCATAATACTCCAAGGAAGACATTTCAATTGCTTAGATATTTCTATCATCTTAATTAACGAAGTTATTAATTGAAAACTTCGAGTGAGTGAAGGTACTCTATTTGCTATCTTGCAAAATGTTTCTCCAAATCGTTATTTTTTTAGTTTAATTACATCACAATTACCAGGGGATATAAAATGTCATCCATACTGTAACTAAAAAAAAGTCAATGTTGTTATTGGTAACAAAGAATTTTGTCGTTTACAAATAAATAAATGCGTTTGTTGTCTGCACATATTTTGTTTTCGATTTTTAAGAAAAAGCTTTTAAGAGCTTTTAAGAACTTTAAAGAACTTTAAGCTTTTTAAGAACATTTTAGTGAAAATTAATTTTCTCACTGGCAATTTCTTAAGTTGCTCATAAATATTTTTTTATATGTTCTTTATTTCTTTATTTCTTTATTTATTTCGTGTGTGTGTGTGTGTGTGTGTGTGAAAAATGAAATAATGTCGTTTCTGTATAATTGACTGCATTTCTTTTTGTTCTTAACTCTATTTGTCTTCTATATTTTAAAACATATTGTAAAATGGTTCGGATATATTTTGGCACGAAAAAAAATATTTTCGAGTCAAATTAAATCTTATTTATGAGTGACAGCATCTTCTTATTTCGCAATGATAGTTTTTTAACTTTACAGAATTATATATTTCTATGATACATTTCTTATTTCTGATTATGGGAGGGAAAAAAATTACCACCTAAAACAATATATATATATAGTATTATATATTGCCCTAAATTAACTAAAAAAAATCAAAAGTAAAAAGTATAGGCATTTAAAATAGCTACTTTTTTTTTTTTTTTTTTTTTTTTTTTACAAGCAGTTATACAAAAATATTCATCACCGCATAATGACAAAAATTTAAAAGTCACCAAGGACGTCATAATGTCATAATGCAACGCAAAATGGTCGAGATATTACGAATGTCTTTCTATTCTACAAAAATTAGAAGGAAAAAAAAATACTGATTTTTAAAATAATGTTTCGTTAAAAATATATATAGTTTAAAATATTATGCATTTCATTTGACAATGAATATAAGGATTTCTATAACATTTTTTCTGTTTTTGTCTTGTGTTATGCACTAGTAATATTTCTATTCAGTGAAAGGCAAAGCAGCGATTAGGCGGGCAAATCCCCGCAGAGGTTATTAAGTGAAAGGAGTCGGGGAGGGGGGAAGCCTCCCAAGGGTTTAGTGAGCGGAGTGTGCAGAGGACAGAGTCCCTAATTTCAATAAAAGTTAATTTAATAAATAATTTGTAATGCGTTAATTCCTGTAAGATAATTAAAAAAAAATATTGTGGTGGTTAAATATACTAATTTTAATGAGCAAAAGGTCATCTGAAGTAATTGAATAGCATAAATTCCCATTTGGGCAATAGACTTAATATAATGTGTAGTATATATAATACATTATATATAATTTAGATTCTTATAAATGTATTGATAGGATTTTAGTTCTTTCTACGATTTCAATGGGAATCGTAAGTAACTGTTATGACGTATGCCTTCAAAAATAGAAGAAAATTTAATATAAAAGAGAGAAGAGAAGAATGAGAGAGGCAAACAGAAAGACAGAAAAGAAATAAAAGAATAGTAAATCTAAATGAAAAAAAAAAATGGTAAAAGATGATTTTTTCCTTGTTTCATTTACAATCGACTTTATATTTAGCGAGAAATATACTGGTATATGTGTCATTATATTAATGAAAAAAGGAGTAAAAAAATAAGACTTTGATTAATTCAATCGTTTTGTGTAAAATAAATGTGGACTTAAAATATTTAAGATAAAATTATGAAGATAATGCATCAAACGTAAAACTTTTTTTTTTTATTTTTTTATTTAAAGTAAATATTGTCAATAAATTCATATTATAATAAAAATAAAAACGAATAATATATTAAAATTCAATATTATTTTAAAATTCGTAACTTAAAAAAAAAAAAAAAATCACACATAAATTAATGTGTTATACAGAATAAATGTTTCAAAAAATTTCTCGAAGCATTTAAATATATATATATATATATATATATATATATATATATATATATTGTAATCCTCAAAAGTTGAAAAAAATAAACCTTATATTTCTCGATGAAAAATACTATGTTGAAATTTTTAAAGATGTAAATAAACACAGTAGCATATTTTTTTTCAACGTAAAAAGTAAAACAAATAGAAAAAATAAATGGAATAGATATGCAGTTTTCCTTTTACAAATATTCCAGATGTGTATATTTGCTTTTATTTTGTAAAATGAAATACAAAATCCCTTTATAAACAGATTACGGCGTAAACAGAAGTTACTGAGTGCTTAACTTAGATATTTTTTGAACAAGTTTTTGGGGATAAACTAAATATAATGTAAATAATATAAATATGATATTAAAGAATATATATATATGTGTGTGTGTGTGTGTGTGTGTGTGTGTGTCTTTGTATGTATGTATATACTAATTTATCATAAAAGAATTTAAGATAAATAAAAAAGTACTAATTTTCTAATTTCAATAACGGATAGAAATATTTAGTTCAGTAGAACATCTTAAGGGTAAAATTATTAAATGCTGTTGAAGAAAGAAAAGTATTTTGAAATGAATATAAGAAATATTTATAATAAATAGATTAATTATATATGTTTTATTTTTATTATAAGTAAAGCTTTTAACGTAATAAATCAATTAATTATCATAATAAAATAATCTAACACCTTTAACCCTGCATCTACCGCGTTATGAAACATACTAAAGATGCATTTGAAATATATATGTTTTAGTAAGTTAATTTTTTTTAAAGGTATTTGCAACAAAAATTATTCATATCACCTCGCCATAGTAATTAATGGGTAGTTCATGAGGTGATGCTTTAGTCTACCATTGCTACATAGAGGTCGATAAAGATATTTGAACCTTAAAAAAGTGTAGAAACCTGTTCACTTTTTTACGTTAATTATATTTTTCTAAGATTTGTGGGAGATTCTTGATGTAATATATAGCAGTGACTTTTAACCCAAGTAAAGATCATGAAAAATGCTCAGAAAAAAAAAAAAAAAAAACAGTGAGAGCGCATTGTAAAATAATTTCTGATTCAAAAACGTCTACATGCAACGTCTTATGCTTTGCAGTATTAAAGTAAGGTATATACAGGGTGATTATAATTACAGTTGCGATTTCAAAACTCTATAATTTTAAAACTTCCCATCAAAGCGATTTGATATTTTACCAGATCAATCGTGAGGCAATGAAATTTTGTTTGGCAAAAGAGAAAATATATAAAAAAATAATCTAAAAATGTGCCGTAAATTATTTGTTTCATGAAGCTCCTCTTTTTCTCTTTTCACTATGACTGTCTCCACTGTAAACCCGTATTCTTTTCTTTTTGCTAAAAAAAAAAGTAGTAAACATTTGAAGTGTATTGTTTCCTGCTATTCCATTGTGTTGCTAACACCATTCCTGTGTTTAATGAGTCCATTTAGGCATTTCCCCAGAAATTACCCTGACAGCGCCATCTATAGGAACATGTTGGAACAACTTTTTCCCTACCCAAAACAAAATTGCATTATCTCACGATCGCTCTGGTAAAATATTAAATCGCTCTGATGGGTAGTTTTATAATTATAGCGTTTTGAAATCGTAACTTTAATTATAATCACCCTGTATGTTCTATACTGAAATATGTATAACGGAGATGATTAGAGCCAGGTTCTGTTTTCAAGAAAAGCCAGATCGTAGCTAGGAAGAAAATAATGTAGAGGAACTTACATCTGAATAAACGGCACATAATCCATCTTTAATGAGTTTTATTTATATATAGTTCGAATAATTATGTCCTTTAGCACAAAATAAATTTTATTCTCCATCAATCTGTATATGCAAAGATGACACCAATGTTCCACCGCAGTTATTTAGATAGAGAGGGAGGAGGAGACCAATAAAATCACATCTTTTACAAACGGAGTCAAAAAGCGAAGTCTATATGAGATCTGACACTCTCAGAGTCCAAAAAGTGCTAACCGAAATGTTGGCATCGTTAAAATTCAGCCAAAAGAATGCCAAGCTATTTCTTTGTCTTTACAATATTTTAATACAAAATTTTTGAATCTAAATTGTCGTTACTAAAATCAGATCAACTTGGCATTAAAAAACTGAGCCAGGTGTCAATCAAAGCAACGGACAAAAACGTTTTTCAGATGCGCGCCATGCAGACGAGATACATCCATTAAAAATCTATTTTTAGAAGAATAATGATCTGCACGAAAAGTAATAATAGCTTTTAATGTAAACACAAGCATTATAAATATTAACTGAAATGACTATTTTTTTTTTATTAATACATACATATGCTAGAAATAAGCTGGTAACGAATTTTGAAATACATTCTCAAAATAAATAATTATAGCTAAAATGATTTAATTTTTTCGGGGAAGAAGTATAAACAAAATTACTTTTCAAAAAACCCGATATAAAAATTGCTTTATTTTATTCAGAGAACAATGTGCTTGTAACTATTGAAGGACAAAAAACGCTATTTAATGAAATATTTTTGATTTGAAAAGTAAACGGAAAATTCTATATAATTCATTAATTGAATTACATAAATTTAAAAAGATTTTTTTTATTACATATATTAATCTCTCTTTTTTGTTATTTATAAAATTTGAATAAATTAATAAACTTTTAAAGAACACATGTGTGAACACTCACACAATATGTATTTGACTTTTCTCCCCCCCATATATTTGATTTTATATGGATTATAAACTATTAGTACTTTAATGTACCCACTGGTAGATAAAGGGTTAAGATATTATTCGAATACATATTTCACTCATTCTATGATTATTCTTTGATTAATTATGCGTTATTGCATTATAATGATTAGAAAATCATGATAAAGAAATCATGATAATCAGTTTCATTATCTTAAATACGACAGAGAGTTAAATATTTCCAAATTTAATTTACACTGCTCGACAATGAAAATGCAACACCAAGAAGGAATGATAATAACGGAATGACATTTGTTGGACTCATACATTATAGTAGGAAGAACAATTGATTAAAATTTCAGGAAATTTGAAGTACTGAGAAAACAGTACATAAAGAAGCGACCTCTGTGAGCAATAACAGCACATATCTGCCAAGGCATTGAATCGAACAGCGATTGGATGACATGTACGGGTAGAGCACTTCATGAAGCTTCAACACGATGCCACAATTCATCGATCAAAGTTATTGGTGAGTGGTGGGGTGCCAGTCGCTTTTCAATGATTAAACAGTCATTTTCATTGGTGCGAGATCAGGAAAACGCGCTCGCCAGAGCAACAGTCGAACACATTCTGTATCAAAGAACGTCCGGACAATACAAAAAACTTGCGGTCGTGCATTATGTTGCTTAAATTTTGCGCAACGGAGGCTTCGAATACAGGGCAAAGGGGTGGGCTCATCAGAAATTTAATGGCCGCTGTTCAGTGTGCCAGGAATACGAACATGAAGTAATCGAGACGTGTATCCAATGGGAACCCATAATATCATTGCAAATGGTGGACAGTATGATGATGTCGAATCCAAGCTGGCAATGTGCATTATTCATAATGCCGTTAAATACGGATAAGGCAATCTTGATGCTGTAAACAGGATTGTGATTTGTCTAAAAAGTTACTTCATGCCATTCCTGTGTCCAGGTTCATCGTTGATCACACATTAATGGCGCCCATATCAGTGATGCAGTTTTGAGGGTAATCAGAATTCTGGTAGCCGCATGCTGAGTTACCATGTTCTACCATGGCATGTTCTACCATTGGATACACGTTTCGGTCACCTCTTTTTTTCATTCCCGCCACTCTGAATACCAGCCATTACATTTCTGACGAGTTAAGGACCATAGCTGTGCCCTATGTTCAATGCCTCCGAAGCGCATGATTTTAGCAGTACACTGTACGACCGCAAGTTGTCCATATTGTCTGGACCTTCATATATGCCGAATGTGTTCGATTGTTGCTCTGGCCAGCGCGTTCTTCTGATCTCGCACCAATGAAAATGACTGTTTAATCGTTGCAAAGGGACTGGCCTCCACCACTCACCAGTTACTTCGATCGATGAATTGTGGCATCGTGTTAAAACTTCATGAAGTGCTCTACCCGTACATGTCATCCAATCGCTGTTTCATTCAATGCCTAGGCAGATATGTGCTGTTATTGCTCACAGAGGTCGCTGCTTTATGTACTGTTTTCTCAGTACATATTACTCCAAAATTCCTGAAATTTTAAACAATTGTTCTTTCTACTATAATGTATGAGTCCAAAAAATTTCATTCCGTTATTATCATTCCTTCTTGGTGTTGCATTTTCAATGTCGAGCAGTGTATTTATGCAGATATATTGAATAAAAACTTGAAATATTTTAGTTTTAACAAAAATTCAATCTATTTGGGTCAGTGCAAATCAAAAAAAAAAAAAATGTTTCTTCTCGACCAGACGGGGGGAATGATTTGTCATGGTAACGAATGCCTGCAGAATTTCATAGCGTTCGCTGACGATGACGCGAGTTCCATGATTTTTGTTCACCTAAAATTGCTCAACGCGCCTAAAGAAGTTTTCACTTCAAAAATAAATTACCTCTGCGTTTTGATATGCAAAATGTAAAACGCAAAGTGTAAATAATAATAATAATAATAATGATAATAAATGAAAATAAAAAGCAAATGTGCTTTAAAAAGAGATAAATTGCTACTCATTCTAAAGATATGTTTATAGTACAATTTTTTATTCATCGTGTCTTATTTTAAGTTCTGTTGTTACTTTATGGATGCAAATTTCTTATGTCTAAAACATACTTTTATTTTATTGATTATTCATATATACAAGGCAATTTACTACCGGTGCGACGAATTCATTGGAGTTGTAGAGAACACAAAGATGATTCATAATCACATAGCAAAGCAGAGTCGGAAGTGTAATCCTAACGAGACATGGTGTTATTAGGCGTTGTATAATTGTTTGCAAACTCATAAATTATTTCAAGCTTTTGGGTATTTAAATGTCATTTCAAGATCAACATATATTCATAGTTTTCATCGTAACACTTCTTGCGAGTGGCTAATCACAGTTTTCCTGTGATAGCCCCTAACCCCTTAACTGTAGGGTGCCTTGGTAGAAATAGGGATGGCATAAAAGGTGATTAACTGTGATTGGCAGAAGCTTCTAGTTTACCAAATCCATAAGAAAAAATATCGCGTTCACATCAAAAATTAAGTATATATTTTTAATGACGGTAAATTTTACTTTTTAAATTCATGTTTTTTGGATAGTAAAAGAAATTATTTATTATTAGAGTAAGTTATTTTGAGGAATTATTTATTACGTTTATCAACGTTTTTATTAGAGTGAAAAATCGGATATACTTCGAAAAAAAGGGCAGTATTCTTAATTACGGTAATTTTTACTTTTAAATGTTTGTTTTTGGAATGCAAAATAAATCATTTATTTTAGAGTAGGATATTTTTATGGATGCATATAAATTATTACTGATATCAACATCTATTTTGCAGGGAAGCATGATTAAGCTTACATTTCATAACATATACTTTTATATTTCTTTTATTTTGTAACATTTTCATTAAAAATAATCATAATGTATTAATCAGGAAGCTGCTTGTATTTAAAGATGTATTGTTTTACAATTATTATCTTTAAATATTATTGTAACTAAAAAAAAAAAAAAATGTTTAGACCAAACGATAATATCAATCTCATCAGGCGAAATCTGTCAATAAAATGTTTTGAATTTTTGTCACTTGTTATGGGTTTGTGTGAGGGTTTGTATTAAAAGCGTTAAACTGGAATTAAAGTCATTTTTGACAATTCACATAATATTTGTAGAGATAAATTATTGCTATCAGTATTACCATTCCCATGCAGTCATCAGGAGGAAAATACTATGCACGAAAATGAAGAGCAACTATGGAGTAATGCCAACTTCTCGTAATCACTATGTATCGGCAGAACTCTACTTACACGGCTGTGGCGTTATTTAAGCATTTGTATGTCGTCACCCTCTATGTCAAAGCACCCTACTTCACACTTGTGTACGTAAAATCCAGCGGATTTGACTTCCCTCAATTTATTTAACACACAATGACAAACCTATATCTTCATGGTAACTCTCTCATTTTACTGTCTTCTGTATATTTTCCCCTTTTTTTTCCTATTATATTTATAAAAGTAAAGAAGTCGTATAAGACAGATGGGCTAAACAGGGTCTTACAATACGATATTATACATTGCAATTTTGATGTTGAATATAATGCAATCAAGCGAACGTACCAAAAAGAATCTAACAAGTTAAAATAACATTATGAACTAAAAGTGGACAGCCATCGACTGGCCATGGCAAAAAACACGAAAAGGCATCAGCTTCGGGCATGGCCTGGTGTCACTGTCACTGTTCTATATCTAGAGCTTATTTCAAAAGCATCTATGAAAATAATTAATGACATTATAAATGACCGAAATAATTAGATTTAACTGTAGGATAATTGTGGGTGCAAAAATACTTCGTAAATGCTAGCACATAAAGAATTAATGAAAAATTTAGTTGAAAAGGAACGATAAAGTCATAGAAAAGAAATAATTTTAATAATCAAGCTTTTTATGACAGGTGTTTAGAAGAGCAGCCACAGAATATGATAAAATATCCACAACGACATCTATGGAAGTACACAAACAAGCAGACAATAAATGGTAAATGGTAAATGGCTTGTGAATTGTTAATTTTATTATCATGGGTTGCCTTTATTTTGTGTTATTTATTCATATAGAAAAAAAATATATATATTTCTTTTATAAAAGTATTTTTTTTTAATTATCTGGATATATTTTCTGCCTTTTTTAGGGGAGGAGGATATTAAACACACAATGCTTATTGAAACGCTAGAAATATATTTTTTCAATATTCTAAAGAATTTGTTTATTTTAGATCCCTAGATATTTTGTTATTACATCAATTAATTAACATGGTGCAGTGTTCTTAAATATTAAAAATACTTGTATCGTCAATATTGATAAAATACGCCACACTTACTAATTTTTTAATTAAATTTTCTTTTATATTCATATATTTTTACATCACATTTTAAAGAAACAAACACAAAGCAGCTTTAGAAAAGAATACACTTTACAGGTTTCTTACAAAATATCTATGATGCATCACTGTATTATTTTAGCATGGTTGCTGATAAATTAATATATAAATTACACACTTTAAATATTTACAAATCTAAAGGCTTCTTTTTTTTTCTCTGAAACCTTAAGAATTCTGTTTTGATAACCTGTTTTTATGAAAAGTTATTTCTTAAAAGATTTTTGTCTAAATATGGAACTTATCCGTGTATAAAAAATATTTATATTTTAAAGGAAATTTAATCAAAAATGTTGATAAATTAAAAATTTGTCAATTATAAAATGCGTTGAAGTATAACAAATTAGATTTATGTAATAAAATAAAAAATAAATTTCGTGAATATTGGTCCTTATTTTGTATCACCAGTTTCCAAAAAATAATCTGTAAATTGAAATTAATAAAAATTAATTTCTATTTTCATTTATTTTCATTTCTATTTATTTCAATTCAATTATCGCAATCCTAACATTACAATTTAAAATTTTATTTTATTTTTATTTTTTCCCTTGGAAATCTGAACAAATTGTTTTGATTTGTGCTTCTAAATTTATGATAATCTTTTAAATCAAATTTAATATTTTTTCGTAAATCATAGAAAAATTAAAATTAAGATAAAGTTCGTGTAATTATCTCAGAATAGAATACTCTTTCTAATCAAATAAATATTTAATGGTGCATATCTGATAAGTTCTGATAGTCTGTTTGAGAATGATGTCGATGGCACCGCTACAATACTTGCCTTCCCAGTGAATACGAAATCGTACGAGCAGTATTACAGGCGTTGATGGCAGCAGATACCAGATTATGCTGTCAGTTGTCCCCATCGAGCAGATATACTAGTAGAGTACGGATTCCCTATAATGTCTATGAAGAAAAATTCCCAGAACATCACTGCGGTTTTGCGCCTTCTTTTGGCGATAATCGCATTCTTGGTAAATGGTTCTTGGGATTTTGCATGCTTTAAATGGCTTGTTCCTCTTACAACCAAAACTCCAAAGAAAAGTCAAACACAATAGCTTTCAATCAGTAACAAGGATTAGATTACTTGCTTCTCATTTCAGCTAGTATAGGTTGTGGTTTGTGTTTAATTTATTCCCAATCAAAATATATAACAACGATGGTGGAAACAAGAAAAATTCCCAGAACATCACTGCGGTTTTGCGCCTTCTTTTGGTGATAATCACTTTCTTGGTAAATGGTTCTTGGGATTTTGCATACTTTAAATGGTTTGTTCCTCTTACCACCAAAACTCCAAAGAAAAGTCAAACACAACAGCTTTCAATCAATAACAAGGATTAGATTACTTGCTTTTCATTTCAGCTAGTATAGGTTGTGGTTTGTGTTTAATTTATCCCCAATCAAAATATATAACAACGATGATGGAAACAAGAAAAATTCCCTGAACATCACTGCGGTTTTGCGCCTTCTTTTGGCGATAATCGCTTTCTTGGTAAATGGTTCTTGGGATTTTGCATACTTTAAATGATTTGTTCCTCTTACCACCAAAACTCCAAAGAAAAGTCAAACACAACAGCTTTCAATCAATAACAAGGATTCGATTACTTGCTTTTCATTTCAGCTAGTATAGGTTGTGGTTTGTGTTTAATTTATCCCCAAACAAAATATATAACAACGATGGTGGAAACTTGCTTTGGTGGAAGTTTAATGTCTGTTTGGCGAAGGAAATGGTGGAATGGTCGGAATGTGATCTTCGGAAGCAAAAAGGTTACTAGTCCGGGGGTCTACTCTAATATCTCGCCGATGGTTGTCGCCGTGTAAAGCTGCGGGGTGTGACAGGCATTATGCTGTGAGAATTTCAAAGTGTTTGTTGCTGCTGTCTAACGTCCCAAATATAAGTTGATTAAACCGCTTATTTGCACATCCAGGGTCACCAATTGTAGGCGTGCGTGGAGGAAAATGGATTTGATCCTAGGACCTCAGGAATAGACATCAAATAAAATATTTTTTTGTAAAAAGAAAGGAAATGACAATCTTGCACAAGTGTTTATAATATTTTGAAGTTAATGTGTAATACACTTTTAATATGTACTCAAAAATATTAACTTTCACAAGAGGTCAATAAATATATGTACTTTACAGAAATATTAAACAAAAATTACGGCGTCTTCCCCCGATCTATCATATCACTTTCATTGAATAACTTAGTAAAATTTCCTCTTATTAATCAGTTGTACACTTCGTCCATCTTGGATGCATATTTCTGAAAGTAATTAGGTTTTCTATGGAATAACTAAATTATATGCTTTAAAGGTAACAATATAATGATTTTTATATGTGAAAAAGGAGATATACTTACACCGCATATTGAAATCTTCGTGATAAAATATCCACTAAGTCTACAGAACCGGAATAAAACATGAATGAAAAATATTTTCCTCCCCAAAATTACTGCATATTTCAAAGTGAATTAAGTAATATCGCACATTATTACAATTTATTATATTGTATACATATATTTGAATGTTATATTTTTTGGAGTAAAGTAAAGTAAGTTTTTCTTATATTAAAAGTTTTACACAAGCACATATATGTGCATATAAATCTACATATAAGTACACATATATGTAGTATACCGAGTGTCGAATAAATGCATGGTCAATTGAAGAGTTTGCTTCTAAATGACGTTAAGTCATTTTTTTCAATTATTGAAAAAACGTGATTTTGTTATGTAAGATTTGTTATTGAATTTAAATAAAATATATTTTTCCCAGTAATATATGGATAATAATAACACTAAATTATATGGTTAAAAAAATCCTGAAAGTATAGTTATTTAGAAATTAAAAAAGAAAAAAAATACTTAAACCCTCTTGGAACAAATCTACGACATACGCCATTTTGACACAAACAAATAACGAAATAAAATGACTTACTTCCATTTGAAAGTAATAAAAGTTTTTTTTTTTCATGTAAATACAGCATAAATTTTAACTAGACAACTTTGGAAAGTAGTTAGTTACTAAAAAGCTTCATTTACTATTTCTATTTCTCCATATTTATCATTATTTTCACCCATGTTAGCGTTAGCAATTGTTATTTGGAAGATTATTCATAAAAATAAAAACAGTCGTGCAATTCGTTTATTCCCAAAGCTTCATCAAATTTCAAAACATTTCATTGTTTTTTTCTTGTTTCATATATATATTTTTTTTTCTCATAATGCGTGCACGAGATAATGTTTTCTTTCGTTTCAGGATCTTTTGACGGCAAAACGAACCGCAGTACTATGGCTTGATTCCCACATCTCACTTAGTAATTTCAGTCCTTTTGACTCTGAAATCAAGAAACCTTGTATGGTTTTCAGACGATAATGTGCAAAATTTTTCCAATATAAAATATTCCACTGCTTCCTTATACTCGTAAACATTTCCAACCTTAGAGAAATGTTCAAAATATCCATTAAGGAGTAAAATTGTATCCACTTTCTTTAAGCTAGTCTCCACTCAGCCAAATGTTCTGTCTACTGATAAGTATGAGTGACCACGCACTGGTAAATAGTTTGTGAAGGTGAGGTCCCTTGAGCAGCCACTGTGAAAGCATTCCTAACATGGTATAATTTTTATTTGTGTGGTAATTCCTGATTTTGCATCAGGTCAAAACATATTGTAATTTCATCTTCTCTTAGAAGCTTTTCCCCTAAAAGTGATTTTTATTATTATTATTATTTATTATTATTATTATTATTATTTTTTTTTTTTTTTTTTGCTCCAGTGTTTATAAATCAAAAATTCGGTTAACAGAGTCTTTTCTTTTTTATGTACATTTTTCTGAATTCATTTGTATTTTTTTCCTAATACAGTAGGAATAAATGTAATTTTTCGGGGTTCCAAAACCAAGATTAAAATCTTTTACAAACATATTATAATAAAGGTTATAAGTATATTCCTCCTTTATATTTTTCTATGGGAAAAAGAAAAACTATCTCAATTTAACAATCTACAACAACATTCTTTTCCTTACTTTTGACTTTTCACCCAAGGCCAGACAAATCATGTGATCTCAAGGCACGCTACAATTGGTTAAACTTGACTTAATTCTTTTTGGCACAAAACTTACTTGTGACTTAATTCTTTTCGGAAAAGACACAGATTTCACTTTAAGTTTTCATTATAACTAAACTTCGTTTGGAACTTCTACTTATTTAAAATACATTGTTAGAAGTGTGATGCGCCCTTTTGCAGCGAAAAGTCAATTTCTGAAATTTTTGACTTAACGCCTTTTGGAAACAAGCTGTTCAGTTTTGAACGTAAAAAATAAAGACACGGTTTATAAGGCTCTGCTACCTGCATTGTTATTAGAAAAGTAATAAATTTTGAAAAATACATTTTCTAGAAATTACTCACAAATTTCGCCACAAGATGGCGCTTACAACTTTGCACCCAAATAACTCGCCTTTCATTGCACTTTTCACTCTACACATTAACTCTTTTTTTTTTTTTTTTCACTGCAAGCTCTTTTTTTACCATATAGTGCAGGTAACGCAGGCCAGAATTTGACGAGTAGGGAAAAAAAAAAGAAAAAAAATCGTTTAGTTTTGAAATTTGGCACGGTCATAGCCAAGAGTATCCTGGACAACATACTAAAAGTCCCCTCCCGTGGGGGATGAGCGGGGAGCAGGGGGATTTTAAAAGGGTGCACTTTTAAATTTCTAATTAACTATCTTGAAATCTAGAGTATTTAGAGAAAAAATCTAAATTACAAAATTAATCTAACAAGGAAACATTCAAAAGGTGTCGTATTAAAAAAATATTGAAAAATATATATTTGATTCTACTCTTCATAAAACACCAGGAAGTAAAAAAAAATATCGGCTGAAATCAATTACAGCGACCACAAAAAATGATCAAAATTAAGGATATTTGGCGATATCACACTGTTAGGCGATTGATTTTGAGTACTTGGAGGAGAAGCAAAACGCAGTTCTGTTCATACATGGCAATCTCGGTGTTAGAGAAATTATCGCCTAACAGCTATAAATCGCCAAAAATACTTAATTTTGATATATTTTTGTGGTCGCTGTAATTCATTTCAGCCGATAACTTTTTCCCCTTTCTGGTGTTTTATGAAGAGTAGAATCATATATATTTTTTTTCAATATTTTTTCAAGACGACACCTTTTGAATGTTTCCTTGTAATTAAAATGTCCTATAAAAATGTCTATTTCTTTTTTCCTTTTATGATCAATAGTTTAGAAAATATAGGGAAATGAAATATCACTTTTTTTTAAAATGCTTTTTTGCAATAGTAAAATTAACTAAAACTAATTAAAAGGGTTGTGGTAAAATATTTTCTACTTATGTAATAATTGTGTACAAAGGGGCTACTTTAAGATAATCTAGCAAGATTTTTTTTTTTTTATGTTTTTAGGCAAGTAGATGCAAATGGCATTTTGAATACCAATTCTGGTAACGAAGACAAAAAATTGACAGACAGTAAAACTAAAACGCAGTGGTTAGAGAATCGGCAGCCGGGTCTCTATTATATTCCCGGGAGTTCTGACTGTTGCGCAGTATGATTACTGGGTGATTTATTATTCATCTGCCGTTAAAGTAAACGACTCTTATCAATACGTGCTTTTGATAATTGATATTGCCGCTTTAACTCGTATTTATTTGTACGTTTTATATTTTAACTTTCTCTCTTGATTTTTCTCGGTTGATACTTGTTTCATTATTCAGTTTTATTTTTTCTTATATTTTTTGCATCTTTATGTTGTCTTACGTTAAATAAGTTAATATAATTAAGCTAAATATGCTAAATAATTCTCTCAAATTTCTCCAGGTATTTATGAGATCTTATTTTACTCCACATCCACAATGCAAATTAAAAATAAAAATTCAAGAAAACTGATAATGCATATGTTTGAAATATACGTATATAAAATGGGGAAGGGAGCATTTTACATTACACAAAAAACATCACATTTCTAACTTATTATTATACTTGGATTTTAAAAATTAAATATATGTATTTTTTAAAAAATTTAATTAATCAGTATAGTAAAGAGAATTTAATTTTTGAACTTTGCAAGATTTCTCGAAAGATTACTCTAATATGTTATTATATTCTCATTTTTAAAAATTTAATATATTAAAAAAAAATTTAATTTAATCAGTATAGAAAAAAAATTATTTTTTCAACTTTCCGTGGTTTCTCCAAAGATCATTCTAATTTATTATTAAATTTGGATTTCTAGAAACTAAACATAATCTTCAATGTAATTAATATAGTACAAGAAGTTTAATTTTTAAACTTTGCATGATTCCTCAAAAGATTTTTCCTAATACATTATATTTAGATTATTAAAAACTAAATATATTTTTAAAGACTTTCATTTAATCAGTATAGTACGACAAATTTAATTTTTCAATTTTGCATGATTTCTTGAAAAATTATTTAAATATATTATTAAATTTTGATTTTTAATATTTAAATATATTTTTAAAAATTTTATTTTAATCAGTATATTAAAAAAAAAAAAAAAAAAAAAAAAAAATAAGTAAATATTTTTTTAACTTTGCATGGTTTCTTCATAGATTATATAAATTTATTATTATATTTGGATTTTTTAGAAACTAAATATATTTTTACAACTTTAATTTAATCAATATAGTACAAGAAATTTATTTTTTAAACTTTACATGATTTCTCGAAAGATTATTCTAATATTTTATTATGTTTTGATTTTTAAAAACTAAATATATATATTTTTAATTTAATTTAATCAGTATAGAACAAAAAAGTTATTTTTTCAACTTTGTATGATCTCTCCGGTGATTATTCTAATATATTATATTTAAATTTTTAAAAACTAAATGTATAATAATAATAATTCAATCAGTATAGTACAAGAATTTGAATTTTTCAACTTTGCATGGTTTCTCCAAAGTAGTTTCCATTATTATATTAGGATTTTTAAAAACTAAATTATTAAAAAAAAAAAGTTTAATTTAGTCAGTATAGTATAAGAAATTTCATTTTTAAAATTAAAAGTTTTAGAAAATCTCTAGGTGGTTTCAAATCATTTCGAAAGATGGCAGCACCAGCTGGATTGATTACAAAGTTGACTGGTTGTAAAACAGCTACTGGTGTTATTTACTCGTTTGCTTGTTTGTTAATTGTTAAAATATACATCAGAGTTATATCCTTAACTGACACTATTTACTGTTTACTTTTATGTATTTATCTGTTAGGAATAAGAATCATTCAAAAAATATTCATTCTCTGTGTCACCTGGCACTTCAGCTACAGATCAAGTATGCCATATCCGGAAGTTCTAATAAGCAAACGCAGAAGATTGCCGAGTCTATAATACTTACCCGACTGCCGGTTCTCTAACCACGGCCAAAATAAAATAGTGTAATTTTGAAATTTGGCACATTCATAGCCTAGAGTACCCTGAACAGCATACTAAAACTCCCCTCCCATGGAAGGTGAGCTTGGGGCATTTAAAGGGCCACTTTTTAGTTTTTATTAAATATCTTAAAACTGTTGAATTTAGAGATAAAACTGAATGACAAAGTAATCTATGTGAAATTTCTCATAAAATTGTCCATTACTTTTCTTTGCATGATCAATGGTTTTATATAGGAGGATAAAATATCACACTTTCTTGAAAAATGCTTTTTTGCAATAGTAAAATCATCTAAAGTATGTAATTAAAAAGGTTTAGGTCAAATATTTTTTACTTATGTAAACATTATGTACAAAGTCACTACGTAAAGGTAATGTAATAAGTTTTTAAATGTTTTTAATAATTTTGAGGCAAGTATGGAAAAAGCACCTGCAATAATACTTGAGCCAAGCGGGTGCCTTTGAAAATTACGATTTCGAAAATGAGCGAATAATAGCAAAAGATGAAGCCTAAGAACAATAAATAAAAATAAAAGATGTGTGTTCAGTATGTATTATGTATTATGCAGATAAACGGAAGCTATTTATATTCTAAGAAAAAATAAATAGGAAAGCAAATATTTAAACTAAAAATTTTTTCATAATATTTTAATGCATACTCGTACAATGCAGTTTTCCTAAGTTTTATAATATTATAATTGTAATATAAATATTGTGTGTATTTTGTATTAAAAAAAAAAAAAAAAAAAAAAAAAAACAGAAAAAAAGGAAAGAGTTTAATTTTGTGATTGTACAATCCCCCCCCCCTCCTATTTCTCAATGTTTGTAAAATATATAAGAATAACTTCAAACTCCCACTTTCGATGCTTCTCAGCACACACACACACCTTCCTCAGAGGGCCGGGAGCTTTTAGTTTGCTGTTCAGAACATTTACCGCTATGACTTTACCAATTTTGTAAAACTATACATTTTTTTTTCCCTTGCCCACTAACCTAAAATGTATCAAGTTAAAAGAGTAGAAAGACCATAGAACATTTACTATACCATTCTTACATAGACCTCTTTCATACACAGTTTTTGCATAGATAGTAAATATTTAATTTGATATATTTAAATTATGTAAAGGTCTTTAATGATTTTACTATTGCATAACAGAACTTTTTTAAATGCAATTTCTCATTTGCCTATATTTTTTTTAATTATTGGTCATTCAAAGAAAATGTGGTGGCTATTTTTTGTAGCAAATATAAAATAGGTTAATTTTTAATTTTAGTTTTATCCACTAAATTCCATAGTTTCAGGATATTTAAGAAAAGTGAAGAAGTCCCTTTTAAATGACCTTCGCGAGCGGAAATTTTTAGTACATTATTTAGGATACGTTAGTACGTTGTTAAGGGTACCTATCCGTATACCAATTTTTAAAACTATACGATTTTTTCTTTCCATTTGTCAATATTTAGTGTTCGTCGTCTGGATTGATACTCAAAATGCACATACTTGCCTGAAAAATATTTAAAACATACAACATTTGCTATATCATCCTTAAATAACCCTTTTTCATATATACATATATTTGGCTATATAAATGTATATTCCATATAAGTAGAAAATATTCAATCAACCATTTTAATTACGCACGGTAGTTGATTTCATTATTGCAAAAAAGCACTTTTCAAGAATATGTGATATTTCATTCGTCTACATTTTCTAAACTGTTGATCATATATAAGAAAAGTAACACTTTTTTGCAGCAAATTTCCCGTAATATTGCAAATGAGTTTTTTTCTTTAGGCCGAATAGTTTTTAAAATATTTCTGAAATGTACTTAAAAGAAAAAGAAAGAAAAAAAATTAAATGCTCCCTCCAAGCCTCCCATTTACCCCCCACTTGCGGGCACATTTAATGTGATTTTTTGCACTATTATTCCTAAATTTGTGCCCATTTTTAAACTTGTATGATTTTATTTTATTTTAATTTCTGTTCGTTCATGTTTGGTCTTCGTTAACTGAATTGATACTCAAAACGTCATTTTCCCCTACTTGCCTCAAAGTTATTAAAAACATAAAAAAAACTTGCTGTATTGCATTTACGTAGCCCCTTCGTACGTAATTTTTACATAAGGAAACATTTGATCCGAATCCTTTTAATTATACATTTTAGTTTATTTTAATATTGTAAAAAAAACATTTTTCAAGAAAATGGGATATTCAGTCCCCTATATTTTCTAAACTATTGTTCATATAAAGAAAACGTAACGGACATTTTTCGTGTAAAAAAATTCACATAGATTAATTATATATATATATATATATATATATATATATATATATTCTGTAAATCCTATAATTCTCAAAACATTTAGTAAAAACTAAAAAGTGCCCCCTTGAAAAGCCCCTCTGCACCCCGCTCACCACCCACGGATAGAAACTTTTAGTATGTTGTTAAGAACACCATCGACTATATCTGTACCCATTTTCAAAACTACACGATTTTTTTTTCTGTCTGTCAATTTTTGGTCTTCGTTATCTGAATTGGTACTCAAAACGCCATTTGCCCCTACTTGCCTCAAAGTTATTAAAAACATTAAAAAACTTGCTGTATTGTATTTACGTAGCCCCTTCGTACGTAATTTTTACATAAAGAAACATTTGACCCGAATCCTTTTAATTATACAGTTTAGTTTATTTTAATATTGTAAAAAAACATTTTTCAAGAAAATGGGATATTCAGTCCCCTATATTTTCTAAACTATTGTTCATATAAAGAAAACGTAACGGACATTTTTCGTGTAAAAAAATTCACATAGATTAATTATATATATATATATATATATATATTCTGTAAATCCTATAATTCTCAAAACATTTAGTAAAAACTAAAAAGTGCCCCCTTGAAAAGCCCCTCTGCACCCCGCTCACCACCTACGGATAGAAACTTTTAGTATGTTGTTAAGAACACTATCGACTATATCTGTACCCATTTTCAAAACTACACGATTTTTTTTCTGTCTGTCAATTTTTGGTCTTCGTTATCTGAATTGGTACTCAAAACGCCATTTGCCCCTACTTGCCTCAAAGTTATTAAAAACATTAAAAAAATCCTTTCATATTATCTTTAGGTAGCCCATAATACATACTTAGATAATTACAATAGATAATTTCTATTATAAAAAATAGTAAATTTATTTAACTTTAAAATCAACATATTATATTCATAAGCAATATCTATAGATTTAAAAGTATATCTGCGGTTTTTTCAATCTGAGAAAAAATGCATAAAATACGAGGATCCCCTTTTCCTTTATAGAATGGTGCTTTTTTTATTAGCATTCACGTAACTTTTATTATTATTATTATTATTACTTTTTTTTCCGTAAACTAAACAGTAAATCCGATTTCCAGAAATATGCAGATGGAACAAATCTTACTGAATCATAGCGAAGACTCTATCAGAGAAAACGGGGCGAGAAATGAGCAGGGTAAGGCATATTTTGTTTATCTGCAATGCGGAAAGTTTATTTTGAAATAATTCTTAGGTCGAAAAGCAATTTCTTTACGTTTTATAACACATAATATATTCAAAAATAATTCTTTCCAAAGTTAACTTACACATATAGGCCCTAGTGTGTGTGCATATGCTCATGATATCAGGCCTCACAGCTTTCATAAAATTTTACGCTCTATTTATTATATTGCAACCATTTTTTTTTTTAAATAGTGCTTTTTTACATAATGTATACACATGTTTTAGCATTAAAACATTCAAGAAAATTTTCTTATTGATGACAGTGGGGACAATACAAAAGAATTTGAATAAAATTTCAGGAACGTTGCGAGGCCTGTGATATACATGCATTTCAATGCCTAAATTTTAATTACGTTATTTAAAGTTAGTACACTATAAGGTATTTCTTTAAATTTGTATCAAGAGTATATGCAAATTTACAATAGGTTTCTGTTAAAAATAAATAATTTCACGATAAATTAATATTAAAAAAAATAATTATTATTTACAGTGAATTTCTGTTTTAATTTGCATTGAATTATATTATAATTTGATATAATAAATAAAATTATACTTTTAAAAAAATTAAAGGACATTCTTTTATTGAAATGTGAACTAAAAAGCACAAAATATCTATTTTTATAGTATTAAAATGCAGGGTAAGAAAAAACTGTGTGAGTGACACACCGTATTACAGGGTGATTATAAAATAATTTAGAATTAAACAAAAACCATTTTTAAAAAAATCTGCTCTGACTGGGCTCGAACGTTAGACTTTTAGGTTCGTAGCCCTGAGCTTTACCTCACAGCCACAGCGTTCACGTAGGGAAAGTTATTTTTTCCAATTTAGATTTTTTGTTTGCCCCCAGAGCGGTTACAAACATACATACAAATATACATACAGATGAAGCTAATAAAAGCGTGTGAAAAAAGAAATGTTTCTTTTAAAAAAAAATAATGTAGTAGAGATCACTAATAAACATAATTTGTTTCATAGTGACAACAATCAGACATGAATAATTAAAAGAATTCAACCAAATTGATTCGAAGTTTATTTAGTAATAGTAATGAATTATACAACTTAACGAAGGTACGTCTTTCTCGTTTCTTAAAGCATGCTTCTACTCTTAAAATTTACTTCGATCTCTCAAAAACATTCTCTCTGTCAATACGGAGCCAGACACGTCACGTGACTTCTATTGTCGCATTTGGCTTAGGGAAAAGCATCCGTTCCGTGCGAGAAATGAAAAAGAAATTTCTCGAAAATTGCGTGGAAAATACATAATGTAATGGAAAAAAGTTTTTATTTCATAAGAAAATAAAAGAGGTTTAAAGTTGGTTTGTTGGTTGATTGGGTTTAACATCGCTCTAGTACTGCACAATGGATAATTAAAGTAGGTTTAAGAATTGAAAACGAATTGATGAATTTGGAATTATTGGAATATTTGGAGAATTATTTAATAAAGAATTAATTATCGCGCGAAGCAATTGGTTAAAGGGAGGCAGAATAATTTAGATTTCGAGAATGAAGATCTAATACAATTTTCAGTTGTATTTCTTATCTAAATTAGATTCTTTGACATATACTTTTGCTTTCCACTGTAATTTTACATTAGACAAACAAATAATTTACAGAATTTGTTTTTGTGTCATAATATTTGACAGTGTAGGAAATAATTACTATTAATAGATACAATATACACGTTTTCATGACGTAATTTAAGGTGTATCAGAACGTATAATAGTACACGTTTATTATGTAATTTTAAAGCATATGCAAAGAGTCTTGAAAATATCTGAAAATAACATAAAGGGATGGAACGAAATGAGCATTGTCCTTGTAAGCCTTTAGCATTTAAGAATGGAAAAATATCGTGCTGTGAGAAAAGAAGTCTCTGATGACATTAATAAGCGAAAAACCTTTACTGGAAGAACTCTTACTTCTTCGTTAGGATTTCAAGCATAATTTATCGTTATAGGAACTCAGCTTTCAAGAACATATATTTAATATATGATGCTGCAGATCAAAGTAAGCAGGCTGCTTAAAACATAATGTTACTTCCGGGATTGCAAATGCAGATTTGCAACACAATTGAATATTTTCAGTAATCACCGGTAAAGTGAGATAAACTTGGATTGTTTTAAGGACAATGAATAATCATAATTTAGCAAAAATTAGTTTACCTGAAGAAGCAGTATTACACACATTAGAGAATAATCTTTTTTATCTAAGAGCAACTAGTTATTCGTTCGGTGTGAATGAACCAACTTTGCCGAGGACATTAAATAATGATAAAATTTACAGGATGTGTAATAATTAAAAAACTCATATGTATTATTTTCACATCCAGTTTGTCTAATAATATCCACAGCAGATTTCAGGAAAACTCATTTTTCAAAGGAGACGATTTATTTACGAACCAACTATTTTATGAACTATTTTTTCACAGTAGGGTATATTTATCACCCATAATAGCATACCCCTCATTGCGTCAAATGATAATAACCATGGCGCAGGAATACAGGCCTATTTAAATAAAGCAGTTCCTTCTGAAAGTGCACTTGTAAATTTCCCGATTTTTTTTTTTTTTTTTTTTTTTTTTTTTTTTTTTAAGTTTTGTACATAACTTTAATTCAAGCTGATGAAAATCCCGTCTTCTTCATTATAGACATAAAATCATACTTGCAAAGAAGTTTTAAAGAAATGCTTTTATTTCAAAATGTGCTAAAATCTGAAATTCGGCGGATGAGGAAAATATACCTATAGGCAAAGGACTTCAGCTTAATGAGATAAGAGGAAGTGATTTAAAAATCTGTAAATAATTTTTGAATTGAAGTTAGGGGTCCAGGCTTCGTCTTATATTAGTTATATCTTAATCATGTATTGTTGTGTGAATTATATATGGGTTCAGAATTTCAGCTCATTCGATGACAGGAAGTTGGTTAAAATTCGAATCAAATTTCGAATTGGATTTGGAAACTCAATTTCTGATTTCATTACAAGTTGAGCATGTTTATTATGTGTACGCAAAATTTCAAATACATTGGATGATTGGTAACAGTTTAAAATTGGAAACATATCTTGAATCGGATTTGAGTTCCTAGAGACCCGAAGCCTATTTTGAAATTCATTACTACTTGTGTATTTATAATCATCGGAATTAAAATTTTAAATCAGTCAGACAATAGCAAATTAAGTGAAAATTCAAAACAAAATTTGTGCTGGATTTGTGTGCACTGAACGCCGATACTCATTCTTAAGTCCATTATTATTTGATCATACCGAGTCTTTGGAGTTATATATTTACGTGAAATTTCCTTTTAATACTATCAGATGGGTTGAAATCCAGAAATATTAATCGAACTGGGGAGCCTAGGCCCCTCAGGTTCCTTATACCTGTTACCATTTTAGTGTATATTGTCATTATAATTATACATGTATTCAAAACTTCAGTCAATCAAGTGGTAGGAAGTGCGTGAAAATTAAATTCTTAGATTTGACTTCCACATAAATAAACAACATACCAAGTTAAGTAATAAGCGTAAAACTCAACATTACAAATAAATCTTTTCTATATCGGACAACCAGATTTTATATGTGTTAATGGAAGACATGGCGTGAGATTATAAAAACAAGGTGAATAACAACGTCTAGAGCGCCAAAAATAAATGATAGGAAAGCAGACTGTTTCGGTAGCACTTAGATTACCGTCTTCAGTGCATAAAGATACGTGAGAGAAGTGTTCTTATATGTAGCAAAGGGAACGGATTCTTGTGTTGTAAAAAATATAGGTTAAAGATATGGAAAAGTTGCGAAAAATATGGAAGAAATTAAGAAAATGTAGACTGGATTTAAAATTTCCAGCAATCAGACAAATGGGGTACAGCAATTTTGTTACACCGCATTCCATTCCTTTCTTAATTTCTTACATATTTTTCACAATTATTGTCTCGTAATTTCTTATTGGTCAATCTCGCACATTCCGCATAATCGTACTGGCTGATCATCCTAATTTGAATCCGTTCCCTTTCCTACATAAAAGAGAACTTCTCCAACGTTTTTTATCCTCTGAACACGGTACGCTAAATGCTATCGAAACAGCTGTCTGCTTTACTATTTATTTATTTTTTTTTTGGCGTTCTAGACGTTCTTTTTCACCTTGTTTTCAGATCAGATCTTGTTTTCAGAAGTTTTTCAAATGTCATATAAAAAATGAACAACACACTTCTTCTCATTTAGCATTGAGATGAATTGCGGGAGTCTGCTATTCGCTATAAATATGCTTATCATGATGATTTATTAATTGTATATTATAGAAACTTATGATTCATTTAAAAAATGGGGATTTCTTTTCAAGATCAAAAAACTTCAAAATATGATTCTGAAATTTTATTTTATTTTATTTTATTTAATGTTACTTTGTAATGAAGACTTTTGAAAAATACATTTCTAGTCATGTAAATTGATAATTACATAATGAATTAGATTACAAAACTATAAAATTTAAGCAAAATCAATTAAATTAATTGCAAAAATATATTCAAATGAAATGAATATCAGTTAATTTATGTAACTTCCATGTTAAAGTTACTAAAACACGGTATTTTGTAGTTACAGATATACTAAGCAAATTATTAAACGTTAAATTAAAATAAAAATAAAATTCGGGATTCATCTATTACTTTAAGAGTTTTATGTTAGGAAACCACTTTAAAATTTATAGTTCAAAATTTTCAATACACTATTTATGTATGTTAAAATAAATCCTTATTAGAAATTTGACTAATAATTATGCAGATTTTTTTTCTTTTTTCATTTATTATTATTGTTAAGTATTATGGATTAAAAAAAAAGATGCGAAATCAATTTAAAAAAAAAATCATTTTTGTTTCTTTAAATTCACAAGTCTTTTGAGTAATGATATTAATAATATAAAAAAGCAAATTATAGTTATATTAAATCCATTTACTAATATTTGGTTTAAAACAGTTTACATAAGCAAATTCGAGAATGAGAATTTAAAACACAAAAACCCGTATATATGCTACGTACGGAAGCATTCTTATCGTTAAAAAATATTTTATTTTAAGAATAAAAAGTTTCACAGGATACTTTTTATTTCCTTGCTACAAGTGATGATATCCTTTACACTTAAATTATTTCCTGAAACTTTCATCTCTTCAAGAGCTTTTGACTTCATTTTTTTTTTTAGCGTAAATGCAATTTAATGAGGTCTTAAACATCTAAGGTAAACATTGTTATCTATTTTGAGAGTAAAAAGAAAAAGCGAAAAATACTCAATTCTCTTGTCTTGGAAACTCAATATTTGCTCTTTAAAAAAGGATTTTGCGTTGTTTAATACGTTTTTACATGTTATTTTTTATTAAAAACGTTTGCTGTATAAATATAACAGCAATTAAATAAAAATTTATATTATTTATATTGACAACATCTTCTTGTTTAACAGCATATTTGAAAGTTATACGTAACTTTTTGAACAATTATTTAATAGAGCTATAAGTACTTTTTCATGTTACATAGTTTTGGTGGTTACCAGTTTAAGGTGAGTTTAAAAGGAAAAAAATATTGAAAATTATATGGGGGGAAGTTTTTTTTTTTTGTTTTTTGTTTGGTTTATTATTGCATGGTGGACTTTATACAAATATTTTTGTAAATTGCTGACTTAAAGTTATTTCGATTTGCATACATATGCTCTGAATTATATTAATATTAAATACATAAAATCTTTTTGTAAAAAAAATAGAACCGACTCCAAAAAAGAAATACTATTCAAACAACTAAAAATGAAAGAAAATTGGCAGAAAAGGGAACTGTAAATTGCGCCTAAAAGTATAAAATAATTTCCTTCGCCAAACAACCTATAACACTACAATTAATCATAACTTTTGAAGTCGGCGCAAAATTAAATAAAATTTAATTAGTTTATAAAGGTTTGTCTTTAGATCGGTAGCAACAAATGCTGTTGTCTCGAATGATCCATTTTCCTGTTTCCTTTATTATTTTATCACTGTATACAATTGGTCCATTAGTAGCATCTACATAGAACAGTGAACATTCTTCACAATGCGGTATTTATGTTTCTACGAAGTTAGAGTTTCCTTTGTAAATTTGGTATAACTTATAAATTTCAACCTTGGTGGCTTTTGGACTTGGCGATCAAAACGTAAGGCAAAAATATACACGCAAGATGTATATATTTTCATAATATAATATATATTATGAAAATATATACATCTTGCGTGTATATTTTTGCCTTACGTACGATGTGTTGTTTCATATTCTTAATTACTCTCTTGATATACCTTATCAAAATAATCATGATATCCGAAAGAAATTAAACATGTTTGCCAGATAATTTTGCGATTTTGCTTTCACCAAGGACCTCAGATACCAGCATCTTCGGCAACTTTTGCTGCTTAAGAAATCTTATTTGTTTTCTTGAATCAAAGTAGTTTTCGGCTGCGTTTTGCAGGTAACAATGTGAGAGGTGTATTTTGAATAGGATTTGATTTTTGTATTCAATAAAGGTATCAATATTTATTTAATTTTGCGCCGACTTCAAAAGTTATGATTAATTGTAGTGTTTTCGGTTGTTTGGCGAAGGAAATTATTTTATACTTTTAGGCGCAATTTACAGTTCCCTTTTCTGCCAATTTTCTTTCATTTTTAGTTGTTTGAATAGTGTTTCTTTTTTGGAGTCGGTTCTATTTTTTTTTACAAAAAGATTTTATTTTTCTCTTTTCAGTGAAAACTTATTTATATAGCAGAGCAACAGAAGACGTTCGACAGAAGTTTCACAAATCACAACTTCCAAGAAAATAACATTACATCTCCATCTAGAAAGTTATCCACTTGAGAGACAGTTATGCCAGTTTTATTCTAGTCAAGTTATTTTTAAGTTGATTTTTCTCAAATGCCGCATTTTTAAGTTCTGTCACTTTTCTTGCCTTTATCGGATATGAGAAAAAAACTATCTATTGAATGAACATACGTTAAATTAAAAAGTCTTTAGAAATGTAAAGAACGGATACGCTGTATTCGTAACCGAAAATTCTGTTAGGCATATATATTGAACTTTATAGTGAATAAGACCGCTGCGCTGGAAATTGCGCAGCGTAAAGTTCAAACAAAGAGCAAAATATGCATTGCAGCTGACGGACAGAAGTTTCAACATTGATACTTACATACTGCTTTTACCAGTGTAGCTGCATGCGTTCCGCAGTTAGAGTGAGAACAGACTTTTGTGAGTATCCTGTAATTTGTTTATATCTTAATGAAATCATAATGAAACCTATTTTAGCCAATATCATTACGACAACAGAAAAAGTATTAAAAATTAAATCATCTCTTACGAAGTTATAAGCTAACAAATTTCAACAAAAACAACAACGAGAAACATGGTTTGTAATGAGAACCTCTTCCTTTATGAAGTCGGTTTAAAACGTCTATGCGTTAATCGATGTGACTACTTACAATAGCCGTACTTTGAATTTTACGTAGCATAAATGTCACCCGCTACGCTACAACATATGCAACGTATTTCAAGTGTGCACAAAATAGGAAATTGTGAACAAACAAATGCACGTTTTAAGCGTTCTGTTTTTAGCATTAATGTCTAAACTATCTTTGCGTACTACATCGATGATGCTCTGCGATTTTATAATTCACTTTTTTTCCCCTGTCTTGAAACGTTTTCGAGATAGGATCGCTAACTCCACTCTTTTCCTCCAGGTGGCGCTTTAGGCGGTTGAATCACGTAGCACATGCCCACTTTACTATACATACATACCCTTTTTATGACTATAGCTGCAGCTGTTCAGCACTTAAAAGAGTCGGGACTGACTTTTTTGGGCACCCTGTATTTTCTTTTGATCGTAAAGATCTTACAATGTGACCTATTTAAGACCAAGACCTTTACAATAAATGAAAAAGTATCAAAATCGGATCATCTGTTCAGAAGTTATGAGCTAACAAACAAAAACAAAAAGCTTACGCTTTGAATTGAGAGCCTCTTCCTTTTTGAAGTCGGTTAATTAGAGCATCTCTTACGAAGTTATAAGCTTACAAACACCAACAACAACACATAGCTCGAATTAAGAACACCCTCCTTTCTGAAGTTGGTTGAAAACAATTTTGCGCTAATCGATGTGACCGCTTACAGTAACAGTACTTTGAAACACAGAGTATACGTGTCATCCGCTACGCTGCAAAGTGTGCAACGTAGTTCAAGTGTGCACAGTGTAGGAAATTGCGAACAAACAACTGCACGTTTTAAGCGTTCTATTTTTAGCAATAATGTCTAAAAACTGTCTTTTCGTAGTAAATCGATGATGCTCTACAACTTCGTAATTAACTTTTCTCCCATCTTGAACCGTTTTTGAGATAGGAGCGCTAATTCGGCTGTTTTTCACCAGATGGCGCTTTATTTTCTTTAGATTGTAAAGATGTTATAATGGGACCTACTTCAGTGCAAGATCTCTACAATAAAATAAAAAGTATCAAGTAACCGTATTTTGAACTATATAGCGTATGTCTCACTAGCTACGCTACAACGTGAGCAATGTAGCTCAAGTGTGTATAGTGTAAGAAATTGCGAACAAAAAAATTTACGTTTTTAGCCTTGTATTTTTAGCATCAGTGTCAAAACTATCTTTTCGTACTAAATCGATGATGCTCTGCAATTTTATAATTCACTTTCTCCCCTGCCTTGAACCGTTTCCGAGATAGGAACGTTAGCATGAATGTCTTATCTATCTTTTTGTACTAAATCGGTGGTACTCTTCAGCTTTGTAATTCACTTTTTCTTTAGAACCGTTTTCGAGATAGGAACACTAGCTCCGCTATTTTCCACCAGGTGGCTCTGCAAGCGGTTTAACCTTGTACTGCATGGCCGCTTTGCTATACTTACATACCATTTTTATCACTATAGCTGCAGCCGTTTAGCAGTTAAAAGAGTTGGGACTAATTTTTTTGGGCACCCTGTATTTTCTTTAGATCGTAAAGATATTACAATGGGACCTATTGTAGACCAAGACCTTTTCAACGAAACAAAAAGTATCAAAATCGGAGCATCCGTTCAGAAGTTATGAGCTAACAAACATAAAAAAAACATACGGTTTGAATTGAGAACCTTCCTTCTTTTTTGAAGTCGGTTAATAATAAAAACGTTTTGAAAACTGTTTAAATTAAATAAAAAACAATATTTAAAATTTAAATTTTTAAAACAAATAATATGATTGTACAAAACTAAATTTTAATTTCAAGTCTCAATTTTGCATTAGTATAGCTTAACCCTTTTCCACTCAGAGTTCCACTACATGGAACACCTAACTTTGCTAGCTTCTCCAACTGTTAAATTCAATTGCAAATGCATAAAAATAGGTTTATTTTTAACTTTGAACTTTCCTTTTCACCCATAGATGACACCACTACACAAGGCAATCCATGATATTTAACTGAGACGCGTTATTTTAAATCCTCGTATTTACAAGAAATTTTGTAAATTTTTTTTTGTGATACAAAAAAGATTGCTTGAAAAAAATTTCTATGTGATATCGTTGACTGTACTCTAAATTATTTATTCTATATTATTTTTAACTTTTCATACAGGAAACATACGAGGAATTGTTGAATAAAATAAGGTGTTCCATCTCCTGGAACACTGCGACACTAGCGCTTTTCATTACGCAACCGAAAGCAATGATGAGAGAAGACAGCTATGTTCACGTTTTCTGTTTTCCCCTGTTTGGAGTGAATGACGTAAAGCTATCAGATGCTGCGAGGAAAAGTTTTTTTTTTTTTTTTTTTTTTTTAAAGAAACAACCTAGAAATATACATTTCAAACTTCTACCAAAAGGGTGTGACGTGCTTCTAAAAATTTCATGAAGCTAAAAAATAGACTAATTGTAAATATTTTTGCACATAGGACTTGTATATATGTATACTCACTGTAAATATCAAATTATTTCATAAAAAATCACATAATTTTTTTTTTTTTTGGGGGGGGTAGAGGGGGGGGTTAGAGTAGCAGGCCTCCCCGTGTGTAAACCCTGGGTCATGCGTAATCTGCTACACAGGTATAATACAGTGTTTTTTAATTCATATGCAAAATCTTTTACTCATTTACGCGCTTCGCTGCGATGCTCACTTAGACGCACTTTTCAGAGCTCTAGTGGCGCAGTGTTCCAGCTGATGGAACACCCACAGATTGAAAACGGTAAGTACTATCTTTACAAAATTATACCTGCGTACTCCTTTAGACCTAAGTAGATAGTCTACAACTTCTTTTCTTGAAATTCCAACTTTAAAGGTTAGTGCGCTCTAAAGGGTTAACAATTTATTCTAAATATATTTTAGTATTATGGCTTATGACTTGATATGGAGGGCAGCTCCCAGCAGGATACTGAGAGCTAAGGCACAACGACCAGAGGTCTATTGTAACCAGGCCCAAACGCATCCTTAAGAGAAAAATCTCGCAGCTGAAGCAAAGTTCAGCAAACATCTGTTAGGAATACCCTGCAGCTCACAAGGCTCAATGAGATGCCGACCAAGATGCTCAAACCTGTGAGCAGAAAAGGCATCACAGTCACATCAAATGTGCTGAGCAGACTCCTCTAACGGACAGCAATCACGATAAATGGGATCAGAACTGATACCCATAAAGTTCAGATATGCCTGTTAAGGGTACAGTGACCAGTAAAAAGGAAAATAACATTATTCAAGCCTGTTAAGTTTTAAAAGCTTTTTATGCCGGAGACCAGGACAATCACGATTAAGCTCATTTGCTTACCTTTGATCATCTGAATTACGCCGTTGTTTATAGTGCTCCTTATCAAAGAACTTGCAGATAGAAGCCCTGAAAATAGTGGGAGAAATACCCAGAACAGGCTCAGGGCCACAAGAGAGTGTACTGGAACCCCACCTTACAACTTCTCAGCCAACTCATTACCAGGTATATTCATATGACTAGGTACACAGTGAAGACTAACCTTATTATAGTAAGAAAAATCACAAAGTACCTTGTATCACTCCCACACGAAAAGAGGGGTGAATTTGTTTTTCACCAGTGAAAGGTAAGCCGCCTGTCTGTCAGAACAGATACGGATGGTTAAATTATGATAAACCCTGTCTAATCACACCTTACAGCATACGGTGGTAGCAAAGATTTCAGCTTGGAAAACTATAGAAAACTTTCCAAGAGGTAAACAATGCCGAGTATCATCCCTAGGGCAATACACACCTGCCCCTGAATGAGAACCAAGCTTAGAGCCTACCAAACCAAACAGTTATCATTAAGCCAACTAGGAGACATAAGCCAATCTTTCCTGGAAGGGTAAAGATCTAAAGACGCATGAAAGGCATAGTCCATAATCATCTAGTCACTAGGGATAATAAAAGAAGAAAGATCAGCAATAAATGAAATCAGGGACTCCAGAGACAATTGTCTAGAATAATCCTTCCACAAGCCTAGTCATATGAAAAGCTTCATACAAGTTAAAGCCATAGCTTCAATGCGCAAATAAAGCGGAAGAAGCCCAAGCAAACACTCAAGAGCAGCCGTAAGAGTAGTCTTAATGCAGCCCGAAAGAGCAACGCAGACCATCCTTTGCAATCTACTAAAGCAAACTCTAATAGTAGTCAGCTTTGTCCTAGACCACCAGACAATAGAGCCATAGGGAATGATAAGACAGATAATCATGGTGTAGATCGAATGGACAGACTTGGAACATAAACCCCAAGATTTTGCA
The DNA here is from genome assembly GCA_963930645.1 of Salticus scenicus. Lineage (NCBI taxonomy): Eukaryota > Metazoa > Arthropoda > Arachnida > Araneae > Salticidae > Salticus > Salticus scenicus. The sequence goes on along the minus strand of OZ005650.1, from coordinate 245,569,440 downwards.
ATAGAACTCTTACAAGACTAAAATACTTTTATGGACTTATGCAAGTAAAACTCAACATGCTTACCCCAGTTTATTTGGTGTCAAAGAACACACTTAAAAACTTAACCTCATTTGAGGGTAACAGATTATTCCCCAGGAAGTACACATCAGTAAGATTTATATGTCTCCTCCTAGGAAAAGGAACAAAGCTTACCATAGATTGATTAACAGATAAGCCAGAATCAAAGCACCAATGTGCAACATGCTGAAGGGCACCATTCGTAATATCAGAGACATCGTTACCAAATTTGCACCTGATAACAATAGTCACATCATTAGCATAACCAAGACTTGGAATACCAAGGTTAGAAAAATAGTCTAACAAAGAGTCGAAAACGTTGCACCACTGAATAGGAGAGAGCCTTTCCCAGTGGGTACAACCAAAGATAGCATGAACCTTCATGCAAGTACTCATAAAAAAGGGACAGACATATCTAGAAGTTAGCAAATTTGCAATCCATCTGATAATAATAGGATTAGCACCCCTCGAGTCAAGAGCACAAATTAGAGCGTCAAAAGAGACCTTATCAGTATCAATATCTTATATATTGATAATCTATATCTTATGATAATCAATATCTTATCATTCCCTTCAATATAAAGAAAAGCATCAAAGGCAATTTCCTTATCATTAATGCACCTTTCCAAAAGAAAGGAAATTTCATACAATACAGTGTTAGTAGATCTTCCTAGTTGATAAGCATGCTGTGAGGAAGACAGTTGCCTACCAACAAGGACAAAATCACTAAGGTATCTGTCAACAAAATTCTCGACTTCTTTCAACAAAAAAGGAGAAAGGCTGATCGGCTTAAAAGACTTGGCCTCAAAGTAGTTATCCTTCCCAGGCTTAGGAATGAAAACTGTCCTAGTATTTCTCCAAGAGTGAGGTACATACCATAGGCAATGTAAGAAGAAAATAATTGCCAAAAAAATGGGGACAAGAAAATTAATACCCTTGATAAGAAGCACAGGAACGATGCCATCCTTCCCGGTGAGTTAGTGTTCAAAAGACTCAATAGCCTAGATGACCATATCATGGTTTAGCACCAGTTTAGAAGCTTCCTAATTGTCGAATAACATTGAGACTAGAATTATAGTCTCTAGTCAAAATTTTTCCACAGCAGTGGCAGAAATATCATTAATGCCATCACAGAAATACTGCCAAGATCGTCGCTTACCAGCCCTAATAGCCTTATTGTATATAGTGAGGGCATCCCGATAAACCTGCCACCAACCAGACTTCTTAGCTCTATTAAAGGGCTTCCTACATTTCTTATGCAAAGAATCAAGCTCAGGTGACCGTGAAGGAACGCGCCTTGGAGAGCTAGTGATCGTAAGCTTACAGACACTGTGATAAGAATTGAGAATGATCTGTTGCAACTGGTCAACAGTCAGCTCGATATCATCAGAAGAGTTGAACTTACCAGAGAGGGTGGAAAGTCCTCTTCTGATAAGCTTTTTAAAAGAACTTCAGTCATTAGAAATTGGATTCCTCCTTTCTATCTTTACAAGGTCTTTAACTGAAAGGTGATTAGTTGGTGATCAGAAGCAGTAAGTGCATAGGAAACCTTCTAATAAGAAATGTACGTAAGCACAAAGAGTTACGCAATATCAGATCAATATCCTCTCATCTATTAATAGTAAAAAAGTAGGTTCATTGCGTCTGTTAAGGATGCACAAGTTGTAAAATAAAGTGTGATCCATCAGCACATCCTCGCGCTTGTTGCAATCGCTATTTCCCCATATAATAGTGTGATGAGCATTTGCATCACAGCCAAAGATGAGCCTAAAACCTGAATAACAAAAACTGAAAATAGCCTTAGCAAATCAGTGAAAGGGTCTATATCTTCATAAGAAAGATACACAGATAAAGACAAAATCGGCATTAGTAACAGGTCTTTCTGTTTATTCTTTACTGCTACCAGATCCTTATTCATAAAATTGACAAGGTTAAGGGCATTAAGTTCAGACCTAGCAAAAATGGAGGCGTATTACAGAAGGTGTCGTAGAAAATATTCAAACCTTTAGTGCAAAGACCAATAACTTTACCATCACGGGTGAAAGGCTCCTGAATAAGAGCAATATCATCAGTAGAGTTTAACTTAACAGAAAAGGTGGAAAGTCCTCTTCTGAGGAGCTTTTCAAAAGAACCCCAGTTAGTAAACCTTGGATTCCTCTTTTTTACATTTGCATGGTAAAGGCGTTTAACTGTAAATTGATCAGTTACTGATCATAAGCAGTAACTGTATCAGAAACTTTCCAGTCAGAAATGTACTCTAAGAATAAAGAGTTATACAGAGTCAGATCAATAACCTCTCTTCTATTAACAGAAACAAAAGTAGGTTAATTGCCTCTGCTAAGGATACACAAGTTGTAATATAAAATGTGATCCATCAGCACATCCTCGCACTTGTTGCAATCACTACTTCCTCACATAGTGTGGTGAGTATTTTCATCACAGCCGAAGATGAGTCTAAAACCTGAACAACAATAAAACTGATATAGCTTTACCCAAATGACTCAAAGGGTCTATCTCCTCATAAGGAAGACAGGCAAAAACAAAGACAAAATCAGCATTAGTAACCGTGTCTTTCTGTTAACTTTAACTGCAACCAGGTTCTTATTCAGGAAGTAGACAAGGTTAAGAACATTAAGTTCAGACGTAGTAATAACGCATGCCCTGGGCGTATCACAGAAGGTGTAGAAAATATTGAAAGCTTTAATGCTAAGACCAATGACTTTACTATCACGGGTCCAAGGCACACGAATAAGAGTAATATAAAATTCTCAATCGGCCAGCCTCTGAGAGAGAAGGTCAGAAGAAGCCTTGATGTGATGGAGATTCAACTGCCAAACTCTAATCTGATACATAATAGGAGAAAAAAGAGTGAAAAGTTATTCGGAGTTACCCATCATGGCTCATCTCAGGAGAGCCCTCCTGAAAAAGCTTTGAAACCTTATCAATCTTACACACAGACTGAGGCAAATCAGGCCGTATTAACCCTTCTGACTCAGAATCCAGTGCAAGATCAGACAAGCCCAGAGCAGTACCCAAGGAACTTAGCTGAGAGGAAGCGGAAGCCAAGAGGAAGGCACCACTACAACATCAGAAGATACATCAGAAACAGGGAGATTCATGTGAACATGTGGCACAGCAGAGTCCGAGGAAACGAAGGCAGTAGAAGGGACAATAAAAACAGTAGACACTGCTTCCAAAGGTTCTCCTTTATTTAGATCATGAAGAATCTTAAAGACTCTACGATCCAGACGAGTTAGTGCACAGTAACCAGCCCTGCGCATTACTTCGACATCCTCAGAATCAACCTCAAAAATTCACCAAGCAGTGCCCAGTCCCACAAGGCCCGTCACTCCGTAGATTTCATCTCAGGACTGAAATGCTGAATACGTTTCAGAAAGGAACTAGGGACTGAGAACGTATCTCTGGTCATGAAAGCGACCTTAACAGGCTTGGGCAACTCATCCACATTCAAAGCCCTGAGCATCAAATCATCCAAAACCTTCTTGTCAAAGTTGCATTTGATCCATTCCAAAGTAGCCGCATTACCACACTGTAAAGCCAAAGCTCCCTTGACCAAGTTATTGCCGAGAATTTTAGGCAGACTGTCTCTTATAGGAATAGAATCAATCAGCACCAAAATCTCAAAATGAATACTGTCAGAATCATCCAAAAACAACCTGTCAGAAGGAAAATCCCTCATGAAAATGGCTATTCTGGTCGACTTAACAACATGAACATAGGAGAAAGGTTGGTCATCCTTCCCAGGCTGAATGTTCTCACAAGGTTGGACGTCCTTCAGAAGTTGGACATCCTTCCCAGTTTGAATTTCCCTCAGAGGATGGATATCCTTCCTTAACTACTTCTGCGTCAACTGCACAGTAGGGGATGGTGTAGATTAAGCATGTCGAGGTCTTTTAGTACCACCAGCAGCTGAACGAGATAATTGACTCTTCTCCTTTTTCTTTAGGTTTTTCTTCTGGCTTTTAGTCTGAGCATTAACGTGAGACAATCCCTCATCCGTGGGTTGCTGTCCGAACCAGCCCCTCCACAAGGAGGTAGACCTGTATTACTGGTTATGACCAAATCAGAGTCAGCGTACTTAATCTTGTGCTTAGTCCAAGCTGAAACCATGGCACTAGTTATACCCGAAGGTAAACAAGTGGCCACGGTAGCATTTGTACTAGTTACACCAGAAAGTAAACCAGATGCCGGTGACTGTAAAGAATTTTTCAAACTGAAACCTCTGCCTATGTCCTGAACGCGCTCCTGTTTCTCTTGCGCGACAGGGAATGCAGGATGAGAAAACTTATTAGAACAATCCATGATGGCAAAATTTTTTACCTGCAGATCTTAGCTGAGCATATCGGAATGGCCTTCACGTCATGGATGACCCATGGCGTGAAGGCCATTCCGATATGCTAATATCTGATATTTTAGTATTACTTCGTGGATTCATATATAAGTTACTTTTACAGAAATGCTTTTACATTCACATGCTGAAATTCAATGAAAATCATTATCAATAACATATAAAAAAATGTGGTTTAGAATATAGTTTCATTTGCATACATTATAGTATCTTATTACAGAGTTTATATATAGAATTTTTTATATTTATCAGACAGTAATTTTCAAAAATGATTTATAATACTATTCATTCATTTAAAATAAGTTGTGAATTAAATCACAAGAGTCATAGAAAATCCTTGATTACTTCCAATATCAACAAATTAAAAAAAAAAAAAAATAATAATAATAATTAAAATAAATAAATAAATATATATGTATATATATATATATATATATATATATATATAATTAAAAATAAATTTAAAAAATAAGTAAATTAAATGTATGCAAAAAATAAATTATAACGAAAATAATGTTTATACTGCATAACAACTTATAAAAACAAATAAATGTTGAACCTGAAAAAAAAAAATAATAATAATTAGCGTTCTTCCCAAAAATTTCATTTTATATCAAAAATTTTATCAATAACTGATTAGTTTTCTTGGTTATACAATACTTAGTAAAATAATCTGGTGTGTCACTCACACGAATTTCTCTTACCCTGAAAGTTAATACTATAAATACAGGTTGGAGATTAAGAGGTAAGATAACGAGTACTGTTACGTAAACATATGTTAAACAATTCAAATTGGGCTTCGGAAGAGGTTTTATATAATAATTAGTTTTGTGTGAGGGGGGCTACCGCCCCCATCAACCCCCCGTTTCATTAATGCACCTATATTTATTTATATAGAATTTAGTTAGGTTATTAAATATAATTAATTAAAATATTATTTAAACAAATTATCTTTTATGATAATGCAGACGATTTCCATACTAGAGAAGTAGTATAACACTAAATATCTAAAAAAAAGTTGAATTTATTCTCAATATTACATTTTTTTTTTTTTTTTTTTTTTTTAAATAATGAAAAAAAATCGATAACTTTATTTTAAATTATCGTAGATCGATATTTCAACCATGCGTTGTAAAGGTATTGGCGAGCTCTTTTGAAAGATACCCATCATGAAAATTTACTCCCCTCGAGGGGTACTTCCCCTCCCCCAAGGGGAGGCGAGACTCCTACATACACATTTTTTTCCCAGTTGACTATTACAAAAATATATATATTCGTTTCATTTGGTTTAGTGCAATCTACATATGTTAAAATCTATCTCCTCCATAGACGTAATGTATTTGAATAATTTTGAGTGTTCCTGTACACGAACCATTTACTTCATCTCAATGAAAAGCGTACTGTAGCATTCCTGTATGATACAAATTTAGAGTACCGAGTATGGAATTTCTGCTACTATTTGTTCTTGAGATATGCTGACAATAGACACACAGACAGACAGACACAGACCTTTCGCTAAAAACATGATTTTCGTATTCAGGAGACCTCAGAACATGTAAATATAACAAAAGCTCACGTTCGAAAATTTGACCCTAAAACAATACTTTCTCGACCCTGTGGGTAAGAGAAAGTAAAAAAGGAAAAAGGAAAATATACTCCTGACTCCATCTTTAACTTAACAGCTAAATATACTGATGTTTAATTAACTATCTAAAATTTATATTTTTTCTAAAAAATGTTTAAGTAAAATTTATTTATAATTTCCATAGCAAAATTTTGCATTTTGCACTTTTTTTTCTGTGAGAAGAATGAGATCAGTAGTATTCCAGATAAATTTATAAGCAGAATCAGAACAAAAAAAAAAAAAATTCGCAAATAACTTCTTTTTGCATAATTATGTGATTTACAACATAAAAATTTAATTAACTGTTTTCATTTTATGACGTTAATTGTACCATTTTCAATTTCTTTTCATTGAAGTTTCGAAGCAAAACACATAAATTGTTGCAGCGAAATTCAAATATCCGTTACAAATTCGAAAGAAACAATTAGAATGAGAAATTCATTTCAAAGGGCGCTTAAAAATTTTTCATTAGATATTTACAAACAGCTAAATTGCGATGATAAAAATTAAATGACCTCTAAATTTTATGTTTTATCTTATATACTGTATCACGCACATAAATTTAAAAAATGATAGCCCGATTGATTGCAATAGTGATCATTTGCACTAAATTAAATTCTGTACATTCAAACATGTAACCATATTAGTTTTAGCAAAGTAAATTCCAAAATATCTATTTCAGTTCACAAATTTAATTGTTTGTCCATAGTTATTCTTAATTTCCCCACATTTAGTTATTAATGGAACTTTTTCGGATTTTTTTTATTATTTTTATTTCTATTTTTATCGATCATTGGTTTTATTAAATTTATATTGCAAAAAATTTGCGAATATAATTTCCAGTTAGAAATTCAAAGTTTGCTATATTTTGGATGCTACTTTTTAAATAGATTTATTTATTTAATTAATTTCTTCAATTCAGTTTTAAAAAAAATAATAATAATTTGATATGTCACTCACAGGACTACCTCTTACCCTGCATTTCAATACTATAAATATAGATTACGGATTAAGTTATAAGATCACTAAGTCAAGATAATAAAGTTCAATGCTTTCAAAATAATGTAAAATATGTTTAAGAACAGTTTTATTTGACACATTATTCTGCGTTAGGTTCTGTCGCCCCCTCAAGCCCCTGTTCAATTATAGTGTATACTTTTATTAAAAAAAAAGAAAAAAAAATCAAGACTGTTATTAATTTTCCTTCAAACTTACCAATCTCGATAAAATTTTCAAATGGCGACCTAACACGAACTTCAAAATACGAAAATTGAATTTCATACAGTTATTTTATTTTTTGTTATGTTGATAAAAGATGTATATACAAATCAATCGCTAAAAATTAGATTTTCGTATTTAGGGCACATCAAAACGTGATATTATATAAAAAACTGGAGTTAAAAATATAACATCAAAAAATACTTTGTTTATAGTATAGATATGAAAAAATTATTTTCCTTTCTGAACAGTGTTCATCGATATAGTAAAATTTAGCATAGCATTCCCATCAGTTTCATTCAATAGAAAAGAACATTATAATTTTTAGTATCCCTGCTTCTTGTCCATAAACTGTATGCATATCACATTGTATACCTAAATTTAGTTTTATACGATAAACATCTAACACAAATGATATAAACTTCCAACAATTTCCAAGTATATCGGCATTATAACCAAATATTTTTGGTACATCTGTAAACGAATGATGAATGATTTCCATACCGCAATCAACACAAAAATGCTTTTACTCATATAAAAATATATGCTCATTCCATTTTGTTTACGACAGCCTGAAGATGATACACAGTACTTACTAGAAGTTCCATATAGAGGTAATGTATTTGAATTCTCGTGGAAGTCCCTGCACACGCTTCATTTGCTAGATTTTAAGGAAAAGTTTATGTAGCACCAGTATAGGATACAGATGTAGATTTCTAAGTTTGAACTTCCTGCTTATTTAATTACTTAAATATAAACAATGCAGTCCATTTTTTTTTTTTTTAATGAAAGTGAAAACCATTTTCGTCTTAACTTGATCGAATAAACCAATTCGGGGGAAGGCGCAAGTTTCTTCCTAACATCAAAAATATCTATTTCAGTTCACAAATTTAATTGTTTCTCCATTGTTATTCTTAATTCACAGGTATTCTTTCAACTTTTGTCTTATTTTTTCTTATTTATTGTGGTGTTGTATCTTACTTTATAGATGAGGGCATCTCCTCCATATATATGGGGAAAGATGCCACAATTAAACGAAATTATTAAACATTAAATTTTTCAATTGCGTAGGTACTGTACGTGTGCAAGAAATTAGCAATCATATATAATTAATTAAACATTGAGGAGAATTGTGCATATTTTTTATTATCATTTCATTTCAATTTTTTTGTTGCACTAAGCAAAATATTCTTATATAAGGCGTCTTCCCCGATTTACCTTATATCTCAAGTAATACAGATAGATTAACAGGGATTAACGGGGAGGAGGGGTCGCTCAACACTCCAGGAGTGGTGTCGAGCGATTCTAGCTATGCTAGTCCCCTCCTCCGGAACGTTTATTTAAAAACTTAAAAAAAAAAAAAAAAATACAAGGGCCGCTGGAGACAAGGAGCAGCGGTAAAGAAGTCATATTTCATTTTATTACTGAGCTCATCATGACAAGGGGCACCAATGCAGAGCAGAAATTGGTTAAGATAGTGCCGGGCATAACCCTTCGCGACAAGGGGCATTTGTTCAGGATGCTGTTGAATTGCAGGCAAAGATTTACTGAAATTGCTTATGATAAAATTGTGATATGTGCATTGACCCAGTAGTAATTGAAAATCAGTAGAGGAGTAGAAACATAAGCAGTATTTAATTGACATAGTCTATTAAGTTTGAAATTTCCATAAGAAGAGAAAAAAATGTGTTTAGCTTTTGAATTAAAGATGGTCTAGTAATTATGTTCTCTAACCAGTTGGGAACTTTAGTAAGAGTGTTTCTTAAGAGATAGGAAGAGGTAATCGGACAACTATAATAATAATGCGAAGCAGTCCCTTCCTGACCACAAGAACACAGGGGTGAGCGTTGGCGGTGAAACTTGTTAAGGTAAAGTGTAAAGTGTGTTAAGGTAAGGTAAAGTAAGGGAAATGACCGTGGCCCGTGAGGAAGGCTGTAATTTGAGGGTAGAGAGACCAAGAATTTAAAGAAACCGTTGGAACCAGATTAAAGGTATGTCTCCCTTTTTCAGAATAGCCCCAAAGATTTTGCCAGTTTTGTTTGAGAGATGTTTTTAGAGTTTGTTTTATATATGATGGTGGGGCTGGGGGACAGTATTGAATATTGGGACTTTCTGTTGCCTTTTTGGCCAACTGATCTGCCAATTCATTGCAACGACACCCCTGTGGTTAGAAACGTGTGCCAGGGTTAAATTATTTTTTAAAAGGGAAATTTTGGATTTTATTTCTAGAATTAATGGATGTCTACTCCTGTAGCGGGCAATGGCCTGCAGATCCGAGATACTGTCACTGTAAATATTGATTTTTTGAAACTTATGATTATTTTCTTCCGTCCATATAACCGCATTTAAAATGGAGAATAGTTCCGCCTGAGAGACGGAGTTGTAGTTCTCGAGTCTGCTCGAACACTGGAAAATGGGGTCATTGTTGTTAAGCACGCAAAATGAGGCTGCGATACCCTGTTCGGTTTTTGAGCCGTCAGTGAAAATCGTCACAGGAGCAGATGAAGAGAAGTTATTAATATTGCAATTTATAACTGAAGCCGCAGCATCCTGGGCAGGGTGGATTTTCCAGCTGAAAGAATGTAGTTGAATAGTTATGTTGGGGAAAAGGGAAGATGCTAGATCAGAATTTTGATGCTGGAATATATTAGATTTTTGATAATCATAAAGAAATTGCAAATGCGCATAGAGGATTTCTGTGATAACCGTCAATGCGTCCGTAGAGATGGTTCTGTACCCCCTAGAAATTTTTTAAAGGAAAGGTCTTTGAACAGAATTTTTGTTTTCCTTTCCTCAGTCAGGTGGCCTCTCCAGATGCCCGCACCATAAGTTATTTATTTTTATTTTTTTGTCGACAATGGTATTGTACCAAATTTTGAGGAAGGAGGTGGAGATTCCCCACCTCCTTCCCACCATTTTTGCTGCATTATGAAAATGCACCATTGTCTTGATCTTGAGTTCTTTTATATGAGCAGTCCAGGTAAAGCCCCTGTCCAGTGTACCACTCAAGAGTTTTAGCCGTTCCACATGTTTCACACTGACACCATTGATTCGCATCACAGGGGATCTTTTAAGTGAGATGGGTAAATTGAATGTCAGTGCCTTGGTTTTTGAATTTGTTAAGGAGAGGTCTAGGTCTAACAAAATTTGATTAAAAAGAGGTAGAACGCCTCTGGCCTGCTCCTCGAGGTCTTTCCTCGCTGGACCCGAGAGAATCACCAAAATGTCATCAGCATAGGCACATGTTTCAAAGCCCTCAGAGTTTATTCTGGTTAAAATTTTATTGGCGATGATATTCCAAAGAATATGGCCCAGATATGAACCCTGAGGACAACCCTTTGTTTGAGGCATTTCTGTTGAGCCAGTGCCCCAGTTGACAATAATTTTCCGTTTTGAAAGATAAGAGCTGACAACTCCTGCCAGATTCCCCGGGCAGTTGAGTTCTTGTAGTGCTGTGAAAATTTGAGGCCATTCCAAATTATCAAAAGCTCCCTTGATATCTAGAGAGACCAAGGTAGTGTAGTTTCGTAACTGTTTGTTAAGGGTGCAGGAGCTGATAATATGTTGCAATGCTCTTTCACATGATCTGCCCTCTCTGAAGCCGTACTAAAATGGGTGAAGAAGGTTTTTTGATTCTAGATGGAATTTAAGTCTTGTGACAATTATTTTTTCTAATAGTTTACCAAGAGTGGGTAATAGGCAGATCGGTCTGTACGATGAAAGTTCAGAGGGGAGCTTCCCTTGCTTTAGAAAGTACACCACCTCCCCCCTTCGTAAGGTCTCTGGGAAATATTCCAATTTTAAACATAGGTTGGTCCAATTATGGATAATATGTGGTAGGGTTTGAAAAGTGTGTCTGAGGATTTTAAAATCTAAACTGTCAGGACCTGGAGCTTAATTGATGTTAAAGCTGAAAATAATGGCCTTGGCTTCTGTCTTCGTGAATGGTTCATCCGAGGGAGACGAGAAGGGCGGGACGAGGTGTTGAGAATAAATGCTGGCTGAAAAAAGAGTTTCCGTGAAAAATTCGAGATTGTTGCGTTTTGAGGAAAGAGCCGGAGGTCGTTCAAGTTGTAGCTCCGTGGGTGTGAAGAACTTGTTACTTGAAAAATATTTAGCCTTATATTTCCCAACCTCCTCCGTTTTTGACCGTATGACCTCGGTTGAATTAATAGTTGGGTGATCATTGGCCTAACATCAGAACTATTAGAAAGTTATTTGTTACCCCGTCATCTACGTTTGTCTGACTGTTGGACCACGATTGACAAACCGTTGGTCTATAGTTGGCTGAATGTGGCACAACCGACAGGCAAGCGTTGCCTAAAGTAGAGTCAACCGTTTCACAAACACTCTGTGTTACTTCGGATAAGTTCATAACTGCCAGCATTCTAATTAATATTCCGTAAAATTGTTAAAGCCTACCTTTTCTTCACACTTGTCATTTTTTTGAGTATTTTCTTTTTATTTAGTCGTAGTTACATTCGTAGAAAATTACTCTACAAATAAATTGCTGTAGAAAAAATGACGGGTACTAACAGTTTTACGGAATATTAATTAGAACGTTTGCAGATATGGATATATACACTCCTTCTCATAATTATAAGGACACCCGTTTTCTATATTAACTAAACACTGAACACTATTATTTAAACAAATATATTTTTAATTAATTTGAATTTCATTAATAAACTATATTTAAAAAGTTTTATCCTTTTTCTATCTTAAAAAACTTTAAATATGGTAAAAAGATGATTTTTCAGGTGTTCACACTTATAACGACAGCTCGAATTTTAGTAATTTTTTTCAGTTATTCTTTAAATTAATATTTTATGGGGTCTCTTTTTAGGTTTAAACAGTCAGACATTCTCTCTGATATATATATAAATATATATATAAATTTTTTCTTTAATATTCAGTTTCAATACCATTTCGTATAGCATATATGATATTCTTAATACATTTAAACTATTTAAAATTGTTTTCCACTTGCATGCACTTTTCTAATGTCATAAGTTAAGGTTTTTTCAACTTTTAGGCCATGGGAAAGGCAATAATACAGAAGTTTCTTTCTTCAAACTATTTCCTATTGCTCTAAAAGTAGAGCAAAAATGTAAGTCTGGTTGAAAAAAATATTATTACCCCCCCCCAAAATGAAACAAAAATCTGATAATTTCACGTTTAAAATTTGCGGATATTCTCTTCATGTTCATAATAATAGAAAAAATTACTAAATTCATTCTGTTTCAGTAGAAGCAGCTCCCCAGAGCACCATAGATCTACCTTTAAAATGCCCTATTCATATCTGCCTTTAAAAAATCTGCTCTGTTTTTTGCTATCTTCAGATCGTGCCAGTAACTGTTAAAACCATTTGGTAAATCAAGAATAAAATGTTTTTCATCCGAAAATGCAACATTTTAAAATTTAATATTGTCTTTAAGCAACTTATACACAGACGTTCTTTCCTAATTAAATGCTGATTGATTATTGCACGTTTTTTATTCATTTTAAAATATTATTAATTATTTTAAACATGCATAAATGTGGACCCTAACCTTTCGTTACAAATTACGAGCAAATTCAGCAGCAGTCGTTATGAGTAGAACAGTAAGAGGAATTATGAGTCTTCGATTTCTCTAAAACAACTCTGATTTTGCATAAGATATCTCTCCTATCGAACCTGCATTTCAACGTTTGATCACATTTCCTTCAGCAATTTTAGACCTTCGAATTTCATTAGAAATTCATCGGATTGAAATTATCCTTCCACTTAAAAAACACATTTATCATACTTACTACTTAAACGTTCTTTTGTTCGAGGAATTACCAGTAATGTCCGTCCAAGAAAAATTGAAGGCTTATACATGAATTAATCTAGCCCAGTAGTTAACAAATTCGCATGTCAACTTTAATTTATTCGCTAGTAAGTTAAATAAAACGAAAAAATCTGGATTGTCCCTATAATTACGAACATCTAAAAACGTGGAGAAAAACACATTTTGCATTATTTTTTATTAATTTTGTTTCATATTAAAAAAATTATAGCAATTTTGTTTTTAGAATACTAGATATATTAAGTGCACTTAGTATAATCTTGTTCACAATTATTTTTACATTAGTTATTTCAAAATATAAAGTGTCCTTATAAATATGAGAAGGAGTGTATAATCAAAATATCAAGAAAATATTTTGCATAAAAAAAAAAAAATCAATAATTGGACTGTGTTGTTTATATTTAAATAAAATATTTAATTTTATCTTTTAAATGTCGTAAGTCTTTTTTTTAATCTAAAATATACTTTGCAAGTATAGTACCAATCATCAAGGCAATACGTTTGCATTTTAATTAAAAAAAGCAAGAAATAAGCGATGTTGTTTATATTTAAGTAATTAAATAAGGTCTCTAAAGCTGCTTACCAGATGTCATAAGTTGATATCTAAAATATTCTTTTTTAAGTTTCTACAACTCTATTATTTCTTTGCACTTAAAATGACCCAAAATATTACATCTGTAACGAGTTTCACCGCATTGTCATTGCCATTGTATTGTTTATCAATTTATTTCCATATTATAGGATGCCAGTCTTTGTTAGTCATTAGTCAACTAGTTTAACTTTTCACATGCTTTCGAGAATCTTTTAAACTCGGTTCAGCAATATGCATTTCAATGCTTTATATTTATTGAATACATTTACATATAACAAACTGAAAATGACATGAAAGTTTGTCAAAGGAATCTGCATAATACATTTACTGTGAAAACATGATAGAGGAAAACAATTTAATTTGCTTTCAGAATAAATGTAATTTCTCACAAAACAAACTTCTAAATTTCCGTATGTGATAAACGTTACACCTCATTTCATTTAAGTAACATTGTTTATAATAATTACGTTGAAGTTTTACGAATAAATTGTAATGGAATTTTCTATATCCTATTGTTTATTTGAAAGATAGAATATGAAATTTTATATATAAATATTTATAATTATAAATTTTAATAATTGGTTTCCTTCAAAAGTGAAACCCAATGGAATATTTAAAGCGTTTTAAATTATCCAATATTTTGCTAAGAAAGTTAAAAAAATTTTGTTGTCGAATTAAAAAAAAAGAAGAAAAAAAGAAAAGAAAAGGCATGATCAGGTTTTATTATCAAGAAATTAAAAATAGAAGATGTCTTATTTTAGAAAAAATGTCCACTATAAATTTTATAAGCAGGGTTTACTTTTAAAATGGCGGATTATAAGAAATATGATCATAAAAACAAATTATTATTATTATTATTATTATTATTATTATTATTATTATTATTATTATTATGTCATTTGGAACTATTTTTATCCAAGTAAAATAGATCTTTCAGGATGAACAAATATTTTCTAAATTAGAAATAACAATTCTAATACTACTAATAATTGATTTTTAAACATCTTTTTATATTTAGGCTATAAAAAATATATTCTAATCATTTATAATTAATATTAGCATGGTATATTTAATTGCACTAAATCCTTTTTTTTTTATAAATGTAACAATTCAAATTATTATTATTATTATTTTTAAAATATATATATATATATATTTACAAAACATTATTTTCTTAAATAATAAAAGGAATTTTTAAATAATCATGAAATTTCATGTTTAAAAGTACTGTATTCTTAAAATCTGATTTATGGTAAAGGTGAACAGATATATTTCTTTACCAAATGAACATATTTAGAGATAAATTTGTTTTTCAATGAATCAATATATTTTATTAATTCCTTTATTCAAAATGTCCTATTTCCAAAAGAACAGAAAATATCTCAATACTTATTACTTATTTTCTACTATATGTAATATAGAGAAAGCATTGGATTTGTGAAAATTTTCGATCTCCGTTTTTTCATGGATTTGTATTGTACCTAATATAATATTTTTATATTTTTTTCAAATTCAAAGCTTCATAAAAGTTTAATAAATAATAAATTGTACTGTAGTATCCCCGTTTATATAATTTCATTTTCTATTTATGTATATTTATTATACAGCTGAAATACAGCTATTATACAGCTGAAATATTCTTTATTTTTAATTTTTCAGCTGAGGCCAATTGAGTTGTCAAGTGGCCGAAATGTGAGATTTAACTACCCTCCATGTTCTTTTTAGGTTATTACTCACTCTCTTTTCTTGCCATGGGAACAACCAGCCTGGTATTAGCACTGAGCTCTATTGTGTTCTTAAGATTGGAGCTCAGTGGGTATTAGTGCACTGTCATGAGCCAAAATTGAGAGATGTTGATGAATCAACAAAAAGAACGTACGTGTTCCCACCTTTTTTATATCACTAATACTTTTATTTCTTATACAAATGTTAAATAAACTTTTTTATTTGTTATTCAAGAGATTCTTTTACAACATAAACCGACTCCCTAGCTATGTTTACTATATTATACATATGAAAAATTACATCAAGCACAATTTCATATTTTTATTATAATTCTAACAGTTTTATGAATATCAGTAGCAAGTTATTAATAATGGCTAAATCACTTTCGTATGCTACACACGTGTATTCCGGTATTATGTCTCTTTTGCAAAACAGAAGACTTGGCACCTATGTATATTCCACGCAATTGTTTAATTATATGAATTAGCAGCATGTTATATTCAAAAAACTGTTAACAAAATATTCTTAACACTCTTTACGTAGAATAGTTTTACCGATTTAAATAAATTTGAAGCGATATACAATATCTTCACCAACACACATTAAACAAATCACATTGCATTAAATTGCAAATTGATATAACACCACTAGGTCGAAAATTTACGAAGCATCATTTCTTTCTCTACGAAATATGAAGTATAATATATTACGAAATAAGCTTCAGAAATTATGATATAAGTTTATCTAATTCTGTTTCATTAGCTAGTAGATAGATCGAAACCGCAACTATCTACTTATAATTCTCTAAAATTTATTTCCATTAACATAGCTAATTTGGCCTTTCAACTTTCCTATCATCAACTTGAAATTACAAATAGGATAATTATTTGTTTACTGACGATATTAATAAACTTTTATTTTTGAGATAATTTTAACAGTTATGATCGGTAATAATGATTTTCTTTACAAATTTAAAGATGGATGACCGGGGATTTTAACTAATTTGATATATTAAATATATAATATCTGTGTTGGAATTCATTTTATGTGACTCTTATATAAATTAATCATCTACCTTTTCAATTTTAATGGTTTAAAATTTATTCTCATTCGGATAAAAATGCATTACAGGTAATTATACGTTCATTTAAAAATAATAATAAAAAAATAATAATAATAATTTAAAAAAAAAATCTCTGATTACTTTTGTAAATTATAGATAGTAATTTTAATATTTTAAAAATAATTTAAAAATACAAATTCAATGTTCAGTTAAACTGGTTTTCTAGCTATAGAACATTTCAATAATCGAAATACGTACACAAAGTTATACGCAAATCACATACAATTTAAATATGTCTTCAGTAATTGACAGATAATGCTTAAATAGTTATAAATCATGACATGACTACTGGTTGAGTGTTTTAAATAAAAACAATTATATATTAATTACAGCAATTTTAATTATAAAAATAATAGAAAATATAACCTAGAGTTTTGTATGTATTTGGCAAGAATTAAACATTTTTTTTTTTTTTTTTTCGATGACTTAATGATATTTTGTATCATATACAGAGTCCCAGGAATGATAATTAACTGTTAAACGCACCTTTACATAAGATTAGAAATCTAAATGGATATTTTAAGTTTTCTTCTGTACTGCTTGTTAAATAAATTTAACTGTTATATAGAAGTAATCTTTCGTTCTTTTTTTTTTTTTAAATCTTTTAATAAGCATTGAATTAATGTTCAAATTTAAAATTTATGTATGAAAAGATTTTAACTAATTACTCTATCTTTCAATTAAATAAATAAGTAAATAAATAAAATAAATAAAAGTAAAAATAAAATAAAATAAATAAATCTCTCTATATATAAATGGCTAAGAGAGTTTTCTTCCTGTTTGTCTGTGTGTAGACACAAGTTGAATGGCTAACAGCTTTTCCTACTTTATTTAATTTAAAAAATTGGCTCCAGCTTTTCATGCTTTAGTTAATTTCAAAAAATCTAATTGTCTAATGGATAAGTTAATTATACCGACGGATTCAGAAAAAATGACCCTTTCATTTGGCACCTTATTTGTAATGAAAGTTTTATTAGATTTTTCAAAATTAATTAAAATGTAAAAATAATAACCTGGTAAAAGCTTTAAAAATGGACATTTAAATTTTTAATTGTTACCAAAAAAAAATTACCTTTTTTTTTTTTTTTTTTTTTTTTTTCAGCATACAATGAAATATGCTTTCACGCGAAAAAGAAAAAAAAAAAAAATTCAATACTCAATTTTAGATTTTCTCCTCTTTTGTTTAAATAATGTGTTTTTGGCACAGATGAATCGTGCTTGGCATGAAAGCTAATTCAGCATCACATTAAAGAGCTTTACTTAAGGATAATCCTTGATAATTTTTAAATTTTTGATGCTGAAATAGATCGGACATTTTTCGCCAAAGACTCCACTTTCGTAAAAGCCACTTTAAGCAAAGTAGCGCATAAAAAATATAAATAAATTATAAAATATTGAAAAACAGAAAAGGAAATAAAAGAAATAATAATAATAATAATAATAATAATAATAACATAAATTATGTATTTTTGTCTAAAGTGACGATAAAAATTGAAAAGTCGCCAAGGGGAGCTACATTAAGGCTGTATCATCATCAGGTTTTCATATTTCATTATTTATTTTTCTATATACCAAATACTATTGACTAACTGAACTACTATTATAACCACAAAAATTAATTGTCTCATGCGATAGACGTAGACGTAGAACATTGAAATATTATATTTGGTGTGAAATTGTCATTTTATGGCTGATCGAATAAAAATAATAATAATAATAATAATAATAATAATTATATAAGCAGCGGGAAACCAAAGTGGGCTTTAAAGCAATTTCATGATTTCTTTAAATTTTATTTTTGTTTGTAAAGCGATATAGAAAAGAGTTTCCTTTAAATATAGTGACCAGCGAAGCGAGAAAAGCCTTCGTTGATTCATTACCTTCATTGATTTCATGAATTAAGAAATGGTTTCGTTAACAAACTTTGACATATTGGCACGCAGGCAGCACCAGACCGAGTTTTGTATATTTCGAGTTTTATTTTGAAATTTTTCCTGCATTCGGAAATCGGTTCGTTCCCGAACCGGTGTTTTGCTAATATTTCTCTAATGTGGACCAATTACGATTATATTTTGTAGAAACGATACGATAGTGACAATAAAATACTCGAGGATAAAAAATAATATACAAGTAATATTTAAGCACGCGGACTCACTTCAGTGATATTATAATAATAATAAATAAATAAATAAATAAAAGTCGCCAAGGGGAGCTACATTAAGGCTGTATCATCATCAGGTTTTCATATTTCATTATTTATTTTTCTATATACCAAATACTATTGACTAACTTAACTACTATTATAACCACAAAAATTAATTGTTTCATGCGATAGACGTAGACGTAGAACATTGAAATATTATATTTGGCGTGAAATTATCATTTTATGGCTGATCGAATAATAATAATAATAATAATAATAATAATAATAATAATAACAATAATAATAATTATATAAGCAGCGGGAAACCAAAGTGGGCTTTAAAGATATTTCATGATTTCTTTAAATTTTATTTTTGTTTGTAAAGCGATATAGAAAAGAGTTTCCTTTAAATATAGTGACCAGCGAAGCGAGAAAAGCCTTCGTTGATTCACTACCTTCATTGATTTCATGAATTAAGAAATGGTTTCGTTAACAAACTTTGACATATTGGCATGCAGGCAGCACCAGACCGAGTTTTGTATATTTCGAGTTTTATTTTGAAATTTTTCCTGCATTCGGAAATCGGTTAGTTCCCGAACCGGTGTTTTGCTAATATTTCTCTAATGTGGACCAATTACGATTATATTTTGTAGAAACGATACGATAGTGGCAATAAAATACTCGAGGATAAAAAATAATATACAAATAATATTTAAGCACGCGGACTCACTTCAGTGATATTATAATAATAATAAATAAATAAATAAATAAATAAATAAATAGACGATATTTGTCTTATAAGATCATTTTATAGAAAAAAATTATTTTAAAAAATTGCATCTTTACAATCCTTGCAAGCGTCATTTCAAACCCAGCAATATTTTAGACATATAATGAACTTTTCCATAAATAGACTGAAAAAGTATAATCAAAATAGGTACTAAGCGCTTTTAACAAAAAATTATGTCAAAATGAATAAATAAGAAAAATAAAATAAAAGGAATCTCGCCAACATGGCGGCAAAAGTTTAAGTCACCATAGGGGTCCTTTATTAAAGCTGTCTTGCCTGGGAATATATGAGAACTAACTGGGTCGTCAAACATGAATTTTATTTTGAAACTTTTCTTAGAATGATTTGGCTTAATTATCATTAGCGTTTAATCGCACAAAAACTAATAATAATTTGGCTTCTGGTGAATTAAAATTTTAATTGGATGGTGAAATTTCTATAAGACTTATAAGTTTCAAATTTAGAAGGTAAATATAAAAAAAAAAAAAAAAAAGAAAAGAAAAGAAAGAAAGAAAGAAAGAAAAAAGGAAGAAAATAAGAAAGAAACCGAGAAAATTTTGCATGGGCTTGCTAGTAATAAGTAAATAACAATAAATAAATAAATAAATAAATAAATAAATAATAAATAATAATAAATAAATAAAGATAACAATTAGCATCTCTATTTATATGATGATACACATATTTATTAACTTGTGTATCTATTTGCATCTCAATCCGAGTAATCAAAGTTCTGTGTTTGGACATTTCAATAGCAAATTCTGAATTATTCCATTGTCTATTCTGAAAAAATATGTAATGGGATTCTTATATGTCTCGTTATGATTCTGAGTTAAAGGAAAAAGAAAAAGCTAAATTATGAGCCGTAGTAGTGAAAATCTAAAACTTGCATGTGCAGATTAAAAAACTTTCTTTTATAGGAGTTTTAAACGCTAAAGATTACCTGTATAAAATGAAAAAGTGCACAAAAATGAAGATATTTTTGTATGACTCCTTCACATCATACATTTTTGTTTTCTGCAATCCCTATAAACTATAACTTTAGAACGATGCTAATATTAAGCTCCTACACTAATTAAAAATAGGTTAAAATCATATCACAACTTTTATTTTTACTTACGAGTATATAGATAATAGCTGTTGCTAAGGAGCGCAGATGATTCAAATGAAAGGTACTTTTAATAGTACAAACATTGAATGTATAAAGAAAAAAAAGTGTATAAAATTAAAGATGTTTTTGCATGCCTTCTTAATATGAAATAAGAATATTTTATTTTTCTGTCTTTAGAACGATACTATATTTATGACCATGTTTTATTTACGAATGCGAAAAAATTTAAGTTTGATTATTAATATATAGATGCATAGAATGTAATACAGAATTACAATAAATCCTTTTGAAAACTTAAGTAAAACAAATTAAAAATTAGATTGTTTGATAGTCATTCTCATAATATGTCAGTATAGCCAAATAAACAACTAAATTAGTTTAAGTAATATATAGATGTAGTTATTCTATGCCCTATCCCTCTGTTATAAAATAAACGAGTGTTTTTTTTTTTTTTTTTTTTTTTTTTTTTTTTTTTTTTAAAGTTTAAATTCAGTTAAAACCTCGTTAATGTGATAATTCTCAATGATATTACACCTGTGGAAGCGTATTTAGAGCATAAGTTCTGGGTATAAAATGAGATCGATTAAATAGTACATTTTTTTTTATATTTACGATGGCTGTTTGTTTACCAAAAAGTGTGGTAACCTTGAGTCTGTTTTATGAGAACTTGGATAACGTGAAGGACAATGTGCGACAGATCACTAGCGATCATCTGCGGTTGTCTGTTGATCAGTCACTGTTAATCGTTTGCACACAAATAAGTGATAATGTCCCACAGTGAACAATATATTTTACACCGCTAAACAGTCTCTAACTACTAAGAAAAATGTCTGTAATATATAAATATGTTTGTATTGAAAGTTTCAGCCTGTTTGTATTTTGATATATTGTGCCCCTAGTGATTTATTTATTTCTTTTTATTTATTTATTTATTTATTAACTTTGAGAGCATCCTTTCTGCATTTTATCTACAGTTACGTAGAGCTCTGAATAGGTCAAGATTAATTAGAATCACTATAAATCAAGCTTTACCATAAGTCAGGTTCTATTTCTCTATACAAAGCTACACACATTCGACCGATCGCTACGAAAATCGGTATTTTTGTTAATTGGGATAAAATTTAGCAAGGCAGTATTTTTGTAGTTCAGTTGGATAATGGGTGCAAAAGATATTAGATAAAAATCCAATTTTAAACTTTAAAATTATTAAAAAGTTTAAACAAGTTGCTTAAAAAAAAAAAAAAATCCGTATTTATTTATTTTATTTTTAGACAAAAAATGAAATATACTTACTTATTCCGAAACAATGAACCTGTAATAATTTTATTTATTTAAATTAAGGGTCTAGCTAGTCGGGAACTTAGTTAAAAATCGATTGCAATATTTGTACTGCACAAACAAGAAAGCGAGTTAATAAAAACATGGTAAAAAATATTTAAAATAAAATTGAGAAAAACCTTGCTAAATAAATAGTTTTTTTTTAAAAGCTCCTTGGCGAAATATAAAATTTTGCACCAAAGTAGCTCACGTGTTTCTAGCCAAAATCTTTACTTGCACACTTGTGATAGCCGTTTTAATTCATTAAAAAAATGACGACAAAAGTTTAAAAGCCGCCAAGGATGTCTTATGCTAGAGATGTACGAAAAAATTTTTAAGAAAGGAATATAATTATCGTTGCTAAGGGAAGAAACTCTGTTACTGGATGCCTTTAAATGGAATAATTAAAAAAAAAAACAAAAAAAAAAACAAGTCGTACAAAATTAAATTCTGTTTTGTACAGAATTTTGTACCTAGTACTTAGGAAACAAAAATAGGTTTCGAGTTTTGTTTTACTTTATTTTATTTTACTATTATTTTTATTGCTGATATTATTTGATGAACCGTGATATTTTATTTTGTAACTGGTTTAGTAATAATGCGAATAAATGATTTTTACACTTCCGCATTCCATACTTGTTTTTAAATTTTTAATGTTTTATTGTTTTTCTGTGCCTTGTCTGGATAGTTTTCATATATTAAAACATTTTCGAAAAGATTGTTGGGTTGGTTTGTGGGGATAAGGCCGATTAACTGCACTAGGATCCTGAGCGTGAGGAAGGGGTCTTTTAAGGGGTTCTACCCCGTACTTACTGATAATTCGGAGAAAACCACGGAAAACTCTGAACGGCTACGCCGACGATAAAACCCGGCACCTCACGTCTACTACCTTTGGACACAGAACCGCTCGGCCGCTGGTGGATCATTTTTGAGTAGGAAAAATTCAGAAACAACTCAATGAAAGATTACCAATAAATTTAAAATAACTTTACCAATAAATTTATTTGCTTAGTTATTATATAAAACCCTTTCAAGATTCAAATAAATGAATTAGTACTCCTCTCTAGTCTAACGTTTTATTTAGTTATTTATTTTTTCATATTTTACCTCCATTATTGAGTCGAGGGTAAAAAGGTAATAATCGGCATAAAAATTGTTGCAATATATGGTACTGACTAAAGCTTTTCAGCTTTCATCGTGTTTGTGATATAAATAATTTTTGAGTTCCCGCTGTTTTTGTGCTAAATCCTATGCGTACGTTTCGAAAATTTCATAACCTTTTCTTATTGGTAGCAAGAATACATGCATGGGCGTCTAACATGTAAAATTCATTAGCATGTTTAGAAGTAGTAGCATAGTTAATAGCACTTTCATGGTCAGAAGTGATTTTATTAACGAGAAACCCTCCCCACTTTGTACTATTGACAAGGGAAGGGGTGTAGAGATTGGGGAATGTCATTATTGAAGTCTCAGAGTTTTGTCTAGTGTTAGTACGCGAGATAATTTTGGGGGAATGAAAAGTATGACGAATTTGGGTATTAATTTTCAAGGGGCTGTAATGTATTCAAATCTCAGTTTCAGTAAGAGAAGTAATATTTATTTTATTTTATTTATTTTATTTTAAATTAAAACCATGGAAAAGACCAAAGTTAATTCTGCTGCTACTTAAATCTGTGGGGTGGTTGAGGAATCCAGAAAGTAGGAGGATAATGTTCGCATCTTTAGGGAGAATCTGAATTGCCCTGCCATAAAAATACAGTGAAACTTGAATAATTCGAACTTGTTTAATTCGAAATTCTGGATAATTCGAATTTTTTACTCGGTCCCTTGAATTTTGTATTAAAATAATGTTAAAAAATCGTGGATAGTTCGAATTCTATTTTGGATAATTCGAGTTTTTCATACGATTACCTTTAAAATATTACTGTAAATTTTTTCCCGAGATTTTTCTCAGCCAATATATTTTAACAGTCTTTCAAAAGAAGGATAAGGAAATGTAAGAGAAGCCCCTAGCTATTGCATCAGAAGATATGGTGCATATACATTTAATTTAGATGTTTTTTAATTGAAAGTCATGTTTGATGAAGAAGATTCTATTTTTGTATCAAGTCATATGCTATGACACAAAGGTTGTACAGAAATAAAAAAAATATCTGACTATTTTTAAAAAAAGTGTTGAATAATTAAGCTCGTAAAAAGTATTGATTTAGTGATAGGGAGATGTAGAAGTATTCTTAGACATAAAGTTTATGTGTTAAATCTTTGATTGCAGAGTTTTAATTTTTTAATTTATCTCTTTTTTTGACAAAATAGTATATGTAATTCGAATTTTTGGGTATTTCGAATTTTTCTTTGGTCCCTTCAACTTCGAACTATCCAAGTTTTACTGTATCTTCTTAATTACGTTTTCTGCATTTTCTGACCGTCGTCATTTAAATTAATTTTTGACACTTGTGATTGCACTTGTTTTTATGCTGAGTCGCCTAAATAATAATAATAATAATAATAATAGAATCAGTGTAATCATAGGCTTTGAAATCTAACCTGGTTTGTATCTTCACACTTAGTATAAGAATAAAACGAATATTATATTGCTTCTGTTTCTTATGTATGTAAAACTAAATTAATTTTAGGATCCTCAAATATTGCACATTTAAAGAAAGTAACTAAAAATTCCCAAATTTTCTTCCAAAATTTTTCAAACTGAACGCTCAGATACATTTAAATAAACTAAAATAATCTACAACTGTAAATATAAATTGTTAGGATTTCATGTCCTAGTAACATACTATTAAAAATGTTTTATTTTCAATTTAAAAATACCATTGTTCTTCTTGCTGTAAACTTATTAAAAATTCGAATGAAATTGCTTTCTTAAAAATATTTGTATAATTCATTCCTGTTTTGATATCCATAATGCATTTTGTTTGAGAACTGGAGCGAGTAAAATGAATTTTATTATTACTTGATAAATAAAATATTTATAGCATCCTTAGAATATCAAAATAGGAACTCAGTTTTTTCTCGAGTTAAAAATAATGGCAGGATATCCTTTACTTCTATCCTTCAGATGATCATAGCTTTTACACTTAAAGTTTTCCTGAAACTTTTATTCTTTTTTCGTGAGACTTTGGCTTTCAGTTTTTACTGTAGAAGAAATTTAATGAACTCTCAGACATCTAAAGAAAACAATTATGTTCGCTTTAAGAGCAGGAAAAATTTACTATTTCCTCTTATTTGAACAAAAGCCCTTTTTTTCTCGCATTTCTTAAATTGTATTTCTTCTGATTTAAAACTTTAAAATTCCTTGCAGAAACTTTATGTCATGTTATTCTCTCAACTATGGTAAGAACTATCTAAAAAAATATATTAAACTATTTTTACTGAATTCTTCATTCAACATTTCGCGAATAACGAACTGACTTTTACTTTTAAAAAATCAAGTTTATTTTTAATCAGTATAAGCACAATTGATTTTCTCATATGTATAAAAAGTGAGATCTAATTCACATTTTCGTATAAGTAAGGTAATTGGGTAATAAATGTTGAATTTAATTTCAATATATGATTCAACAAATTATTTAAAAATAATTTATTCTCAAACATAAATAAAAAGCATATATTAAAAATTTCTGAGATGTAGAAATGATAATAATTTTGATCATTTTTACATTAACGTCTGTTTAAATATTTGAGTTAAAGATATATTTAACTGTATAGATTTTCTATTTAATGTGGTTTTATCTAACAATTATTTTTACAGCAGATACATAAGATTTTTTTAAAAGAATTTATTTCATAGAAACGCCAAAGAAACACAATGGAAAAATAAAAACACGCACTTTAAATTTACTGATTTTTTTTTACAGATATCTTTACAATACATACACAAGTTTTTTTTTTTTTTTTTTTTTTCAAGAATTTATTTTATAGAAATCTACTGAATCGCAACAGAAAAGCAATTATCCACACTGATTTTTATTATATTATATATGTATTTTTTAATTTTTAATTAACTTATTGTTGTTAGTAACATATTTAATAAATAAATAAATAAACGAATAAATAAATGAATAATAATAATAATACCATTTTGTAAAAATATTTTTAAACATTCCATCTTTTATTTTTAAAAAAAAAGATTGATGTATATAAAATCAAATATTTTGTTTTTCAAAGAAAATTATGCAGAAAACACTATATGATCTAATTTCGTAAATTACTAAAAATTATTTTTAAATTTCATTTTTTCTTTAAGTGCTTGATACTGAGAAGAAAAATATATATACCATTTTCATTTAGAACGAATGAGTAATCATTTTCTGAAATGCTAAACTAGAAATACAGATTTCGAAGCTACGCGTATACGGTAAACTAATACCCTGGGTAGACGAAATGATCGAGAATTTCTAGTCTATACTTTTCTAGATGGTAAAACAATTTTATGAATGATATGAATCCTTTGTATTACCAGAAATTTCCACTTGATTTCTTAGAACTGAGTCATAAACAAAAATTATAATTACTAAAACTCGCCTTTTGTATTCGCATTTATTTTCAGAGATTTTTAAATACGATTGACCACGATAATTTAGGAAAACGCTTTAGAATTCTAACAGGGGTTTTTAGAACTTGCTAGAGTAGGTAACAAGAATTTATGAGAATGACACATAACTATTTTCAAGAGAGATACAATTTAGTTTATAGAAGTGAGTTGCAGATTTTTTTTAAGTGTATAAAAGAGAAAATAATCTATTTAAAAAAACTTTTAAAACCGAAATTCTTAATATAGCGTGTCACATAAATATTTTCGAAATTAAAATAAAATTTAATTTGCAAAAAAAAAAAAAAAAAAGTAACTTTTTTGTTTATTAACCAAAATATAGGAAATTTGAACTGTGTTAAGAAAAGAGAAATTATTTCTTAATATTCACAACAGATGGCAGCACCACACGATTGCCTATAATTTTTTTGATTTCATTTTCTGATTAAGGGCCAATATCTGCAATTTAATTATTCGCTTGAGGCACCATTTTATTATTATTTTAGTTTATTATTTCTTTTATATTATAACTTAATATTTTACTGATTTGGTTAATGTTTATATGTTTTTCCTAACCATTTTTATTTTGCATTTTTATTTGTTTCATTGATATTTTAGTGAATATTCCGCCCAATAGATGGCGTTGTAGTCCACAAAAAACTCTTTTTTTTTTTTTTTTTTTTTTTTTTTTTGCTTCTAAAAAGAGATGTAAGAAAAAGGCTTCTTAAAAAAACTGTTCAAAAATTCTTAGGATACTGTGTAGTCAACGAAAAATTGTCTTTTATCAATTGACTTCTTTTCTACTACTTATCTGCAAAATATAACACTCCGGGGTATCGAACGCTCGACCACAGTGTTTCTAACATGACGCTCTAACCACCTGAGACACGGAGAGACAAATGCAAAAGCTTATATTTACCTTAAAATGGAGGCACCTTTTTTTTTTTTTTTTTTTTTTTAGTTTTAGATTCACAAACATACCGTAGTGAATGAGAGTAAGTACAAAAGAATTTGGGGAAAAGGCTAATTAAAAAACTCTTTGAAAATTCTTAGGATACTGTGTAATCAACGATAAATTTTCTTTTATCAATTGACATCTTTTCTACTAATTGTCTGCAAAAATTAACACTCCGGGGTATCGAACGCTGGACCACTAGGTTACTAACATGGTGCTCTAAACACCGGAGCCACGGAGAGACAAAAGAAAAAGCTTGTATTTACCTTAAAATGGAGGCGCATTTTTTATTAGGTTGAGATTCACAAACATACCGTAGTGAATGACAGTAAGTACATAAGAATTTGGGGAAAAAATTAATGTTTATGACAGTTTACATTTAAAACACTAAAAATCTTGCAATTATATTCAATTTCGATTGTTTTACTGCTGTCATTTTATTTGAGTCTTGTTAAACTATTGCAAACTTACTATTAATTATCATCTTTTTTTTTTTTTTTTTTTTTTTTTTTTGTAAACTTAACATAATGTAAAATTTTGTTACAGGTGTCACTTGGATTTAAATCTTAATTTTCTATCTATTATTACATTTAAATTGATACCGTTATGGAATTTTTATTTCCTATTCAATAGTAATTTTGAAATTCCTTTTATAACAGAGAACTTTAAGATTTTTTTTTTCAAATTTTTTTGCAACGGAATTAAGTAGTATATTTTCTAGAAAAATACAGAAGCATTCATTGGAACTGTATTTACTTTATTAATTATGAAACGAGTTCTATTTATATTTTCATGGTGGGAATACTCTCTATATATTAGATTTTTTTGAATTAGTTCTTTATATCAGTTTATAAAGTGTAATAAGAAAATCAGTATTTTTTCTTCTTTGTAAATATGATTATGTATATTGATTAAAAAATAAAAATAATAAAAAAATAAATAAAAAGTAGATTTTTTATTTTAGTTTTTGCTAATTTTGTTTATTACAAACGTATTTTTAAAAGAAAAATATCATCTTAAATATTTTGAAAATTAAAAATATACGGAGAAATAAATATGAAGAATAAAATGCAATTTCTGTTAGAATTTATAATTATTCTATATTTCTTTATGCTTATTTCCATAAATTTTCAGCTTCTTCCTATAAGTCATTAAACTCATGACTATGTAGACATAATATATATATATATGTATAAGAGAAAGAGAGAGAAAGAGAGATATATATAGATTGGGCCGCGAGGGCTGAGTCTATGAAAAAAAGTATAATTAATTTTTGTATGTATATATATATATATATATATATATAGATAGATAGATAGATAGATAGATAGATGTATGCATGTATAAATAAATAAATAAATATATATATATATATACTAGCGATTAAGATAATTACAACACTAAGAACGAATTATTTTCAGAAAATGAAATTTAGGCAAAGCATTTTTCTAGGTAGCATGTCACATGTCACAGAATAATGTATGTGCGGGAACAGCATCTTTATATGGATAAAGATATGAAATAATTTTATGTTAATAAAAGTTGTTATCTCTGCGATTTTGAATGCAAGCCTGTAAGCGTGAATCGCAGATTTGCCAACTTGAAGAATTTTTGATATCAATTTATTTATTTATTTATTTTTATTTTTTTCGAAAAACCTACTTTATACTTTATTGAAAATTCTGCCATTAAATAAGCCGGTGATAACTTTAGGAAAACAGTGGTATGAATTTGCCGGAATTTTCGGCAACTCTGTGCATGTGGTCTGTCGTAGAGGTGCCGCACGTAAATTTGTGGTATGAACCTCAAAACCTGTTGCAATTTATTGGTCAAATCACCAACGGTTAATATTTGTTGTTGATGATTTGTCTTTTACTCATATCTGTACTGAATAACTTTTATATTAAAAGAAATATATACAATGAGTATTAAGTACAAAACTTTAAATAAACACCATAAAATGCAATAAATTCGCGACAATTATTTCGGGTTGAAAAAACACGCAACCCTTCGACACACAACCCTTCCCAAAGTAGGCACGAATGCTGCAATCAAAGAGGTAACGCAGTGGGCTCTCAATGGGCTCTTTTATTTTATTTATTTATTTTTATTTATTTAATTATTTATTTTATTTTATTTTATTTATTTATTTTTGTCGGAATAATTTAAAATGCTTCGGTGATCATTTCACAAATATTACACTTTATTCAAGTTTTACTTGCGAAAAAAGTAATTTACACTGTCATGATTAATGGGATTCATTCTCATTAAGGTGACAAAAGGGAGAAAAGTGCGAGCTATTTAATTATTTTAAGTCGCCATTGCATTTTGCTTAGTCACCATGGGCCGAATGGAGAATTATCTTTGGTGGTTTAGTTTGCAATGACTATCTTTTGAAAATAATACATGGTTAGTGTCTTTCTACTGCGGACGAACGAGCACAAACTAAGTATACACTATTTACCAATAAGTTTTTGAATTTTGACGTTTTGTCAAATATCTAGAAAAATTAATTTAGGGATTATCTTGAAACTTTGATATAGAACATTTTATATCTTATATATTACAGCAAAAATATTTTGTCCTGAAGATTAAAAGAAGATCAGTAAAAAAATAAAAAATACAAAATTTTTCGGATTACCCTGTAAAAGGCAGTGCTTAAAATGCGTTTTGGCGTATGATTATGAGGATGCCTCTAATTATTTTTATAATATTTAAGAGACTACGATATATATTCATTGACATATAACGTATTCTTTAGAAAATTGTAAAAATAATTGCCAAATTTTAAATTATAGCATGTATGGTTTTATACCCAATGAAAAATCATTTTTAGAAAACTTGGCATACTGAATTAAACAAAGCATACTGCAATCAGCATACAAAAATATTAAATGTCTTATGAAACATGAGCGTTTTTATTAAATAAATTTTAACTACGCATGCGCAAACTTTGAAAAAAAGAAAAGAAAAAGAAAAGAAAAATACATAATTTAATACATAAAAATATTAAATTGCTTATGTGAAAGCCCCAAACAAATATCGTGTAAATTCAATAAAAGTTATGAGAGAGAAAATGAATAGAATTTCAGTTTTTTTTTTTTTTTTTTTTTTTCAGAATAAAAGCTAAACAATAAGGGGTTTTACTCATATTTTTATTTTGATTCAATCAATGGCCAATCGTAATAGAATGTTCACTGATTGTAAATAAAAATTGATAAAGCCCCCTATCATCTTCCTTTTCTTTGAGAGAAACTAGAATTCGGTCCATTCTATCATTTATAACTTTTTTTTATTTATACGATATTTGTGTGGAGTTTACATACAAGCAGCTTAGTACTTCTGGCTATTAAATTACGCAATTGAAAGAGTTTTAAATGTTGCACATGCGTAGTTAAAATTTATTTAGTAAAAATGCTCACATTTCGTAAGATATGACACTTTGTCACTCTGATTGCAATATGCTTTGTTTAATTTTGTATGTCTAGTTTCCTTAAAAAAGCTTTGCGGTGGGTTTAATACCTTACTCGTTATAATTTAAAAAGTGGTAATTATTTTGGAATCTTTTAAAGAAACCGTATATCTCCATAAATATATGTATTAGTCTCGCAAAATTTTATACAGATAATTAAAATAATTTTTGTAATCCTCTGTTAAAGCCAAACCAAAATTAAAGCATTACGTTTTACAGAGTGATCCAAAACATTTTTGTTTTGCTTAATTTTAATTTGTCACATTTTTCTCTTCAGGAGGAAACGTTTGCTGAAATATATGAGGTATAACATGTCTTTTAAATCCCCAAAGTTTCAATATATTTCCTAAAGAATTTTTCAGGTTTAAATTGAATATGTATCTTTTTGACTAAAGACAGAGCTTCTGTTAAATAAAGTAATAGGGCAACAGAAATGATTAATTAAGATGTTGGTACGTTAGTTTACATACGATATTCTAATCCATAATTCATGTATTAAAAATTATGAATGTTAATGAATAATCATACATATGCTTTGCTATGTATAATATATAGCCAAATATTTAATTTGGTATTAAATATATGCTGTAGATATCCGACGAAAAATGTAATACACATTTATAATGATATGTACATTTTAATAATAAAAAGTCAGGTATTAGTGCGTTCAGGTGGTACTAAAATGCATAAAAGGATATGCTTTTATTAAAAAAAAAATATTTCCGTTTTTAGAATATGAATTTACTTAGATTTCTCTTTTCTATGATAAAAAATTTTATAGTGATGATACTAATACTATAAAGCTATTTCTCCTACAGGCAAAGTAAAGCAATAATTATGTTAAAAAAATGTATATAATCTTTGATATTTAGAAATAAAATATTCCTTTTATTGCAGCACTTTTGCGATATACTTACAGAGTTCTTTATAAGAAAAACATTCTTTATATTACATTTTATTGAAAAAATGGCGAAATAAAATCTGTAGAAAAACAATAGCAACATTTTCTGTGGGGAAAAGTTAAAATATGTTTGAGATTCCAAAAGTAAAATCCCATAAATACAAATAAAAATAAAAATAAATAAAAATGAAATAAAAAAATAAACGAATTTATCATTAAAAGTGTTTTAGAAAGTTAAGACATAAAGTATCTCAGAATGTTACTTGCTTGAAAATATGGTGCTAGTTCAAGGACATATCCATTTCTATTCCTTCACAATAAATTGGTTCTTCTTTTTCTTTATATATATATATATATATATATATATACTTTTTTTTCACAGCTTTCTATTCTCTACATATTTCATTGATTTTTTTTTTTTCCAAAATCTGAAAACATTTCTTTTAACTGAGGTTAATGTTTCGAGTACATAGAAATACAAATTATTCTTCCTAAAGAACTTTTCTAAATCTGATTTATTTTAATAAATTTATTTAATTATCATTAGAAAATATTTCATTAAATCTATTTATGGATTATTTATCGACTGAAAGAAAAGAAAAAAAGAAAAAAATAATTTTTTACTTTACATGGCTAAGTATACTGGAAGCCCAAACATTTTTTAACTCCATAACTGTGTCTTGGGTC
Organism: Salticus scenicus; assembly: GCA_963930645.1. Lineage (NCBI taxonomy): Eukaryota > Metazoa > Arthropoda > Arachnida > Araneae > Salticidae > Salticus > Salticus scenicus. The sequence goes on along the minus strand of OZ005650.1, from coordinate 245,536,981 downwards.
AATATTTTAATTAAAAAATATACAACTTAGATATTTTAAATATTGCAATGTTGCGTTAAGAAAAAAAAAAAAAAAAAGCAATTTTATAAATTTAGTGAAATATTTCAGAACATTAATTTGCAAAATTTACAAAATTTAAATTTTGACATAGTCCCTATATAAAAGGTTTTGTTACAGTAACATGCGTTAACAGTGTAAAGTAGAAGGGGTGGAAATCTGGTTTTTAAATAGCTATTGGCAAAACTGTCTTAATAATATAATTTTCTATAATGTAATTTTATTACTGTGCAATGACGTCTATTTCATCTAAATAACGCAAAAATGACGTTTAAATTCTATCTCAATATTTTAAACGGTATTTTAAGAATAAGACTACAATTAATATGCCATTTTTTAACATCATAATACACATCAATCTTATTACTTGACTAAGAATTGTAAAAAGAAAAATATCGTTCACACACACACACACACACACACACAAAGAAATATATATATATTATTTACTTGTTATTTAAGTAGTATCGGAGAATTCTTATTCTGTCATTATGGAATCTATTCATTTCCTGTAGAATGAATATTTTTTCATTACTATCACTCAAGCAAAAATTTGTGCGACATAAAGAATGTTAATAAACGCTTCCGCTGACAAAAGGCAGCAAAGATAAAACCTACAGAAAATACTTAATCTTCGCAGTAAATACATGATTATTGAACTAAGTGTACAACTTAGAATAAGTTGTTTTCTTTATTGTAAGATTAAATAAAGAAAATTGGAGTGCTTTATTCCTTATATTTCCATTACTCAAATGATTTTTTAAATAATTATATGTAACTGTAGATATGTTAATACATAAATAGAGCACATAAGCTTCATTATTTGAACTGAGAGAAGAGCAATGATATTTTCAGGAAGTAAACTGTTGTCGCGATTCACGCACAACTAGCAACAGTGTTACAAAATTTAGGGGCTCTTTGTTCATTGCTCTATCACCAATAATTTTGGATAGTGATGTTTGACATAATGGACGTATTATCTTCGAAATGATTAGGCAACCGTTACAGTTAAAACTTTAAAATTTAGTGGGGAATATTGAATAAAAACTTCAATAAATTTGGCAACACTGACTAGTAACGAGCCTGGTGTGTGGCATTTAGAAGCATACTTTTTAATCCGCATCTGCATCGCTGACTATAGAGAGACTCTCTTAACTCTCTGTAGTTGTCTCTTACGATATTTTCTCGATTTCGAATATCTCAAAACAATTATTTTACGATTTCCTTGCAAGAATGTATAACATTGAAACTATCAATTTTTCAATTGAAATTATCAATTTTTCTTAAACAATTTGTAAAATGGTACATCTGGACCATAATTTCGTGAATATTAACTTTAAACACGCTTTTTAACACAAGATCTTAAACGCGACGGCAAAAACTAAAAAGTAACAGTTCTTCGTCTAATTTTTGTTCCTAAAGTACCACAGATACGAATAGTACGATTTGTTCCAAATTTCCAAACATTCATTTTTTTTTTTTTTTTTTTTTTTTTTTTTTCCAGGAAACATTCTGTCGGAAGAAATATATATACGATATTATTCTTGGTATGTCACTAAGCAAAAAATTCCTAAATCTTCCTTTGCAAAACATAGTTAAGGATCTGACCATAGTTTTAATTTTCAGTGAGTCAAAATTATTTTTAATGCCAAAAGCGTTTTCGAGTTAGATTTTGCTATCTTAATCGTGATAAAATTTGTAATGCAAGTATGATTGCACTTTATAGTCTACAGCTTGGAAAAAATAACTTATGCTTTGTTTAATTCGATAAAATTATTATCTTTCTTAAAAAAAATAAAATAATAAATAAACAAGTTTAAAATACATATACACGTATGTATATATATATATATATATATATATTAAGTCTTGTCTCCATTTCTTTTGCGTGTATTTCCTTTTAATTAGCTTTTGCATGCTTCTTCCTATTGGTTGGTTGTGTTGCTCCTCCATCTTTAAATTTTGTTCCGCTTTCAGTCTTGCTTTTGCCTCCAAGGTTCTCAGGCACGTAATTTTTTAACATGAAGAAGCAAGGCCACATCCTTTCGAAACCAGTACTTCTTACATCAATTTTATGGCGTGTGAAGAAGTATTTATGTTTAATTATGAGCCTCATTTATCCCAGATAAATTGTCCAATTTTGGTACAAAAGGGGTTTTCAGTAATTCCATAAGAAATCGCTGTATTAAGGTGCTCAACCAAATGGGTTCGCACATGGATTGCACTTGACAGTAAGCAAATTGTACCCAGGACAACCATCTGCTCCTCTAGCGGCTCCTGTAATGCAGATCTTGATGTCTCCGCCATTTTTTTCAGAAGACATTTTTCTGAAACCGTTACTATATTTTTGCAGTAATGTGTCGTGATTAAATAGGATTGATATTGTATAAAGGTTATGGTAGTAATCAATTTAAGTTCTTATCCCAGAAAGTATCCTGAAAAAAAATGGAGACTTCCTGGTCTGGTGTAATGGGAGTCAGGACGGGAGTTTTAGCGGCGCCTTTTTAATATCTAAATGAGAAATGTATTACTCAAGAGTCCAGAGTTGCCAACTTTCATAATTTATTAAGGGGAATTGTTAGTCCCGCTCTTTTTTTCTCTATCGCTATTTTTAAGAATATTTTTTTGTCTTATTTTATCTTATTAACGTATTAGAAAAAAAATAATATTCTTCAAATAAAGTGGTGTGAAATAAAAGTTGGGCTAAAAATACTCCGGAATAAATTATAAAAATTGACATCTCTGCTAATACTGGTGAATTTTTTTTAAATATTTTATGGAAAAAATATACATATACCCACGGGTCGTACTCTTCGACATTTTTTTTTCCCCAGGACATTTTCTGCTATGAGAAGTTTCCGTCTTTATTGCCCCGCACAAATTTCATTCAGAAATATTTGTGGTATTTTCATAGAAATGTATCCTGATTAAATAGAATTGAGAATAATGTTTACAAATTGTGGAAACAATAAAGGTAGAAATTTCTCATCCCTAAGAATGTCCTGAAAAATGGGTGGATAGTACGACTCCTAATATATCACCAAAAATAAATTAAAAAACTGGCGTACAGACAATAGCAAGAAATTAAAACTTCTTCACACACCATAAATTTAAAATCAGCACAACCGGTTTCGAAAGGACGTAGCCTTTCTTCACCAGGTGCAAACACGTGCAACTGCTTTGGAGGCAAAATCAAGACTGAAAGCAGGACAAATTCCAGAGGGGAGGAGCAACACAAACAACCAATAGGAAGCAACATGCAGGGCAGGACCAATCAGAGAGGAACGCACGTACACACACACCACAAAATTAGAAGTGAGGAAAGGAGTAAACAATTAATTTTCTTTTTTTTTTTTAAATTCAATAATATTAAACTAATAAGTAAATTTAATAAAATTTATCCATTAATTATTATTTTTTTTTATTTTAATTAGAATTACTTTATTATAACTAATATGATGTTATAAACATAATGAAGGAAATTATTTAATTGAATTAAACAAATTTTTCCAGGCTGTAGACAGCAAAGTGGAATCAGATTTTTCATTGACAATTTTATCACGATTAAGGTAAATAGCTAAATTTTCCAAACAATCCAGCCCGGAAACGCGTTTGGCATGAAAGATAATTTTGGCACTCTTAAAATTAAAACTATGATAAAATTCCCAACTGTGTTCACGTAAACGACATTCAAGATTTTTTTAGTTTGACCAATATAAGATAAATCACAGTTATTACAAGGGACATTATAGATACCCCAATTTTGAAGCTCAAGAAAAGGGGATTTGGTTGAAGGGAATTGGAATTTATTGACAGGTTTGAAAATAATGTGAAAATTGAAACGCTTCAAAACTTTGGCTAACTTAAAACATAAGGGGGAATAAAAAGGTAAGACAACAAGATTATCAGGTTTAATTTTATCATCAATGGAAAGAGTAGAATTATAAGTAGGAGTACTGAACTTTTTGAGAGCTTTATCAATTACTGAGGGTCTAAAACCTCTTTTAATAGCAACAGACTTTAAATAATTCAGTTCTTCTTTAAGAGAAGAAGTATCATAACAAACTTTAAGGGCACGATACACGTAAGTGTAGACGGTACCAATTTTTTGTTTAGCCGGATGATTAGAGAGAGCATGAGGAGGGTTAGAAACAGAGGAAGGTTTCCTGTACAAAGAGGTTTTAAAAAAGGAATCGTACCCAGTAACTAAAACATCAAGAAAGGGAAGTTGATTACAATTTTCTAACTCGAAGGTAAAATGAATATGGGGATCAATAGCATTAGCAATATTAAGAATGGCAGAAACATCAAACTGATTTTCAACAAGAATGAAAGTGTCATCTACGTAACGTAACCAGCATCTTAAATTTAACATCTTTAATAATTTTTCCTCAAAATAATGCACATAGATATCGGCAAGAATAGGAGATAAAGGATTACCCATACTTAAACCATCACACTGTTTATGAAATTTGAAATCTGATATCTGAAAGTGTTGCTCTTAAGGAACTTAAATCTAATCAAAATCTTGTCATTACTAAAGCAGATAAAGATGGCCAGATTGTTCTCATGGACAAAACTGATTATGTTGATAAAGTTAATTCTCTTTTATCTGAAGGACCTTATACTGAAATTAAAAAAGACCAAACTAAATCTCTTCTAAGCTCTGTTCAAAAAGCTGCTAAAATTTCCACCGTTCTTCATGACAATACCAAATTCTCGGTTTCCCCTTCTTCAGCAATTTGTGTTTGTTTTTATGCTTTACCTAAAGTTCATAAAAATAATGTTCCCCTCAGACCTATTGTTTCGAATATTGGTACTGCTACTTATCCCCTCTCTAAATTTTTAGCTTCTATTTTTTCTCCTTTATGCAGCACTAATAGTCATACTATAAAAAATTCCTATGATTTTGTTATGAAGTTAAATAATTTGAATCCTGTAAATTGCTCAATGTTATCTCTTGATGTGAAGTCTTTATTTACTAACGTCCCCACTGAAGGTGCGCTTAATTGTTTAGAAAAAAGGTTACGTGAATTTCATTATTCTGACATTGAAATCAAAGAATTTGTCAATCTAACTAAACTCTGTTTTTCCCAAACTACTTTTGAATTTAATAACAAATTTTATATACAGTGTGATGGTTTAAGTATGGGTAATCCTTTATCTCCTATTCTTGCCGATATCTATATGTATTATTTTGAGGAAAAATTATTAAAGATGTTAAATTTAAGATGCTGGTTACGTTACGTAGATGACACTTTCATTCTTGTTGAAAATCCGTTTGATGTTTCTGCTATTCTTAATATTGCTAATGCTATTGATCCCCATATTCAGATTACCTTCGAGTTAGAAAATTGTAATCAACTTTCCTTTCTTGATGTTTTAGTTACTAGGTACGATTACTCTTTTAAAACCTCTGTGTACAGGAAACCTTTCTCTGTTTCTAACCCTCCCCATGCTCTCTCTAATCATCCGACTAAACAAAAAATTGGCACCTTCTACACTTACGTGTATCGTGCCCTTAAAATTTGTTCTGATACTTCTTCTCTTAAAGAAGAACTGAATTATTTAAAGTCTGTTGCTGATAAAAGAGGTTTTAGACCCTCAATAATTGATAAAGCTCTCAAAAAGTTCAGTACGCCTACTTATAATTCTACTCTTTCCATTGATGATAAAATTAAATCTGATAATCTTGTTGTCTTACCCTTTTTTATCCCCCCTTATGTTTAAGTTAACCAAAGTTTTGAAGCGTTTCAATTTTCACGTTATTTTTAAACCTGTCAATAAATTCCAATTCCCTTCAACCAAATCCCCTGTTCCTGAGCTTCAAAAATGGGGTATCTATAATGTCCCTTGTAATAACTGTGATTTATCTTATATTGGTCAAACTAAAAGAAATCTTGAATGTCATTTACGTGAACATTCTCGGTATGTTGTTAATTAAGAAATTTCTAAATCTTCTATTGCGATGCACAGTTGGGAATTTTATCATAGTTTTAATTTTAAGAGTGCCTTAATCGTGATAAAATTGTCAATGAAAAATCTGATTCACTTTGCTGTCTACAGTCTGGAAAAATTTGTTTAATTCAATTAAATAATTTCTTTCATTATGTTTATAACATCATATTAGTTATAATAAAATAATTCTAATTAAAAAAAATGATAATTAATGGATAAATTTTATTAAATTTACTTATTAGTTTAATATTATTGAAAAAAAAATAATAATAATTGTTTACTTCTTTCCTCCCTCCTCATTTTGTGGTGTGTGTGCACGTGTGTTCCTCTCTGATTGGTCCTGCCCTGCATGTTGCTTCCTATTGGTTGTTTGTGTTGCTCCTCCCCCTCTGGATTTTGTCCTGCTTTCAATCTTGCTTTTGCCTCCAAGGCAGTTGCACGTGTTTGCACCTGATGAAGAAAGGCTATGTCCTTTCGAAACCGGTTGTGCTGATTTTAAATTTATGGTGTGTGAAGAAGTTTTAATTTCTTGCTATCCCCTAATATATCGTATACACCGTAATAGAAAATATTTTGATTTGCTTTGCCACGGTTTAACGCAGTACAAATAGTTCGAAAACTTTGTTTTTGAGTATTTTAACAAAAGTTAAAAAAAAAAAAAAAAAAAAAAAAAAACAGAGTGCATTCGTTAAATAATAATAATAAGTCGGAAAGATAGATATAAACGCAAACTATGTGCTCAAGAACTAACGTATGCAAAGATTTTATAATAAATCCTTTAACAATGATACATCCAAAACATTTTAATTGAAGAATAAAACATTATACATTTATTTGCACTGGAAAGCACGTTTATGCTCTGTTTAAAATTTAAAACATCTTTGTATACTACGCTATGTTTTAGTTATGTAACAAAAGAAAAAATCTGGTGAGAAACAACCACACGACTTCCATCACCGAATATTACACGTATTATATGCACTTTTCGGTGATATATGCATTTTTGGGAATTTTTCAGTTAGAGAAACTTGATACATGTGTAAAGACATATAAAACAGAGTTTACATACCGAGTTAAAAAACAAGAAAAATAATGATAGAACTATATTTTTAAACACTAATTTCCAAGATTTAAAACTGGACTACTAATCAGGATGACCATTAATTTATCTTTAATAACCACGTAATACATGGAAAAGTGTATCTAAAATGGATTTATGTAACAATTTTCAAGAAAATCATTAGATGAGTTTTGAGGTACCAGCTTTTGCCAAAACTTGGTATACTCAGTTATTGACCGGAAAATGATAATTACATACAAAGGGATATTTAAAAAAAATTAATATGACGAGTTAAAAAAAAAAAAAAAAAAAAAAAAAATCCGTTCAGCCGTTTTTAAAGAAGCACACTTGCGAGACCTGAAATTGAACTATTTATAGAAGATGCCTATCGTTTTTTCTTAACTGACTAACTATATCATTCGAAATAATATCTAATACAGTGCTTGTATAGAAATTTTGAAGAAAATCGTTATAGCCGTTTTTGAGACTTATGATCCGACTTCCGGTTTTCAGATTTTCACCAAAATTTGAAAAAATTATCTGTACACCGAACCTGTATCAATTCTTAAGTTTCGTAGTTCTATCTTTCTTAATTTCGTAGATATGATAGCCAGAAGATTCCGCACATACATACACACACATAAATACATACACACACACACACTGACCAATTACCAAAAAGTCCTTTTTTTGACTCAGAAGGCCTTAAAACGTGTAAATAAGGTGAAAACTCGATATCGAATTTTTGGACCGAATACAATACTTCCATTATCTACGGTAGTACAGTAATGGAAGTAAAATATATTTGCATCTTTTTATATCCAGTATTATACGATATATTTTAATAAATGTTGATATTTTTGGTAGTTAAATTTTACATATCATAAAAGAGTTTTATTAGAGATTTCTATTTTCGCACACACACATCTCCTAAAAAAAAAAAAAAAAAAAAAAAAAAAAAAAAAAAGCCTTTCTAAAGTGTTTTAAACAATCGCTTAGTAATAGGCTTCAATAAACTACTAAATGCCATACAAAGTTCCTTTTTTTTGTGATATTTAACATTTTATATTAATGGGATTAAATTATTAAGGTAGTGGTATATAAACACGAAATTTGCATTACATGTAAAGACTTATATTCCCAAGCATAATAATTTTTGCTCTAATGATTAATTATCTCACCATTTTTTAGGCGTGTTCTAAATCGCATGTTTGCGTAATGAGAAATAAGTCGTTTTAATGAGTAATTGGTTTTAAGAGTTGTTGAATTTTCAGGAAGTAGTAAGCATATTTAAATGTTTATATGAATTGCTGAGTCAGGTAATTAATTTCTTCTAACGATTTATCTTAAGATATTACCATAGGGATGGGGAAAATTAAGAAAGAATAGTTATTTTAAAATATTTAATGAAATGTTGAACTTTTCAGTAAGTATACATAGTTATTCTAACATAATTTATGGCACTTATAAATGCATTAATGAATCATTATAAGTCCTTTTCCTACAATGCCACAACTTTGGACAAATGTCTGCGAAAATTTTTCATTATATGTAAGAAGGCATAGAATATATTTATAAAATTTGTAAAGCAAAGTAAAAATATTTAATTATTATTTAATATAATAATCAATATTGATTGCCATTAGGAAATTCTCTCATGACTTATACAAAAAAAAAGAAATATATATTCCTGAGATCGGTATATGAAATACAAGCCCGTTTAGATCGCTTTTATTTAAGATGGTGTTAATATTCAGTGATTAAAATTGAAATATTATTTTATAGATTTTCACAAGCATTTTCCTAATAATCATAATTATTTATTCAAAATTTATACATTGCAAAATGTGTGTACAAAAATAAATTTTTATTAAAGCGATAATTTCATATGTGAAAATGATTTGTGAACCATGACTTTTAATTAAAGTGATTATGAGTAACGGCAAATTTCTTTATGAATCAAATTCATAGAAGCCAACCCACCGGATTAATTCATACAATTATTCACTTAAGTTCACTGTGGCTTATTAAATCACAGAATTTTCGCTACTAATCAAGTTGGCAAGTCCGTAAGTTATTGCCAATAAAATAGCAGCCAATTTTTAAAATTTATTTCTGAATGTTGTTAGTCCCGCCTTTTTTTAACTCCGTAATCATTGTAAAAAAAATTTCTTCATTATATAATTATGATTGAGTATGAAGAAAGTTACTCTAAAACGATTGCGTCGGGAAAAAAAAGCGGTACTAACAACATTCCGGAATAAATTTTAAAAGTTGGCAGCTATGGCCATTTCTGATTTATTGAAACTTTAAATTCCATATTGATGTCTATTACTTCTATTTTACACAAATAATTAAAAAAGAGTGTACCCAGACGTTTTCTTTAGAATTAGAATATGGACTGTTTTCAGGATGATCTGGTAGGACAGCTTTTAAAAATCTATCATTCTGTGTCGTTAAATATACGGACACTTCCAGATGTGTGCGTAAACAAACTCTGTATTTTGCCATGCATGTGAAAAGAAAAAAAAAATCAGAAGTAATATGTCCAAAATCTATACAGAAATAATGTATAAATATTGTCTAGATTTCATTTCTACCATCATAAACATTTCTCTAGTGACCTTCCACAGTGATTTTTTCACATAGCTTTCCAAACATTTAGTAATTAATGGTTGCATAAAAACACATATAAGAGAAGGTTTTAAATAAAGAAATAGAGACTTATAATACAATGTTTCAGTATTTCCCCCGAGTTGTTTGTGTCTAATGGGTTGTAATGTAACCAAATTCATTTGTGCGTCCCTATAAAAGAACTATAAATGGTAAGCTTGCAATATCAAATATTAATCGCTTTTGTATGTTTTGAAAAACTTAATATTTCTAAGTGAATTTTAAATAGCTTGAGACCATAGAAAGGAATGTATATACATTCAAATTTTATACAGGTTAAAAAGAAAAAATCCTGGTGTGAAACAACCACACGACTGATCAGAAGACATAAAATTGACCTAAAGAAGTAAAAACCTACAATTTTTCCACTAAGAGAAACTTGATACACCTTTAAAGATATATAAAATAGAGTTTACGTAGTGAGTTAAAAAAAATAATAATAATAATAAATGGTAGAGTTATTTTTTGAAACACCAATTTACGAGATCTAAATTGACCTACCTAATCAGGATTACTGTTAATTTTCCTGTAACAACCCCGTAAAGAGGAATGATATCTAAAATAGATTTATGTAACAATTTTCAAGAAAATCGTTAGAGGCTTTTTAGATACCAACTTTTACCAAAAATGCTCAATTATTGAAAGGGAAACTATAATTATATGCAAAATAATATTTAAAAGGAAGTTAATATGGCGAGTTTGAAAAATAATTTGTACAGTGGTTTGTAAAGGAGCGCACTTGCGAAGCCTGAAAGTGAGGTATTTATAAAGGGCGCCTATCAATTTTCCTGAACTAACCAACTATATCATTTGAAAGTACATCTAATCGAGTATTTATATATAAACTTTCTAGAAAATAGTTGGAGCCGTTTATGAGAGGCAGACTTACAGTCCAATTTCCGGTTTTCCAATTTTCACCAAAATTTGGAAAATTCATCTGTACACCATACCTGTCTCAATTCGGGCTCGTAAGTTGTCCGAGAATGAGAGGCGGAACTCGTAAAGTTCAGGAGTTTTATTTACAGAAAGTTCCAGAAACATACAAGTCTATAAACTTAGTATCAGCTTCAATTCCATCAATAAACACAGCTTAATTAACAGCTGTCAACAGCAAAACTAGAGTACAAACCGTATAGCAATAGCACATAAAGCATGATTCATTAAAAGAGGCTTAAAACTACTTCAATTGCAATGCAAGCATTAGCGAAACTGACTGACTCTGATCTCAGACTGAACAGCCTTGGCGAAATAAACGCTCCTTTTATACTTCTCTATCGAACCAAGATTTTTCGAGAAAAATCCAGAAAGTAGTCAACCAATGAGATTTCAGCTTCCATATTTCGTATATCCATAATAAGAGCTTTCTCGCCAAGGTCACCAAAAAATCGCCAAGCAGGGAAAAAGTCGCCAAATTTGTCGCCAAATCCATTACCTACCTTATTACAGCTTTTTACTGCGTGTTTAAGGGTAAATTAGGCTATTTTAACGCTAAAACAAACTAGAAATGCACAAAATTAGCATTTTAACAACTTACTAAGCCTCTTTGAAAGAATTTATGCAAAAATAAATACAATTATTTAACATTCCGTAATAATATTAAATTAATTATTTCCAAGCTAGTGATATCAAGGTACGATTTCTTATGATTTGCATTTCAAATTCATAATTTGGGTTTTGATATAGTTTATAATTTTGCTCATAACATTTCAACCAAAGTGCGTTTATGTATAAAGTAAACATCAAAATGCTTAGAATTTTATATATATATATATGTGTGTTTAATATATATATGTACATATTGAATACAAACAGTTTTTTAAAATAATAAACACATCTAGACACGTTAAAAAAAAAAAAAAAAAAAAAAAAAAAAAAAAAAAAAAAGAGACGAAGTAAAATATACTCTATAGCAAATAAATCGACGCACCAAGAAGGAGTTATGCAAATGAGACGAAAATTGGTAGATATGATGTACATGCGAAGAAAAACAAATGATTATAGTTTCAGAAAATTTAGATAGTTTAATCAAGGGAAACGGCTTCACAAATGTCAACAAGTCAATAACGCATTGGTCCACTTCTGACACTTATGTAAGCAGTTATTCAGCTTGGCATTAATTGATAGAGGTGGCAGATATGTTCCTGCGAGATATCATGCCAAATTCTGTCCAATTGGTGCGTTAGATTGACAAAATCTCGAGCTAGTTGTAGGACCATTTTAATGATGCTCCAAATGTCCTCAGTAGGAGAGAGATCGGGCGACTTTACTGGCCAAAATAATGTTATGCAAGCGGGAAAACAAGCAGTAGAAGCTATCTCTGTGCGCGGGAGAGCATTATTATGCTGAAATATACGGTCAGGAATGCGTGATATGAAGGGAAACACAACGAGACGTTAAATGTAGTCTACATACCTCTGTGCTATAAAGATGCCATGGATGACAACCAAAGGGTTCCTGCTATGAAATAAAATGACAGTCCAGACAATCTCTCCTGGTTGTCGGGCAGTATAGCTTGCGACAGTCGGGTTGGAATCTCCCCGTTTTTCAGGGCGTCCCCAGACGCGTCTTCGCTGGTCATTGGGGCTCAAATGGGAGTGGGACTCATCACTGGGGTTCCGGACATAATATCGTGGGACAAAATCTCGCCGGACAAAATATCGCGTCAAAAAAATTGTATGATATATTTGAAAATTCGATTTTGTGTCGCGTGTTATCTCTGAAGGGGGCCACAGGACCTTATAAATATTAATTAATTGATTACAATACATAAATAAATTATAGAGTTGAATTTCATTATTTTATCTATGTTTATTTTTAAGTTATTTTATCTTTTGCTTTCCACTATTCAAAATATATTTTAAAAATCGTGTACATCACTGCTGACATTAAAGTTGAACACTGTTCACAAACTTGAATTAAATTTTTTCAAATTAATAAGCACGATTGAATCCATTATGACTAATTTTGACAAAAGTTAATAAATATAGTCTTTAAACTATTTTAAGTAAAATTTATATAAAAAAAAAATTGTTGTAGGTTTGTCGAAATGTCAGTGCTCTGACTAAGGTATGTGTTGTCATGAAATTTTATACAACATTACTAATAATTACCAACTCATTTTACTTTGTATTAATTTACGTCGGCGATATTTTGGCCTCGCGAGATTTTGTCCCGCGAGATTTTGTCCCCAACCCTCATCAGTGAAGACAATTCTACTCCACTCAGTGACATTCCAGTTCAAACGATCCCGATATCACTGCAAACATGCTTGTCGGTATACAAAGTTTAATAGCAGTCCGCATAAGGAGCTCCGTGAGCTCAATCCTATTTCTCTGAGCCGCCTATTAATGGTCTTTGAAGTCATTGAAGTACCATTTGCACGTAGGATCGGTGATAATGATGAATTTGTGCGTTTGAGTATCGCTCTAATGATTGATTCGTTCTCACGTTCTGTCCTCTCTCTAGGCCGACCGCTTTGTCTCTGACGCTGTGTTCGGCCATGTTTCACCCACTCCCCTCAATATCATATAATAGGCGCATCGCTAATATCCAATTCTCAAACAATTCGCAGTTTAAACCAACTGGCTTCTTTCAGCCCAACTACACACCTCTCTCAAATGCTGTCGTCTTCGCATATTGTTTGCGCACCGGTATTCGAGGCATAGTTACTGTCTATCTGAATAGATGGAATGGAATTCTCGAAGAACTTACGACCTCGAATCAAAATTTCTCACTTTTAATATTCTGCCAATTGCGCAGTTAAGATGCGTTGCAGCGTCACATGCTCATTCGATAGCAGCCAAGCTTTAAAATTTTGCATTTTCCATCGAAACCTGTACGCATGTCAATTTGTGTCAAGTTTCCATTACTCCTTGGTGCGTCGCTTTTTTGTTATAGAGTGTATGCTTAAACATATAAAATGATTTTGTGTAAATAAAATATAATTCGATATTGAAAAATAATCTTTGCAGAAGTCCTTGCCCGAATTTTTGCTAATTTCGGAAAATTCCACGGAAATTTCAGAACGGCTAGACAACTAAACTCAACCTTTGTTTATGTGCAACACTTTGGAGAGCAGCACCTCTCAGCCACTGGTAGGATCATAAACATAAAAAAAAAAAAGACACATTCTTTTATCTTTTTTGATAAGCACATAAGAATGTCTGATGCAATCCGTTTTATTAAATCAGGTATTTATTAAGTAGTAATGATTCGTTAAAAAAATCCACCTATAGCAAACACTATGCTATGAAATGGAACAGAAAAGTTAATAATAGTAATTATTATTTAATACTAATTATTATTAATAGTAATTACGGTTTTGCAGAGACACTTTTACCTCACAGAATTGGAATTTTTTAAGAATTCTGATCAGGTATCTTTATGAAAGTAATAATAATAATAATAATAATAATCTTACGTATTAAGTTAAAAAGAAACAAATTATAAAAATTACAAATATGAAGTATCTATTATTTTTCTATGAGTTAACAATGATTTTAAAAGAAATAAATAAAAGATTTAGAAGAATTTGCTTATTAAAGTTATTTTTGTTTATAAAACATTCAATTTATCTACTACAGATAAATTTTGTATGACATTATATTTAACGGAAGAAAAACTTCCCTTACTTAATAAAGAAGCGAAATATTTAAACTTTATTCAGCAATTATTATTTGCAATAAATGAATACCGATGAATATTGCTTTTATCGTTTTTTTTAAATTAATATTTAATTCATTTAATTCTTAAGATTGAAATACAATGTTTAAACAGAAATAGAGTTACTTATACTTTGGGCAATTACAAGCCATGAGATGTTCAATTACTCATCAAATAGGAAACTAGAAGAAACTTGTTCAAAGAAAACTCAAATTTTTAGAACGGGAAATTTAATACTTAAGTTGCAAAGAAATTGAACTAAATATCTATTTTAAATATTCAAGTCTTTTTGTCTCATGATTTTACAGTTGAATAATTTAAGATATTGTGACTCTTTGTAAGACCATTACTATCTTTCATGTTGAAGCACTTCGGTTACGTTTGCAGGTACTAAAGTAATTGTTGTTAAAAGTGGTTTTTAAATATCTTTACAAAAGTATATTTCAAATTTAATCTTATAAGTATCTGAATGTACTGGTAATTTTTATCGACTTTTAATTTGTTAAATTTTTAAGATTTAATATACTATAAAATGCGATAAATTTTGTTTATATAGTTATTCCTACTAAAACATAGCTTAAATGACGTGGATAGTAATTTAATGGTAAAACTGGATTACATCTGACTACAATTTATGTGTAAGAATAATTTTTATTTATTTATTTATTTATTTTAACAAATACACAGTTATTAACTTAAATTGAATTTACACATTTTTCTGATTGTAAGGTGTTTTTACAAGGTATTTCTATTTGTAATACGGGCTAATAAGTAAATGGTTAAATTTTTAAATTAATTCAATTCACCATTTTTTTTTAGGACTGAAGACGTCTTAATCTACGGATTTTTACGATACTAGTTTTACGATAGTTGGACGTTTATCGAAATCGAAAATTTATCGAAAATATAATTGAATAATTTGAAATCAATGTTATAATTTGTAAAATAATAATAATAATATAATAATAATAATAATAATAAAGCTCCGTGCAAAACTAAACTCTTCTTTTGCCAGAATTTCATCAAAATCTTTCTTTTTCTTTTTTTTAAGAAAAAGGAAGGAAAAGAAAATTAATAATAATCAGTTTCGAAAAGAACGGTATCAAAAAAGGTTTTTTTTTTTTTTTTTTTATAATTTTGAATTAGGAAAGAAATAGCGCGCGTGCAAAATGAAATAAAAAATAAAACAAGCTAATTAAGTTTGAGTTGGTAAATTTTCTTTTTTTTCTTTTCTATTTTTCAATGTTTGATAATTAATTGAAAAATAGAAAAGAAAGAAAAGAAACAAAAAGAAACAGAAAACATAATTGCATGAATTATGTATTTTTGTCTAAAATGGTGATAAAAATTTAAAAATCGCCAAAGGAAGCTATATTAAGTCTGTACCATGATCAAATTTGTATAGTTAATTAATTAATTAATTAACTATTTTCTTCTCCGTTTTTTAAGGGAATTTATATATTTTTTAAATTTATTTTGCATAATCTTTTAGCGCATCTTTTGAAATCCCTATATACAAATTTTTTATTCAATCCGTATTTTAGTCACAGCTACCGAGAGCATTGAATAAGCCAAGTTTAATTTCGGCCACCCTGTATATGTCCGTTTGTATAAAATATACACACGAGTATAAATAATTTGTACTCTATTATTGCATTTAATTAAATATATATCACTCTTTT
Source organism: Salticus scenicus (assembly GCA_963930645.1). NCBI lineage: Eukaryota > Metazoa > Arthropoda > Arachnida > Araneae > Salticidae > Salticus > Salticus scenicus. The sequence goes on along the minus strand of OZ005650.1, from coordinate 245,520,889 downwards.
TATATTCAAATATTTTTTAGTTTAATTGATTGCGATTTTGTTTACTGAAGAAGCTATTTTTTCTTATAGTTTATATTTCTTATTTTGAAAGTGTTGGCAGACGATGTAACGTACACAGTAATTATTTTAAGGCTAACACAGGCCTAAATAAAACCCATATATATTTCAAAAAGGTAGGTTATTTTCAACAATATTTTTTTTTTCAGAAATGATCCGTAGTTAGGTATTATTGAGAATGCAAAATCGCTGCCTAATAAAAAAAAGAAAATTACTTTTAACATCATATTTGTGTCAATTAAGATTTCCTACACTTAACACAACTAAGTGTAAAAAGAAAGGAATTTACCTATATATTGACATATGTACAAGGATATAAAAGTTTGATCTTCAAATGTTTAAATTAATTATTAGGAAAAATATTTCCCGTAAATATGGATATATTTCTATTATATTTACTTATTTATAAGGTTTGCTACTCCTCTTCCCATTGTTCTAAGTAATTTCGAAAATATATGGGATAATTAAAATAATATTTTACGGTTTTATTTTCTACTCTTATGTTTTTCTTCATTTTATTTCTCAATTACATTTGCTTTTGTTTCAATATAAATTTCTTCAGTAATAAAAATTCAAATCAGTGTATAAGAACAACTACAATTAGAATATTTAGTACACCATTGAACATATTATTGAACATAACACGAGATTGTTAAAATTGCTAAAAATGGCAATGAACAAAATTTTAATGAAAAATATATTCTGGAATTCATAATTCATAGTACAAAATTTTAACTATTTTTTGTTGCTGTAGTGATTTTTATATGTATTCAAAATATTTAAGAATTCTTTAAAATACATGTTAATTTTTCTTAGTGGTTAAAATACATGGTGTTCATAATTAAACTTAACATTTTCAAATATTTTTCTTCGGAACTTAATAAAATTTGTGTTATAGCATAATCAGATGTTAGGAAATTTATCTGGTGCAAAAAGTTCTAAAAACCACTACAAGAGGGCGTGTTATAGGAATGAAAATATAATTGAGATAACAATAAAGGAAAGTGATTCGTCATTATTTTTCTACAACTTCGTCGCCAAGATCACCAATCTTGAATGATTGTGACTTTTCGCTGTGGGGATTCCATAAAATAAGTGTCTGACTTTAAAGATAGCATAGCCACGCCATGTGCGCAACAATCCCCAGCAACACTGCTTTAACTAATACACGTTTACGCTTCCAGATGGGCATAGTATAGAGCAAGTTTTGTAAATAACCATAAATTCCGCAGATTTGCAACTGATAAATTTTGCAGATTCCTGTTATATATTCAGTAAGAATACGTCATCAAGTTGTGATTTTTGAAACATTTTTGTACCAAATAAAATACCCATCATCTAATTGTGATATTGCACACTTCTTATAAAACTATGCAGCATAGTTTTTGATACAGAGCGCTCTAAAATGTAAAGTTTAATTGTTGACAACCTGTACATTAGTTTACTATACACACATATATATATATATTTTTTTTTTTTTTTTCATTTTAGCTAAGACATTGTGGGGGACAATAGCATTTAAAATACTTTTGAAAGCAAATTTTTCCGTTTCATATTTCTCTTCCAAATACCATATCATATAACAATATATACGTTTTAAAAAATCCTTGCTTTATCTCGATGAAATGCCAAACATTAGTTGTAACTACAGCTTGTTTTCCTTGTTGTTTTAACACCATGTTGTGATCCGATAATATAAATTGCATCAAGTCCCATTTATCAAGATTATCTTTTTCCAAGCGCTGGAAACATCCGCTTTCCGATAATAGTGACAAACAATTTTTGAGGGAATAAATTATAGTTCATGGCTGATAAATCACTCTTTCAGAAACTTTATACTCTTCACTCATACTTAACACATAAAAGAGGTATATATTTCTTTTTTTATTCCTTGTCAGTATAAAAATGTAAGTAACGCTTCCTGAACTTATTCTACATTTTATTTCTGAAGAATTCTGATTCAAATAAAAGATGTTCACAATATTGCTAATGTATATATATATATATATATATATATATATATATATATATATATATATATATATATATATATATATATATATATATATATATATATATATATATATATATATGTATATATTTACTATATAAACCAAATAAATTATAATATATTGGGACTTTTCTGAATAAATCTGGAAGTTTTAGATTCTTTGTGCGAAATGGATTTACATTTGGTATCATAATACTACAAATTAGTGTTATTTTTTCGCTTAGAAGTATTTATTTATAAAATAGTATGTTTACAGAAATATATTCCACATTACCAATAACAGATAAAGTTCAATAATTTTAATAGCAGAAAATGTTCAGATATTTTTTAAATATTGGTACCGTCTTTGAAAAAAATTTTTAAACTTTTTTTTTTTTTTATGGACTTCATATGATAACTAATAAAATATAATTTTGCAGCTGGCATTACAAATGTTATATAAATGATTATTTAAGTGAAAACAAAACGAAAGTTAGACATACATTTTTTTTTTTTTTTTTTTTTTTTTTAATAAGGGATTAAAATTATATATCTAAATTTACATAGATTTAATTTACACATGCTGTAAAATGCATGATTTCGCTGCTTTTTAATGTTTGTTTTTCTTTAATTATTATTATTATTAATTTATATGTGACCCCGTTTAAATATGAAATTGATAATAGATGATAACGATATTTTTACGATGAATGATCGTAGATTATATGTTTTTTGTTCGCGTTTAAGAGAATTTTTTCCTATACTCTCATGTTAAAATTTTTAAAATTTGAATAATTAAAAAAAAATAATTTAGACTATCTTAATTAAAAAGGGTTTTTTTCAGTATCATATATAATATTTTAAAACTTGTCAGATGCAATTACAACCTATTACTCTTAAAATAGTGTGTACATGAACTAACGAACTAATACTCTAAAGAACTAACGAGCTAACAAACAAATCGTCACAACTACGTACAGGAATCGCATAGGCTTTGTGTTATTTGGATTCCTCACACCTCATAACGTGTAAAACCGTCAAAAACCAAGATCAGGAGGTTAAACAAATACCTAAGTTCTCCATTCTTATAGTATGATAGGAATAATTACTTTTGAGCTCAATGATTTATAAAAATGTTATCGCCGTTTAAAAATTATTCTGTGTATTTTGGTTCATATTTCAAATTAAACCAACAAATATTTTTATTTGAAGGAAAATTTATATGTATGATATAAAGAGAGTTACATTAATTTAGATATACCCATAATATTAATAATCCTTTTCTTGATTCAGATGTTTCCAAAACAAATGTAGTTCTTTCGCTAATAGCATCGAAACCAGTTAAATTTAAACAGCATTTTGATAGCAAATTACAAGTAAAATAATCATGCATAAAAAAATGCAACGATATTTTATGCATTAAAAATCTACATATATATTAGTATTTTTTTTTATTATTATTTTCCAGTTTATTTATTGTTTTTATTTATATTTTATTTATTTTCATTTTTTAATTTTGTCTCTTGTAAGAAACGAGTTATGCACTCATATACAAAGACGTAATAAATCCTTTCAGAAAAATATGATTTTCAGGAATCTGTTGTTATATTTAGAAAAGAAAAAAATTCTTTCAATCACCCATTCAAAAGAGATGTATTACAAGTTGTAAGCTCTCTCTCTCTCTCTCTCTCTCTTTTTCTCTTTCTGTGTGTGAGGGGGCGGGGTTTGTTTGTGCGTAAATGTGTCTGTAGCATTCAAGCTCACAAATGGATGGACATATTTCAATGACATTTATATATCTCCATGAATAATTATTACGCTGGTTAAATAGGAATGTTTCTTAACTATGCATGGTGAATATCTCTTCAGATACTAATTAATTAAAAAATAAAAACAAACTTTTAAACATACCCAACACATAATTCTATTTATAACACTGATTGCAGTATTGCATTTTTTAATTTGTTTTATTTTGTTAAAAAGCTAGTTTAATCAGAATAGTGTTTAGCCATGTTTAATGTTGTACAATTCATGCGTCGGAAGGATTTATAAAGTTTATTTCACGCTTATTTAAAAAGTTAATAATATTAGTCTGATATTTCATTTCAGACAACGCGAAAACTAACTCATAAACAAACAGTTGAGACAAAACTGCTCTATTTATAGATTAATCTATCAAGTGGACTCGTTTTGTAATCCTAATATAAATTCTATGAACGTCATAGTTAATGAATTTCTTTAATCTAACAAAATAAGCGAGATTTGAAATTGTCATAAGTTTATTAAATTCCCATTTTCAAATCCTTAACAGAAAATTTAATATATAAAACATTAAGTATAACAAATATTGCCTTCTGATTGTAATGAGTAAAACAGTTTTCGCCATACTGTATGCTACGCAAACTTTAGTTGATAAGGACGCAGACTTTGATTGTATGCAGGGGGAGCTAACCGTAACAACTTATTCATTGACTTTTACATACATATCTTAATTTAACTTTTTAAAATTACATATATAATAATATCATAATAATTTTGCATGGAATATTAAGCATTTAAAAATACAGAAATTCAAAGCGTTTAGAATGCAAAATTATATATTATATATATATATACATCACTCTCTCTCTCTCTCTCTCTCTCTATGTATATATATATATATATATATATATATATATATACATAATAATATTAAATAATATTTTTAAATAATATTTTTAATAATATAAATGATATTTGTAAATTTTATTTATGATTTTATATATTTTAAATTAATATATGATTGCTTAAGAAAAGCATATTAGCATTGTTGATAATGGTGACCTAAAAAAAGGCGAACTAAACTAAATAATCTATTTTTATACATCAATTCTTACTATTTTATACTAACTAGTATCGCCCAGTGGTCGAAACTCGGCCATTTTTTTTGTAAAGCGAGGCAAAGCAAAGTTATTGCCTTGTCCTAAACGGAATGCAATTGCAACACAGCTGCGGCAATTGTCTGCCGATATTCACTCTAACTGAATCAGCAGAGTTATACTTAATATAACTATTTCTCTCTGTGGATGTTAGCCTTTCCTGAAATGAGAGAAAATCGCAACGTGAAAACGCCCCTTGTTGTGTGATACAGCCCAGAAGCTAATAGGTACCATGTCAAACAAAGGCCCAACCAAGTATCAAATTCTGTTAAATTAATTAATTCGATTGGTTCATAAAGTACAGTGTTTGAACAAAAAAAAAAAAAAAAAAAAAAAAAAAAAAAAATATTTTTCAAAAATGGTCGAATTGAGTTCGGGAAATTTCAAAACGTGTAACTTTATCGAAAACCGAAAATCTAAAACTTTTCTGAATCTTATATTTTCTACATATATATGCAGAGGAAAGAATAATAAATCCACTTTTTAAAAAATAAAAATAAGTAGTCAATTTCACTTAATTAAAATGCAAGGAAATCTCAAAACGTGTAAATTCATCGAAAACCGGAAATCAAAAGTTTTTATGTATCTTCTGCTTGCTTCTTCTACACACAATTCTAGTAATAAAGACCCTTTTTTAAAAAATAAGTAGCCAATTTCAGTTAATTGAAATGTAAAAAAGCTCAAAATATGTAAATTCAGCAAAAAACGGAAATCGTCTACTTACCGTATCGTCTACTTATACATGCAGCAGTTAGTAACAAATCCATTTTCCTTTTATTAAGTATATTAGTTGAATATTTATTGTTTAAATATCACCCTTTGAAATGAAATGTTTATGTTTACATTCGAAACTGGAAGTTTGCCCTTTTTTTTCTGGAGTTTTGTGATTTTAAATTAAAATTTTATCAATTTTACAGAAAAAATAACTCAATCAAACACATGTAGACAGTAACTTATATATAACTATACCCAAATATCAGAATTAAAATCAGCAGATAATTTCCGTTATTTTTTAATAATTTTTTACAAAAAATCCAATGGACGATTAACATAGAAAATCTTTTTCATGGCTCCATGGACAGACAATGATGTCATTACTTCGCTTGCGTATAGTGATGCTACATTATACAAATTACTGTGTCTATGGTTTTATTTGAGTTGAGCTTTATGAAATTGCCAGATTTAACAACTTTCTACTTTTAGGTATTTTTTAATGTAAAGGAATACGTGTATAAAAGGGAAAAATGGGGGAAAATGCATAAAAAATAAATGTATTTTTAAATACCTTCTTGACATCGTAAGAAAATAATATTTGTATTCGCACCTTCCGGCTGACCATACCTTTCGAATGATACCATTTTCAATCCTCTACTCTCATAATTAATGTGTTAAAAAGGGACTACAAATTTTATGCTTGCCTATTGATATATTGATAATACCTCAATTGTATTTTATTTACACAATACTTAAATAATTATTCATTAAATTATTATTTAATTTTAAATTTATCTTATTGGATATAAATTTTACACCTAAGCTAGAAACAATAAATTGTAAATTAAAAACAATTAATGATAACATTCTAAAAAAAAAAAAAAAAAAAAAAAAACTATTTATTTAAATTTTTTTTCTGTATAAATGTCAATAATTATGGAAACATGTAATGATATAAAAATGTTTATTTTATATTATTTATGATGATTAATCCTTTATTATTTTTTTTTATTTAACTGTACGTTATTTGTTTCTATTGATATGAATGAAATGAGCAATTACACAGCAAAAGAAGCAAAATGAGTGAAAATTTAATTATAAGACTCAGTACGTTTAGTTGCACGTAAAATTACTTCTTCTTTTCTTTTTTTTTCTAATTTCTCTCATTAAAGAAAAGTTCTTTCCGCAGATTCATTAAACCGTCTATTTGCAAGATTTCTTTTTCTTAATTAGCGCAGATGGAAATCTCTGAATATGATAACATTTTTCTGTTTCATAAAAAACAGTCTGAATTGTTTTCTTTTCTATTCGTTACTCGTTTATTATATTATTCAATTAACAATGATATTCGTTTTAATTCTACTTGTACATTAAAGTAAAAATCTTACAGATTGGAGTTTCGAAATTATTATTCTGAGAATATCATTTATCTTTTTTTTTTTTTTTTTAATAATCTATAGCTTGTTAAAATTGAATAATTACGTTTTATAAAACTTGTTTGCCTCTTTCAAAATTATTTAAAATTTATGTATTTTCTTTTACAAGTATTCACATATTTTCGAAGTACATGTATAGAAACGTAGATTACTGTCAGAAATTTAAATACATGTATTGGTATATTTTAACTTTAATATAAAGAAATGCTTTTACAGATGCTTTAAACAGCATATTAATTTAAGATATCAAAATTAAATGCGGTTTGCGAAAAAGTTATTCTCGTGAAGGCAGATTTTGATTTCCCTAACGAAAAAAATAATAGTTAAAATTCTCGTCATCACAATGAGAAAAAAAATATACCGCCTTCCTCTAGAATGAATAAGTGGCCTTTTTCTAAATCCCTTAACTAGAAATATAGATTTCCGATCTATGCGCATAAGGCACGCAAATAAACTGAATAGACGAAATTATCGAGAACTTCTAGTGTACACATTTCAAGATGGTGAAACAATATTCTGAATCATTTGTATTGCGAGAAATTCTCGCTTGATTTTCTAAAATTTGGTAACAAACCAAGATTATAGTTCCTGGAACCCGCCTCTGGTAGTCCCATTTATTTACAGAGATTTTTAAATAGTTTTGCCCTCGAGAATATAGGCGAATGCTCTAGAATTCTAGTAGGGGCTTCTAGAACTCGCTTTCCAAGGGGACTAGAATTTAAGAGGATGACATGGAACTATTTTTTCTAGAGCCACAACTTAGATTCTAGATGTCAGTTACAGACTTTTTTCACAGTGCAGAGGCGCTGCTTTCCTATGTGATTCTTATTCTTAATGCTGTTTTCTGCCTGCCCACTAGGTTTGTATGTGGTCAAATGACACATTTTCACGAAAAACTAAATTCATTTGCATGCAGATAGATTTTTAAAAGCATATCATTCCCATTATATATGGCCGCTCTCACCACAAATTACAATTTGCAAAAGAGTTATAACTTCAGCTTTAGTGGCGATTTTTGGCTGGGGCAAAACAAACTTACCAATAACGCTTTATCCACCAAGGCGAGCATCGCAATTCAAATTTTAGGTAAATTAAAGCAGGAGGGAAAATTAGAAATACGCTATTAATCGTGGAACCGTGCAATGTATATTACTTCGATATGCATATTACTTGTTACGCATCTGTGCAGTATCCTCTTTTGACAAAAATTTTAATTATGCTCCTAACTATATTATTATTATTATTATTATTATTATTATTATTATGCGTAATAAAGATATTAACATTGTATACTGCATTGTGCGCATGCTTTGTATTTACGTCTCTTTATCACTTAAAGGCGGCATTTGGGACGCAGCTTTTCTATGTGATTCTTATTCCTATAACGCTTGCCCGCTAAGTTTGTATGTTGAGTTGAAAAACACCCTGTAGATGGTTCTTTCACAAATTAAAAATTTCAAAAAAAGTCATTTATTAAAAAAATCTTTTCTGTTTGATTATTATTTTTTATTTATCGTATGGTTAGTTTATGAATATTTTCTGAGTTTAATTTAATTAGTATTAATTTATCATTAAATTCTTATTATAGTAAGCTCATCATCTAACTTATATTTAAAAACGTTCCGAAGTAAATGCGGGATATTTGAATCTGCAATAAGATATTTGTTTCATATTTCGCTGGCCTGGAGCTTAATACCCGGCTACAAACTGTGGTATTTTTTTAATTACTTTTACAAATTATTAAAAAAATGTGCTCGGTCTACGCTTTTGTGTTGAATAACATTCTTATGAAATGAATTGTGATCAGTTTTCTTCTATACATTATGCACGTTGTGAAGTATTATTCAGCTTTGATATAATAATAATAATGATAAATATTATATTATCAAAAACAGGTAGGAAAATATTTAAGTAGAGGATGTAAATCAAATATTACATATAGGAATAAAGCATTGTGCACAACAAAATATTTTGAAAAAGTTTATAAATAAAGAAAACTATCTTTGAAGTTCCCCCCAAATCTTCTGCATCTTTATCAAAGACAATTGTATCAGAAAAGTAAATTACATTAAGTTTTTTTCTGAGACAGATTTCTGATATATAAATCATTTAAAATTACTATCATGCCTCAACAACTCAAAGATTTTAACGATAAATAAAATATATTCAACAATCTATATAATATTTCTCTAACGTGGACCAGTTTCAATTATTTTTCGTCGAAACGATACGATACGCGAGGATAAAAAAATAATATTTATACATGAACAATATTTAAGCACGCGGACATGACGCAATAGACTAATAAGAAAAATTTACGACATTTGTCTGATGAGATTATTTTACGAAAAAAAAAAAAAAAAATGTATTTTTAACACGCTTTTATTAGCTTCTCCTGTATGTATATATGTATGTTTGTATGTTTTTAACCGTTCTGGGAGCAAACAAAAAAATTATATTGTAAAAAAAGACTTTCCCTATGTGAACGGCGTAGCGTTGAGGTATAGCTCCGCGCTACGAACCTAAAGGTCTAGCGTTCGATCCCAGTCAGGGGAGCTTTTTTAAAAATGGTTTTTGTTTAATTCTAAATTATTTTAATTAAAGATTTAAATGTATGTAAATATAATGGTGTGTCACTCACACGATTTTCTCTTACCCTGCATTTTAATACTAAGATAGATATTTTGTGCTTTTTAGTTCACATTTCTATAAAAGCGTGTCCTTCTTATTTTTTAAAACTATAATATTATTAACAGTTGTCTCTTCAGAATCTTTGCAAGCGTCATTTTAAACCTAGCAATGTTTAAAGATATATACAGAATATGAACTTTTGTGTCATAAACTGACTAAAAAACACAATCATAAAAAAAAAAAAAAAAATCAAAATAGGAATTATTTTATTTTATTTATTTATTTATTTATTAAAAGAAAAAAAATTGTTAAAAAGTCATTGCCAACATGACAACAAAAATTTAAAAGGCGTCGTGGGAGTCCTATATTAAAATTGTACTGCCTGTGGAAGTATGAAAATTGGTTCGTGAACCATGAATTTTATTTGGAAACCTTTCTTTGAATGATTTTGGTTCCACTATTGTACAATATTAATTTGGTTTTATTAATAATTTGGCTTCTGGTAAATTAAAATTTTAATTAGGTAGTGAAATTGGTATAATATTTATAAGTTTCAAATTTTAAAGGTAAATAAGAAAAAAATAAAATAAAGTGCGAATATTTCGCACGTGTTTGCTAGTTTAAAAATAAAACCAAAATAAATAAATAAATAAGTAAATTAATTAATTAAAGGAATTACAAAACAGCATTTATTCGCGTGTTAATTGACACGAAACAAGAACGATTTCACAGTAGTTGACACGAAAAAGGAAGAGAAGATTAGATCAATAATTTTAATCAGTTAACGAAGACATAATTAAAAACAAAATCGATTTATCATCAATAAACATTATTACATTATAATGAAAATATATAACATTACTTTATAACAGTAGCTAATTTTAAATGTAACACATGACAATATTAACTAAATAATATATTTCAATCTTAAGTATGATCTTTTTCTTTATAAATAAGTAATTTTTTACTTAATTCTTTACTAATAGTACTAATATCGTATAATTTTCTTTTTCTTTCTTTTAATTAAATAAGTTCTTTATTTAATTTTAATCATTATTTTTTTGTTCAGTTATTTAACTTTTCAATTAAAAAAAAATAATAATAAATATTATTATTATTATTATTATTATTATTATTATTATTATTATTATTATTTTTTTTTTTTTTTTAATCTGAAAATTTTTATCATTGAAACATGCATCGCGAACACTTTGGAAGTAAATTTTTGTCATAATAATAACAATAATAATAATAATAATAATAAAATTCACAGCTAGCGATTGAACGCGAGATATACATACAGCCCATGACACAATCATCTAAGCCCAAGGCCACTATTTTTAGCCACTGCCCTCGATTTTTATTTCTTAAATAATTAAAAAAAAAAAAAAAAAATACATTTTTTAGTATCTTGACTCAGCGGATTCAGTTACACAAAATTTATATCCCATTATATACGTTTTATTTTACACTTTAACTGAAGTTTACATTTAAAATAGCAAATTTACATATTCTTACTATGCAGGGTAGTGACGGCCTTCCATCGGGTTTCCATTCACAACTGTCCATCAATTGGGCGAATTTTCCCCTGCCAGTGCTTTGATAGCAAGTTCATCACCTTTAAAAAAATCTTATGTTAGTTTATTCTTTATATATATATATATATTAATTACAACTTAGTCATTGTCGATAAATGTTTAAAATTCGAGCAACAAAATAGTACTCTTTCTATGTAAAAACTTTTAAATGATTTTCCATGGATATAATTATATATAATTTTATATATAGCGTTTTACCAAATGCAAAGAACTTTTAGAGTTTTAAGAAGAAATGATGTGCTATACTGATTTTAAGATTAAATCAAAGAAAGCTGGACAAATGTCTGGAATGGATATGTAGCTTGGTGGAGAAATAGTTTTGTTGGAAAGATGCTTACCATGTTTATTTAAATATTTCGTGGTCGGCGAAGATTTTGAGAAATTGTTGGACTGAAGCAGATTTTGAAGGTTTAATGGCGCAAAATGTCTGCAAATTGTATCACCAATATTTAAACGAGGCCAAATCTTAATTTGTGGTTGGTGTGGAAATTATGCGAACGAAGAGGAGTTTCCGTCTAGCCAATGTAATAGTCTAGTAAATAAATATGTTCACTTTAATCACGCCGCTAAACGAAGTGTTTTAAGCTAACCTGAATACCGAAAACTTGCTATGCACGAGTAGCCCGTCCCCCCAATACCAACGCCAATAAACTCTTATTTGAATTTTATCAACTAGTCTAGTCTTTACTTCATAAAATTACTCACAGTGGGAAAAATGTCAAAATAAGAGAATAAAGTAAATGAGTTCACCTCATAATTGTTCTATTATGAATATCCTGTACATAGAGTCTCATGAAAAAGGTTTTTTTTTCTTTGGAGGGGGGGGGGAGGTCTGTCTGTGTGTAGCGCGATAACGGCCTCAAAATTCATGCTATTGACTTGAAATTTCGTACACATGTTCATGAGCTGCACGGAATCAGCTGTATTGTTTTGGGTGTATATTCCATTTGTAGTTCTGTTCGTGTACAGGGACACGCCAATTTTCTTCTTATCATTACGGCCTTTTGTATGTCGCATGATAGTGGACGCAAAAATCACGCTGTTGACTTGCAATTTGGTACACATATTCATGAGCCCAATAAAATTAACCGTATACTTTTAGGTGTGTATTACATTCGTAGTTCGTGTACAGAGACACACCAACATTTTTCTTACCATTACGGCATATGCACTGTTAAAAATGATTTCTTAAAAATGAGCTAAATTGTTTCAAAATAGCTCCGAAACAATATGTACTTAAATTTGAAAACCCGTGTACTCATTTTTGAGAATATTGGCATGTGAAACATGGGGATATTTTGATTCTTATTGGTGAACCCAATTTTTGAGCATGTCAATATATTCAAACATAAGGACATGGTCTCTCAAATTTAACTATACATTCTTTCGGAGCTATTTTGAGACAATTTAGCTCATTTTTAAGAAACCATTTTTAACAAAGTGGGCAGAACTTGTATGCACCGCAATAGTGGCCGCAAAAATCCTCCGTTTGACTTTCAAATTATCAAACACATTCAGGCTCTGTATAGAAATAGCTATATAATTCTTTATGTCTATATTTTTTATGGATTGTGTACAGGGAAATGTTAAAATTCTTATCATTACAGCATTTGGGGGTGAATTCCGTTTAAACGAATTTTGACATCATTAATTCGCTATCAACAAAATGGAATGGGTACAATACTGACACGCTTAAACTTATGTTTCCTCTTAGGTTTCCTAATTTCAGGACAACACAAAATTTTTCTGACAATATAACGTATTCAGCCAAATTTTGTCAAATTTCGAAAAATTATTCATAAAAAACGTAGAATAAGCTAAATAGTTTTTACTAGTGTGTACAATGTTTATGTTTAATTTACGAAGACACAAAAAAGAATTTTGTGACATTAGAGCCTATGAAAATTTTTTTATTTAAGCGCACTTTAATGCGTTTTTATGCTGTATTCAACATAACGGAATTAACATACATTATAAAGATGCTGAAGAGCATGTTTTCTCTAGAAAAAGGATATGTATAGACTAAATAATGTATTTACGGGACCCCACAAAATAATGCCGATGATGTACTGTAATCATCCATACTATGTCAAATTAGGTTGAACTATTAATGAGTTATAATTAATTAAATAGGTGTATTTTTTTTTAGTGTATATAATTTCTGTGGATTCTTTCTGGAATACATAAAATAATTTCGTACTATTACGGTTTATAGTCGGTATTTTAACATGTTTATACATCGTTATATATAATGAAATTTTATTAAAATTTTAAAAGAATGTTTTTCAGTGGAGAAGTGTGGACATAGCATTTTGAATTCATTTACAGGGTTATACAAAATAATCCCGATATGCTATGTAATCATTTTGCATGAAATTTAGTACAAGTATTTGTGAATTACAGGGAATTAAAACAAGACAATCAGTTATTAGGAATAAATACATATACATATAACATATATATATATAGATAGATAGATAGATAGATAGATAGTTTTTTAAAGAGAGATAGAGAGATAGAGAGGGAGGTTGAGGGGGCGGTAGACACCTCAGAAAGGTTTCTGTTTATGTAGCATATAAATCGAATCAATATGTTCATATATTATATATATTTATATATATACTCTAAAACATGAAGAGTGAGACCCACTCTAAAAGAGTGGCATATCACTCTTTGAATATGTCAAAATGGAGCCAACCTCTAAGGAGTGAGATTTCTCACTTTTTATTAAGAGTGAGATTATTCGGAGCAATTTAAAGTGTATGACTGTTTATTACTTTTTTTCTTTAAAAATTGCATACAGTAGACGATATCGTTTCATTTCTTCTTGCGAATCGACTCCAGTTCAACGGCAGAAAAAATACAGTTTGGATCTGTCGGGACTCGAACCCAGGCCGTTCTCGTTGCAAGCGAGTGTCTTACTATTGAACCACTGATCACTTACACTTGTTGTTTAATTTATATTATGAAATCATTCTTATACGTGATCAATCATATTTTTAAATTTTACCTTATTTATCAACGATATAAAATTACAGAATTCTAATGGATATTTTTAATTTAGAATTATTTTTAAAGCAAAAGGTGTACTTCAAAACAAATTTCTAATACAAGCAGTCATTTAAAGTAGCTTACGGGGAAGACAAGTTACTTAAGTGTACATGTTTTGAAAAAAAATAATAATAAATAAATTTTCGCATACAAATCTATAGAGTTTCCTGAAACACTCGTCCGTTCAGAAGTATAAAACTTGCTGTTGGTTTTAAATACTAGAGCCAAATTTTTGAATATTTCACATATGTTAGCTGTCAATGAATATAATAAAAAGATGAATTGTTATAGATTTTAGGGCGTTGTGCATTAAATATTTGCACTGATATTTTCTCTTGTACTTCATATATTTTTAAAGAAAACTATTGCCTTTCTCATACGATTTTCGATATGTTTCTTGTGATTTTAAATTCTGCACTAAAAATATTACTTTGATTTTGTCAATTAGACAAAATAATAATAATAATAATAATAATAAATAACAAATTATCTTTTAACATAATTCTTTTTCTTTTTTTTTTATTCATCAGAAACCTTGTATAAGTTCTGTTAAACAGATGCATGCATGAGGTCGTTCAGAAATTGTCCCTTACATTTCATTCGAATTATGATTAACAGACGGCTCCAGCAATATCTCACTCTACATACGTTTGATCTTGCAATACATGATAACCTGACTCTTTGTGACAGAGTGATTATACGTCACTCTTTTCCAAAGAGTGAGAAATGTTACATTTTCAAGAGCGATAATAGTATTTTCTCACCTTAATTGGTGTCAAAATAGGGGTCCCTTTTCCAAGGAGAGAGATTCTCACTCCAGAAATTTTAGAGTATATATATATATATATATATATATATATATATATATATATATATATATGTGTGTGTGTGTGTGTGTGTGTGTGTGTGTGTGTTATATAATAAAGGAAAAAAAAGGATATGTTTAGTAATGCGTGATGCAAATAGGACGCTGAGACCGATCGATTGGATCTGCAGATCCACTAGTTTACGCACCTTTTAAAATATATGGCAAAAAAAAAAAAAAAAAAAAAAAAAATGCTGCCTGTCACACGGAAATGTTATGTAATTGCAAATGGCATCAGTTTAACTTATGAAAACAGAAAAATCCTAATCGCATTTTTTTTTTTTTTTTTAAATATATATAAGCATTAAATGAAAGATTCTCATATTCTTGTATTATTATATGTACATTTCCATCTGAACGTGAATAATTGCTATGTTTGGTTTCTCTCTTTTAAGGAGTGAAGTCTAAATATATCTCAATCATTTGGTGCATAATTAAACATTTTTTATATATTTTATATCTGGACTTTATTACGTCGTTAGATACATCTTTTTATCAAATAAAATCATAATTATTTATATTTTACGTTTTATTGTATCAAACCTTGAACAATTTAATTTAATAAATCTATTCATGCTTACTCTTTTCATAAAATAATAATAATAATAAAAAGAAAAATATTGAATTAATTTTTGTAACACTGGATTAAAGCTGTTTAAATTACACGGTGTTTTAACTTTTTTTCTTGATAGTAATACTCTGTGTGTAATCCTGAAAACAAATATTTTAAGTAAGATTTACATTTAATTTAGCATTATCATCTTTTAAAGCAAATACATTTTGCTGGAATAAAACTGTAATCTCTTATCAAAGTTAAAAACTCTTTTCTTAAAAAAAAAAAAAAAAAACATGCATATCTTGATTATAAGAGCCGATGAAGATGGTTCTTTATAATGATTGTTTTCGAAGAATAAGTCACGTTATATCCCTGTATAATAAGTATTTATTATACAGAAAATATATTTTCGGATCAATTTCAGAATGCTTTAAAAATAAGGTATAGGAGAACATTTTATTTTTTTATTAATTTTAAAATTTAATTGTTGTAATTTTAGTCATATGTATATATACACCCTGCAGAGGATCTGCAGAAAGTAACTACATAATAGCTCATTAACTGCACCTCAGAAATTTGAAAGAATTAATTCCCATAAACTAATATGTTTTGTCAATCGAATAAAATAAAATAACGATATTCATCAATATCATTTGTTTTATGAATTTTTCTAGTACAAAATATTTTATATAACGCAGTTTAGTGTAGATTAGTGAAATAACGAATATTTATTTTAATAATAAAAAAAAGGATTATTTGCAATAGTAGTAAAAAAAATAATGTATATATATATAATATATATACATAATATTTTTTAAGCATCTAAAGCATATATTTAACGCATATGAGGCATATTTATTATTATGTATATATAAATGTATTATATATATAATTTTAATAACTAGCAGGCTTTGCGCGCTTTGATGGTCACTATATTTAAAAAAATTAAAAAGAGAATACTTTTTTTTATATCGCTTTATAATCCAAAAATTAAAATGACTTATATCAAAGAAATTGAAGCCCATCGTGGGCTTCAATTTTGTGTAGTTATCGAATGAGAGTTTCAAAACGATCAGCATCGAAAAACATTAAGTAGTTCTTTTATATTTGAAACTTAATTACATATAAACAAGAGTATATATACTATACATTTAAGTTTATGTTATTTCCTATATTTTATTTTATTTATCCTTTTCACCATAAAATGATAGAAATTTTACCTCAAATATAATGTCAAATTATGCTATGGACGCTATGTTTACAGTATGATACAACTATTTTCCCGGGTTACATATATTTTCCATTTTAAATATTTTGTAATTCGTTCATACTGGTCGGTATATAAAAAAGAAAATAAATAAATATGTAAACCGCATCACGGTACAGCTTTTTTATAGCTCACTTTGGCGATTTTTGAATTTTTATTTACAGATATTTATTTTATTTGTTAAAAGAAATGAAATAACATCTAAAACTTTAGTTTTACTAGCAGGCTTTGCCCGCTTTGCTGCTCATTACATTTAAATATTTTTTTTTTTTTTTTTTTTTTTTTTTTATGATTATTTATTTATTTATGTATTTATTTTGAAAAACTGAATCATTTAAATAAATATATATTAATTAGTGACTATTTTCAGTCCATCTTTAGTACGGGTCCCTATTGGTGATTTCAAATATTTTTTGCCATTTTGGCAAGGAATTGAAAGGGCTATCTCAATTGCGTAAGTACCTTGAGTAGAAATGTCCATGGCGAGAAATGTCCCAGCTACTTCGGTGCCAAATTTCAAGTTATATAGCCCCATACTAAAACTGTGTCCTATTTTCAGTAAATCACAAACGTGGCTAAATCTTGTGATGTACAGAGATTAATAAAAAATAAAAAAAACTTTTATTATTTTAATTCCATTATGTTGATTAGAAACACGGTTAATTAAAAATTAAAATAAATATGCATTAACATCAATTAAAAACTTCAGTATGGGACCCCCTTGACAAAAAGTGAAATTTGGCATCGAATTAGCTCGGACGATTTTCGCAAAGAATTTTGCTTGTGAAATTACAAATGCTATTTTAATTCGTGAATAAACCAGAATAAACTGACAAGAAATAATAAAAGACGCCAAAGGTTTCTGTACTAAAACTGTGTACTAAAACTGTACTACATTACTTTCCAGACGATAAAATCACAGGAAAAAACAAAAAGATTTTTTCATTAATTAACATTAATTATTTAAAATTAAATAAATCTAAATAAGAAATTTAAAGTTTTTATAACGCCAGCTATCAGATATTTTTGAGATACATGGTTAATTTTTATTTATGTATTTTTTTTTTAAATTCACGTGTAAAGGAGAGTTTTTTTATCTTAAAAAATTAATGAAACAAAAAAGGTGCAAGCATTTTATACAATTCGCATTAGCTTGAAATTACAATTTAAAGAAATATAATATATTTTAAGTTTTTTAGAAGAATTATTTATAATCTTACGTTCGTCATCTTATAAAATGAAATGAAAGATTGACTTTTATCATGCGTTAGCGAGTTATGTAAAATAATAAAAGTGAATAAATAAACGAATAAATATTATTCATTGCTGCAAAACCAACTTTTAATTCTTTTCAATTTATCCTAAAGATCTGAAAAGAAATTAATTTTTTTTCAATTATTTTTCGTTTACTGTAGATTATATTATGTATTGAAAAAGCTACTAATTTTCAAATAAATATTTTAATGAAATTATTTTTAACTTACTCAAGCGTCTGAATTGCAATGCTTATGCAGACGTAAAAAATAATCTAAGCCGGTTGTAAGAAATTTCATTTTTCAGGCTTCAGAACCTAGTTATATTTGTTTTCACAAATTTTCGAACCTCCCCCCCAAAAAAAAAGTTATATTCTTGTAATATAATAAATAAATAGTAATTTATCTGTAACTGTACAAAAGAATCAAAACCAATTAATAATAATAATAATAATAATAATAATAATAATCATAATCTCGTGTGTCACTCACACGACTTTCTCTTACCCTGTGATTTAATACTATAAATACAGATTGGAGATTAAGATATCAGATAACGAGTACTGTTACGTAACCTTGTGTTACAGCAAATTAAATTAGGCTTCGAAACAGCTTTATTTGAAAAATTTCTGTATGAGGGGGGTGCTAAAGCCCCCCTTAACCCCCCGCTTCATTATTATTCCTGCATTTATATAGAATTCAAATTAATTATTAACTTCGAAAGTTCATTTAAAATTATGTAGGCAACTTTCGCATGCAACATTATTTGAAACTTTTCAATTTTGATCAAAGTTTCCTAGTAACAAACGTATTAACTTCAAAATACAACGCTTGAACCGCCTGAAATTAATTGTTTTTAGTTTACTCTAAGAGACATAGACAAAGATCAAACATTAAAAATTTCACTTCGGTATTCAGGAAACCTGAAAGCAGCTTTCCTGGACATGGAAAATTATTATAGTAAAGCACTTTCATTAAGAATATAAAATAATGCTATGGCTTAAATATTTGAAGCCCTGTAAATCTTCTGAAAATTAGGTATACACCACATGGTTCACATAAATATAATCCTATATTAATGACACACAGTACAATCTGAAATACAAAATACACTTTCATCAATTTTCAAGCATTGTCGCAGTATAATCTACTTCATTTGTGTAGCTCTGTAAACATATGGTGATAGATTTTCATACCATATTCTACATGGAACATGTTTTTATGCATATAGAAAATATATATTCGTTTCACTTGGTTTAGTGCAGTCTATGGATGTTAAACTCTACTTACCTGCAATTTCCCTCATAGACGTACTGTATTTGAATTCTCTTGGTTGTCCCTGTACACGCACCATTTGCTTCATCTCAACGAAAAATTTAGTGTAGCATTCTTATATAATACACATTTAGAATATCAAGTTTGGAATTTCTGCTATAATTTGTTTTTAAAATATGCTGATAACAGGCAGACATACACACAGACCAACCGCTAAAAACATGTATTTTCGATTAAGGGGACCTCAAAACATGTAAATATAAGAAAAACTCAATTTCGAAAATTTGACCTTAAAACAATACTTTATCTATCTTATGTGTAAAAGAAAGTAAAAAAGAAGCATTTATGTATTCAATTATCTATTATTATCATTAAATTATAATGGAACAAAATTTTACATCGTTATAGTTATTATTATTGTAGTTACTATTATTATAAGTGTATAATTATTCATTAATTTATTAGAATTAATGAATAATTCACAAAATTTATTAGTTTCCTCTATCATAAAATGGTAAATTTACGTATTATAATAAAGAATTATCTGGAATGCACAAATCGTCGTCATTCACAAAGCATCTATGAATATGTAATAAAATTTGATTTAAATCAAGCTTTATAAACGACAACATGATATGATTTAAATATTTAAACTTTATACACGACCACAAACATGCTGACGATAATTCGAAAAATCTATTATAATTCAAAATGTAGTGCCATCTGCCAGCTGGAATTCTTCATTAATATCACGCAATGAATTTTGAATCTCGAATGAAATTACCATGCAAAAATCAGAGATTATTATTAAATGCTAAAGTTCAAGAGTCATTTACATAATTGAAAGTTTGTTTAACTGCTGCAATGTATATAAAAACAATACTAATAATAAAGAAGTTTTTAAAAGTCAGTTTAATGCTGCGTAATAAAAAAGGATTTTTTTTTAAAAATTGATTATTTAGAAAAATGTCTGATTTAATTGTGTTTTAATATGGATTACGTATGATAAAATAAATTAGTTATTTATTAATTTGATATCATTCACTGTCTAAAAATAAAAAATTCTAAGATAAATATATATTTATGCAATTATGGGACACATTAGCAATCCGTGAACTGCTTTTTTTTCTAAAAAAGGCCTGTGCATTGTAATGCCGCGATCAACTTCAAACCAAATATGTTTAAAAATCGAGATAAAAACAGCATTTCTATGTGTTAAAAATAATAAGTACAAAATTTTTAATAAACACCACAAAATGCAAGAACTTGCAACAATTGTTTCGGGACTAAAGAAAATACGATCCTTCGTCTGGCGAAAAATGCATGAGTGCTGCAAATAAAACGACAATGAACTAAAAATGTTTCAGAATAATTAAAAACATGTCAGTCATTATTTTCATTAGTTTTTCTTTTTACGTTGTCACAATATTAATTATAAGAGTAACGTTACTCATAAAGGTTCGTTCGAAGAAATTCGTATAACAGATTCAAATTAATTTGCCAGAAAATGTACAGAAGTAATTTATCGAAATTGTATTGTTTGACGTTTCACAAAGTGTTTTAAAAGACATTCATTTCAGAATACAATGTAGTGAATTATTAAAATATATTATTAACAATCATCAGTAGAAATTGCTCTTCATATAAAATAATCTGGTGTGTCACTCACACGACTTTCTCTTACCCTGAAATTTAATACTATAAATACAGGTTGGAAATTAAGAGGTAACATAACGAGTACTGTTATGTAAACCTATGTTAAAATAATTCAAGTTAAGCTTCGAAAGAATTTATATGATATTAGTTCTGTGTGAGGGGGCTACTGCCCCCCTCAACCGCCCATTTCATTATTGCACCTACATTTATATAGAATTTGAATTTGTTATTAAAATTAAAAGTTCACTTAAAATTATTCAGACAACTTTCACATGCAACATTCGATGCAACTTATAAATCTTGATCAAACTTTTCCAGGAACAAATTTATATTAATTTGAAAATACAAATTTTGGATCTTTTCAAATTTTTCGTTTTTAAATTACTCTAAGAGACACAGACCAAACTTAAAAAAAAAATAAATAAATAAAAAAAAAAAAAACTTGACTATGGAAATCAGGAAACCACAAAATGTGTAAATAAACATAAAACAAACGATGAATATTTATTTAAAAACATACATTATTTTTCATACGTCTATGAAGAATTCATTTTCATTCCTGAGCAGCTTAAAATTGGAAAACGGTATGATGAGAACCTCTTTATTATTTGTAACTACATATATCAAGCTTCTAAATTTAAAAACGAGAGCAGTTCTCAAGAAAAGTTTTGCATTGTCCAACAGGGAGGAACATTTCATTTGTGAACAGCCTTAAGTAGAAAAATCAATGTGCAGTCCAAGGTGTCGATCCAGGCAAAAATTCGATCCCTCTTGCTGCCCCTTCACAAAATTCAAATCCATAAAAGGGGTCCCTTCACAAAATTCACATTCATAAAAACAGCCCTTTGAAAAGATTTCTTTTTATAAAAATGATAATTTTGTAAAATTTTTCTATGTTTACAGTATTACTTTTAATGAGTGTTATTATTTGATTCAATAAAATGCCATTAACTTAATTTTAAAAATTAGATAGAAAAACTCCTAAAATGATAGGTTTCAGGAGATAATTCTTTTTATCGTAAAAAGATATAGATTTTCACAAAAATAAATAAAAAATTCACAAACAAAATTTGTTTTTCAATGAGATGGGCTCCAAAAATAAAATTTGGATCAACCCCTGAGCCCTGTATATGAAACAGTGATTCTACAATTTTAAATGTATATCATCAATAAAACATAAATGAGTTTGAAATTGTTAAAAGGTATTTCATGCAATTACTGCCCATAGACAGCAATGTATGTGAATTCTTTGTGTTGCTTTAAAAATTATTACTTGCACCATTTTCTATTGAAAACAAGAAGTGTTTTCAATAACTTATATTAATTTCATTACTTTTGAAATAGCATAATAAAAAAAACTGGTATGCTGTGGCAACCACGACTCTTTCTTCTATATTTTCCTATACAAATTTACTCAGTAACAATAATTAAAAAAAAAAAAAAAAAAGTGGGACTTTGACAAAATTTTGGGTAAAATGTGAAAATTATTCTAAGTATGTTAAAACACGGAAACCGTGGGACTTTGACAAAATTGGGGGAAAAATGCAAAAATTATTCTAAGTATGTTAAAACACGAAAACCGTGGGACTTTTACAAAATTGGGGGAAAAATGCAAAAATTTGTTTAAGTTTGTCAGAACACGGAAACCGTGGGAGTTTGATAGAATTAAGGGGAGAGAAAAAAAAAAAAGGGGGGGGGGGACTTTGACAAAATTTTGGGTAAAATGTGAAAATTATTCTAAGTTTGTCAGAACACGGAAACCGTGGGACTTCGACAAAATTGGTGGGAAAATGCAAAAATTTGTTTAAGTTTGTCAGAACACGGAAACCGTGGGAGTTTGATAGAATTAAGGGGAGAGAAAAAAAAAAGGGGGGGGGGAGACTTTGACAAAATTTTGAGTAAAATGTGAAAATTTGTTAAGGTTTGTCAAAACACGGAAACCGTGGGACTTTGACAAAATTAGGGGGAAATTGCAAAAATATGTTAAAGTTTGTCAAGACACGGAAACCGTGGGAGTTTGATAAAATTAAAGGGTGAGAAAAAAAAAAAAAAAAGATTTTTTTTCTAAGTTTTTTTTCGTAAAAAGTAAAAAAAAAAAAAAATCGATAACTTTGTTTTAAATTATCACAGATTCAACCATTCGTTAGTTCAACCAATAGTTCAACCAATAGTTCAACCATTCGTTTTAAAGGTACTGACGAGACCTTTCGAAAGATACCCACCTTGAAAATGTTTGCCCTATATTACCCTGTAAAAAAATTAGAAAAAGCGGGATGGCAACACAACCTGTAAGACGATTTTTACCAAAAGTTGATAGGCACTTATTTATGTTAAGGTGCAACTACATACCAATTTGTATGAAATTCTGTGCAGTAGTTCCAGAGATACAGTTGCCACAAAATTTCATCACACACACACACACAGACAGGCAGACAGACAGACAGACATCTTCTAAAAATGGTAAAATCGTGTTCTACAGCTCTGAAAACGTGTAAATCCATCAAAAACCCGAAATCGAAAATTTGTACGAATCCAATACTTTCTTCTATTGAAGATAGAAGAAAGTAAAAATTAGCTTAAAACAATCATCCAGTTTGTTCAATTCTGTAAATGAACTATAGATGCTACATGTATACCGAATTCAGTTGGTGTCTAAGTTAAAAAAAAAAAAAAAAAAAAAAAAATGTACGATTTTAGGGTGGAAAAACAAGAAAACTAAAGTTATATATGCTTTTTAATTATGATGGACAAGTATCAAAAATGAGTGAAGATTAAACATTTAATCAGTATAAAGGTAAATCTATATTTAAGTAAACTTCCTTACTCATAAGTAATTATTATTCATTTTTAAAATCACTCTTGATTTTTCATAGGCTTTAATTATGGAAAATTCATAACCTGATTCACGCTATTTCTTCTTATTTTTATCTGTATAAAACATTTCAGTGCTGCAATGCAATTTCTGAATTATTTTGCAAGTTTTTTGAGAAGAACAGTGATGAATCCTAGCCTCAATCTAGGCGTACTCTTTCACACAAGTAATTTCTTGTAATTTTTTTTCGAATAAATAGTCTAGGGTACTTTTTGGATTAAATAAAATGCAAATTCTTTAATTTTCATTGGGAAAGAGTATGCCCAATTGAAGGCAAGATTCACTGTTGGAGAAGAAGGGTTTCTCAAAAATGAGCACATGTCTAATTAATTTTAAGTAGAGGGGTATCTTAAAAACGAGCACATGTCAAATCAGTTTTGAGTAGAAATGAAATGAATAATATTTATTTCTTACTGTAGTCACAGAGGAAACGGAAACACTATTAGATTGTTGAAAATCTTTTTTTTTTTTTTTTTTATGTTATGCGTCTAGTGTAATACAGATAAGAAGTAGCAAAAATCTATTTCGTAATGTACAAATTTAAAAGCTTGTAAGTGTAATCGGAAGACGCGTGTTTCGAATTCGGAAAAAAAACAATAAAATGCAAAAAACTCGCAAAAAAATGTTTCGGTTTGAAATAAAACATGGCCGGTGCCTGATATTGTGCGCCCTTTGTCAGACAAACAAATTAGGCATGAGTACTGCAAAACATTATGCATTGTCGCTTTGTTTGTAGTGTGTCTATTCTGTTCACTTGTTGGAGGGTCGTGCTTTATCTTGTCACAAAACTATTGTTTAGAGTTTTTTTTCCTTTTATGGTGTTTTTCAAAGTTTTAATTTTATTAACCATGAAGTTACCTAAATATAAAGTGTACAATTTTAATTTTGAATGAAGAAAATAATAAAAAAATCATTTTTATTTTTATACAGAAACATTTTATTCGCTTTTATTTTATTATACATTCATATGTGCGCAACCGCTGCATATCTCGCGGTATATATAATAAACATTAGTCTGGGATTACAAACAATAAACTAATTTTTCAAAATTTCATATACTTAATTTGTATTAAAATGGGAAAGAAATTAGAATATTTAAATAAAAATTGTGTACACTCCTTTTTTTTTTTTTTTTTATATATATATATACAAACAGTGGTCAATGTATTAGAAACCCAAAAATCCATGATATATTCTACAAATGCTCACTAGAGGCATCAGTACGCAAAACTTCTTACCATCTTACGGGAAATGCTTTGCTGGTATAGAAGTGGTCTCCTGGTATTATTTGAGGATAAACAAAAATCCATGCAATACCTGCACGTAATGGTGAATCTAGTGCATCCTTCAATGCTACATTTTTACTCCGAAGTTGATGGATTCTTCATGAGCAATGATATAACTACACATCGCGACAGATTCACTCGACATTGGTTCAATGACTATAAATCTGATTTTGAATAGAATTCCAGCAGCCCCAAATTCCGGATTTTATTCAATAGAAAATGTTTGGGACATTCCGGAAAAGCGTATCCGACAGCAAAAATATAGAGTATATTTTGCAATTCGTATTCGCTGATTGGTTTCATGCTTAAACTACTGCATGTGACTGAAGTAGTCGAAAATGCGTGATTGACGAATATATGTGAGGCAAACAGCATCAAACGGGAAAATTTCGTCCGCCTCCCTCATAAAAAATCTGTTTATGAGGTAGTGTGTGTTAATGACTTTCATTACGCCCTTCGTCTGATACCGCTTTTACAGGATCTTAAAATTGTGTAGGCAATGCATGGTCCTCTCTTGACGTAAATGCAATCCAGAAGCATTTATAATCGATGCCCGCGCGAATAGGGCTTGATTTCCCTGGAAAGTTATGTCTAATTCGCAAAAGGAAGTCCAGTAAATTATTAATCTAAGATTTACAGGGTGACAAGAAATAACTTGGACGAAGTTTCAAACCAAATATCTGTAACTACCACTATCGCAAACTCATTTTGGAAGATGTTGTCTTACTTTAGTCGCAAAAGTTCTCTGGAAACAAAAGATGGACCTTCCAACAGGATTCCGCACCTGCTCACAGAGCTAAAGGCACTCAAGTTTGGTGCAAGACAAATTTTCCTGACTTCTGTGGAGCTCAATAATGGCCACGTATTCCCCAGATTTGAACCCAATGGATTATTCTGTTTGGTTCATCTTAGAGACAAGGGTGTGTGCTAAATCTCATAAAATTTTGGCATCCCTAAAGGAATTCTTATGCAAGGAATGGGATAAAATATCAGTAAGTGAGTTGCGGCCCATAGCCGAAAATTTTGTGACAGGTTTAGAGCTCTGTATTAAGGCTAAAGGTAGTCACTTTGAAAATTTGTAAATATAATAGAAAAAATAAAGTATTCATATTTATTGAAGTTTGGTCGTAATATTTTCATTAGCATTAAAGTTATAATGTATCATGTTTGTCCAAGTTATTTCTTGTCACCTGTATAATCCATTGCCCAGTGTGTATAAGAATGCATAAGAATTTTTGTAAAATTATTGTCATTATAATTTCCCCATTTGTATCGCTGCGCATCTTGTGAATATGCATTTTACTATAAATATGCATTACACGATTTAAAAAAAAAAAAAAAAAAACAATATAATGGAGATAAAATTATTAATACTAACTAATAATTTTATTCCATTACTTTTAAATAATTTATTATATCCAATTATTAGTTTGATTCCCGTAAAAATGTAATATTTTGCAAAATCCTATTCAGCAACATTTGTCTGACAAATAAAACATAAATTTATAAAATATATTGTAATTGAATTAACATTAAACAATAAATTTATAATGAAAAAAAAAACAGGAATTTAAAAAAATTAAAAATCAGAATATATATTTACGTTATCATTTTTATTTTTTTACTTGAAAGAAAAATTTTGCTGTTCTTGCTATTTTAGAAAATTTTTAAAAATGAATTATAATATAATGAAATTGAATGTTTTTGTCTTTAGAAATAAGAATTGCCGAAGGGTAAAGATAAGCAAAAAAATATTTAATTAACTTTTCAAAAATATCATCTTAGAAATTTTCTTTCACTTGCCTCTCTCTTTAAAAAAAGAAGGAATCAGTTCAGTAAATAAATCTGAAGTAATTAAAATTTTTATGAGGTAAATTATTATGTTTTAGAATTTTTTCTCTTTAACTTTCATAAATCCTAAATATAAACATATTTTAAATAATACATATTTAGTAAGTAAAAAAAAAATGTGTCTTAACAGATAGACACTAATTAGAAATTCAGATTTTATTTTAAAATGTCCTTAGTGTATGTCATTTTACAATGTAATTAGTAAGCCTTTTTCGTTTAATTGGCTTCTTAAGAACTTTCTTCAATGAATATTATTTCGGCTCATTAAATGTTTAAAAAATATATTGCGTTTCACTTATTCTAATTAGTAATATTTAAAATTGTTCACTAATGAAAAAATTAGACTAATTAAAACACTTACGTTATTTCAAAGACCAGTGAAAAGATAATTTTTATTCTTATAATTTGGTTTTTAATAATTATACTATTTTAGGAAACTAATTTTTGTGTTAATATATTAGGTTAGCATTTTACATAAAATTATTATTTTTTTTTTTTTACTTATTTTGAACTACTTATTCAACTCATTTTTAATTTTTTTTCAATTACTTTTATATATAAGTAACATCTATGTAATATTAAATGTAAATTACATAAGCAAAATGACGATGAGCTTAGAGATAACCAACATTTTAATTTTTTTTCCGGAGGGTTATCAGTGTCCATTATTTTTTTCGCCCCACTTTATTTTGTAGAGAACATGTCATCATAAAAGGCAAGAACTCGCAACAATTTCTCGAATGGAAAGAAGACATTTTGCAATATTCAATGGACGAAGGGTTATTTCTTCTTTCGACCCGAAATAATTGTTGCGAGTTCTTGCATTTTATGGTATTTTTTCAAAGTTTTGTGCTTAATATTTATTAATTTTCACCCTTTTTGATCATAATTAAATATCGTAGAAAATTTTTCCATGAAAAGAGTGGTGTAATGAAAGATGGTTTAGTAACAGTGGTCCGGAATATATTAGAAAGGCTCGAAAATCTGACAAACATTTTCATTGATAAGCGTCTCGAACCGCTCACTATGTGACATTACTGTAGCTCTTGTGCGACGTTAACCAATCCAATCCAATCTAGCACTTTCATTTATTGCAACAGAAAACTTATTCTGAACATTTAACGGATGCAATATACACATGAGTATATAAATATTACTGAATAACAATATGAGAAAAAAATGTATAAGCTTCGTGTATTAAATCTCATGAAAACATGCAGATATTGAAAGACAAACCTGTTTGATTAAGACCATGAACATTTGTATAACTGCACGATTTTCAAAACTTAATATAAAGCAGTATGTTGTTGCCACAACAAAAGTTTCTTAGATATCATTCTATAACCTTGCTATCTACCCGTTTATATGTACAATTCTATAGCCAGGTTGTGGGGGGTAGGGGCTTTGAGGATTTAGTCCTCCTTCCGAAATTTTGAAGATTGATAAAAAATGTTTGAGCTATACTTTATTTTAACATTCAGCATTATGTACTAAAGATTGAATTCTACCCGGATTTTTTTTTTTTTTTTCTGGCTATGTACTTGCTTATACACAAAAATTTATCAACATAATTTCTCACAATAATACTTTATAATTCATGCAGATTTCATTAATAGTTTCTGAGAAATAGCTATCAAAATTTTGTAGATGCGCTAATTGTTATCCTATGTACACACAATTTAATTGGCATTATTTTTCATAATGTATATTTCACATATAAAAAAGGTAGCATTTATATAACGTATAAGTTGAGATATAGCCTCCTAAAAAAAAAAAAAAAAAAAAAAAAAATCGCACGTATTCGAAAAAAGTTAATGAGCACGAATTTAAAGTCCTAATATATATCAAGATTAGCTGAATTTTTTTCATTGATTCATGAAATACAGCGTCCATAAAATCGACACAAAGACAGACTTTTTTTTTTTTTTTTTTTTCTCAATGGAAAATCGTTTTTAAATTTTCAAAAGCTCAAAGCTGAATCTTTTCACAAATATAAGACTGTTATTCTTATGTATATAGAAGAAATATAAAATTACGTTTGTTTAGAAAAAATAATAAAGAAAGAAGGCCAAAACAAGTTTATAATACGATGCATTTATTTTCTATATATTTTTATTTTGAATGCAATCTCACCCATTCATCCTTTCTTTAGTATACAAATATTAATATTTTGATCCCTTCGTAGTTTCAAACGGAAGAAATAAGTCGGAAATCATAAGAATGTTTCCTTTAGGGTTTCCGGTAGGTTAGAAAGGGAAATCTTGGGAGGTACACAAACAGAGTTCATATGTGAAAAGAAGTTGTTTCCTCTAATAAGTGCAATAAGAATCTTTGGTAAGTTGCATTTTGAATTTCTTCTTATATATAATAATGTTTTTATTTTTTAGGATTTCCCAAATATATATGCCCACATAATGCATAATAAAATGTCGTACACACTTTTAATTAATCCATGCATAAATTGTTAAAAATCTACCATAAAATAATGTCATAAATAATATTTAACTTATTTTTATTCGATAACCGATTGTAAACTTAGTTTAATAGTGAAAGACGATACGTTCAAAGTTATTTTTTCTGTAAGTATAAAAACATAACTTTTACAATTTTGATTTAATACATAATTTACAAACACATACACACACATGCACATGTATATATATATATATGTGTGTGTGTGTGTGTGTGTGTGTATTTTATGATAATAATGATAAGAATGCGAACCAAAAATAAACAGATGAATAATTCACCACAAAATCCCACAAATGCCAGTTTGGTAACTAGTTAACTTGAATATATATATATTTTTTTAATTTCCCATATTTAATTTTTGCCATATCAAGGATGATAATAAAAAGATTCATATATATATATATATAATTCATTTGAAGATCCAGTTACTTCAACTACGTTCCAAATGTACTTTTTTTTTTTTTTTTTTTTTTTTTTTTTTTTGTGAAAAACCCCTTATAAACTTGTAATTTTAACATATTTTTGTTTATCTGCTAAGATTTGTGAGATGATAAAGGGGTTTTTCGCAAAAAAGAACTTTTGCTAAGTGGTTAAAATAATTGGATCTTTAAATTAATTACGCGGCATATGAAACATCCCTTAAAATGTTTCAACTCTTGGAGAATATGTAAAATCTAGCTCTTTTTTTTTCGGATAATTTACTTAATTTTTACTCTGTTCAAATGCACTTTTGACAAAAGTTGCCCAATATATTAAGATTGCAACCTATGCAATATATATACATATATATATATATATATGTATGTATTTTTAATCTTTCGCACATGCGCAGTGAAAATGTTTTTCATAAAAATGCTCATATTTCCTCAGATATTTAGGATATGTGTATTCGGATTGCAGTATATTGTTTTAAAAGTGTCTTTCCAACTTATATGTAATAATCTTTCCAATTTATCTGAATAATTTTCGTTAAAAACTCTGTATATTATAAATAAAACACATGCTGTTTTTTCTGGAGTTTTAAAATAAATGCTTAGGGGAGATCCGTGTAATATGGACCCCCTAAGCAAGAATGCTCATAAAACTAAAATTATATATAAAAATATTTAATTTGTTGGCTTCTCATTACAATTGTACAGTTGAATGTTTCAAAATTGGTAAAACGCTCTGGGAACTATTAATAATTGCAGGAAATAATTATTTTATTTATGTATCGGTGGTCCATATTACACATACGTTCGTGTAATGTGGACCAAGTGGTCCATAGTGGTCATTCCCGAAAAGTTGACACACTTGGAATTGTAAAACGAACTGTCCAGCATGTTCCCTCATACATTTTTCCATCTCTTGGGAATAGTAGAGATGGACGAAAAAAAAAATAGTTAATGGTCGAAAAAAAAAGGGAGGTCCAAAGGCTATATCCAATGAGTAGTAGGCGAAGGACGTGATAACTTGATTACCACTGCTTCTCTGGCCTATTTTATAGCCTCCAGATTTTGAGTGTGCGATATATGTACGCCGAGCATTAACAAAACCACTCTGTTTTTATCATGGACCATTGGTCCATATTACACAACAGAGCATGGTTCATATTATACACACAGACAGAGCAAAGTTGTTTCCAATCACATATCGCTATGCAAGCCCACGAATTTCATGTTTAAATTGTTCAGAAAATAATTACATTTGCTACTATTAACGCGAAAATTATGTTACAATTACCTAACAGTAAAAAGTAATACTTTCATTTTAAGATACTTGTTACATCAATGATCATATAAACCGAAAACTCAGTTTCCTAATCGTACAAATACAGGCACGCACGTACATGTCCTTTCCTGCTTTGTATCACTACTGATAATGAGATGGTTTCACCATTCACTGTTGAACATATAAATTTCCCCTTGGTCCGTATTACACGATGGTCCATATTACACGCTTCTCCCCTATATCTGCGTTGTTTAATATGCTATTGTCACACAAATTCATCCACAAATTGAACTGGGTCTATTTTAACATATCCTAAAGTTTCTATACCGTTCCTAATGTTCCCTTAACGTTACAGGGTGATTAAGTATTATTGATTTTGCTCAATTTGTTACCGCCCCCCTAAATGTTGTCCTAACGCAATCTTCACTAAAAACACGAGAAAGACCCAGTTATTTAAATGATCAATGTTTGAAAACATTTCATCGAGAGATACGTTTTTAAATTTACAAAAACTGATCGTTTGCAAATCTTTCTAAACTTTCGAGCAGGAGTGTATTTGATTTCTATACGTCTTCGACTTTCCGTTTTTTGGTGAATTTACACATTTTGAAATATCCTGAATAAGATTTGATTACTTTTAGAAAATGTCCGTGTGTCCTTTTTGCATGTGGTGTGTGGCCAAGTTTTTCTGCCAGTTCTATCTGATGAACTTATGCTGAGAGTTTCATAAATGTTATATTTGGTTGAAGCTTGACATAAGCTGCTGCCTATCAACTTTTGTTGCATATTAGTGAACAGCTGGCGCTATCATGTAGTTTTATCATAATTTTTATATGTCATCGAAAAAACAAAATGTCGTATGATGAAAATATATGGAAAAGAGAGATGGTAACCACCAGTGGCACACTTCTATCTGTTGCTGTGTAATGATCAGACAATCTCATTTCTGTAGTAGAATATTTTGAGAACAATTATATGATGTGGTGCATAGTAGAATCCATCTGTAGAACCTGTTTTTAATAACGCTTTTAGCACATTTAAATACAGGGAATATTATGTATGAGAATATTAAAATATCATATGAAACAACATGTAAAATAATTACATTATGTGAGTGAAAATTGCGTTATTTTAAATAATCATAGAGAAATTTAATTATTGCATGAACAGCAATTATATAGTCATATTATATTAATTGAGATATCTGCCATTAGAAATTTTTCATTTTTTTCCTCCTGGCCTTTAAAAAACTTCGAAGCCCTTTACAAATAGAAGAGACCTGTGGAACTAAATTAAAAGTAATATTTATTAGGGCAAATGAAAGATTTCTTTCGGACAACAAAAAAGCACTGTTACCCCATGAATACCTTAAATATAATTCAGTTAATCTTGCGCCTTCCAGTAAAAAAAAAAAAAAAAAAAAAAAAAAAGAAAGAGATACCACTCGTCTAAAATTAAACTCTCATTAGTACAGAGTTTTAATTGTTCGCATTTAATTTTCTATTGAGAATTCAGATTTTATTTAATTTTTATTTTTTCAAAATATGATATTATTTATTTTCTTTGAAAATAATCTAAACAGAGTATAAAGAAAAAAAAAACGTCCAGGACTTTATTAAATTAAATAAAATATATTCAAGAGGAATTTTTATTTATTTTTATTTATTTATTTACTTATTTACTTGCGTATCAGATAATTTTGTAGAACAGTAAGCATAAAATTTTCTTTGTTCCGTGTTGTTAAGTTAACATTATAAAATGCTTCATGAAATAAATTATTTTACAGTTTTTTTTTTTTTTTTTTATAAATGTATGTTAACTTACTTCTGCATTTTTTATATTTATTCTTCTTTTCAAATTCAAAAGAACTAAATTTACATTTTTTAATCAATAGGAATTTAGACTTTTCACTTTAAACTTTTACAATCATTAAGCTCTTGTGTAGTATCTTTGCTTTTAGTCGTTATCCATTAATTTATGAACTAATATTATTAATATTCTAAAGTATGTTAAAAGTTTAATCCTAAAATATTTTCTTAATCCTTTTTGTACTCTTGGTTTCCTTTCACAAAAATTATAATAATTAGGACTCAAGGCTTTTGTCAGAGCTCAAATTTTGTGCTGTCCCAGATATTTATATAAGTTGAAGTTTGTGAAAATTGTTCCACACTTCAAAGGAATTATTTTTAAAAGCGGCTATCAATATTAATTCAAAATTTCTGCTTAATAGCATATATCGTTTAATAAAAAAGACATTTTAAAAGTGTTGAAAATATACATTCAAATAACATTATTTTTGCATGCATTATAAGTAAATTGTTATTTTACAAGTATAAGTACAAGCATAAATTATTTTTTAATGGTAATGTTTATATGAAGAATTTGACGTTTTAAAAGAATTGATTGCCCAGAAGTATGCATTAGTGCATTATCGAAAATTTTAGGTAAACGATTTGTTGTACTTTCAAAATTTTGAAAGATATTGAGAAGTAAATGATTTTAGGTGGATGCATATTGAATTAATTTAATTTAACAACGCGTGCTCAAAATAATAATGCATAATATTCTAGTACAAATAATACTAAAATCATTAAAAATATCTGGCAGGATTATTTTGAAATTTTCTTTAAAAACAATCAGATAAACATTTACTACAATTTAAAAAAAAAATAATAATAATAATAATAATAGTAAACACTAGTATAATGGATACTTGTATTCATTCTCTCTCTCTCTCTCTCTTAAAAAAAAAAAAAAAAAAAAAAAAAAAGTTTAGTTTTTATTTAAAAAAAAAAAAAAAAAAAAAAATCGAACCTTTGCCAAAACCTAATATTTTGAATATATATACCTATACATATGTTATGTGGTCAGTAAAAAACGGTAACTCAAAGGTGACACGTGTTAATTTGAAGGTAAGGACAGTTTAGTGGACAAACAGAAGTTACATTTAAAACATTCAGATATTAGGATAGGTAATTAAATATGGTAATTGTGTAACATTTTACATAAGTAAAAAGTCTGTAATTTAATCAGTAATAATTTTACGAACAGTCATCTTAAGTATCGTCTTCAAATTATAATGTTTTTCCCTCCGAGATTAAAAGCTACATCCCGCGTCATCGTTGTCATTACTCTATTAGAGACCGCATGTTTCACGAGAGATGAGTTGTCATTCTCCTGAATGGTGATTTTGCCATTCGGTGCGCACAAATATTCCCATACATTTACATTAAATGAATATACGCTTAGTAAATTGTGTAAAAACTGTTTTGTCCGATATATTGAGCATTTAAAAAAGATCGTGTCCGATTTTTTAGATAGGATTTTAATGGCTATTCTCCAAGAATTAACACCGAAAATATTACTGAGAGATTGATAAAGCTGTTGTTTTTCACCATTTAGAAAACTTGGATAAAATTCGAAACCAGATATCCCTGTCAATCAGCAGACACAGCTTCTTTAAATGAAACTTAACCCTTGTTATGAATTATGCTTATACTGATAGTAATAATTATTATTTAAATAATGATAATAATAGTTATTAGTTATTACTTTTATACTATTAAAAGCTGAAACATATTTCAGCTTAATTATGAAGATAAACTAAATCCAACTGTAATATTCAATGAAAAATATATAACGTTTTGTAATTTTATTACATAAAATAGGGATAATTTAGTTTCCTGCGTAATTGTGCTGTAAATGTGTATTAAAATGCTACAGCGACAAAGAGTTGCAGTAGTATTGTTTGTTTCTCAGACATCCACAGTCAGATCTTACAGTGACATTCTGCGTCTGCAAAAAGACATTCAAAGTTTTAATTAGGAAATAATATGATTAGATAATTTTGAATGCATAATCGGAATACAAATGTTACCTTTTATTATCTATATATTTTAATTTTTTAATTTATTTATTTAATAGATTATGAGCAGCTTTAGAAATCACCAAACTCCTACAGAAAATGAAAGTTCAAGGAGATTCTCTGACATCCCCAGTACATTCAAGAGAAAACAGTTTAATCACTGGAAATGTCTGTGTCCCCGGAGATACATTCTAGCTTTAATGCTTTTCATTCTTATTATGATACAAGCCTGGAGGGAAATAAATATTTTATACACACTTGCTCATGTGCTTGTCTTGGGAGAAGAAGCAGCCAAAGTAAGTCAAGAAACAATTATTTTACTAAATTAGTTTATCTCTAGTAATTTTACAATTATATATATATTCTCATTTGAATAACTTTAAGAAAATGTGACAGGTGACTATTTATATACATATACGGTAAAGCTGGGAGAGTTTGCGCACAATCCAACAGGACGATATAAAAAATTAATTTTTTGTTAAACTATTGGTTCACAATTTTGAATTGATCCTTCTTCTATGCATTTCCATTGCTATTATGCTGCTGTGTTCTATTTTATTAGAACAGCTGTGATAAAACCAATATAGTTATTTTGTGCAATCTCTTCATGTAGGGTAAAAAAAACTTGGTCGCATTATATATATATACATTAAAGAAACAATATTAAATAAACAGAAAAAAGAACAAAACCATATAATTATTTAAAAATAAGTTACTAGCTAATACGTTTAACTTAAAATTAGTACATTTCTTTTCAGCTTGAATAATATAAACGCCTGTTTGCTGATGTAATCTCTCGTTGTCCACACTGTTGCACTTATTGTTGTACAAGGTGAAGTTATCTTGAAACCACCTGCCACAAGCATACCTGCCAACATCCTAATTATGAATCGGAATATTTTTAGTACACGTATATTTTTTCGACACCACTTCACTTTTAGAGTGATTTTCTCCATATGTAGTTACGATTAAATAAGTATAAAATTACTTTTAAAAAAGGGTGTGGGATAAAAAAAAGACTACTAAAAATCTTCCAATTATTAATGAGATGGCAGGTATGCACAAGTGAACTTGTTCGATACATTTTCGAGAAACAAAAAATAGCACACCGCGTGTGTATTGATATTTGGCTAGTCCTGCACATTTTTAACTTCAGAATTCTTCCATCGTTTACTATTTATTAAAGATTTTATTTTTTTTTTCCTCAAAATCTTCTCCACAAAAATGTAAAAAAAAAAAGGTAAATTTCACTTGGTTAGAAATCTTCTTGTTTCAACTTGAAAATCTCCTTTGCGTTTATTTGATTTAATTTATTTTATTGAAATTTGAACGATTACAGTCTGTAAAAAGAAGTGTGAATATGCAGATAGTTTTTGCTTGCATTTAGTTTTAACGCTTACTAAACAGATAAACAATAAAATTTAAATACTTTGTGATAAATTTCTGATAAGCTAACATTAGCATTTGAGAGGTAAATTCCTTCAGGGGTGTGGCTTTTGTCGATCGTGCTACTCCTGAATAATATTTAATTTGCGATTCTGGGGACAGTCTGCGATAAGATGCGTCGTCTCGAATGGGTTAAAGTACTCCAGCCATTTTTCGAAGTTATTTCTAAGTACAGATTTAGACATTCAATAACACAACCTGATTATCTTCCTTTACCAATAAGCTGCAAAACCACTATTAATATAGAATTTTATAAAAGTCAATGCGCAATCTCTCCTAAATAGCAAAAGCGGAAACTCTCCCAAATCGGTTGGAGAGATTGAGCAGTTTTTATATTAAATAATTATTCACTTTTAGAGAAAATCGTGGTGCTCGTACCATTAGCCTAGGTTAGTAACTTATGAAAAATTGTTGAAATTAAAAATATTTTGGACTACTACTATTGTACTGAAGTTTCTATGAAGGGTTATGAAAATTCAAGCATTTATTTTTGAAAACAAATCAAACTACCCAAGTTTTATCTTAGACTCTTGAAACAATCAACATGCATTTTCAAGTGGGCACTTCAAAATTTATGTTCCACAACCACCTGAAATCACAACTTGCCTACTCTGCTCTTACCCGCAGATCCCCTATGTGCGTAGTCTCTCATACTGCGCGATCTCTCATAGCTTTACTTTTTGCGATTTTTCACAATTTCAAAAGGAAGTACACGACATCGATATAATTATTTTAATTATCTTTCACTGCATGTTCAATACACTAAGCGATAAAAAAAAAAAAAAAAAAAAAAAAAAAAAAACGCTCTTGGATATTTTCTTTTTTCCTTTTTCCAACCGCCAATTTTATCATTTAAAAAGCAAATTTTTGAACTGATTTCATTACGTCGCCATTCACGTATACTTCAGTATTGAGCCCAGTGTTAAAAATAAAATGCAACTCTCAGAAAAATTATAATTTTAGAAAGTATTTCAAAAATGGAAAGTATAAGGCATTTAACGATGTCACAAAAAGGATTAGTTTTAGAATGAAAGTCAAAGTATATTTTAATATGTGAGTTATCAAATTAATTAAGTGTTAACGAAATATTCCTGAGATGATTTTTAGGAAGATATAAAGTAATTTGGCTGTTTAAAAAGAAAGTTTGTCTTTAGGCGGTCACGTTGCCCATCCAAGCGAGATGATGGCAAGTTAAGAAACAAAAGTTTAAAAAAATCGATTTGTACATGCTCATAACTTAGAAAATAAATGCATAGCAAAATAATTTCTTCAAAAACAGTGCGGGAACAATTAAACAAATTATATTAAAAATCAGAAGATCTGCGAAGAAAAAGCAATTACTAAGGAAATGAATTAAAAAAACAGGACTTCAGATGAAAAAAAAATTTAAAAATATATCGATTAATTGTTAGGCTGAACTGGCTTTTTCAGATGAGTCAAGTTTATTTTATTTCGTGCTGATTAAAAAAAAAAAAAAAAGAAAGAAAGAAAGAAAAAGAAAAACTAGTAAGATGATAAAAATGTGACCGAATTATTGAAAATTGCACTCGTAAAACAATGACACATTTTCCGTACATTATGGTACGAAGGTGCATACATTTTCAGTAAGTCGGGCAATTTTTGATGTTCAAGGGATCAATTAACTCGGAATAAAACGCGGCCATTTTAAAAACGGCGTCTGACCGTCTATTTTGAAGGTATCTCAGACTTTCCCGCAAACAGAATTTCATGATGATATTGCACCATATTAAAGGGAGTC
This sequence comes from Salticus scenicus, assembly GCA_963930645.1. Lineage (NCBI taxonomy): Eukaryota > Metazoa > Arthropoda > Arachnida > Araneae > Salticidae > Salticus > Salticus scenicus. The sequence goes on along the minus strand of OZ005650.1, from coordinate 245,482,361 downwards.
TGTGGTGCGTTTATTCAATTCAAATTGTTAAAACTACCTATCCTGTCCCATGAGCACTTATAATTCTGTAAGCAAACATATCTTTTATAACTGTAAGTTAAATCCCACAAAAAATATCTTAGAATTTCTTTTTCATCAGACTTGGAAACAGTCCTAATCTCAATCCACTCGAAAATGTTTAGTCTATAAAAAACGCGGGAAAGAGGCAATGATTAAAAAATTGCAGCGTACAACTGTACAAAACATAGAAAAAATTATTTATGATTTTTGGCACAGAGAAATTTATGATATTTATATTAAAACACAGCATAATACTATGCCATTGCGCATTAAAGCAGTAACTCCATGAAAAGGTGGAATAACTCAATGCAGAATACATATTTTTATTAAAAGAATTGCTTAGATCTAACAAACAAATAGTTTTATTTCATGTATTAAAATATAACTTGTTTATATCATATAATAAATTATAATACATTACGAAGTATATGTTTATTATATTGCGTTTAAAAAGAAAGTTTTATGTAGATTTTTAATAATTACTTCGTAGAGTGTAATAAAGTGAATTATTAAATCAAAAATGTACATAGGTATCATTCCATCTCTGATATTATGCAAACATGATAGTTTTATTTCTTTCAACCATTAGTTTTGGAGTTATTACAAATAAAATAGGTGTAAGTCAATTTTTTCTGCAGTGCAGCTTTTTTTTTTTTTTTTTTTTTTTTGTATCTTAGTGTAAATAAGTAAATAAAATAAAATATTATTAATTGAGCATTGTATTGAAATAGACCTCCCAAACAGAAATAATCTGTGCGCGGAAATTTTATACTTTATTCCCCATTGTACTTTAATACATTAATCTGCTCTTACGAATATATATATATTTGCGTAAATACTTTTGAAGTTACCTTTTTTTTAAAGAAATGCTATTTTTGATTTTTATTATTCAAAAATCAGAATAAAAAAAATAAAATAAAATAAATAAAAATGTTTTCCTGCTCCCTCAAAAGAGTAGGTTGGTTTTTTCACTATTTTCTTATGATATTCAGATGATTCAAGAAAAAGAAAAAAAAAAAAAAAAAACTTGAATTTGTATCGATTTAATGACGTTGGCTGAGATCTAGATATGTGTTTTGTATATACCGAGTTTTAAAGAAATTGATTCATAATCGCGCTATTCATAAGAGTTTGAAATTTTCAAATGATCGTCATTTTCAAACATAATGGCAATTGATTGGATTAATAAATTTAGTTCAAACCTTAATATAAGATATATTGAGTTTCATGCAGATTGTATCATAAATTGGTTCTTATTTCCAAGCTGCCGTCACTCAAAAAAAAAATGAATTGTGTTGAATATTAAACATGGTTGAGACTTTTATGTTGGCTGTGTACATAAGGGAATTCAAACAAATCGATTCATAATTATGGTAATTCTAAGAGTTTGGAATTTTGAGGTAGCCGTCATTTTTTACTTAAACAAAATAGCTTTGTAGGCTGGTCAACGAGCTTGTGCAGGTTATTTTGAAAATGACTCTACTATCCAACTCTCTTTAAAGTAATCCCGTATTTTAGAATCCACGATGACAAATTTTTAGTTAGCCGTGTCAACAATTTTGAAAGAAAATGTCGAATTACTTCACTATGACCGTGATATGGGATATAGATACTGAATTTTAAAAGAATCGATTTGAAAATGAATTTTTAGGAGCTTTTAAAATTCTCATGTGGTTTCTATTTGAAAACAAGATAATATGTCCTGTCGCCCAAAAAAATTATATCTAGTACTCTATCCACTGTTTAACCTTGGTTCGGATATATTCAAATATTTGGAAGTTGTTGTAATGGCAAAGTTTCAGGTTGTTGCGTACTTTTAAGTTGCCACCATTTTTAAACGGTAAAGTGGATCCCCTTCTAAAACTTGGTTAAGAATTTCATGTGCATATATGGTATTTTAGGTAAATGTACTGATAAATAATATTTTCTTATTTATTCAATGATTATTTTTCTTATTTTTTTTTATTTTTTAATTTATATTTGAGTTTGACAAAATCAAGTCGCTGCATCTTGGAAACAAGATTGTTAAAGATGGTTAATCCTGTTGGACAATGAATTAACCCAAAAAATTTCTAAAAACCATTATATACATTTGGTCATAATATGTCATACAGTTGGAGCTGTTATTTCTTGATTTTTAAAAGGTAAATAACAGATGTAAATATATCTGGATTTTTTTAATACATTAATATATCAATAATAAAAATATTAATATATACATATATTTATTGAAGGAAATGAACCATTTAATATTTCATTTAGCCATTTAAAGAGTTGCATAGCAAATGGAGTTTACTTTTCATGTAACACTATTATCCTTTCTATCATTGGTATTGCTGCATTGATGCAAAATCAAAGTTTTAAGAATAATTTAAATAATTTAATAATTATTTTAATAATATTCTTCTAAGTTTTAAGAATTGGATCTATTTAAGAATTTAATCATTTAAAACTTAAAATTTATAAAATAATCTATTTAAAAAAGCTTTTAAAACCCAAATTCTTATTATAGCATATCATATAAATCTTTTCGAAGTTAGAATAAAATTTAATTAGAAAAAAAATAATAATAAATGTAACTTTTTTGTTTATTAACGAAAATTGGGGAAATTTTAACTGTGTTAAAAAAAGAGAAATTATTTCTTAATATTAACAACAGATGGCAGCACCACACGATTGCCTATAAGTTTTGGGATTTCATTTTCTGATTAAGGGCCAATATCTGCAATTTTATTATTCGTTTGAGGCACCTTTTTATTATTATTTTAGTTTATTATTATTTTTTTCTATTATAACTTAACATTTTACAGATTTGGTTAATGTTTATGTGTTTTTCCTAATCATTTTTATTTTGTATTGTTAATTGTTTCATTGACATTTTAATGAATATTCCGCCCAATAGAGGGCGCCTGTAGTCCGAAAAAAACTTTTTTTTTGCTTCTAAAAAGAGATGTAAGAAAAAGTCTTCTTAAAAATCTCTTCAAAAATTCTTAGGCAACTGTTTAGTCAACGATAAATTTTCTTTTATCAATTGACATCTTTTCTACTAATTGTCTGCAAAAATTAACACTCCGGAACTTCAGGGCATCGAACGCGGGACCACTTGATTACTAGCCACGGAGAGACAAATAAAGAAGCTTGTATTTACCTTAAAATAGAGGCGCATTTTTTATTTGGTTGAGATTCACAAACATACCGTAGTGAATGACGGTAAGACATAAGAATTTGGGAAAAAAATAATCTAAAGTTATGAATAAAGAAATCTTATACATTTTGTGATTTTATATATATACATACTTATAAATATTGAACGTAAAATTTCAAATAAGGCAGCTTGCAATATGGTAACTTTGCAAAATAATTAAAAATTAAAGAGCATATATATTAACAAATTAACTTAATTAAACTCAGTAAAACTATAACAGATTTGCAGAATAATATAATAAATTTCTTTATGTTGAAGCATTTTTTTTCTTTAAGTCTTGTTATTATATTATCTGGTTATTACTGTCTGGTTTATAAAATATTGAAAGGTTAAAAAAAGAAAAAAAGCTGTTTTTAAATGTCTTATTTATTGTTCTATCTTAAAGTTCACATACAATAGATGGAATTTCTTAAAGTGTTATCTTATTTTCTAATACAATCAATGGAAAATTCTCTACATGCTAATCAATTTAAAGTTATTAATAACCAAGAAACATTTCCTTTTTCTTTTTTCTCCACAATATATGGTAGTTATAATAATAGGTTCAAAAGAAGATTTTGCTCATAACTGTACACTTACATCCAGCAAATTACCATAGCCTTGTTAGTAATTGTCCATGTTATTTGCAATTAATTAAAGGAAAATGTCCAAATTAATAGCTATTTGTCAAACAATATATTTAAACTAAATTCCAATGTTAACATATAAAAGTATTAATGTATATTGTAAATTAACACTAATCAACTTATTTATAAAAACATTTCTTGCAGCCCATTTGGTGTGAATCCAATATCTTCGTGAATTGTCCATTACGTTGCTTTAGTGTGACTTTAAAGGCACTCATCCATTCATCCTTTGTGACTACTTTACACAAAAAATTACTCCACCTCTCTCCTAAACCAATTAAATTATCAGATTCAGAAACACTGTGAAAATCGAACGCTAAAAACCTTTTCAAGCTGACAAATCCATTTTGAAAATTTAAGTGTTTTCACACATTTAGCAATTAACTGTATTAGTCAATTACCAAGAAGACCAATATACAGTAGTTAATAATTTAATCATATACTAGCACTGATAAAAATTTATATACATAGTAACTGACTACCGCTTACACTGCAAATGCGTGAAACACTTTTGCAACGCTATTAGAACGTAATAGTAAACACTTCTAACTAAAAGTGTTGTGATTGTATTAGGAATGTGTTGCGATTGTGTTGCGCGAGGGAAAAAAAGTGTTGCGAAGTGTTGTTCACAATAACAAGGACAACAAATGTGTTCAGATAGTGTTTCGATCAAAATTTAAGATCCCACACAAATTCTAAATGCTTTTTAGAACGTTTCTAAAACACATTCATCTTTAACTTTGAAACACTTTAGAAACGCTTATTAACCAGAATTGCCTATCCCGTGAAATAATATGCAGACGTTTTCTTAATAATTTGCTCAGCAGTGTGTATTATGGGGATTAGATTCAGAAGGCTGCTAAAGGTGAGAAAACGAAACTGGTATGTTGTTGCCATCACAAAATTTTCTTCTATATTTTACTATTAAAATTCATGCAGAACAAATTTTTTATTCGAATAATTATATTTTTTTAATTATCACTTATTAAAATTATTCTTCTATGATGAGTGCAAGTGATTTTTATTTCAAATAAGCATAACACTAAATTATGTTTCTTATGCAATTATGTCTGTTGCAATTATGTTTCTTATGAAGTGTTCTAGTTTAGAACACCAAAAAGTGTTGTTAATTTGAGGACAAAATGTGTTCTTAAATGTGTTATTTTTGTGCGCGTGCGTTTGCAGTGTAATTTCAATAAAAATAGTTTATTAATAAAAATATATGTATTTATTTAAGTTAAAGACAACGGTGTTTGCCAACCTTAAAATATGCACCAGTGTCCACCATCGACAGAAAAGACATGTTAAAATAAGCGTTTAATAACTTCTATGAATTCGAATTTGTCCACACTAGAATCCCTAGAACCTGAGAATCTATCACGAGCAGACTCAAACTAGTGCATGTTAATTAATGGGTATGTTAACATGTCTTTTGTGAGTGTAGCGAACACTGGTGAAAATTTTAGAGGTAAAGAACACTGGCGATTTTACCTTAAATCAAGTATAAATGATAATAACGTCAATAAATAAACTTTTTCGAATCAAACTCAGCTTAATATTTAAGATAGCTTAGCTTAAGACTGATTGAAAATCTCATAACACCTGACGGTTACTAACAGCTAGATACTTTAACTTTGCGGACAACTCTGTAATTGGTCAATGATAATTTGTAATAAAAGCAACTGTTGCTATTTGAAGTTGTATCACAGCATTTTATTAGATGTTAGTCATGCCTTCTACCATCACATTAACTACTTTCCCTCATTAAGGGGACCTGGCACCTTTGAATTGGATCTGAAATAGGTTTCAAATAAAAGCCCATATTTTCATTAAATACTTATAAATTGAACTATAATATTTCTAAATTCAGCATTTAATATTTATAAATTGAATTATAGTATTCATAAATTCAACATTCAATATTTATAAACTGAAAGTTCTTTCACTAAAATGTATTTTCAAGCAACATTTCTGATGGATTTTGATATATTTGTTACTGGTTTGAAATCTTTAAATTGCATTTTTTCAGTTATTATTGTTATTTATTTATTTGTTTATTTTTAATTATTTTGTGAATTCACGATTTTCAAAATGCTAAAACTTCTACAGATACTTAAGAAAAGGCTTTATATATATACTAGCAGGCTACGCCCGCTTCGCTGGCCACTATTTTAAAATGAATCAGTATAGTTAATGAATTCTCAAAATTGCATTATTTTTTATCATGTGAAAAAAAAAAAAAAAAAAAAAAAGGGGAGAGAGAGAGAGAGAGAGAGAGAGAGAGAAAAGTTCTGATTGGAAAAAATGTCGCACATGGTCCCCACTGCCTTCGGCAGCGCAGGCCACTGCGCGCATTTATAATCGACACTCTTAATGAATGACTATATTATTGCAAGGGAAAAACATAAATATAAAATACAAAAAAAAAAAAATCTTCTCCCATCGGTGGAATAATCGGTCCGGGCCCCCACTTCCTGCGGCAGTGTATACAGGCGCGCATAGTCTTTCACCTATCGTTTCCGCCCCTCCAAATTATTTTATACCTTAAAAATACTCGCAATCGTTCTCTCGGGCTTTTAAACCTAATAATACTAATTTCTAACATTTTATCTGAATTTTCTGCCCCTCGTAATAATTCTGTACTTTCGAAAATATCCGCAATATATTTACCGGGCCGCAAAACCTAATAACACTAATTTTCAGAGCTCTAACTCTTATTTATATATTTTTGCCCCTTCAGCCCCCCCCCCTTCCCATCTATCCTAATAATTTTACAAATTCGAAAATATTCGCAATCGATTTGCAGATATGAAAAACCTCCATATACCAATTTTGAGTAACCTAACTCTATTTTTGTTTTTTTACCCCTCCACCCCCCCCCCCCACCCCTCTTAATAACTTTACAAATTCGAAAATATCTGCAATCGATTTGTAATTATGAAAAACCTCTGAACCAATTCTGAACGGTCTAACTCTATTTTTATTTTTTTTTTGCCCCTCCGCCTCCACCCCCCCTTTCTGACCCTCCTAATAACTTTACACTTTCGAAAATATCCTCATTCGACTTGTGGCTGTAAAACCTATCTGTACCAATTTTGAACGATCTAACTGTATTTCTATTTTTTTTTTTTTTTTGCCCCATAGCCCCGCCCCCTCTTTCCCGCCCCACCTGGGACGAATTTCTAAAATTAAAGAAATTAGTTTTTATGTATTTGTGAGAGCTATAGTTTAGAGCAAAAATCTCACATATATCTTTTTTTCTGTTTGCGATATAAAGGATTATTTCTAATCACATTTTGCCCCCCTCTCTTCTGCTCTTGGGGGCTTAATTTCTAAAATTCCAGAAATTTGTTTTTAGGTATTTGTATTAGCTATATATTAGAACAAAAATTTCACGTATATCTGTTTTTTTTGTTTGAGATATATAGGAGTATGTGAAACCACGTTTTGCGCATGTGAAATCACATTTTGCCCCCTTTCCCCCCTTGGGGATCGAATTTCTAAAATTCCAGAAATTGGTTTTTAGATATTTGTGTTAGCTATATTTTAAAGCAAAAAATTTACGGATATCTATTTTTTTCTTTGAGATATGGAGGTTTTTATGAAATCACATTTTGCCCCCTACTCCCCCTTGGGGGGCGAATTTCGCAAAATCACTTCTTAGGGGGTGCTTACACTATATGTTCTATAATCTGACCCAGTTTCGAGTGAGTGGCTCCAGTAGATTTTGCTGTGCGTTGATTAGTCAGTGAGTGAGTGGAAGTACTCTTTTATATGTATATATATATATATATATATATATACATATATATAGATAGATAGATTATGATTAACGGAACCTACGTAAAAGAACTATGAATTAATTTTGAAATTTATTAGCTAGTTTTTGAGGGGAAAAAAAAAAAAAAAAAAAAAAAAAAAAGAATATCTATGTAAAAATTTGCAGAAAAAAAAAGGAATAGCATTTTGTTATTTTTTATTTTTTTTCTACGTATATTGCTAAATCAATCGCAATTCTTTTAAGTAAGTTCCATTAAGCACTGAAAAAATATTAAGTCTTTTCTTAAATATCTGTAGAAGTTTTAACGTTTGGAGATCATGAATTCATAAAAAAATGCAAACTGAGAAAACGCAATTTAAAGACTTCAAATCTATAAAAAATGTATCAGAATGCATTAGAATTATCGAACGAATAAGTATTATAATTTTGAACAAACATTATGTAGTTCAATTTATAAATATTAAATGGAAGTATACGCTTTTATATGAAACCAACTTCAGTGCTAAGTCATAGGAGCCAAGTACCTTCAATTCTGGTTTTTAATTTAATTTAATTAATTTATTTTATTTTATTTTTTTCTTAATTACTAGTTTTTGTTTAATTACTGACAGAAAACTATATAGGAAATATCTTGTTTTTTGATGTTTCTTAAAACTGTTGAATACCTTTAAAACATATCTATAAAATAAACTTTATGTCAAAATAATTTTTATGAAACAAAATGAATTATATACTACAAGAAATGAAAATAATTTTTCCCGAAGCAAAATTTGTTTTTTCTTTTATATAAAACAAAATGTTTGAAGAATTTCAAAGTATTTTACTTTTGCAAATTTCTTAAAGACTGTGAGAGAAAGTAAAAATAAATATTTCCTTTCGTAATCAAAAGACAAAAACTTTTTGAGTATGTATTGAACTTTCTTATTCTTTCTTTCTTTCTTTTTTTTTTCATTTTTAGATTAAGTATTCATCCATAGGGCATTGGACACTGAAAGAACTGGATAATTATAAAACGGGTGCTTTAGTAGCTGAAGTGTTTGTTCAAATGCCTGGAGCACTTCTGATATTTATTTTTTCTAGTCATAAGTAAGAGATTTCCTCTTATGCTTTCAGATGAATTCTTTGATATTTCCATTTTTTTTTCTATTTTTTATGAATAAATTCAAATTGAGACCAAAGATAATAAATGTTTTTTTCTTCTTTCAAATATGGTAAGAATTATTTCATGCAACATAAAAATGAAACTGCTAATTACTAGACAAGATTTAATTTGACTTATTTTTCTTTAGAGTTATAATTCCATTTACATATTTTTTTTAAATTAATTTTTGGTATGGTAATTTTAAGTAAATTGGTATGTGTACATATAAATGTACACATACCAATATAAAATTATAGCTATTACAGAAACAAAATTTTTATTTACAGCATTTATAGTCTCATATATTTGAACTTTCTTAAACGTACTAGTCTACATTTTTTTTTTTTTTTTTTTTTTTTTTTTTTTTTTTTACCATTATAAATTCGAAGTTTTTAAAAAATATATCAAAGTACAATAATCTCTGTGTTAGACCATTGTCATTTGACAAATCTGTATAACCTAGTGGCAATAAAAGTAAGAAAATAATTAATTAAAAACTGACATAAAAGCATTAGAATTTTCTAAACATTTTATTTGCCTGAAGAGAAAACTATAATTATATTAAAATGTTATTAGGGAAGACGTAAATTTCAAATTTTTATTTATTTTTTCATATATTAGTATTGTTTATTATAAGAATAAAGGTAACAATTCAAATAATATTTGTAAAATTTATTTTAAAAAGAACTTGTTGAATAACCATGTTAGTATAGCTTCGATTATGAACTACAATTATTAAAAATCTAATGAATTTTTACAAAAATAAAAATGGATTAGGTTAAAAATAGAATAGGAGTCTTCTGGCTTTATTTGCAGTTCAGGTATTCATTTCGATATCTAATTGACACTATTCACTTTTATAAAATTTAATTTTGTTTCACTTCTTATCTGAAAACTATTGCAATCTTCCAGATTACTTTTTTTTTTTTTTTTTTTTAATTTAGCAAAATTCCTAATTATCTACAAAATGCGAATTTAAAAATGTAAGGTAAAGCTAGGAGAGTTTGCGCACAATTCAACTGAATTATATAAATAATCTAAATATTATTTTTTTGCTAAACTATTGGTGCATAATTTTGAATTAATCCTTCTTTTATGCATTTCTACTGCTATTTTGTTGCTCTATTGTAATTTAAAACAACAGCTGTAATAAAACCATGAGAGCTATTTTACACAATCTCTCATTATAGGGTAGGAGGGATTGCGAACATGAGTAGGAGAGATTTCGCTTCATTATAACTAATATTACATTATTAATAATAATGATTGCACTTAAATGATATTGTTGTAAGGTATTTTTAAACAAATATTTTTGTATTGGAAGTGGATATTTCCATTCAATAATTAAAAAATCAGAAAAATAATAGAAATTTAAAAATAACGACCAAAATGTATTTAAAGATAAAATATTAAAGAAAAGGGAAAAAGTATGAGACCAGAAAGTAACATCAAATTACTAGATAAAACGTTTATCTTAAAATTAATTCATTTACTTTTCAGCCAGGATGGTTTCTTTTTACTGACCGAATCTCTCATTGTCTGCAATCATTGCACTTATTGTTGTACATGGTGAAGTTATTGTGCAACCACCAGCCACACATGAGAATGTTCGAGTCGGATTGCACACCCCTACGTTTCCGAGAAATTAAAAAAGGTTGTGTAATTATACATGGCTAGTCCCGCCCATTTTTAATCCCAGAATCCGCCCACCGTTTAATATTTATTAAAGATATTTCTTTCCCTCAAAATCTTCCGTCCAAAAATGTTCAAAACATAAAAACTAAATTTTCCTTGGTTAGAAATATTCTTGTTTCAAATTTAAAATCCTTTACGCTTATGTCTTTTATTTCATTTTATTTCATTTTATTAAAATTTAGACTATTGCATTCCCTAAAAAGGAGTTTGAGTAGGCTGATATTTTTTGTTTGCATTTAGTTTTATCTCTTCTTTTTAAGCAAACAGCTGCACCAAAACTGAACACCACACTTGAAAGTATTTCAAAACTAAATAGATGTATAACATTTAAATACTTTGCAATCAATCCCTCATAAGCTAATAGCATTTAAGCGGTAAATCCCACCAGATGTGTGACTTTTTGCCACTCCTGAACAATGTTCAATCTCAGATTCTGGGGACAGTTTCCTATAAGATGCGCTGTCTCGATTGGATTGACCTAGTCCAGTCATTTCTCGAAGTTATTTGCTGATGCAGTTCCAAATATTCAACAAACTCACCATCATTCTCTTTTCATTACCAGTAAGCCGTGAAATCTCTATTTGTATAGAATTTTACAAAAATCAATGCGCAATCTCTCCTAAATAGTAAAAGCGCAAAAACTCCCATTTTGTAGGAAAGATTGCGTAGTCTTTTATAAAATAAATATTCGCTTTCAGAGACAATCGTGGTGCTCCTACCATTAGTGTATGTTAGTAGCTTATGAAAAATCGTTTAAATAAATAATATTTTGTACTACTACCATTGCATTGAAATTCTTAAGAAGCATTATGGAAATTCAAGCATTTATTTTTGAGAACGACACTAATAACTACGTTTTGTCTTAAACTTTTTAAGCAATCAACATTCACATTCAAGTCGACACTTCACTATTGATGTTATACAATAACCTAAAATTGCCACTCGTCCACTCTACTCTTTCCGGCCGATCCCCTATGTGTGCAATCTTTCCTACCGCGCGATATCTCGTAGCTTTACCTTATATTAAAAATCATTCAATATGCTTTGCAGTAATTAACAGACCAAAACCAGGTTAGACGGCAAAACGTTGTCATGTTAAGAAGAGCTGGCAGCTTTGACTTAGCAATACTGAAGTAGTTTCATATAAAAGCATGTATTTCCATTTAATATTTTTAATTTAAACTATATTAATTTTTTTCAATAACATATATATTCATGCAACAATTCTTATGGTTTTTAGGTTTTTTTTTTTTTTTTTTTTTTTACAGGTTTGAAATATTTAGAGTGTGTTTCCTCAGTTTGGAATTTTTCGTGAATAATGATCATAAAAACGCTTAAACTACGACAGATACTTAAAAATGATTTAATAGTATTTTTGAATGTTTAATAAAACCTACTTAAAAGTATTAGGAATAGATTTATTTTGAACTTACGTTTATTTGTTAAATTTAATGTATGATTACATTGATATTTAATAATTAATAACGGATTATATTTATTTATCTAGTAAGTAACAATTCTGATTATGAAATATCATGAACATAAAAAATAAATAAAATTAATTAATTAATTAATTAAATAATTAATTGAAGTACATTTTAATTATATTGGATGAAAACCAATGATTTCAGAATAAAAGCGTTTTTTTCCCCATCAAAAGTTGAATCATTATGACGAAACAAAATGTCCATATTTTACAATTTTACTTTTGATGATTATTTTGTTCTTCGGTGTAATGCATTGAGTACGCGTAATTGTTTCAGATTTATATTTTTTTCATGTATGTACGATTAATAGTTAGCACTAAGTTTTACAATATTTTTATGTTTCGTATATGTGGTAGCTTGAAAAAAATTACTAATAATGATTTTTAAAAAATCTCACGAACTAAATATCATTTTAAACGCATTTCAAAAATTAAGTATGCATAAACAACTCTATTTACAATTATTGCTAACTCAAAATGTAGAAAAAAATTTCCATTCTTTAAAAGTATTTTATTTTAAGTATATTTTCAGTAAGGAACATACATTTGATATATATTTTTAAAATTTTATAAAATAAATTATAATAAAATTTAAAAACAAAATACGTACTTTATATTCATTTTTGTTTCATAAATTACGGAATGTTTTTTTATTTATAGCTTTGAAGCTAAAAAGTATTATCATACGATATCTTTTTTATGATTTTCTAAATGTACTTTCTTTTAAGAAATGTTTATATAAATAAGTTTTATTTTCAAATACACTACTTATTTTACGATTCAGAACAATCATGGAAATAGTTTTTATTCATGCTTAATCATTAAATTTGAAATTTTAGAATTTGAACAGTATTTTAGTTTAGAAATAAAAAAGTAATGAGTTTTGATTTTCTATATTAGTGTATTTAGTCAGTTTACTGTATATTCGGATATTTGAATTCTTAAATCTTGTCATTTTCATTAAATAAAAAAATAAAAAATCAAAGCAGTTTAATATAATTAGATAAATACTTGTTTCTAATGAAAATCCCACTTGCTTACAGATTTTTGCTGATATCAGTTTCGCTGTCTTCTTTCCTTCATATGCTTACACCTGTTGCCTTGAACCATACTTCATTCAGTCTACTTTTTATTTTAATTTCTCAGTGTGTCCTATCAGTAAGAAAAACATATTTTTTTTCTATTAAAAGTTTGCATTGTTTTTTAAATGACCAAAGTACTTTGTTTTATATTTTTATTTATTTACTTATTTTTGTTTTGTTTTGTTTTATAAAATTTAATAAAATTTAATATTCTGAAATACTATTTTATTTTAAATTTTACACATTATTGTGATAAATAAAATGTTGAAAAATGTTAAAGTCAATCGCAAAAATACCTTTCCTATACAAGTAATAATAATAATATATATATATGTACCGGTAGCTATTGTAACGAATTTAAGAGTTTAAAAATTTAAAAAAAAAAAAAAAAAACATAAAATGAGAATTGCAAACCATTGCGCAGAATTGCTGCAAAAGGAAATGCAAAACTTAAATATACGAAAATATTACCAATTTTATTTCATTTTATTCCTTGAAAATTTATTCTATTCATTGATAATCTATTCGTATATATATATATATATATATATATATATATATATATATTAATTTAATATATTTTATTAAAAACATCATTATTTAATTATTTAATTACACACATATATATATATATTTCTTTTAAAATTATTTTAAAATATTTTTATAATGTGAATTCAAAATAATAATAAAATATTATAAAATTGAACAACAGGATAAACATGCATTGGTCCTACAAACATAAAAATTTCTTTACTCTCCATAAAATAAAGGAGAGCACAACTGTTTTCGAAAGGACGGCGCCTTTCTTTTTCAAGTGAAAGAAACACATGTCAAGTCAAAACAAGACTGCCTTTCTTAGCCTTCCAAGTACGTTTTGCTTTTGCCTCCACAGCAGCACGTATTTTATTTATTTATTTATTTATTTATTTTTTCACCTGAAGAAGAAAATTCACGTCCTTTCAAAATTGGTTTAGCTTCCCTTTACTTTATGGTGTGCAAATAAGTTTTTATGTTTAAATATTTATTGTCCATTATTTCTTTAACTTATAATTAATTTATAATTCACTCATGAACTCACAGAGATAAAAAAAAATCATTAAATATATAGTTTAGAATGTTTTATATATATATATATAATCTTTTTAATGATGATCTTTATTATTACTATTGATTTTTTTTTTTTTTTAGGCTCCGATAAATATAGCAGTTTTGACAATTTGGAAAGATTGGTCACCACCTGCAGAAAGAACTAAGCTGATTCTGTTTTCTCTCTACGGTAAATTATTCTTTTAAACAATGATAACGAAAAATTTTATTGACTGGTACAAAAAATTGTAATAGTCTGATGAATTTACATATTTTCTTCAATTTCAATATTTTTCCTAAATTTTGTGTTTCTTAGAAGATGCGGAATGATGCAGTATGATACTGGGAGATATTATTTATAATTTTATATTGAATTATCAAAACTGTAAAGCCGGGCTGCCCATAAAGAGTTAAAAATGCTATGTAAATATCTTTAAGCGATATCTTAATTGTATTATCTTTTATCTTCTGTTACCCATATATATGGTAGAAAAGTATTGAGTTTGTATCAAATTTTCGAAATTAAGTTTTTGTTACATTTACACGTTTTAAGGTCCCCTGAATCCAAAAAACATATTTTTATCGGTTGGTCTGCGTGTCTGCCTGATATCAGCATATCTCAAGAACAAACAAATAATAAAAAGGTCTAAATTTTGTACTCTAAATGTGTAAGAGATAGGAATTATGCAATAAATGTTTCGTTGAGATCAAGGAAATGGTTTCATGTACAGAGACATCCAAGAGAATTCAAATACATTATGTATATAGGGAAATTTTTGGTACGTACAGTGTGACGCATGTAGGCTGACTTAAACGAAACAGAATGAACAAAATTTATTATATTCTTAAAAGCATGTTTTATGTAGATTGCCGTATCTGTATGGAAGTCATTCATCATTCGTTTACAGGGCAACCCAAAGTATTTGGATATATTGGCGTTATACTTGGAAATTGCAGGAATGTAATTATTTTGTGTTTTTCAAGTAAGATAAATTTTAAATACGCATTATTCTTTATAATGCATATTAATTATAGAAAATATACACATACAGGACTACCAAAAACTACGCAAAACGTTCGTTCTCTTGAATGTAATTGATAGAAGTGGTTTTATCATTTTACTGTGTCCGCGCACACTGCAAAATTATTTTTATACCCATACTGTAAATAAACTATTTTTTTTTAAGTTCTATTTTCAACTCTGTTTTTTGTATAATATCACGTTTTCTTGTGCTCCAATTACGAAAGTCCGATTTAAAACAAATAACTTTAATAACAAGTTACGTAGCAGCTTTAATAACAAATAACAGCTTTAAAACAAATCACTGTCTCAATTTTTTCAAATTTTGCATTTTGAAATTCGCATTAGGTTGCCACTTAAAAATTTGGTCAAAACTGGTAAGTTTGAGAGGCGAATTAATAACAATACTAAATAAAAGAACTGGTGTACATGCACATAAGTGTGAAATATGACATTTCCTGTTTAGCCGGGTGATTTGAGAGAACATGGGGAGGGCATGAAATAGAAAAACGTTTATTCCTAGTGACTAAAACGTCTAGGATGGGAAAATGATTACAATTTTCTAACTCGTAGGTAAACTGAATATGAGGATCAATAGAATTTGTATTTTGAAGAATGGCAGAAATGTCAAAAGGATTTTCAAAAAGAGTGGAAGTGTCGTCTTCGGAACGTAACCAATATTTTAAATTTAACACATTTTTCCTCAAAATAATGCATATAGATATCAGCAAGAATTGGAGACAAAGGGTTACCCATACTTAAACCATCACATTGTTAAATTTTTTTTTATATTAAATTCAAAAGTAGTTTGGGTAACAAAAAGTTTAGTTAGGTTAATAAATTCTTTGATTTCAATGTCAGAATACTCAATTTCACGTAACATTTATTCTAAACATTTAAGCGCACGTTCAGTAAATACAACATTGACTAATTTCCTGGATTAAGATTACTTAATTTATTAACAAAATCATTGGAATTTTTTATAGTGTGGCTATTAGTGCTACATAGAGGAGAAAAAATAGATGTTAAAAATTTATAGAGAGGATAAGGAGAAGTGCCAATGTTCGAAACAATAGGTCTGAGGGAGCATTATTCTTATGAACTCTCTTTAAAGCATAAAAATGAGCATAAATTGCTGAAAAAGGGAAAACTGATGATTCAGTATTATCATTAAGAACAATAGAATTCTTGACAGTTTTTTGCACAGAGATAAGAAGATTTTTTTTTTCAGTATAAGGTCCTTCACATGAAAGGGAATTAACTTTAATCATAATTTACAATATAATTTATGTCATTGCTTATAAAATGTCTGAATCGTTAAATTTCAGATGTTAAAGGCATATGCAAACATGCATTAAAGAACTAAGGAAATGATGCAAATATGGCCAATGTAGGCAATAGAGCTAACCCTCAAAAATGGTATTAATTTCAGTGAAATCCTAAAGATGGCACTTCAATGTAGTTGCTCGAAGTAATAAGAACATAGTTTAGTACTGCGTTGCCCGTATACCTTGATCAAGTGCACGGGGGACAGTCATTGTTGATTTCTAGTTAGTTGCAATGACATTTTATAAATTTGTCTCTTGTAAGTTTCTTACTTTTATAACTGAAACAAAGTATCTGTATTTAGTGTTATACATAATATTCTAGCTGGTTTAATGGTCTTTACATCTGTATAAATGAATTTCAATAGCTGAGTTTTCAGATAGAAATACGAATGTTTATTTTTTTTTTAACCCGTCATTTTTTATAATATGCCCAATGGGCATACTACCTGCTCGTATCGAAATTTAAGGGGTTACATCCAGTTGTATGCACGAAAAAACGTGTTTTTTTGTGAATTTTTTGTGAAGAGGCCTTTTATTAAAGAAATATATACAATACATATACATATAGCAAATTTAATGTATGTTAAGAATCCGTGATGAGTTTACAAAAATATTGGGTTCCGCTGTTCCTGTAGTAGATCTCCTAGAGGACTTCCACAAAAGGGTGTCTGGCGGTGAGCAAGATATCTCTGATCCAAATTATCTGAAATGAAAAAAACCAAAAGATTTATTTTTAAGATAGATGAATACAGGTAATGATCGTAGGAATAGTCAAAATTTTGATTTTTGACAAAATGGCGGCTTCCCCCCAAAAAAAATCGTTTTTTTTTCATGAAAATTTACACTTGAAAGTGGCTGAAAAAATCGAAATTATTATCAGAAACCTTATTCCTACGATCATTACCTCACAAAAATATCTAAGAAAATCGTGTCAAAATTTCAAGTCAATCGGTCCAGCCGTTTCGGAGAAATTTTGCTCACCGACTTTGAAAACACCGTTTCGAGATAAACGCGTTTAGAGTTTTGGAAACCATTTAAACTAAGTTAAAAAAAAAATTTTTCCTACTTACATCGAGTCATCTATTCCAGGACCATAAGAGGAACCCTCTGCTTCATCATTTGCTTCTAGTACAGCCAACTGTTGTTGTCTACGTGACATTCTCCCCTCGCGCGTGCTCCCTTGCGCTCGTGCGTCAGAGATCAAGATGCGTTCTGCGTCCTCTTTTTCTACATAGGCATGGGCATTAGGCCCAAGCGATAGTCCAATTGCGTTCATGAAGTATAGAAGAGATGTCTTTCCTTCATTGAACATGCTGGCAGCAAGATAAGCAGCAATTTCAACGATCTTAGAGCCACATGCGATTATTTTTGGAGTTATTTTCCATATCAGCTGTATCCATATCAGGTCATTTATATTTTCTTCACCCTGGTTTTCCGACGTCGCTTTTTTTTCTTCACTACAAGCATTCTCCAGCAATTTATCGCCAGCAATTTTTACACATTCGTGTATATTTTTTTTTATCTGGTCGTAAGTAGACTGTAGCATAAACGCTGGCATATCCATCAATCCACAGAATTGAGCGGCACCTTTTAAACCTAACCCAAGAGTTCTCATAACGAATAAAAATCTTCGATTTATTTCATACGAATGTTTTATAAAGCCACATGAATTTATGCTTCGAGGATTACACTTATCACACAAGATAACAATCTTAAAACCAAGTCACCGTTGTGATGCTGTTTCAAATTTGACTGGTCCATTACACGATTTACATGTGACATATTCACTGATAGCCGCAAATACCGTAATAAAATTTATAATTTGATATTCAATGGAAGTATCACGAGTCACTATTATTTCCTCTTGGGCTTTAAATTTTTTTGCTGAAGCACTGAAACTACTTTCATCATATTCAGTTGTCTTTGGATTATAAACATGTTTACGTTTTTTCGCTCGTGATAACTGTGTACGGGTACGTTTTCTAGTGTCTCTACTTATTTTACGAGGCATTTTGATACACAAAACACTACACACTGAGGAAATAAACAGAATACTGGCACGACTTGACAACGTGGCAGTTCACTTTAAACTGACGATATTTACTTACTGTATACCTAAAATTTCTAAATATAGCTCTCACAAGTAAACCTTCTCTCCTTTGATACCGGTTTTCTGGGAACCCATATATTTTCTGAAAGCTTATGTTACAAATAGAAAAACTGTGAAATCTTAGGGGCAGAGGGATAAGCGTTTAGGAGCTATATGTGATACAAAGTATCAGTGAGGTGTTGGAAATATGACACCAAAAGTCGCTAAAATACTCGTTTTACGTATTTATATGAACTAATAATATGGTAAGAAGGTGGAGACCTCAGTTTAAAGGAAGAAACAACTCGTTGAAAGGAAACAATATGCATTGGGATGTTGAAAATGTGACTTGTTATTGACTTCAAGTAAAATCTATTACAAGAGACAATCAATGTGCAATTCATCAAATAAACAGTGAGACGGGCAGAAAGACGGTACACAATGGGCACATTTTACAAAAGCGATAGCCGTACACTTTGCACACTCATCATTTGTCAATGAATCAAAGCAGTAATCCATTGGCCCAATCCACATTCCAGGTTCGTCGTCCAAGTATTTGCCCTTATAAAAAGCATACATAATCAAGTTCTTGGAACGAGGAGTGTTTAACTTATATAGGGTAAAAGGACTGATGGGCCTAAACTATCGCGATGCTAGATGTTCTCCTGTGTTTCGATAATGATTGTGTCCGTTATGTAATGAACAAAAGATTTGTAGTGTCTGAAAAAATGAATATCCAGAGGCTGAATCTTTCACGTACATCCTTCAGGTACCAGTTCTTTTTTGTAGGACTTTACCATCAGGTACTTCGGAAGCAGATGATGTATGATCTTTGTTAGAACACCATGAATCCACTAAAATCAGAATTTTCTTCCTGTCATCAGGCATACTTGTCCAAAATACGCCATGATAGAAGTGGAGGACGACGACTGTTGCGACGAGTCTTGCTGTTCCTTATCGACACTATCATCTTTGAAGTTCATTTTCTTCTCTCATTCTTCTCTATGGCTTCCAGCAAATTCTAATGTCCGTATCTCTTCCACAATTTCCATATCATTTTCCAGGAGAGTAGTTATGTGTTTTATCATCTCCGATTCCTGGATGTTTGGAGAGCGATTGCTTGTTCTGAATCGGGAGACTAAGGCAGCCACAACGACTTTTGGATCCATCGAAAATGTAAGAAAAAGACATACAATACGTTAGTACTTGACATCAACATACGGGAACATACAAGAAATAGAGACGTCATTGCAGGAATATGTCCATCTATACGCACTTTACTGATTTTTTGTGGGTTCTACAACTCTTAAACGCTTGTCCCTCTGCCCCTAAGATTTCACGATTTTTCTACTTGTGACATAAGCTTTCAGAAAATATATGGGTGTCCGTAAAACCGGTATCAAAGGAGAGAAGGTTTACTTGTCAGATATAAGATAAACCTTTTATATTCTTATTCTAAGAAGCAAAACATTATGAAAAGCATGGACAAGGGCATAGGGATAATGAAAAACAGCTGCTACTCTGGTTTACGCTCCGCCTACTTTAAAACGCTCGGAGACGTCTTTACAAATATCTCCGAAACTAATTGCCGGATCGATATGAAATTTTCAGACAATATTATCAAATATATGTACATTCAAAATATGTAAAAAAAAAAAAAAAATCGATTTTTTGAAAATTACAACTGGATGTAACCCCTTAAATAACAAGGACTCTATCTTCTCACCTTTGATGGAGTCAAGTCGAATCTTGATTAATTTTTCTCTGGATGAGGGTTGAAAAAAATTACATTCTTCGGCTTTGTTCACATTCTAATTCGACTCATGAGCTGCAGCCATTGGATAAATCATGTTCTGGGTAATTTGAGCAATTTGGGACCAAGAAATTCTTTTGTTTTGGGAACAAACTAACCATAAAAACATTACAAAAACTTGATTTCTAGGAATATTTTCATCAGTTTTGGACAAAGCAATGGCATTGACATTTCCAACGTTAAAGTGACTTCAAAGGGAGAGGTATCTATTGTGTCAATTTTATCCTATCTATCCTGTCAATGTAATTCCCGTGGAAGCTTTTGCTCCAGGGTCTGTGTCTGAAAACCCACCTTCAACGTAGTGCTAAAAGTTTAAAACAAATGTCTACCTCAGACACATCTTCTGAAATAGGTTCGTCATACTCCTTTTCCCTCAAGTAGGGGAGGGTGGGGTACAGTGGACCAATTTAAAAATTTTATGTGTTTACTCACAAAGCAATAATTGCTCTCTATTTAAAATATGTGTGCATATTTCGTATATATTGGGTCTTATGTGGAACTCAATCAAAAACAATAATTATGTTTACTTTTTTTAATACATTTTTTTTAATAACAACTGACAAAATGGATCATTGTAACCCGACCGAGGGTACAATGGTCCATGGCATGGGGTACTATAATCCACAGGTGAAATTTAAAAAGCATACAAATGTAGTATGTTTTTTAACAGTATAAAATGTAGAATATATTATATTTCATTGTTTATGTCTTCGATTCAAACAGATAATGTAAATTAATGAACATCAAAATTAGAAAATGATCTGCCAAACAATTTTTGTGTCACTGAAAATCTGCTGCTTCCTTTTGAAGTTGTATGGTCTGGAAAACTCGTTATTACAATAGCTTGAAAATTTACAAGATATATAGCAATACTCTCAGGAAAAAAATTAGAGATCTTAATTAAATTTTCGTTGCATAAATTTCAGAAAAACAGATTCTTTTATAGAAATTCTTTTTATAGAAATTCTTTTAATAGAACAGATTATTTTTATAGAAATCATTTATTTCTGCGATTAAACCAACAAAATGTAAAACCGTCTTTTTCGTCAAATTTATTTGTATTATTATTTTTAATTGCATTATTTAGTTTGTTGTAGCTGTGTCATATTTGTAAAAATATAAGTATACAAAAGTAACTGAATGGTTATTAAAAATAAATAAGGAGAAACCTCAAAGTAAATTGCTCTCTTATCCATCTTTGATTTAATTAAGGTTAACTCTGATATTGTTACATATAAATCATAGCTAAAATTTCGAAAATGCTGATTTCTTAAATCAGTTTATTACAACAGAGAACTGAGGTAAATGGACCTTGGTCCATTTTACCCCGTTTCTTAATGGTCCATTATACCCAGTCTGGACCTCTGACAGCAAATGATTAAAAAAATAAAATAAAAATTCATCTTAAAAAATATTTTAATGAGATTAAATATAATAATCGATGACCTTAGTTCCTTATTGTGCTAAATAGCCTGTTCCAGATCATTATACCTGAAAGACGAAAAGAAAAAATGTTTAACTAAAAATATTTATTTTCGTCTACAGTAAACTATATTTCATGAATAAAATGGCTAAATTCTTAATTAGGCATGAAGTTGCTGGCTAAGTTTCGTCACTGTACTGCTGCTATATATGATCCAAAGTACGAACTATAAAAATAAATAAACAAATTAATTATAGGAAGCGGTCCATTGTGCCCCACTCTCCCCTGCTGCTGTCATAAAGTCTGCAATGGACTATCGTGCTCTAATTTTGAAAAAAAAGACCTCTTTCCTGAGATTTCTGAAAGTAATACTGAATATACTCAAACATCTCAAGAGTGATATATAAAATTAGAGTCTATGAATAGTAGTGGAAAAGTTCTCTGAGCAAAGAAAAGTGATAAAGAAAGATGGTTTAGCGGTATTTGCAACAAGGAAAAAGTTATGGATGTTAGATTATGTGTTGTATGCCATAACTTTGTGCAGGAGGAATGTGTAGGATTTACCAAGAAAAATAAGAAAGTTTTTACTTGCCCTACATGTGAAGTCAAAATAAATTAAGGACATTTTTGACCGTAAAAAGTGAAAAATTATTTAAAAATTTGCTGAAAATTACTGAAAATTGTTAAAAATTGCTTAACATTGTATTCTAAATTTTCTTATTACTTATCTTTTCATTAATTTTTGTAAAGTTTGAAAAATTAAGTTTTGTTTTGTAATAATTAAGGTGTTAAATGCGAATCTCTTTATTACATTTCACCTATGGGCATATTACCTGCATAAGCACACAGTACCTTCATCAACTACTCTTTATTTATTTATTTATCAATAATTCTTGCAGGTTTAAATCTTAAATATTGTAATTTTTTTTTCAAGTACTGTTATTTATATATATATATATATATTTCTTTAAATCGATTACTACTATCGGTAAAAAAAAAAATATATATATCCTTAAGGTGGTAATATTACCTGCAGTTACCTTAAATAATAATTTAAAAAAAAGTTATTTTTTATAAATATTTTTTAAATACTCTATCCGTATTTCAATGTAAAGAGATAATCAAACATTTTGTTTGGATATTAATGACTTACATTATTTTAAGACTGAAACATGTATTTCTCCTTGTAGGAATATTTATCGGTGCATCTGCTACAACGCTTTACCCATTTGTCTACGAGTATGTTACAACCGACGCAAGTTATTATTTATCAGGTAATTTTCTTTTTCACCTAAAATTGTTTAAATAAATAAATAAATAAATGAAAAGAATAGACGCAATAATCGTCAGTAAAAAAACATAAAATCGTAAATTATTTTATGTATCATTATTTGAATTAAGTGATGCATTCTATGAGCATATTAGCATAAAAAAATCTCATTTTTGCATTGAATGTAGAATCATACATAGTAATATTAAATATATCGTTTATGGTATATCACATTCATTAAATAAATATAGCGGATTCATGCAATTTGAAACTGTTGTTGACTTTAAAAAGTAATTCAGTTAACACAATCTTTTTTTTCGATTTTATATAGGTTGGTGTTATATTGCAGTAAATTTATATTAGCAAATGATATCCTAATATGAATAAAAAAATAACACTTTTACGATATCTGTTAAATGATATCAGCAAAAAATTCTATAAATATTTTCCATAGTTCTGTAAAATAACTGCACATTTTGCGAAAACTATTCATTAAAGAGCAAGCAGTTTTAAAGTATAATAACATATTATTTAAAAATGTATAGAAAGAGATTTTTATTTGCAATTAAACTCTATAAAAAAATTAAAAAATTGATTTCGGGCCGACTTTCTCGGCTCCTCATCAGTGTTAAAAGCGTCATGAAGGATATAAACAACTGCAAACTTAGATTTAAATACATTAAAATAGGATCGTATATTCAATAGGTAACACAGATAATTCATTTAGTGGTGTTGGGCACAGTTTCGTATATAAATCCTCAAGAAAAATACGAAACGGAAACTAAAATCTTTAACAGTAAAAGCAATAAGATGAAAATAATTCTGATCGAAGCGTCATTCTAGATATCTCCGAACTACAATATTTTGTCAAAACGTTTTAAACAGATTCCAGTAAAATTAAATTTCTTGTATATTTTAAGCCTGGGCTGAGCGCAGTTTTTTATTTGAATGCTATTTTTTTTTTTTTTTAAACGTGCATAATTCAGACCAATTCGTTCCTAATCTTAAATCTAAATTATGGAAGTTTCCTAGAAAACCAGTTTGCTCTATTTTTCTACGGAAGCAGCAATGGCTACTAAAGAACGGTAATTACCATTTAATGTGGATAAATAAGATTGGGTTGTTATCTTAAAAACTATTTGGTATAAGTGAACTCCGCTTTGTTCTTTAAAATATATTTCTTCTAATAAACTTCTAATATAGGACATGCTATGTTTATGTTAAGAGAAAGAATTTGACAGATCGGTTGACATAATGATAGACTTAATATATCCACCTAATAGGCTACCCACTATTCAGTTCGATACATTTACCTTATCCTCATTTGTAGACTAATTTTATTAGTGTGTGTTTCCTATTTGTATTTCCTATTTTTTTTTTTTTTTTTTTTTTTAAATAATTCCCGTTATGAAAGTTTGCATGAAATATTGTTCTATTCTGCAATGTTAGAAAAATCTTAAACTTTTATTACTTTTGCCATATTCAAATTAGAATATTCGTAGTCAATAATATTAAAGGCAATTTCTTATATGGTGTTTGAAATGTGGTGTGACATCTTTACGATAAAAGTACTATTATACTTTATTATATTTATATAATATTATACTTTTCTGTATGCTGCCATGTTAGGAATTTCGTAAATTTTAAGTAACTTACAAAATTTTCAAAGACTTTTCATAGTTAGTGATGCCCATGTCAGTATCATAATTTATATCTTAAAGTTGGTCTAACATCTTTACAATAAAAATAATCCATTTAATACCCGATTAAGCGAAAATTCTCATCTTCCGTATTCTTCCGTGTTAGAAATATCGATATTTCGAATAACTTATGAAATTTTTAAGTTAGAATCTTGTAGATCCTTAGAATTTTTACCAGTATAATAACTGATTTCTTAAAACCAATCAGACATATTTCAGATCTTTTGTTCTTAAAATATTGTGTACACATTCTACGAAATTAACAAAATAACACACTCACATAAAACGCTGCGAACTGATACCATGCTATTCTTTTGATTTTCGGATTCTTTCCAACCCAAAGCGTGTAAAAAGTTAAAACACGGAAGTCTAAAATTCCCACGATTACCAAAGTTTTCCATAATACAGTGTATCCTAAAAGTTCCAGTACTCCAACTTAAAGAACTCATTATGTCCATGATTTTTTTTAAATATTAAATTTTATCGTCTGCTTATTATTGCATCCGTTCTTTAATTTTTATCGTTTGTTTCTTTTCTCACTGAAGTTGTGTGAGAATAAAGTTTTATATTATTTTGTTCTTCATAGTTTATCACGCATTCAGAGAATTACGCTGTTTGAAGTTATTCTAAACGTAAATCGTATGAAAGATGCAATGATGTTTAAAGATATAAATATCCAGATTCTGCAATACGGAGTAAAAATATGCTATATCAGCTCGATCGAAAATTTCGTAATGCAGGTTTTATGCAGTTGTGTGCAGGTTTCTCTACAAGAAGTCACTCCCAGCATGTTAAAACGCGTTTCTAAACACATGCACAAACGAGTTCAGCTTTGCCTCCTAGAAAAGGGTGGACATTTTGAACATTTATTATAAATGTAAGTTCTGTATTTTTTCCTCTGTTATTTTAAATGTGCCTTTTATCATCAGCCTAATAATAATCGTTTTAAGGTTTGTTGTTTTGTAAATAAAAAATACATCAGCGTCAGTACTGGATCTTTTAGGACACACTGTATAATGTGTAACTAAGAACACTTTTTTTTTTTTTTTTTTCAATCTTTAGAGACATTCCTAGAATCCCGAATTATGTATACAAGATTATTTTTTTTAGTAATAAGAATGATATACGTATACATTTTATTATTCATTTTTTAAAAAGGAAATGCAGTAAACTGTTTTGAACATGAATATTACTAAAACATGAATTTTAGATGTAGTTTCATCATATTTCAAAATGTACGCAATAATATTTCAGTCTAAGTAAATTGGAAAACTATATATGCATGAAACTGGAGTTATGTAAAATTTGCATTCCTTTAAGATTTTGTATATTTATATAGTAATAATATAATTCGAAATACCTAAAAAAAAAAAACATAACAGTAGAAATTGTTTTAACAAGTTAGCATATTACGAAATTTTCCTATTAGAATATTTGTAATCAGTCATGTTCATAGAAGTATCATAAGTGTTACTTTGAAATTGTCTGATATATTTATGATCCTGAAAATGGTCGTTTATGCTCAATTTTGTATTCTTCTGCCATCTTAAGACGATCGTAAATTCCAAATAACTTACAAATTTATTAAATTAGGATCTTCATACTATTCATGTCGGTATCCTGAATAATATTTCAAAAGTGGTCTGACACCTTTATGATGAAAAAAACCCTCAATATTGACTCTTGTGTGAAATTTTGCCCTATTTTGCCATGTTAAGAAATTCGTTAATTTCTATTAACTTACGAAATTTTTATATTGGAAAATTCATAGCGATATTCATGCCAGTATCCTAAATAATATTTCAAAGGTAGTCTGACATCTTTACGATGAAAATATCCCTCAAAATTGTCGTTTATGTGAAATTTTGTCCTATACTGCCATGTTAAGAAATTCGTAAATTTCCAATAACTTGCGAAATTTTCAAAGTAGCATATTTATAGTTACTAATGTTCATTCTGGCATCAAAACTGATATTTTAAAACTGATCTGACATTTTTACAGTAAAAAGTTTCCATTTAATGCACGTTTAAGTGAAACTTTGACCTATTCTTCCATGTTAAGAAAATCGTAAATTTCTAATAACTTACGAAGTTTTTTAATTCGAATGCAGTAAATGAACAGGGTTTTTGCCAGTATGGAAAGTAATATTGTAAAACTGATCTGACCTCTCTGCGATCATTTTTCGTGAGATATCGTGTAAACAGACTAACAAACTAATGGACTAACACACTAACACTCTAACCAACAAACAGACACCATACAGACAGACACCATACAAATTTCGTCATTTTCGGATTCCTCATACCTGGTAATGTGCAAAAAAGTCAAATATCCAAGTTCTCCATACCTATAGCATGATTAGTCCAGGCAATGAAGGCCAAAATTTGACGAATAGAAAAAAAAATCGTGTAGTTTTGAAATTTTGCATACTCATTGCCTGAACAACATACTAAAAGTCCCCGCCCGTGGTGGGTGAGCTGGGGGCAGGGGGGGGGCATTTAAGGTTGGCACTTTTCAGTTTTTATTAAATATCTTAAAAACTATCGCATTTAAAGATAAAATGTCATTAACAAAATTAATCTACGTAAAATTTCCTACAAAAATGTATATTACATTTTGTTTGTATGATCTATAGTTTAGAAGATAAAAGGGGATGAAATGACACATTTTCTTGAAAAATTCTTTTTTGCAATAGTAAAATCAACTAAAGTGTGCAATTAAAAGGGTTCTGGTCAAATATTTTCTAATGTACAAAACAAATATATACATAAGGAATATGCAATGATAATACAGCATGTTTTGTAAGTTTTAAGTAATTTTAAGGCTAGTAGGCGCAAGTGGCGGTTTGAGTAAAAATCCAGATAACGAAGACCCAAAACCGATCAACATTAAAAAAAAATCGTGTAGTTTTGAAATTTTGCATACTCATAGCCAAGAGGGTCCTGAACAACATACTAAAAGTCCCGCCCGTGGTGGGTAAGCGGGGGGCAGGGGGGCATTTAAGGGGGCACTTTTCAGTTTTTATTAAATATCTTAAAAACTATCGCATTTAGAAAAAAAATGGTAATTGCAAAATTAATCTACGTGAAATTTCCTACAAAAATGTATGGTACATTCTGTTTGTATGATCAATAATTTAGAAGATATAGGGGAACGAAATAACACATTTTTTTGAAAAATTCTTTTTTGCAATAGTAAAATCAACTAAAATGTGTAATTAAAAGGGTTCTGCTTAAATATTTTCTCATGCACAAAACAAATATATGCATAGGATATATGTAAGGATAATACAGCATGTTTTGTACATTTTAAATAATTTTAAGGTTAGTAGGCACAAGTTGTGGTTTAGGCAAAATTGCTTTTTAATCCCTGACTTAAAAGACGGGTGTTATAAATTTGAAGCCTTTGTTTGTCTTTATACTTGCAGTCATTTCATTTTAACATTTTTTTTTTTTTTTCTGGGGAGTCATTTCTGGCACTGCAAGAGAAATGTTTTTGATTCATAAAAAACTTTTTTATTATTAAAAATAATTATTTTTCAGAAATTTAAAACACTGCAAAGGAAATATTCTAACACTATATCAATATATAAAAATGAAAAATTGTCACATAAAATCAGTCTTTGAAATCATAACTACTTGTTTTATAGACAAATCTATTCTGTGTTTTGTTTTTTTATTTAATTTTTTATGTTATTTACAATTGTAACATTAACTATAGTTTGTAATTAAAAGGATTCGGGTTAAATATTTTTTACTCAGTCAAATAAATATCTATATGTGCATGTTCGCGCGCAATGCGCCAAGTTTAAAGAGTGGAAGTCAAAATATACAAATCGAAAAACTGCACTTTTCTGTAAGATATCCGTAAGATAAAAAGCAACCTTTATATTTTCTTAACTATTGATCATACAAACAAATTTAATAGGCATTTTCAAGTGAAATTTTACGTAGTTTAATTTTGTAATTGACATTTTTTATCTAAATGCGATAGTTTTCAAGATATTAATAAAAACTCACAAGTGCTTCCATTAAATGCCCTCTGCCCGTCTCCGCTCTCCCCCCACGGTTGGGGAATTTTAGTATGTTGTCCAGGACAGGACACTTAACCTTATAACTGTGCTCAGTTTAAAAGCTATACGATTTTTTTATGTTGATCGGTTTTGGGTCTTCGTTATCTGGATTTTTACCTGAACCACCACTTGCGCCTACTAACCTTAATATTATTTAAAATGTACAAAACATGCTGCATTAACCTTACATATTCCCTATGCATATATTTGTTTGTACATTAGAAAATATTTGACCAGAACCCATTTAATTACACACTTTAGTTGATTTTACTATTGCAAAAAAGAATTTTTCAAGAAAATGTGTTATTTCGTACCCCTATATCTTCTAAACTATTGATCATACAAAGAAAATGTAACGTACATTTTTGTAGGAAATTTTACGTAGATTAAATTTGTAATTAATTTTTTTTTCTCTAAATGCGATAGTTTTTAAGATATTTAATAAAAACTGAAAATTGCCCCCTCCTTAATTGCCTCCTGCCTCTCTCCCCCCCCCGCTCACCCACCACGGGCGGGGACTTTTAATATGTTGTTCAGGACCCTATTGGCTATGAGTATGCAAAATTTCAAAACTACACGATTTTTCTTAATGTGGTCGGTTTTGGGTCTTCGTTATCTGGATTTTTACTCAAACCGCCACTTGCGCCTACTAGCCTTAAAATTACTTAAAACTTACAAAACATACTGTATTATACTTGCATATTCCCTATGTATATATTTGTTTTGTACGTTAGAAAATATTTGACAAGATCTTTTTAATTGCACACCTTAGTTGATTTTACTATTGCAAAAAAGAATTTTTCAAGAAAATGTGTTAATTCATCCCCCTATATCTTCTAAACTATAGATCATACAAACAAAATGTACTATACATTTTTGTAGGAAATTTTACGTAGATTAATTTTGTTGTAATTGACATTTTGTCTCTAAATATGAGAGTTTTTAAGATATTTAATAAAAATTGAATAATGCCCCCTTTAATGCCCCCTGCCCCCCGCTCACCCACCACGGGCGGGGACTTTTAGTATGTTGTTCAGGACCCTCTTGGCTATGAGTATGCAAAATTTCAAAACTACATGATTTTTTTTTTATATTTTTCCTATTTTGACTGGTCTAGATGGGGAACTAAAAAAGAAGACTATTGTTATTGTTTTTAATTTTTTAAAATATTTTTTGGTTGTACGTTTCAAATTTTTAATGGGAATTAAATATATATATATATATATATATATATATATATAAAGATTAATTGTATTAAAATTTAATTTTTTTTTCTATAATTTTGCTACAAAATGACATTTATAAAAGAATGACATTTATAAAAGAATATTGAAATTAATTGCGTAATTTTGACGTATTTATTGATTTTTTAAAAAATGTCTTGTTTTAATAAGTTTTTTAAAGTAAGCATTTGCTCTTTTTTTACAGGTATAGCTGGAATTATTTGGGTGCTATTTTGGTTTAATATAACTTCAGATACGCCGCAGAATGACCCATTAATAACACATGAGGAACTAATGTATCTTGAAAATAATATACCTTCTGATTATTTGCAAGAAATTAAAGTAAGCTTTCAAATTTATAATTGTGATAAAATGAAAGAATGTTAAAAATAGTAGTTTTAATATTAACAGGTTTTTAGATTTAATATAGATACTGTAATAAGGGTTCATATTAGTGATGATTTTGAGTTCTCCAAGAAATTTAAAAGTTTGAAATAGTTTATTGTTCCCAGAAACATAACACATGCCTCTGATAAAGAAATGCAGTAGCTTTAGAAAATGAAAAATATATATTCTAAGAAGAGTAACTATTTAAAAATTTGCGTTTTTAATCAAGAGAATTAACGAAATTAAGAAGGGCTCTTTTAAAATAAGTCTACGTCAGAACAAGGGCTATACATAAATAATTTGGAGTATTTCGAAGTCATTTACTTACATTGATTTGAACATTGGTGTTTTGGTATTTTTCATGCAAAAAATAGGTACTTAAATGTAGAAGGAAAATTTTAGAGGAATGATTTAAGGGTTTTACATATGCAGAAAAACGGGAAATTAAAATCTTTAGCAATAAATAATATTTTGTTACACATAATGTGACTCCTGCGTTTTAGCCGTTACTACACTCTAAAAAATGTGTCCTATTTGATGCCAGAAATTCTCTGTAATTTGAGAAAATATGCGTAATTTACGAAAAAATACGTTGTCAGAAATATTTTCTCAAATTATAGAGAATTTCTGGCTGCAAATAGGACATATTTTTTACAGTGTAGTAATAGCCATGTCGAGTAGCCTCAATTATTTTCATTAGCTCTGCATGCTGACAAGCCGTGAGAAAGTCCCTCTTGGATCATTTCTTCAAACAAAAGGCCGTAATAACCTTGTTGGTAGAGCGCGCAGCTCGTAATTGGAAAGTTATGGGCCGACCGAATACAGTACATTAATAGTTTCTGGTGCTCATGAAAGCTATCGCATCCACAATGACTTCAAGTTCCGAAATCACTACCTTTGCAGATTACTGAAGCAGGGTACTACACCCTCTGCGAAAGATCAAAATTGTGATAGCATCCGGACCACTTCTAGTGGTAAATACCAGAACGTCAAAAACTGTCCATTGCATAGTGGTACATAAATCTCAATCAACATAAAAAAGAGGATTTTATTTTTAACAGTTTCAAAATTTACGAAAACAAAAAGCTAGACTGGATGTGGGTACCTGAATTAATCTGTCAACTGAGAGAAAACTACTGCAAGTTTACATTTCTACTTTTAGGGATTGTATATAAATTAAAAGTATTTGCCTGTATTTTGAGTATTATAGCAACAGTTTTCCACCTGTGTGATTTAAAACTGACTTACTTATTTGGTTTGTCTATAATCTTTTATGAAGTAACGATCTCATAGATACAAAAGGGCATCTAGTTAGGGTTTCTATAGCAATTTTGAATAAAATCGTAAGAGCCAGTTTTGATATATGTATTTATAGTTCCGCTTCCAGCTTTACAAATCTCGTTTCAGGTACTCCTATTTTCACAAAAATTTGACAAATTCATTTGTACGCCTACCGGTTTTGATTATGAAGTATCTTTGTTTTACCTCTTTTTCATTTTGAGACATGATTGTCAAAAGAACTCCCTTTCCCCTCCACACACATATACAAAAACACTGACTAATAAAAGAAAAAATATTTGTATTCATTCAACTTTAAAATAATAGAAATGAAGTAAAATTTCGGCAACAATGTTTTTGATAGGATACTAATTTTTTTTTTATCTATGGTGTACGGGTTATGGAAGGGTTACTATGGATAATGTAAAAGAAAACAGCTACACAAATATTATTATAACGCCACAGCGAGCTAAGTTTATTCCAAGAAGCATGCAAAATTCATCCATATTTCAACAATTTGTTATTAAGGAAAGAAATAAAAAATAAGGAAACTGAAAGTGAACGAAAATTGCTTGTGAGGAGCTCGAGAAGAAATTAAATATATAAATATATACATATATATTTAAACTTGAAGTTGGATTTTTTCACTCATGTGTGTTGGTTAAGAGAACTGCTCTCTAATTGTTGATGAATTGTAAACTGTATGTTCTGTAAATTATAACGCTGAAATTGAGTGTCTGAAACACAAATAGTGTAAATACGAGTGAAATTAAACTGTATATTTATTTTTGTAAAAGGTTCAGTTATTTCGTTCGAAATACACTACAGAATTTGGAAAGTAGCCTATTTAGTACAACGAAGTACACAACAGTAGTAGACACCATTAAGGATCCGAATCAACGTTAATTTTTTCATCAAGAAAAAGGTGAGACATAAGATTAAAAAAAAAAAAAAAAAAAAAAAAAATGATGCGTTTGAATTTTATTTATCGCGAAATTGGCTTTGTTTTAACTCAATAGTTCGAAATGTTGTTTAGTTGTATAATAGTTGTATATTTAGAACTATATTAGTGGGAAAAATATATATTTACGTTAATTTTACTGTGTCTATGTTAAACTTGATTTTTAAGTGTTAAAATAAATGGCCTTTTTAGCAAGAAAAAAAAAAATATTTACAAAGTCTCGCATTTGAATTATATGTAAATATTGAACCTTCCATGAAAGTTTTGAATTAATTAAATTAATTTTTGACTTGCCAAATTATTCAGAAGAAGTAGCTAAAGGAATCTTACAAACGAATACGGAAAAGAAGAGAACAATTACAGCGGTAAAAGTCTCCAAAGAATTGGAAATGCAGCGGGATTTATAGTTACAAAAAGTCGCCAGGTATCATGGAAGAAATCTTTAAGAATTCGAAATACGTGAAAGAATTTAAATTAGAAAACTGTGGTTGGAAAGCGAAAACACTACAGTCATGTGCAAAAGTTTAAGATCAGTAGCCGATTTTCAGTATTTAAACTCATTGTATCATTTGCGCAGATTATTGCATCATCTCATGTGCTGATTGCATCAGACGCATTCTACTGTTATAAATAAAGGTGCCCGGTACGTTTATTGCCAGTTGTTTATTAGATTTTGTCGTAGACAGTGCTGTTATGTAATTATTGCAATGGGTAAAAAACCTTCACTTACTGTTACAGAAAGGTCAGAAATATTAACTCTGCATAAAATTGTATTTTCTGAACTTCAAATAAGTTCGAGGGTAAATGTGGGCAAAACAGCTGTGCATGAAGCTATTAGTAAATTTTAAATTTCGGAAATATTTTTGCACCTTAAGAGTCGTTTCTTTTCATACTTGGAGTACGTCGAGGTTTCCTTGCAGGTTTACGGGATGATAAACAAAAATCTTTGGCCAAACATCATGAAATAGTACTCAAACTGACGTTGGTGCCTTTTGAAACCAGAGAATGTCTAATCGTATTGCAGGAGGTTCTTAGATCTCGTATGGCCATCCTTCTTATCACATGATTATCACGTGCACTTGTTTTTCTAGGGAGATTGCTTCTCTTAAAGTCCACAAATTTTACCGAAATTTTAAGTTTACTAATAGCTTGATGCACATCTGTCTTGCTCACATTTACCCTCAAACTTATTTGACGTTCAGAAAATCCAATTTTATGCAGGGGCAATATTTCTGACCTTTTTATAACAGTAAATGAAGTTTTTTTTTATCCATTGCAGTAATTACACAACAGCACTGTCTACGACAGAATCCAAATAACAACTGGGGATAAACATGCCGTGCACATTTATTTATAGCAGTAGAAGGCGTCTGATGCAATCAGCGCATGAGATGACACAATAATCTGCGCAAATGATGCAACATGTTAAAATAATGAAAATCAGCTACTTGTCTTAAACTTATGCAAATGGCTATATTGCTTCAGAAAATGCAAATAGTAGTTTATTTAAAAACAATCGCAATTTTAAAAACTTTGTGCAGAAATTCAATTCAAAGGAAATGAGTATTAGCTTATATCTCACTTTGTTTGAACGTCAGGCGAAGAAAAGTTTATTAGAACAAGAAGATTGGGTTTCAAATTTATTGTCGCATTTACCAAAGTATATCGTACATTTTTTCGTAAGGGAAAACCAGAAGAAAGTTTCTAAATTTATGATTTAAATTAAATCCAGAATAAAATACGTTTTAAATTAAATCCAGAAACTTTTAATATGAAATTTAAAAGACATCAGCGTTGGGCAGGTTGTTTATATAAAGATTTAGTTTTCAAACTCCAAACGTATTTAGATGGTTGGTTAAATAGACTTGAAATTACATCTTGTTCTAAATTAAAAAAAATGCTGGTCACAGATCAACTCAAGAATCGTTTTACTAATGACGTTAAAGACCATTTTATAGATGATTAGTGAAATTTTAAAAATCCTATGCATTTTTCCGAAATGGTTGATGATTATGAAACTGTAAGGAAGAATAACAAAGTAAGGCCAAAACATAATATTTGAAATGGATTCTACAAAAAGAAATCTGGGGATAAGGGAAATTTCAAGCTCACGAATAAAGTGAGTTATTAAAACGCTACCGAAAAGTATTTTGATCACGAAAGGGAAAATAATTAATAACTCATGGTATTGAATTAATTTCTGATAAAATAGTGTGTTTAGGACCTTATATATCTTCTCGGAGACAAAAGAATATTCTAAAGGTTGAAGATGAAAAAAGTGCTTACTATGGGAATCATAGAGATAGGAGAATCAGAGTTTACGTCTCTCATGATATTAGTTGAGGCTCCGAATAAAGTCCTAGATTGGTTATCGTAGATTGTACAAAATTGTAAGAACAGAGTTTTTTCCAATTCCAAATGTTCAAGAATGTCTTGAAAAATTGATTCCATCTAAATTTGTAACAATATTAGATCTAGCAAAATGATACTAGCAGATTCCTCTAACTGAAAAAAGCTCAGCAAATTGCAGATTTTGTTACGTCATTTAGTACATATATACCGTTAAGAATACCATTTGATTTCCAGAACGCATCTTACTTCTTTTACAATTAATGGCTAAAGTTTTTAAAAGTTATGAAGAATTTCCAATCCTTATATAGATGATTTTCCAAGCTTTTCGTGTTACTAGAAAACCCATTTAAAATATATAAATTAAGTTCTTAAGATGATTTCCAATACTCAACTTACAACTTAACCTGTCAAATGCAAGTTCGTACCAAATCATATTGAATATTTTGGGCACATAGTCGGGAATTGTTGTCGGGAATGGTCTCATAGAAAATAAAAGTGCAAGTAATCGAAGATTTTCTGCAACCGAAAGATAAAACACAGGTACGAGCATTTTTAGAATTAACTAGCTGTTATTCACATTATATTCCGAATTATTCCACTGTTTCATCTCCTACGACAGATTTATTAAATGGGCCAGAAAGAAGGGAAAAATCAATCGGACAAAACCCTGTGAACATGCCTTTAAAGAACTTAAAGAGAAACTCATGATATGTCCTAATTTTAAAGAAAAATTTATGCAGCAAACTGGTGCTTTAAATGTAGGATTAGGAGCCGTTTTAATAATAGAAATCGCGAAATATCCTGATTTTAATGAAACAGTTATAGGACAAACTGGTTCTTAAAATGCAGGATTAGGAGCTGTTTTAATTCAAATTATTAATGAAGAGGAGTATCCCATAATCTACTTGAGCAAAAAATGACAAAGGCTAAAATGAAATACAGTACCGCAAAACAAGAATTTGCTACTATAATTTTTGCTGTAAACAAGTTACGTTACTACCCCCATGGAAACAAATTTAAAATTATGACGGATCATAATCTTTTAATGTGGTTGAAAAAAAAAAGTAAGTTAAATTCAAGATTGTTAACATGGGATTTTTCTTTGGAAGCTTATGATTTTGAGGTGGTTCATAAAGATGGTAAAGAAAATCTAAAATTTTAAATATTTATCATCATTTAATTAATTGCATAACAATTATATAGGATTTTCTAAGGGTTTTACAAGTCTTTAATGAATATCTTGAGTTTATGAAAATGTATGTTTATATTAGTTCCCCATCATACTATAGGTATAGGGAACTTCGGTAATCGTGAAAATTTTCGACCTCGGTTTTTTGACTTTTTTACACGTTTTCAGGTGTGAGGAATCGGAAAATGACAAAATTGGTATGTTGTCTGCCTGTAGGGTGTCTGTTAGTGCGTTAGTGTGTTAGTGTGTTAATCCGTTAGTCCGTTAGTTTCTTAGACTGTGTACACAATATCTTAAGAACAAATTGTCGCAGGGAGGTCAGATCAGTTTTAAAATATTACTTTCGACACTGGCAAGAACCCTATTCATTTGCAATATTCGAATTTAAAAACTTCGTAAGTTATTTGAAATTTACGGTTTTCTTAACATGGAAGAATAGGACAAAACTCACTTAAACGTGCATTAAATGGAAACGTTTTAGCGTAAAAAATGTCAGACCAGTTTTAAAATATTAGTTTTGATGTCGGAATGAACATCAGTAACTATAAATATGCTACTTTGAAAATTTCGCAAGTTATTGGAAATTTACGAATTTCTTAACATGGCAGTATAGGGCAAAATTTCACATAAACGTCAATTTTGAGAGATATTTTCATCGTAAAGATGTCATACTACTTTTGAAATATTATTTAGGACACTGGCAGGAATATTAATGACTATGAATTTTCCAATATAAAAATTTCGTAAGTTATTTGAAATTTACGAATTCCTTAACATGGCAGAACAGAACAAAATTTCACATAAACGTCAATCTTGAGGGATATTTTCATCGTAAAGATTTCAAAACACTTTCGAAATATTATTTAGGATACTGGCATGAATATCATAGACTATGATTTTTTCAATTTAAAAAATTCGTAAGTTATTTGGAATTTACGATTTACTTAACATGTCAGAATAAGGCAAAATTGAGTATGAACTTCCATTTTGAGGATCATAAATACATTAGACAACTTCAAAATTACATTTATGATATTGGTTTGAAAATGATGGAATACAAATATACAAATATTCTAAAAGAAAATTTCGTATATTATTCGTAATTTAAGATTTTATTAACATAGCAAAATTGTAAATATTTCATATAAATCACAATTTTGACGATTATTGCATTGGAAATAGTAGCATGAAATCTAAACAACGGAATGGAGCCTGATAAAATGAAATAATAGATTAGAATAAGATAAATATATCGAATTGAACGGTGGATAGCCTATTCGGCGGTGATTTCATTCTGTCACTGTATCAAGCTTTGGACAAATTCATTTCTTTTAGTATGATTATAATTTGTGTCGCACTAGAAATTTGTGAGAATATAAATACGATGGGGATCTGAGCAGAGTCCACCTACGCCAACTAGTTTGGACACGTAAATTGACAATCATGAAGTAGTATTTTTTTTTTTTTTTCAATAAATCTCATACATTAAATTTAAAAATACGTAAACATTTAACTGTTTATACGGATAGTATTTAGGATAGTGTAATATTTTTATTTTTTAATACATTATTAATTTTATATTGTTTTTCTTGAGTTTATGTTTTAGATAAATAATACATTTTTAATTCAGATTTTCTACATTATTACCAATATAATCATATATTATACGCATGCGTAAATAGATATATGTTTTCACTGTTTAAATGAATGAAATGTTTGTATAATAATTTGCTTTTATAATACTTTTCATAATTTATTTTTTCCCCTGTTTAAGATACACACATATATAAATAAATATATAAGTATGTATGCTTAAATAAAATTATAAAACTATTGAAAGTTTCCTACATTATATTCTACCCCATTTTTAAAACCTAATGCGTTGATTTTTTAAATAACCAATGTTTTAAGTTTTTATTATTAATTATGCAATTATGCATGATTTATTATAGAGTATCTAATAATTTTATAAGTTTATAACGATTAATTTGAATTTTTGTTTCAGGTAAAAAATATTCCTTGGAAATTAATACTACTTTCTAAGCCAATACTTATACTTTGCTTAGTCTTTTTCAAAGTTGCTTGTTCAATAGAAACTATAATCATGAGTGGAGCATTATTTACATTTAATTTAGCAGATGTTCATAATGTAAGTATGCAGATATGCTTGAATATTCATAATTTTTTCTGGCTTCGATTGTAAATGAAACTGTCAAAAGAAACATATAGACATGTTAAAGAACGAAGAATGTTAAAATGAATTACATTTATTTTACATTTTATTATTTCTCAAATCAAGTACTTCTTAGAAATCTATCATTTTCATGCATATAGCGTGTATTAAATAATAAAATCTTATTTTTGATATGAAAAATCCTCTTTGAATGTAAAAATAACACAAAATAACTCCCAAATTCAAAATGCTCAATGTTAATTTTAAATTGTTTTAAAGCTCCATTTTTTTTTTTTTTTTTTTTTTTTTACTATGTCTTTTGTCTGTAACTGAACACATTTGGGTATTCAGTTTTCCATATCTGAATTACAACATCAGTTACAAAATAATAATAATAATAATAATAATAATAATAATTTAATGTCGTAATGAATTTTTACTATGCGACTCCATTTAAGAGTTCCTAATGAATGTAATAATTTTTCAGATTTCGAAATAAATGCTAGTTTTGTGACAAATGCAGTGAATAACAGACACAAAATTTGTTAAGAGGATTGGTTTAAAATAAATTGGCAATGAGTATTATAAATAAATAATTATTTCTGAAATTTTGAAGCCAAAATAAATAAATAAATAAACTCTTAACTTTGTAAAAATTTTGAACCATTTTTGAGGAGCTGTAGAATAATATTATTTTAAAAGTATTACATACGTTAGTACATTCTACGAGAACAATGATGATATTTCTAATTGAATCGATTATGATAATTTTTCTCATCCCTATACCATTTAAGTAATGTAAAGGGAATGCATTAAATTTTTGTATTTTTTAACCATGTTTTGATTAAGTTCTATTCTTGTTTGTTTGTTTGTTTGTCTGGAATAAATCTTGCAATCGAATTTTAACTAACTTCCTTACTAGTTAGTTTCCTTACTACATTTGAAACTTTCAGAGTAGCTCAGAACCCGGTGACAACACAATACTTCGAAGGTCCTATTTTCGAATTTTTGATTTGTTTTCTTATAATTAATTAAAATATGGAAATAATAACATCCTAATAGCGTTAAAATATCCATTAAAATATTAACTATAATTTAATTGTTACCAAAAATAATTTACGAGTTCATTTTCTTTCGACTTAAAAATAAATACATTTAATTAAACGTGAACGTTTAAAAATTATAAAAAGTTAATTATGCATCTCACAAAAATTGACGTCATTATCACTTTAAAAAAATTTATGCATTGATAAGAGCTCTATGATTCATCAGAAAATTTAAAACATGGCATATATGTATATATATATATATTATAATTATTATATATGTAAGATACACGAATATGTACAAACGATATGTACACGAATTTGTAATAGCGTGTACGTGTATTTTGATAATAATAATAATAATAATAATAATAATAATAAATTAAAAAGTATCACAGTTACAAAAAAAATGTGCATGGTGGATATCAAAAATCCCCCCCCATATATGATCCAAGGCATACGATAATGTCTTATCCGTTCAATCAATCAAAATGAAGTATCACATACTGTTTAAAATTTTGAAGGAAGGATTATATCATATAAATCATTATTTTACCTCACTTTAAATCCTTACTATATCCGAGTCCATCATCAGAAATAATCGACAGAATGATTCGCAGGTGTTCAGAATTCTAATAACTCTGAATTATTTTACCTCACTTTAAATCCTTACTATATCCGAGTCCATCATCAGAAATAATCGACAGAATGATTCGCAGGTGTTCAGAATTCTAATAACTCTGAATTTTGACAATAGATGGCAGCACTATGCAATTTTATGACTCTTTAGAATATAAAGCATTAATTAAATTCATTCTTTTTTTCATTGTATTTTAGGTGTTTAAACGCAAAATTTATTCTTTTTTCTTTTATTATTATTTATTTTATTCATGTTTTCAATTAATTGTTAGTATTACTTTAAATAATTTCTTTTTCAATTTGCTGTGAACTTGTTATGTTTCTGCAGACCTATTCTAGTTTATTCTTCTAGTTTGTTCTTTTTGTTGGTGTTCTAGCGGTCAGCTGGAAAAATTCTATTCTAACGTATGAGCTGAAATAAAGTCAATAATTCACGTTTATATTCTATTTTGTGTATGTATTCAAGCTTTTATTCATTGTTTTTTAAATATGATGTTATTAATTCAATTGAAAGGAAGGTGAGTCCTTCAAATTCATTTTAAACTGTTTTATGATTTAATTTAACTGATTTATGATTTAATTATGTAATTTAAACCAGCGATTTTTAAAACCATACAGTCCACAATTCTATTCAAAATCCCTCCAAATTTTTGGTCCGTCGAGCCGGAGATATATTAAATTATGAAATCTTTTAGTAAAAATTAATATTTTACAAACTTGAAAAAGAAAAAAAATGTTCTAATGGCTTCGAAAATTGAAAAACTAAAAGTAAAAAGAACTATTATTCGGTCGTCAGTGACTAAATTTGGGACTGGTTCCATATGATGTAAGTCAATATATTCTTGCATAAAGCCATGGTATTGCTCCTTAAGCTCATGATTTTTATTAAGTTTGGATTCTAACAAATAAAACCGTTTTAAAGCATTTGATTGTGAGTCACCTAAATTTGGAGCTTCTTTAAAGGGAAGATCCACAATGTACCTTCCAGACTGAATTCATCTAACAGTTTTTGTGTATTTTTCTTCAGAACTGTGAATTGGTGTTGCAGCTGGAAGGGACTCAATTTCCCAAAATTTCTGAAGATCATAAGTTAACTGAACTGTAGCATGGTAACTAAGGACAGTTTTAGAATGCTGAAAATTGTTTGCATGTATGACACCCGAGAGTAACCATCCCAATTTGGAATTTAAAGCACATGGAGTACCTTTAGGACCCAGAATAGATTGCCCTAAAATTATTAAGGGAAATAAATCTGCACCAAGCAAGATTTCAACTGGACTCGAAACATAAAATTTAGGATCTGCTAAAGATAGACCTTCCAAATGAGGCCATGAAGATTTTCGAACAACAAAATTATGAAGATTTACCGTAACATTATTTACTATTAAAGCATTCACATCAAAGATTTCATTACTATAATAAGACTTTAAAATAATATTAACTTCAAAGAGAGCAGTTTCTGCAACAATATTATTTACACCCGAGATTCTATGATTTGTGGTTTTCATAGGTAACCCTAATTTTTTAGCACAAGAGCTGGAAATTAATGATTTTTGACTTCCTGAATCCACCATGACTCTACATGGCACAAACCTTCCAGTATTTGATTTTACAAGAACCATAGCTTTCGATAACAAAGTTTGACAACTCTCTTGGGTACTGGTTAAACAACTAGAGTTGACAAAGGATGGACTTTCAATGTTGAGATTAGTATTTTTAATAACAGGTGGAGAATTAACTTTATTTTTCTCGAAATGGAGAAGTGTATGGTGCTTAGCATTACACTGTCGACATTTTGTCGAAATCAAACATTTATTAACGAAATGATTACCACGTAAACAATTTATGCATAGTTTTTTACCCTTCACAATATTCCATCTATCTTCAACAGATTTTTTAAGAAAGTGTGGGCACTTGAAAAGTGCATGAGATTCCGAGCATTCTGAATAGATAGAATTATTGGATTTTATATCTGAATTAGATATTACAGCATTAGACACAGATTTTTTAAATACTACTTTTTGTTTACTTTCAGATTTAGAATAAGTACTATCAGTAATATCTTGCAAGCTTCTCGCTTGTTTTTCAAGAAACAAAATAAATTCATCGTAGGTGGGAAAAGAATCACTATCTAAAGATAATTCCCATTGCTTCTTTAAATTATTATCCAATTTTGTTTGCAAATTATAAACAAGAATTAAATCCACAAATAAATTAAATTCAAATCCTAAACATTTCAAGTTACGTATTGCTTCATTACAGCTATCTAATAAATCTAGCATAGATTTCCGACAATTTGGTTTCAAAGATTTCGAATTAAAGAATTTGTTTAACTGGGCATAAGCTAGATTTTTTTCATTATCGAATCTAGAAATTAGTGTTGCCCAAGCTTCCTTATAACTTGCTTCAGTTATTGGAAAGCCTTTTATTAACTTATTGGCAGATCCAATAACAGACGCTTTTAAATATTGTAATTTTTGCAAATCGGAAAGCTGAGTGTTCTCATGAATAGTGGTTACGAATATTTGCTTGAAGCTTAACCAGTCTTCCAAATTACCAGAGAAATGTGGCAAATCAAATTTTGGAAGGTGAATAGATTGCTTCGAAACAGCACAAGAATTTTCATTAACCTGTGTTACAATTTTAGTGTTCTGAAAACAAGAAAGTTCTAATCTTGACTCTATGTGATATTTTATACGAGTAAGTTTATCTGTCCATTTTTCATTATCTTCAATTTCCTTTTTTAATTCATCTAAATCAGAAATAACTTCCTCAACTTCATTATTAATTTGTTCTAATTGAGTTTGCCTTTCAAGCAAATGACCTTTCAAAATTTTTATTTCTTGAATGTCTAAAGGATCCGCTTCCAAAGCTTTTATCGCTTTGTTTTCAAATTTAGTCACTGACGACCGAATAATAGTTCTTTTTACTTTTAGTTTTTCAATTTTTGAAGCCATTAGAACATTTTTTTTTTTCAAGTTTGTAAAATATTAATTTTTACTAAA
Source organism: Salticus scenicus (assembly GCA_963930645.1). Taxonomy (NCBI): domain Eukaryota; kingdom Metazoa; phylum Arthropoda; class Arachnida; order Araneae; family Salticidae; genus Salticus; species Salticus scenicus. Next base: position 245,439,229 of record OZ005650.1, on the reverse strand, counting down.
AGATTTCATAATTTTATATATCTACGGCTCTAGACGGCCAAAAATATGGAAGGTTTGTGCCATGTAGAGTCATGGTGGATTCAGGAAGTCAAAAATCATTAATTTCCAGCTCTTGTGCTAAAAAATTAGGGTTACCTATGAAAACCACAAATCATAGAATCTCGGGTGTAAATAATATTGTTGCAGAAACTGCTCTCTTTGAAGTTAATATTATTTTAAAGTCTTATTATAGTAATGAAATCTTTGATGTGAATGCTTTAATAGTAAATAATGTTACGGTAAATCTTCATAATTTTGTTGTTCGAAAATCTTCATGGCCTCATTTGGAAGGTCTATCTTTAGCAGATCCTAAATTTTATGTTTCGAGTCCAGTTGAAATCTTGCTTGGTGCAGACTTATTTCCCTTAATAATTTTAGGGCAATCTATTCTGGGTCCTAAAGGTACTCCATGTGCTTTAAATTCCAAATTGGGATGGTTACTCTCGGGTGTCATACATGCAAACAATTTTCAGCATTCTAAAACTGTCCTTAGTTACCATGCTACAGTTCAGTTAACTTATGATCTTCAGAAATTTTGGGAAATTGAGTCCCTTCCAGCTGCAACACCAATTCACAGTTCTGAAGAAAAATACACAAAAACTGTTAGACGAATTCAGTCTGGAAGGTACATGGTGGATCTTCCCTTTAAAGAAGCTCCAAATTTAGGTGACTCACAATCAAATGCTTTAAAACGGTTTTATTTGTTAGAATCCAAACTTAATAAAAATCATGAGCTTAAGGAGCAATACCATGCCTTTATGCAAGAATATATTGACTTACATCATATGGAACCAGTCCCAAATTCTGAAATTGATTGTAAAGATTATTTTTACATGCCCCATCATGCGGTTTTGAAAGAAGATAGTACAACTACTAAATTGAGGGTGGTATTTGATGCCTCGGCTAAAGGAACATCAGGCCACTCTTTAAACGACTTTCTTGAAATAGGTCCAAAGTTGCAACCAGATTTGTTTAAACTTCTTCTTAAATTTAGAACATATTCAATAGCCTTAACCGGAGACATCGCCAAAATGTCCAGACAGATATTGGTAAACCCCAAACATGTTGACTTTCAGCGAATCTTTTGGCGATTCCAGCCACATGAATCTATTGCGAGTTTCAGATTATTGACTGTAACATATGGCACAGCCTGTGCTCCATTCCTGGCTATAAGGACATTGCACGAACTAGCCAAAGATTATAGTTCAGAATTTCCTATTGCTGCGCAGTCGATTTTCCAGAACTTTTATGTGGATGATTATCTTGGTGGGTCGCATTCAATTGATGCAGCAAAACAATTGGTCAAAGACCTAAATCACGTTTTAAATCAAGGAGGCTTTACACTTAGAAAATGGGCTTCCAATGTACCCGCAGTCATTGAAAATCTACCAGAAGATCTTAAATCCACTAGTCAAAATGTAAAATTTTCCGAAGATTCCTCCCAAAAAATCTTAGGCCTAGTTTGGAATTCGGCAGAAGACTTATTGAAAATCCATTTGAATGGCATCAAATCGGTGCATACCAAGCGAGAATTGCTATCGATGATAGCTCAAATCTTTGATCCTTTTGGGATTCTAGCTCCAACCACGATCATGTTAAAAATCATGATGCAAGAGCTTTGGAAAGATAAGTGTGCTTGGGATGATCAAATCCCAGATTCCATTTTGAAAACTTGGCAAGAATTTAATTCTCAAATTGAACTCTTAAAGTCCATTGGCATACCAAGATATCTGAACTGTGAAACATCTCCAGAGAACCACATAGAGATCCATGATTTTTGTGATGGATCTGGCAAGGCCTACGCTGCAGTGGTATACCTTTGGACACTATCTTCTCTAGGTGAGATTTCAGTTAACTTTGTCGCTGCAAAAACTAGAGTTAATCCTTTAAAACATGTCACGCTTCCCAGAATTGAGTTATGTGCTGCATTCTTGCTTGCACAATTATGTTCCACAATATTAGAATCTTTAACCTTTAATGTAAATAAAATTTATTTGTGGTCCGATTCACAAATTACTTTAAATTGGATTGAATCTCCTCCAACCAAAGGAAATCAGTTCGTAACAAATCGAGCAAACAAAATCAAATCACTTGTCCCACAAGCAGTGTGGACTTATGTTGAGAGTTCGTCAAATCCGGCAGACTGTGCCTCAAGAGGCATTCTACCGAAGAGTCATTTGCATCACAAATTGTGGTGGCTTGGGCCTGAATGGCTTAGTGCTAGTGTCAAGTTACCATTATTCCTAGTCAAATCTTCAAATGTTAAGTAAAAAAATTCTGAAGAAAATTTAAGTCACGTTGCAACATCTAGTCATAAAGCCTTTCCTGATTTTCTACTCAAATTCTCTTCTTTTTCAAAACTTTGCAGAGTCCTTGCATTGTGTTTGAGATTCATTTATAACATTCGTAGTTGTAATCGTAATTCTAGACGTATTGGACTTGTCAGTACGCCTGAAGTTTCAAGTGCTATTACACATATTCTTAAATTGATTCAAGAACAAGAGTTTTCGTTAGAGCTGAATTTGCTCAGGAAAAATCAACCTTTACCAACCAATAACAAATATTTATCCTTAAATATATTTCTAGATGACCAAGGTTTAATCAGAGTTGGCGGACGGTTGTTCAGACATCAGTCACTTAATCAAGATCAGAAATATCCAGTGCTTTTATCGAGAAATCACTTAATTACAAAATTAATTGTTGAGCAATATCATAAAAAACACTTTCATGCTGGTGCACAACTGATTCTTTTCCTAATTAGACAAAAGTATTGGATACTAAATGGTCGCTCTTACATTCGTCGAATTCTAAATGAATGTATTTTGTGCAAACGTTTGAAGAAACAAACTTGCCAATAAATTATGGGTGAGTTGCCAGTCGAACGTATAACTCCAACTCGACCTTTTTCAAAGGTGGGACTAGATTTTGCTGCCCACTCATCACTAAACCAAATGTGCCTAGATCTAAAGTTAAATTAAAGTCATATATTTGAGTTTTTGTCTGCATGTGCACAAAAGCGGTGCACCTAGAAGCTGTTTCAGATTTATCTTCATCAGCTTTCTTAGCATCCCTAAAACGATTTGTTTCTAGAAGAGGATTGCCATCAGACATATTCAGTGACAACGGAAAAAATTTCAGGGGAGTTGCTAACTATCTTAAGCAACTATTTCGAATCATTCGTTCTGAAAATGTTCAAAATTTTGCTACCAGCAACTTCATCAATTGGCATTTTATCCCACCATATTCCCCCCATTTCGGTGGACTGTGGGAAGCTGCTGTTAAATTGACGAAAAGTCATCCAATTAAAGCTTGTAAGGCTACCATTCTAAATTTTGAAGAGCTTACTACTCTTTTATGTCAAATAGAAGCCTGCTTAAATTCCAGACCATTAACGCCACTTTCTTCAGATCCATCCGATGTTAGAGCCCTCACTCCCGGACATTTCCTGATAGGAGTTCCACTCCTTGAGATTCCTGAAAGTGGAAATTCACCAAATCTCACTTTATCTTCTCGTTGGACTCTAATCCAGCGAATGAAGCAAGACTTCTGGAAGCGATGGTCTAGAGACTATCTACATCACCTGCAGAATCGACCTAAATGGTTCACTCCACGAACTGATCTTCAAATTGGGGACTTGGTTGTTATTCATGATCCACAATATATTCCTCTCCAGTGGAAGCTGGGTAGAATTATTCGTACCTATCCAGGACCTGATAATAGAGTTCGTGTAGTCAGCATTTGGACTCAGAGTGGTGAAATTCAACGCCCTATTGCTAAAGTGACACTCCTTCTCCCGGTGGGGGAGAATGTTCAGAATTCTAATAACTCTGAATTTTGACAATAGATGGCAGCACTATGCAATTTTATGACTCTTTAGAATATAAAGCATTAATTAAATTCATTCTTTTTTTCATTGTATTTTAGGTGTTTAAGCGCAAAATTTATTCTTTTTTCTTTTATTATTATTTATTTTATTCATGTTTTCAATTAATTGTTAGTATTACTTTAAATAATTTCTTTTTCAATTTGCTGTGAACTTGTTCTGTTTCTGCAGACCTATTCTAGTTTATTCTTCTAGTTTGTTCTTTTTGTTGGTGTTCTAGCGGTCAGCTGGAAAAATTCTATTCTAACGTATGAGCTGAAATAAAGTCAATAATTCACGTTTATATTCTATTTTGTGTATGTATTCAAGCTTTTATTCATTGTTTCTTAAATATGATGTTATTAATTCAATTGAAAGGAAGCGAGTCCTTCAAATTCATTTTAAACTGATTTATGATTTAACATAATTTAAACCAGCGATTTTTAAAACCATACAGTCCACAATTCTATTCAAAATCCCTCCAGCAGGTGTTAATTTTAGGCGGTTTGTTTATCCATTGCATTGCAGCTTCCCTCTTGCTCTCTTCACTTCGCTTATCTTCTCTGTACAATTCCACTCTTAATTCCACCTGAGTGGCAACAGTTGTAAAGAGATGATAAGCGAAGTGAAGAGAGCAAGAGGGAAGCTGCAATGGATAAACAAACCGCCTAAAATTAACACCTGCGAATCATTCTGCCGAGTATTTCTGATGATGGCGCCGACAGGTCGCCGAAATATATAATGGACTCGGATATAGTAAGGATTTAAAGTGAGATAAAATAATGATTTATATCACATACTGTTTGTTAAAGGTATGCTCTGAAAATTCTTATAATTTAACGCAATAAGCGCTCTCACGGTTGCAGATACAATAACAAAATTTCGAAAATTTTAAAAGGCTCAATAAGCATTTATTTAATATCATCGTAAATTTGAATGTGAGAAGCCATAAGTGATATTGTCCTGGTAACTGTAGCTAAAAAAACTGGTCTTAAAACACACAAATATACAAAATAATGAGCATATAAAATGGGCACAAATAAATCACATGCAAATTAATAAAAAACAAAAGTCGAATTTGAAATCCCTTTTTTTGTCATTGCAGCATGATCTCTGCAATAAAAAAAGGCCTTACAGATTATTTACATTTTTATTTATTTATTTATTTTAAAGATATATATATATATATATACTATTTATATATATATATAATAATATATGTATGATATTCTTTTAAATATATAAATAGCATATATATATATGTACTAACATTTAAAAATAAATATTCAAAACACTAAAAAGAAAAAATACAAAAAAAAAAAGAAAACTTTAGTTTAGTATTTTTCTTTTTTCAGTCTGTGTACTTGTACAATTTGATTATTTGTTGCAATTCCTATATATTAAAAAAGACATAAATTTCAAAAAATAGTAACTTTTTAATATTCATCATTTTATTAAATATTATGTTTAAAATATTAACTTATCGTAAAAGAATTTTCACAGGTAAATATTTATTTTTCTAATTTAAGTATTTTGTGTATAGGTTAAAAAAGTTTTTTTTTTTCTATTTTTCTATTTTTTAAATAAACAACATTTTATAAAATCCATGACATAAAATGAAGTGGCATATATTTAAAATTCATTTAAAGGTAGTATTATGGTCGATGAAATTTAAATAACTGATAAGTAACTTTCAGTCAGTTTTTAATATTTGTATAATATTGAATTATATAACAGAAAATAGCAGCTGAAATAACATACAGTCGAACCTCGTTAACGTGAATGTCAAGGAGGATAAAAAATGTGTTCATGTTATCATTAGTTCATGCTATCCGTCGCTAATCTTCATGTAACTAAACTAATCTTCATTTTGATGGGGACTGTGGAAATAGTTCACGTTTAAAGTTATTCACATTAACAGTGTTCACTTTAAGGAGGTTTGACTGCACACATGCGACTTCATTTTACAAGGCTTTATGAAAAATGAATATCTTCCTACATACGTTCAGAAGGTGATATATTTGAAAGGAATCATTTCAACACTGCGAGTTCAAATAAATAAATAAATAAATAAATAAATAAATAAAATAATAATAATAATAATTTACAAAACTTGGACATACATACACACACAATAGTGATAGATCAATACCAATAAGTTATTTTTTGAGCAGTTAAGGGGTTAGGTGTGTTTCAAAAGCTCAATAAAAAGCATTATTTTACATTTTTTTTCCTAATATATTAAATGAGATATTTTATTCAAATAATTTAACATATTAAAGACATACAATTCACAAAGTACTTTGTAAAAGTTTCATTTAAAAATTTCAAAATTTCAGCCATTCGGACATCATTTCACTTGACCCCTCAGAAAAAAAAATCTGATGTGGGCACCACATGACTTCCTTATACCCTTTTAGAAATATACATAATGTTAAAAAACATTGGCTTTGAATCCGAAACAGTTGGTGGCTAAAAATATTAAAAAATAAAAATGAATTATCACCGTGTTCTGAGCTTTTCTGAAAGTTAGTTAAAAACCGATTGCAGGATTTGTTCTGATAACGCTGACGAAGGTAGCAGGGACCCGAAAAAATTGGCTAAAAGCATTAAAAAAAGTAATTTTTACCGTATTCTGAACTATTTTGAAAGTTCTGTCTAGCTAGTCGGGAAGTTAGTTAAATAACTTTTCTGTTGAACCATATAAACGCTGCCGAAGGCAGCAGTGACCCGAAACAATTGGCTAGAAATATTTAAAAAATGCATTGTCACCGTGTTCTGAGCTTTTCCGGAAGTTTTAAATGTCTAGCTAGTCGGGAAGTTAGTTAAAAATTGATTGCAAGATTTGTACTTTTAGCGCTGCCGAAGGCAGCAGGGACCCTAAACAGGGACCCTAAAAGTATTTAAAAAAAGTAATTTCACCGTGTCTGATCTAGTCTGAAAGTTTCAAATGTCTTGCTAGTCGGAAAGTTAGTTAAATAAATTTTCTGTTGAATCACATAAACGCTGCTGAAGGCAGCCGTTATCGGAAACTGTTGGCTAAAAATATTTAAAAAATGCATTGTCAACGTGTTCTGAGCTTTTCTGAAAGATTCAAATGTCTAACTAATCGGGAAGTCAGTTAAATTGCAAGATTTGTCCAAACCGTTTTTGAGTTATTACCGTTTTTTGATTCATTATGGCCAAAACCTATGTGTTTTTGGTGATTATGAACCTAATTTTACTAAATATCTCCAAAACGGAAAATCATACAAAGTCCAAAAAGGGAGGTGCACAACTAGATGTTATAAAAAACATGTGTACCAATTTGCAACTTTTTACGTCCAACCGTTTTTGAGTTATGCGACATACACTACACACACACATACAGACGTCACGAAAAATCGTGCAAAGTCCCTTATATCTTTAAAACAAGAGCTCCTGTTAAGACGATACTTGCAGGTTTACAACTAGACATCATGACATTCACACGTATAAATTGACAACATTCAGCGATCATTCGTTTTCGAGCAATGTGAAATACAAAATCCATTTCGCAAATCGGGATTACAATACTTCCTTATACTTTGTATAAGGAAATAAAACGTTCTCTCGGCGTTTTCAGGATAATTCATAACAGACTCATCTGAAAAAAAAAAAAATATTTTCTCTTAGTCGATGTGTATAGCTCGTGCTTAGATGAAGGAAAAATAAGTAAATAAAATTTGAATTTTTGGCGGAATTGTGAACAAAAAGTCTCCCTTTTTGGTAAAATTTGCACCACGTATTGCCCTGTAAAATTAGTTGTGATAAGAAAAAAAAAATCATTTGTTTAAGTATTAGATAACGTTATCTTGAAAAAGTGTGCAAAATTGGAACAAGATCAGTTCATAACCTTTTGAAAAATCACGACAGCCGACTTCAAAAACAGCATTTCGAGGAAAACGCGACTGAAGTTTTAAATTGAAGTAACAGGCATTTTTTTTTTATCGTCGATTCAGGACTGCTGCAGCCTTCTGCAGCGGCAATATCCAGAAAAAAATTAGTGAAAATATACTTTTTTTGAGTCTTCGAAACCAACCTAACCACTTAAACGTATCATGTATTACTTTTAAAGAGCAGAACTACAATTCTGATTTTTTAAAGCAACCATTTCAGAATATTTCTATTATTTACATGTAAAAGTCTATAATTTAAATAAAATTATTTTATATATATATATATATATATATAAACAGTGGTATGTGCATAAAATTTGAGAAAGTTCCAGTTAGGTTTTCAAGAAAGTCACTTTTTAATTTTATTTTTTACTTGAAAAATTCAAATGAATTTTGAACAATAATATAATATATTTTAAATACATGAATGACTGATAGTTTGCAATTGCAACATTTGAAACTTCGAAATTCTTATAAATCTTTTAGAGGTAATTTTTTGAAATTTTTATTATTTTAAATTAGATATGAAAATTTTTTAATCTCATTATATATCTGACGATCGTTAATTTTCTTTGATTTCGTATGATCTTAGAATATTGATTAGCAAGAGTGACAAATGTGAAAAGACACTAAAATTTTATCTAGGTGTCATTATTATGATTGACTGAACTTTTGTTTAGTGAAGAGAGTTTTGTTTTTTATTCATGCACATAATTGTCATGAAACTGAGATTTTGGGTGAATGCTAAGCTAAAAGGAAATGATGTTTGAACTTTGGTCAGACGATTATGATAACAACATTGCTCTCCGGAAGAAAAAGTAAAAAAAAAAAAGCAAATTTGAGTTTATGTCATTCAAAAGTTTATATGAAGCGAAAATAAATAAATAAATAAATAAATAAACTTACACAAAAAACGTCTTGTGTATATCTCGCAATTTATCCATTTGAGAGACATTTGTATCAGTTTTTTTGTAGGCAATTAATGTTTTATATTTTAAACCTCTCATTAGTGTCGTATTTTATAAGGGGGGACTTATTATATATGAATAACTATACACCGTAAATATCGTTATCTGTGCAGCAATAACGGTACCACGTACATGATTTCCATTTTACTTGTTGAGAGTTTCTGTAGTGAATAATTTGATATCAAATTTTTGTTATTAATATTATAATAATGATTATAGTTATATAATATAAATGCACATATATGATTACGCTGTAGAGCAGCATCAAACTTCAACACTATATTCCTGAACTACAATCACATAAAGTTTTAAATACTGGTAGAAATAAAATGTTTTGTATTACGAATACTAGTCGTACATAATGGTCATTGGTTATAAATTTTGTTATTATTTTTAACATTAAAATCAGTAAAGTATTTTAGTAAAGTATTTTAAAGTATTTTTTCAGTAAAGTATTTTTTTCTTAAAGTATTTTAAGAAAATTTTCTGAGGATAGTTATTGGTCGAAAATAAATCGTTTCAAATATTTTACAATAAATATGAAATCCAATTATAAGTAGGAAACTAATACCATATAAGCAATATTAAAAAAAAAAAAAAATAGTAGAGTGTCGAATTCGTTATTGTAAGATTACGGGTTCGATTCTCGAGCAGGCCGAAGACGGTCATCACAGTAATAATATTTAAATCGTGCGAAATTCACTGTGACCACGATGTTCTCCATGTTCCGAAAATAATACATCTGGAGGTTACAGAAGAAGGAAGCTATCCTGTTCCCAGTTTGTCAAAATTGTGATTGCATGCCTCCAGAGCAACCCTAAGGGGTTCCACACCATCGCCAATTGTCAAGAGCGTAACTATAGTGTACTTTAAACCTACCCACCACAGCTCGTAAACATTATTTACAAGGAAATTTTAAATAAAAAGATCAAATACGTTTGTTTAAACGATAGATATTTTATATACACTGGTAAACAAATTAGAGGAGCAAGTATTACGGTGAAAAAATCGTACAAAACAACCGTTTACTGCAATAAAATGGAGAGGACATGTGTATCAAAACGCAATACAGAAGACGCAAAACTTTTTTATGAGAGCTTTACTTCTTCGAAACGACAACACAAAGCGATGGTTCAAAGAAAAAGTTTGGTTACATGTAAATGAAAAAATAAATAAATATATATATATATTATTTAGAAATGATGCAAGTTGTTTATATGGCGTGTGATCCTCGTGAATAGCTAAGACTTCTGCACACCTATTTTCCAATAGATGTGATGAGGATATCAATAAAAATAATGTAGAATATACTTTTCGATTCCTCAAAAATTGTTATCTTTAAGTTCCTCGTAGTAAAAAAAAGATATTGGTTTCCCTTCAGAGTGTTGTCCATGTGTGTCCAAAACATGCCCAATCAGTTTTAGGTCAAGAAGGCATGCTGGACAATCCAAGTGCTATATTTTTTTAGCTTTAGGTATCTTCTCTACAAGACGAACTGCATGAGGTACTGACATTATTATGCATTAAAATAAAATAATCGTTAATGACTGCAGCGCAATGTATGACACGAGGTCTTTGCAATTTAGTAATATCGCATGCTGTGTCTTAACGAGCATTTAGCAGGGTGTACTGGTTATCAGTTGCTGTGGTAGAATGTGGTCAACTTGACCTGGTCGATGTCTTAGAGACCCTGTTTCTTTGAATGGTTTCCACAGATTTGAATGTGCTCTTCTTAAGCTTCCAAAAGTGCCCTTTAAAGTGCGTTGTGTTTGGCAGAATTCAAGTCTCCCGATAATACGCCGATCCGTGGTTTCCTGTAAATCACATTTTTGTAAAATTTTCAAATCACATTTTCTAAAGAAACAAAAGCTGATCAATTGATTTTGCGACATATATAGAGAAAATTATGTTTCGGTGAAATCACGATTTCTACACTTATATTCTTTTTCTGGTTTTCGACTTAATTAACGTTGATTTGTATATAAATTTTGTTCTTCTGTTTTCTGCTATGCTTTAAATTATGGATATTTTATTTTACGTTATTTATTGGTATAAATATATGCATAATTTCGTTAAAAGTATGTTCTCTTCTTCTTACTTTTAGCAGTGCATTTATTAAAATAGGTACAAATATTCCTTTTTAAGTAATACTTATATTTAATTTCAGCCACTTTATTTTTTCATTCCTTTTGTATCATCTTTTGTAATATTTATACCGGCAAGTGCAGTATTAGCTGATTGGTTGATAAAAAAATTTAGTGGAAAAAAGCTACTAATAAGAAAAACCTATCTATGTGGAGGTAAGTAAAACTAGACAAAATATTTTTCCTTCCTAACATTAAGAATTATATTTTTTTCCATTCAACTTGATTAATGAAGAAATTTGAAGTTAAAATTTAAATAATTTTATCTAAAATTGATAAATTGGCCTGGAATCAAACCTGGCCAATGATCTAATGCAGAGGTATCCCGGTGTAACTATAATAATAATAGGGGGATAATCAGGAATAGCTCATTGGTAGAAAGAAAAATATGTAACGCAATCCTGTGTAATTTGGCGGTAATTGCATTTGACGGTAACTGTATTTTAATTGTATTTCTCTTTGTGCAAGTATGTTTGTTGCGAGAATAAATGTATTGAATGTGAAATGGGCAGGATTGCTCAGTGATTGAGCATTTCCAAGGCAAGCCGCAGATCTCAGATTCCATGCATAGTCCTGAATTTTTCAGTTAAAAAAAAAAAAAAAAAAAAATCCCACTTAACCCTCTTTTTTTGTGTGTGTAGGGATTATCTCTAACTAATTTTGAAATAATAAAAATAAAAATAAAAATAATACACAAAATAAATCAGCCCACTCCTTGTTATAAACGATACATTGTGCATTTTAGATATTAGTAATGTGGATTTTGAACATCGTCATAAGGACGTAAAGATGCACGCAGTGCTTAGCATAGACCCATAGTGTAATCAACAGAAGCTTTATTATTTAGTGAGCTTTAATACAGTATTTGCATTTCTCTTTATCATTTGGAATAAGACAGTTGAAGTAACTTTTAAAAGTGTTTTTATTCTTTTAATTTTGGTGTTAGTATGTTTGCGTATTTTTATAGCTAAATAAAATACATACTAATAAAATAATGTATGTACAGTCGGTAACAAAAGTGTCCGAACACTAGCAAAAATTCCTATGCAAAAAAAGTCCACTTCATACGGTTTTGTTAAATAAATCCTTATCGAATCATGTTCTTACACTGATTAAGAATAGGATTCGACAAGGATTTATTTAATAAAACCGTACGAAGTATACTTTTTTTACATAGGAATTTTTGCTAGTGTTCGGACACTTTTGTTACCGACTGTACATACTCAATTATTTGTTAAAAGTGATTTGAAAAATAATTTTTCTGTATCGGTACTACAAAGCAATCTCTAATTAAATATATCTAGATTCCACATAATTTTGGTTTTATTAGATTCTGTGAATAGCAAATAAATTTTTGATATTAAAATGAAATAATGAATTTTACTTAAAAATATATTTGTTGACGTGTTTCGACAAATATAAAATTAATTTTGACATAAGAATATAATAAAGATTTTTTTTTTTTTTTTCAAAACATGTTTGAAGAATGTTGTTTAAAAGCTCGATGAATAATTCTCAAAAGAATTGGCGAAGCATATAAAAGCAAATACAATTTTTATAGTGTTTTCTTTGCGCATTATATGTCAAAATATATATATGGGACATACGATATATTTAATAACTGTACCATATATTCATTTCTGTCTGATGTTTTAAATACCGCTCCAAATTAATTCTTATTGGGCTGGAACAGAGATCGAGCAAAATTTTGTGTCAGAAGTGGCATCATATTTTTTTAAAAGAATAACTGACATAATCCTAGACCCACTGTGAATATTTTTAGATACGTATAAATGGTAAAAGTTAAATTTACAGCATCTTAGGAGTATACAAAGCAGTACTCTTCAACATCATTGCACATTCGCAGGCGAATTTTTCAAAAGTTAATTGTTTCAGGCCACCCTTTTCTTGAAATCGATGGAAAATATGCTTGTATATCGTTATCAGTCTCATCTTCGAAGTAAAAACGACGACCACGCACTTTTTATTAGATTAAAAAACATCAAAAAGAAAAATCACAGAAATAGGATGGGTGTTCTGTAACTTCGATGTGTTTTTATTGAAGAAATTCGACTGTCAATCTTCCCGCATAAAATGATGCTTTATTATGGTGAAGTTGAGTCGTCTTACATTCACTTCTGGAAGAATGCAATACAGTGGTGTACCAGTTAGCTGAAAATCGTTTCTGTAACTCCACTTTATTAGCAAAGATTAGTCCTGCACTTCAGAAGAAAACGGTGTACAGTATTTTTTCATTACTCTTTGTCTCTTCACCATTTTTGTTTTGGGTTCATCTTCAAAGACCTATACATTATTTTCTCGACGTATTTTAATGCTGAACAACGATGTGCATTTTTCATCTCCCAGTCATGATTTTAGTACTAAGGCGGTTTCCACCATCATTAAAGAATTTCTTGGTTTCTTTACAGATTCTGATACGGTTCACTTTTTGGGTTGTTTTAAATTATGAGGTACCCAATAATTATGAGGTAAATTAAATTATTAGGTACCCAACTATTTTTTTCATATGCAGTTCTTCATGAAAAATTTTATAATTTCTGTAGTTACAGATTCATTTTGTATTATTTGGTAAGTGCTGAGATTATCATCGATTTAAATTTTTCGTATGACCAACATATTTTCTGGTACTGCAGCTAACAAAGTCATCCCGTGTGTTCTTTATCCAGAATACAACTTCGAACTCAACGAAATTCTGTAAACCCTCAAAATAGAGCGGCACGAGATGGAGCTTTATTTCCATATGGTAATTAAAGATGTTGAATATATTCTTCTTTATTTGATTCCAGCTTAAGTTTCTAGAAAATTATATTACGATGATGCAATCGTATCAACTCCATTTTCCTATTTTTATCATTTATTCTACAGCAACTAAATTGCAATTTTTGCAAGCAATTACAGTTTGCAGTCATAAAAGCGTTTACATTTACATATTTTGCCATTTTATTTTAGAAGGTATCGTTTCCACTGTCTCAAACATTTCAGAGTTAAAGTTGTGCCGTTAGAATTAGTCGGTTCGAGTACTATCATTTGTGGATAATTGATTTCCAAAGTAAAATTCAATGTGATAGTCAATATGATCCTAAATTTAACGAATATCCCTACTTATCCGTAACACGTCCTAAGGATGTCCGTGGAATGTCTTTTTATCCACTGGATATCCTAAGGATGTTATTCAGCGACAGTGTGCTGTTAGGAACATAAAGGCTACTATAATTTCTCATATTAGTTCTCTAATCCCTTATATTACACGCTATGTTTCTAACTTGATTTTATATTTTGTAAACGAACACGTCTGTACATTCCAACAAGGGGTGTCAGATAATCGATAGGATTGTTAGAAGGGCACAGCGATAGAGAGAACATAAAAGAGGCTTCCTAGCACGCGTTATCAAAGTGAAATCAATAAGTTAAAAAACAATTGCTTGCTGCGAACACTATAAAGACGAGTTGCGACAATTTATGTCATAGTGAAATGGAACAAAGTATAAACATAATTTTGTACTAGAAATTGGTACAGTAACTGAGTCCCGTGAAAAAGTGAAAATGCATAATAAAATTGCATGAGTAAAAATTACTTTAAGGATACTTCACCTACTTCCATAATGGAATAAAATTTGTTGATGATCAGCAGCATCATGATCCGCTGGAAACAAGCAGACATCCAAATAACGTAGAAAAAATTCTAAAGATGTTTACCAAAGGCTGACGTTAAGAAGGATAGAATATGAACTGGTAATTAGCGACAGCTGTTCTGCTTTTTCCGATCTTGAAGAAATGGAAAAACAAAATCCTGTTTTTCGTCAATCAAATTGAGTGCCAAACCTGAGTATGAAGAAATGAAGATATCTGTTGATGTCATCGAAACGTATGACGGAAATATTCTGCTTTTTTGCTAATCTCTGAAAGAAATGTAAGCTAATGCTACCAGTACTATCCGTAGACCAATCTTTAGTGTATAGAATTCAATGTCCTCAGCGAGTAGATAAAATTCGCTTAATAATATCCAAGATCAGAACAAAGTTGTTCAGCTTTCTAAACAGTAATGGTTTAATCCGCATGATTTTTTACGCAAGGATAAAACTGTCGCAGTTTTACGTGGAAGTTTTGATTCAGCTTCATCCAGGGAATTACAAAATTGAATCTTCTTAAACGACAACGCTGATCTGCTTGAGAAACATCCCTTTGAAGTTCAGATGCTTTCCATTGATCATACACAAATTTTCGAAATATATTTGCTAGAAAATAAATATATTTTTGTACCTACATTTTTTTTTTCAAATAATTTTGACTTAAAAACGAATAAACGCTATTTATTTTCAGTTTTAAGCACCGAAACATTCTTAAAAATTACATAATTACAGAAGTGGTAAATGTTATTTTAGTTTAAGTCACAAAAAATCGTATATATATACAAACGTTACGTTTATTATTAATGTAGGTTTTTCATTTCTTTATTATTATTATTATTTTAAACAACAGTATTTATACCAAAATTAAGGATGATTATCACATATAACGTTTAAATGATTCAAATTTTTATTAGCTTTTTGTGGCGTCATCCTGCGAAAAGTAAAATAGGTGAACTTGGAATCGAACTACTTCTTTGGCCCTTCGATTAGTTCTAAAGAACTTATTTACACTTCGTTAGTTTCCTAGTTCAATTTTAGTAATAATACAACGACATAATTTTCATTCGGAGACAATGAATATTGGTAGGCGTGCCATGCATCGAACATTTTATGATTTAGGAGAAGGGGTTGAATCAAAAATAACAAATATATTATAGGTATCAGTTTTAAGAGGTGGGTACATTTCAATAATAAGAACACTGGTTTTATAAATTTAAGTCGTTTTGACTGACATCTAATCTAAGTACATGATGCACTTTAAAATAAGTGATTTTTTTCTCAATAATGAGAACGCATTATATTTAACATTGCGTATTGTCCAAGAATGCTTGTCTCCCTCCTATCACGTCAGCTTAAATATTTACACATTAGATACTCTTAAGGCTCCTTTATATACGAGCTGGGGCATCAGGCATTTTACTGCCTTAGGCCTGCCACATGTACTCAGCGCGTTTCATTGATAAATAAACGGCAGTCATCACTTTTATCGTTTTGTGGTACTTTAGAGTACTCCTTTTATTATGTTTCACAGTTTTAGCTAAGAAGAAAAAAACGATATGGGAGTTTGTTTAACGATAAACTGCTATAATCACAAAAGAAATGAACGTAAAATGTTCAGATTTCCATAAGATAATTTAAGAAGAATAAAACAACATTACTTATATTTACTAATATTTTCCTTTGTATTTCTGACATGCATTAATGGGAAAATACACAAAAATGTGTAATTTTAATCATATTATTTATATTAATATAAATAAATCGATTTAAGAAGACTTTTTATTACTGTGTATTTGAGTTTTGGCGACATTTTGTATAAGAAACAGGAACAACCCTAATAACACATCTTATTTTCAATACATACACAGGATATCCTGATAATGTAATGTGAAAAAAAATGTGTTGTTAGAAATATTATTGTTACTTATAGCTTTTGTTGACCGGTCGTAGCTTCAGATTAAGATTTCTTAAAATCACAGGAAAGCGATAAGGACGCCAAGCGGGAATGCTGTCCTCTTCTGAGGCAAAAAAAAAAAAAAAAAAAATGGTGGCAATGCGCCGGCCTATATATTTTATTTAAGGGGCTCTAGATATAGCGGACTTCCAAAGACGTGTGATATTACCTTTCACGTTATTTCCACAGATGTATTTTCAGTCAGTTTTTATCAACTGTATACACATTTTCTAATAATGGACTCTTCCCAGCGTCGTCTGCTCAATCATGTGATAGACGAAAACGAAGAATCGAATTCAATTAAATATTGTTCTTAAGAACAAGAGTGTTAATATTTAATATAAAATAAATTAAAAGTAATATTATGCATTTATAAACAGTAGAATAGTTGTATTTGTAAATTTAATAATTTTTAAAAACACTTTATGTGTTTATTTATTTTGAACTGTAAGAATCGATTTTTGTATGTTCTAGTGTAACTGTTACATTAACTGATCTAGCAATAAATAATAGCTTCTTCTTGTGGAATGTTTATGGATTATAATTTGAAATTTTAAAATATTTTCATTTAAGTTAATTGCATAAAGTTGTTACAACAACATAATTAACTTAGTTTCTGGTCTAAATGAATTTAAGAAGCACGATGTTGCACTGTCATTGATTTAAGTACAAAAAATCAGAGTATTTAACATGTTCTTCATGAACATCAATAACAAATATAAACTAAAGGATGATTGTAAATGTGTACAGCAAATAAAAGATGATAAGTAATGATATAAAATGGATTAAAAATGATGATGTATAAAAAAAAATAATAACACAGATTAAATAAGATTGACCAAAAATAAGAATAGAAAATATGTTATTTCAGCAATCGCTATGCATATACAAGACTTCGTCTGCTATTTGATTTTCATCTATCATGTGACAGGTGGGAAGAGCTCATTAACGGATGTCATTTCACGTAACTGATGTCATTTACGTGGGCAACAATAAAGATATTGTGTTTACTTCTATTGTTTATACTCTGAAGCCATATACTAAACTTTAGCGCAGAGTTTGTATTTATTATCGAGTTTATCAAATTAAACTTTATGGAAAAGAAGCAACTAAATGTACGCAATTATTTTAATATCTTTTTTAAAAATTATTTATCGAGATTTTTTAAACATTAATTATATAATATTATACGCTAATTTACAGTCCATCAAAGCATTTCTTTAAAATTAAATAGAGTTCTCGATATTTAATTATTTTTTAAAGAAAATGCCTCTTTGTTTAGACCAATTAAATAACAAACTACCATTTTTATTACATTCAACAAATGAAGTTTTCTAATGATTATTGATATTTTTATAAGTAATATTTCGAATACAGGATTAATGTGTTAATTACAAAATGATTTTTTTTTTTTAGGTTTCTTTCTCCAATGCGTTTTATTGTTTGGTACAATAGGAGACTCAGAATTTACATCAACGATATTTTTCATGGTATCTTACTTCATTTTTGCAGTTTCTGTACCAGGTAAAATAGTAATAAAATTTCCACAATTAAAGAAGTGTAAATAATATATACACACACATATATATATATATATATATATATATATATATATATATATATATATATATATATATATATATATATATATATATGTAGTATTTAATTTATACTCCTATATATTTTTTAACCCAATATTTTAAGAAACTTTACTATTTTAAAACTTTTGTGTTGTTTTGTTTTAAGGTTTTATTACAATTCCTTTGGATCTTTCTCCTCGGTATGTTTCAATAATTGCTGGAATTATCTTTACATTTTACACTTTAGGATTAATCTGCATTGAATATTTCATTGAAGCAGCAGTAACTTCTTTACACGTAAGTAAAGTTTATCTTTAAAAACTAAGCTAAATTTATTCCGAATAATGAAAATATGACAAGAAACTTTAAAAATAAAAGAATTCTGTAAATATATTTGCAGCACAAGGATACAGTTTATACAGGGATTTACATATAGTCTTGAAATTTGCTTAATGACTGAAACATTGCTGGTAAAATGGTTTTATTAGTCAAGGAAAGGCTGTTACTTATGATAAAAATTACAAAGTTCAACAAAGTTTAACAATTTTTTTTTTTAAGTTTATATATGATTGTTTGTGCATGAAATTTTTCGAGTATTCTTAACCTGTTAGTTGGTCGATTCGCCGCCCATTTCTTCAGTGTTTATTCAAAAGCCACCAAAAATTTTTAGAAGTGGCATTTGATATACATAATCGACGATTTATCCAGTCGATTCGCATTTTATAATAAATAAATAAAAACTGAAGGGATAAGCGGCGAATCGACCAACTAGTGACTACAAATGGGTTAATTTATCATATAATAATGAAAAATATATTATTTTAAAAACTTGTTAGTAAATGCAGATGATCATATTTTAGCTTAATTAAAGATATATTTCTAGAAATAAAACAGAAATGAATAATATTAATAATAATATTAATAATTAAACAAAAATCATGTTTGATCTGGCTTTGTTATAATGACAGTAAAATGATGCAAAATAGCTCTGATTGTGGAGAGACGCATCAAGTAACTAATTTGAAGTTTCTTATGCAATTAAATTATTAGTAAAAGTGTATATTTAAGCAAAAATACCTTCTAATGAGTGAATAATATAATATCTTCACCTAGCATCTCACACCGATCACCATCGAGTTTTTTTTTTTTCCTTTTTCTGCATTAATACTATTACTATTGTTATTGTTTTTAAACACATTTTTAAAAGTATTTTTTTATATAACCAGATAGACTCTCTAAAACTTTTGTAATTTCTAATCATAATTTTACTTAAAGTCGAGAGTATATGCAGCTTGGCCACCGTTAACAGCTATGCTAATGAGCCTCTTTTGTTTTTATTTTCATAAGAAATAATTTTCGATATCGTGTGCAGTGTATTAATACTTATCTGATAAACACATTAATTGATTTTTATTTTTTTTAATTTAACATTTTGAATATTAGCTGTTTTAGTATTAAGGCATTTGACAAATTACAAGAATAAAAAAGCGCCAACTTTTCGCCTATTTTTTTTAATAAAATATTTTTAGCTTAAAAAAAGGCTTTTTATAAATTATTCCAAATACTTTGTCGTGCAAGTTCATATATTTTTTTCGGATTATTAAATTTTATAAATTCCTCTTATTTTTAACTTACACGAGACAAAATATTAAATGTTTTATAAAATCAAAAGGTAGAGTATTGCCCTCTGATATGCCCGTGCCGAAAAATCCTCGGTAACCTTCTCATTTTGTCAAATGCGTTTGAAACTGTTCTCTCTTTAACGAATCCTGTCCTGTATTCCTCTTTGATTTAAGAAATGGAAGAATTCCATTACAAAATATTATTACATGATATATTATTATATTATTCTTCAGCATTATATAATGCAGTTTTTGAACATTAATTTTTAGAGGACGTTTGATTATAGGTATTATATATTTACCCGAATTTGAATTCTTGCTACGATAAAATGAGTAATTGAAATTTTATTTAGGATTTTATATTAGTTATTATGTTTATGGAAAGACTAAAAAAATGATATCCACATTCGCATAGTTATGTACGTAATTAAAAATTAAATGTGATATTATACTATAAAAATTCGTTTTGACTTTTTGAAATCGGGACTAACAAAAATTGAATGATTAAAAGTCCTGAATTCAAATACTAATCATTATGTTATACTAGGACCAAATGTTATACTAATGAAAATAATGAAAATAGTATGAGTAACTTCATAATATCCAAAGAACGAAGTTTACGTCGAAAAAGATAATTAAATAATTAAACAATTCATTACCTACTTTAATTAGTATATATGTCGACATAATTGATGGAAGGTATGTAAATTTTTAGAAATTTCTCTGTACATAGTTAAAAATTGTGTAATAGGGAATGCATTTTTATTAAATTAAAAAATATATATATATCCATGTAAATATTCTTAATTTTCCAAAGAAAGAGAACTGTCGTCTTAAGAGGACTTGCCACCTTTCATTTGGCAAAACTGAATGTTTCATATATAAAAGCTTATACTTCCATTTAATATTTATAAATTGAACTATAATAGATTTGTTCAATAAAATATGCATTCAGGCAACAATTCTTACGGTTTTTGATACATGTTCTGCAAATATGAAATCCTTAAACCGTTATTTCTCACTTTCAATTTCTTCCATAAATTCATGACTTCAAAATGCTAAAACATCTACACATATTTTAGAAAATATTTACAAGCAAATTCTTGCAAGTTCTAATCGCCATTTTTTTTTTTTTTTTTTTTTAATATTTCATAGCATCATAAACTTTATTTTCCTGAAGTATTAGCTGCTGAGTCTTTATGGAAGATCTATAAAAAATTACGAGTCTGCAACATCTTCAAATAACCCAGGTAGCACATAACGTTGTTATAGCGTTGAAAATAAGTCTGAACAGGGAAAATTTAGTTATAACAACGTTGAAAATACGTTATGTGCTACTGGGGAAGTGCCTGTTTTTCGATTCCCTTTTTGCTATTTCCTTGTTAAGAAGATTAAATGCATGTAGATGTTCTGTCGCTTTAATAAACTAACAAACTCCACATGACTAACAAACTCCACATGAAGTCTAGCACTTGAAAATACAGAAGAAATTGATGAGGGTCATACATCACAACACACAAAATTCTAGATAATATTGCTTAATTTTTATGGTTGCTAAGGGAATTAAGCACATGTAGATGTTCCTCTTTCTCTTTGGATAGTCCAAAGAACGCCACACGAAGTCATGAACTTTAAACAGCGGTTAATAATTCTATAAAAATTTAGTGTAGATTTTATGAAAATTTAGTAAAAATGTTTACAAACTTATATAATATATGCTCAGGAATTGTAAGCAACTATAAAGGAGAGTAATATGTACAGTCGGTAATAAAAGTGTCCAAACACTAGCAAAAATACCTATCTAAAAAAAAGTACACTTAATACTGTTTTGTTAAATAAATCCTTGTCGAATCCTGTTTTTTTTTTTCAGTCTAAGAAAAGGATTCGACAAGGATTTATTTAACAAAACAGTATTAAGTGTACTTTTTTTTTACATAGGTATTTTTGCTAGTGTTCGGACACTTTAGTTACCGACTGATGTGCTTCCAATTTTAAGTATCTCTAATTTGGTTTATTTATTTATGTTTTAATTCCAGTGGTGTCTGATCCCAATTACATCGCATGTCTTCAGACCTTCATTAGGGGTGATACTCAGATCGTCACTAATTGCCCATAGCGCACGCTAATGCGACGTACAGCTCAGCACACGAACTAACAAAATAATACCTCAAGGATTCACCTAAGCGGGGAAGTTATTTAACGACTTCTATAATATCCTATTACAGTAGATGTTGAGTCATTCCCTCCGTGGAATATTAATACTGTAATTTCATGCCTCTGTGTCTGTTTAGAGGGGAGTTCCAGTTGTCATTAATTGCCCATAGTATAGATGTTGTATGATGTAAGATCCACTCATCAATAACTGCGTTTGTTTGAATCAAGGAAATATTCTAACATGATTTATTTATTATTTTTTTCCTCCTCTGGAAACTATTGTAAATGCACATGCTGAAAAAATATAAAACAATGTGATTGTAATGTTGTGTGATGTATTGAAAAAAAAAAAAATCCGAAATTTAATTTGCAATACTTAAAATCTTTGAAACATTAATATTGAGTGTGGTCGAAAGGGGTTTACGTCACACTAGAGCTCTGCAACAGACAATCGCCGACGGACTTTAACTCCCCTTTAATAGACAACCTGCAAGGAGAGAGAGGGGGGGGGAGAAATCCGACAATCGGTGAGGATCTTTAACTCATCTTTTGCCTACAAAGAACCTACATAGAGGCTCACTAATCCTTAGGGGTGGTCTAGAAACATATGCCTTTTATTCTTCGCGAAGGGGGTGGCTTTTCCGCTACTTAACTCAGGAGGTATTATTCGATACCCGAGTCGGCAAAAACAGTCGTGTCCACTAATGGTGGCTGGTGCACGTAAAATCTATCGTGACCGCAATGTTCTCCCTGTTTCCATCCGAACTATACGCCTGGGGATCACAGAAGATGGAGAGACATCCCTCCGGAGAGGATTAAAATTGTGATGGTATTCTCCGGACCATCCTTAGGGCTGCGTCCCAGACCTTTGCCAGTTATCCATAGCACATTAATAATCAAACCGGATTTGAGGCTAAATCATTGACTGTTCTCCACTACAGCTGATTTCTTATTCCTCATTTCACTGTAAATTCCCCACAGAATTAAAAAAAAAAAAAAAAACATAGAACACAAACATAAATACGAGATTGTAGCAGTTTTCCCTGCACTGGTTACGTGTGAAGGATTTCATGACAGCGCTCCTATAAAGTGATTTCGGAACAAGTAGGTTGGTTTTTATATCGCATTAGTGCTGCACAATGAACAAATTGTGACGATCTGGGACTCACTCCTAGGGGTTGTTCATAGACATGTCATTACAATTTTGATCCTCTCGGAACACGGTGGACATTTCGAACATAATGGATTTTACGTCCACAAGCCACCATTAAATTACAAGGCGGTATATATGTCTCGCGCATGACTTCCTATAACTCATAGGGATGAACCCAGACCATCGTCAATTGCCCATACTGTAGTTTTAGTGTAACGTTAACCCTTCTATCACATCTCATTTCATTTCTCAAGTTCCTTGGCATCAATGAACGAGGGTTAATGTAATTTGGCCATCACACTTTTGAATTTGGCATTAAAATTATAAAATTTATAAAATTTAATATTTTTTCTGAGCTTTATTACTGTTGCGATTCAGCAGCTAAAAATTTTTACCAGTGAATTAAGTAAAATGTAAACATTGTCCGGTAATTTTTTCAAGGAAATTGGTTATTAGCACTTGGAAGAGTTTCCTTGCTGGTATTTTTTGGGTTGCTTATAGAATCTACTTAAAAAAATTAGAGATTGATTAAAGAATATCTTTGAAAGAAAAATTATTAAAAATAAAAATATGCCAAAAATCAAGTTTTTTTCAAAATTTTACATAGACATGCACTTTTTATTTATTTTTTCCTAAAATTTAATTAATAAATTTCAAAATCAATTCCAAATTTTTTTAAGTTGGGTCTATTAAACTTCCAAAAAAAATCAGTCTTTTCTTAAATGTTTGTAGAAGTTTTAGCAATTTTAAGATCATAAATTCACAAAAAAGTGCAAACTCAAAAAAAAAAAAAAAACGCATCTTAACGATTTTAAATCTGTAAAAAAAATAGGTAAAAATCTATAAGAATTGTTGTTTTAACATATATTTCATTAAGGAAAAAAATTAATGCAGTTTAATTTATAAATATTCAATGGAAATATAAGCTTTTGTATGAAACCAACAGTTAGGTCAAGACAAAAGTGTCCAGTACCCCCGAACCTCAATTATTAATTGAATGTATATATAATTTATCTTAGTAGAAATCAAGATTCAATATTTTGATTAAATCTTTATTCGCAAATGGGACAGAATATATGTATTGGGATAAAATAGAGAAATTATATCTGATAATAAATTCAAAATTTCATTTTGAAGTTTAATATGTAAATGTAAATTTTTCTTAATAAAATTTATCAAATTATATGCAGTATTAATGCTAGAATTTAACTAATAATATAAAAATTTCATTTTGAATCCTTTGTCAACGGAATTATTAATTTAAAAACTTTTTAAAAACTTTGCTTTCCAAGTCGAATAATCCGATTTATTTGATAAAATTTTATTGTACAAAAAATTTAAATTTTCTAGTTAAATTTTGATTTTTACTACATTTAACTTAAAATGTGATAAAGTTAACAATAGAGGTTTGATAAATAAGTGCAAACAAAACTTTTTTTTTTTTATATTTACATTTATTTTATCCATTGATAGAAACATATATATATATATAATTAATATTTCCACATATTTCTTATTTTTTTCATAAACTTATTTTTACTGTATTCTTCTTTTTTCTTATAGTTGAGTTCTTTGTCGTGGATTTTTCTGTTTGATGGAAGTTTATCGTTACTATCAATTATATTTTTTGCCTTGTGGGGTGAAGCAGAGGAACAAATTTGGTCATTAACTTTTCCAACTCATCGTAGAACAAATGATTATAGGAGTTATCCAAAGCCAGAAGATGAAGACGATTTAAATCTTGTATCCACAAACATATGAAAACATTCTATATATGTATATAAGGACACAATACTTAATTGAACTGGATTTCGATTAATACTTAATTGAACTGGATTTTTATTTTTACTGAAAATGTATACATGGAACATTTATAAATGTTGCTTACAATATTTCTGTTTCTTCTAAAACTCTATATCATGTCCTGAGTACATAATTTTAGTTTTATACTCTCTGAGATTTTATTACGTAACTCCATTAAAAAAAAGGGGGGAAAAAATCACAAATGGTTAGATTGTGGGACCTCAGTGGTCAAAATAGCAATGGTATTTTATTTGATTAACAAAGATAAGCTTTTCAATATAATTGATGGCATCATTTTAATTAACAGTGCCTCTAGTGGAAATTTCGTAACCTGGAGATTTTCCGCAGTTGTCAGATAAAATTTGTGTAACTGCAGTTTCAGAATTAATTTGTTTCGACTAAATAAATCGGGTACAGAATTATAAAATACTATTCTTTCTGTCCCATACTCTAAGAAAAATCTTTTATTGTGATTTGATTTGAATGCCATGCCCGTTAACAGAAGGAAGATGTAATCAGAGAAACTATAATTATTTTAATTTTCTCCTTGTATGAAAAACGTCTGTGAGGTTTTAACATCGATATAACATCGATATTTTCAGAATGAAGGTAATTCGTCTTCTTTTAAAAAACTTAGATTTTATTCGAAAGAAAGGTTGTTTATTATACAAAATTAGAAAGAGACAGAAATTTTAGTCTTGAATCATATTTTAAAAGATTAAATATTTAAGTTTTTTTTTTTTTTTTTTTTTTTTTTTTTGTACGCTTAAATACTATACATGTTAAATAAAATATACCTTATTTTTATCGATGCATTGTTCAAGTTAAACTTAATAATAATCTACGCTTTAACATTTTATTTTGCACTTTGAGGCAGTTTTTAAGCCAAATTTGGAAATGGGCTATGTATTGTTACTATTAAAAATACTTATGTAGTTTTGTCATAAAAGATGTTAACTGTACACTCTGAACACAGTGAATACTTGTGATTAATAAAGTAAATTACTTACCTATTCGTGATTGAAAATTTCATTTGACTTAATATCTATACGAGTTTCGTTTACATGGTTTTAACTATAATATATTAATCTTAATCCTATTCTATAATTAACAATTGCATTTTACCTTTTATTTGTAAATTCCAGTTTATACAATTTCTTTAACACTAACATTAATAATTAAAAATAATATACAGCTGTCAAGAATTGTGAGAAAGAATAGTTCAACTACTCTGTATAATATATCAAAATAGTTTTTGTTCTTACTTTAGAAATTTATTTAAATATTTTACAATAACAAATAACAGAAATTAAAATTTATAAATTTTTAAAATGATATCGGCTGAAAGATATTGTATACTTTTGAAATTAATGTGTTACATATATCAGTTTTATTGTAAAAGCTTTTAATGGAAATTTATTCAAATAATTCATATTTTATTCCATAAATTATTACTATTTATAGTTAAAAATATTCTACTTACGTTTCAAAGTTTTAAAAATATTGAAAAAATTTAACTTAATCAAATCTTTTTAGAGATGCATTAACTTTAAATTATTAAAATGCGCATATTTTAACAGGTTTCTAAAAAAAAAAAAAAAAAAAAAAAAAAGCATTTTACTTGGATTATAAGCTCTTTTATATTGTACTAGCGTATTACATTGTTCTTTATATCAAAAGCTATAAATTTCTAGCGACGAATCTAAGAAGAAATTTCAAGAAATTTCCACTTATACATCATAATGTATCTGAATAATTTTGTGTGTCTCTGTGAACCAATTACACTGCTTGACATTTAAATTGTTTTTGACACCATTTCAGCATATTCTTATTTAAAATGACTTCCTGAATCCGAATATGTCTCCCATTTTGGCCTATCACCCTCCGTTTTTTTGGAATGGCCCCCTAATTTTATCATGTTTCAGTGATTTTACGGCAATAAATTTGATTTTAGAAGGGGGAGGGGGAATTTTAACCGTTAAATATCTCCTGTGGGACTACAGAATTGGAAAATTGTAAAAGATGGACATTTGCGACAAGGGAAAATTTTGGTGGGTGGGAGGGGGTGGGGGATTTGCCACTGAAGTTATGTATTACATATCTTATATATTTTTTAATTTGTTATCAATGTTATTTTTAAACTATATATATATGTTTTTAGGTGTTAAATTAACTCTTTCTCATTCATCAAATCCAATTCATGGTCATAAAATTATGGAACAGGGGGAAAAAATGAGGGAGGGGGTGGTGTTTCTAGAAAATGGTGGGCGACTACGCGAAATGGGAGTCGTCGGATTCAGGAGGTCATTTTAGATAAGAATCAGCATAAATGGTATCAGAGCTCGATTTTTTTTTTCTCAAGAGCAGTTTTATTTATTGTAATCATATAATTAGACATGCGTATCATTTCCCCCTTATTTACATCGAGTGCTCGTTACACCATTTTCAATACGAAACATGGGATGACAACCCTAAATGTCATACATCTGTATTAAAGTATTCTAAATATATATAGACAAAAATGTGAGAACGGATAGATATAAACACAAAGCCATCAGCACTTTTTTTTTTTTTTTTTTTTTTTTTTTTTAATTATCATAAAAAAATTCCGAAATTAAATGGTGAAAAGAAATTCTGTTCTGAAATTTTCATCATGATTTTTTGAGTTATTTCTGTATTTGTAATAGGTATGTGTAGTGTCTATTAAAAATTGACATAATATATATATATATATATATATATATATTATGCTATTGTCTTTCTTTTCATTACTCATTGGGATTTTTATGATCTGTACATTATAGTGAATATTCTACAGTTTTACAAAAAAAAAAAAAAAAAAAAAAAAAAAAATCCTACAAAGTACGTAAATATTGTATAATATGTACATAGTATTTATTGTACAGTATTTAAATTACACTGTGCAGTGTTTACAAAGTATGTGAATACTGACAAATTAAATTAAAAGAATTTCTGAAAAATGTATGTTTTTTTTTTTTTTTTTTTTTTTTTTTGTGCATTCACTTACCGATATATGCTCTAAAAGGTGCTGTTTTACGTCAAACTTTAAAATTTGAATCTTTAACATCTTTAACACGTTTGGAGATCGAGTTTATAGTCGTTCTGGGTGTGTGTGAATCAGTTAAGAACTATAGCCTGTTAGTATATTAATGAATTAGATAGGAATGCCAAATACGGTATTCTAAATCTGTACCTTATGGGAATGGAATTTTTATATTTTCATTTAGATCAGATAAAGGGTTCTTATACATGTGCATAAAGAAATATTTTCAAAAACATTATGTCTATCGGCAAAATTACCGTTAGATACAGCTTAGCATATTTATACAGCAATAAACAAAATGGAAGATTAATATATTTTGTACATGCACAAAAGCTTATCGCACGTAGAATATGGTTTGAAAGGTATTTACACTTCGTTTACAGGGTCAAACTTAAATTTAAATATATTAGTGCTATGCTTGGAGTGGCTAGAACAGCATTTCAGGTAGTTTCGTGAATTTTCATTTTGTATTAATTTTAAATACACTGACTGATGCGTATATAATTTTTTGATAATATACAGGTGAGGAGGGGCATAGAACTAGTAGAATATATTCAAAAGAGAAGAGGGACAATTATTCGATTAATTTGAATATTTATTTTTGTTTAATGACATCTTCAATTGTTTTACAAATACAGCCAGAAAAAAGGACTTAAGGTATTCCGTTAATCATACATAACATTTTTTTTTTTTTTAAACGTAATAAAGTGAACTAGTATTATCTGTATTGCACATTAAACAGATATTTGTAAAATAATTTTCTTTTGAATTCGACGTCCATAGTTTCACTGTATTCTTCATTTGAGGAAAGTTAATTTTTATAATTTGCATCAAGTAAATCAATAACAAAAGTTTTATAATTCTCCCATTTATAAAAATTTTAACAAAAAATATCTTAACTTAATTTGCGATGGCTATATTTCGTATTCTAAATTCAATATTAAATTGCTCGAAACAAGTAATTTCAGCTGTGCTCTATTTTTATAATATTATATTTGATCAGATTTCTTTTTAATTACACATACGGGAAGATAGTTACATTGCTAGTGCACATGATTTCTAAAATTATGCAAATTATCTAAAAAAAACAATGTAATAAAAGCATTCCTTTTATTTTTCTTTCACATTTGATAATTATCCATTAATAATGCGAATTAAACGATCTTTGCAATTGCTTTACAATATTCCATTCAACTATTTTAACTTTGATGTTTTCAGTTTATTTTAGTAGCTTTAGAGTTTGACAAAGAAATTAGTTACTAATTGCTTAAAATATTGCAAAGTTTCAACTTAACGTATTCTTATTAGTTCATAAATATTTATGAGAAGCATAACGCAACTTATTAAAAGTTCCCAAGAAAAGTTTTTCCTCTGATACTTATCGCATATATTATCCATTAAAATGATGAATAAATTTTTATTTTTCTTAAAATAAACGATCGATTACACAATATGTTACATTTTCATTTAAGTAAAAGATAACTATAAAGATATAGTTTAATAATTATGATTAATATGATTAGAT
This sequence comes from Salticus scenicus, assembly GCA_963930645.1. Taxonomy (NCBI): domain Eukaryota; kingdom Metazoa; phylum Arthropoda; class Arachnida; order Araneae; family Salticidae; genus Salticus; species Salticus scenicus. The sequence continues at coordinate 245,409,794 of OZ005650.1, read as the reverse complement.
AGAAAACAATTGTCACAAAAAAAAAATAACTTTTTATATATGTATTTTTTTTTTCTAGCAGCAGGAGCGTTAAAAAATATTAATAATTCTTTTAAATTTAATTTGTTTAAACTGATGCATTGTTTTGTATATAATGAAAAAATGGGAAATTATATAGACCGTTAATTAAAACAACTATCTCTCTCTATATAAATGTCTAAGAGAGTTTTTTCCTGTAAGTCCGTGGCTGGACGCAAGTTGATTGGCTAAGAGAGATTTCCTTCTGTTTGTCCGTGTATTGTTGCCACCAGCTTTTCATACTTTAATTAATTTTAAAAATTGTCACCAGCTTTTCATACTTTAGTTAGTTTAAAAAAAAATCTAATTCTCCGATCGATACATTAATTAAACCGACGGATTTAGACAAAATGCCCCTTTCATTTGGTACCTTATTTGTAATGAAATTTTGATTAGATTTTTTAAAAATTAATTAAAATGCGAAAATAATAACCTGGTAAAAGCTTTAAATGTGGACATTTAAAATTTTAATTGTTGCTAAAAAAAAAAAAAAAAAAAAAAAAAAAAAAGAAATTATAATAAGTTTTTTTTTTTTTTTTTTTTTTCAAATGTGAAATGAAATATGCTTTCACGCGAAAAATAAAAAATTATAAAATATTTTACTCATGCGCAGGAAAAAATTAAAATCGCAATTGGAGTTTAAAAAAAAAATAAATAAATAAATAAATAAAAAAGATAAAGTTCCAAAAGAGTTCCAAAAATTAATGGAAATATAAATGAACGTAAAATAAATAAAATAGCCGTCTGCTCAATCACGTGATATTGAAAAACAAAGAATCGAATTCAGTAAATATGGAAAGGAAAGGAAAACGAAAAGAAAAGAAATAAACAGAAAAAATAATAACATAAACCAACGGGAAACCAAAGCGGGCTTTAAAGCAATTTCATGATTTCTTTAAATTTTATTTTTATTCGTAAAGCGATATAGAAAAGAGTTTCCTTCAAATATAGTAACCAGCGAAGCGAGAAAAGCCTTCGTTCACTACCTTCACTGATTTCATGAATTAAAAAATGGTTTCGTTAACAAACTTTGATCTATTTGCACGCAGGCAGCATCAGGCCGAGTTTCGTACATTTTGAGTTTGATTTTGAAATTTTTCCCGCAATCGGAATTCGGTTCGTTCATGAACTGGGGCTTTGCTAGTAAATAATTACTGCAAACAACTATTATAACATATTTAAGTATAAAAATTTCTTCACACACCATAAAATAAAGGAAAAAACTAACTGTTTTGAAATGACGTAATCTTTCTTTTTCAGGTGCAAAAATCACGTACTACTACTACCTATAAAGGCAAAAGCAAGGGTGATCTTCGAGACAGTCTTGCTTGGAATCGAAAGGGTTGTTGTGGTTGGGGGGGGGGGGTCGAAAAAGAAGAAAACGGCTCTCAGGCAAACAGAGTGAGAATAAAATTTTATGCAAGTCATACAGTTTTTTTTTTTTTTTTTTTTTTTTTTCTGAGAAATATTAAATTTAGTTTAATTTAATACATTTAATAATTTTTTAATTGCAAAACCCTATTAGAAAAAGAAGAAAAAACTCCGCATTTTGGACAGAAATTGAGGTTATCCATCAATTTAGCATTATTGAAAAATTGGATTTACCAAATAAATTTCATGCCGCTGAAGAAGAAGAAAATTTTAGCAGAACATTTTAATTAAAGAGGTTCACCATAAAGTATTCCAGTAAATATATATATATATATATATATATATATATATATATGGTGAGCACGAAAGTTTTTGTAATAATCCTGTTGTGGCAAAATTTTTAATTATTTATTAATTTCACATCCTTTTGTATAATTAATGACTATTGCTTTCTATGAAATGGGTTGAAACATACATAAAGATTTTCTTGTTTCTCTATAAAATAAATAAATACGCAATGGAAAACTATTTGCTCGAATATACATATATATATATATTACTAACGACATATGATAAGATTTTTTTTTTTAAATGATTTAATAATTTAAAAATTCAACTGAAATATTTTGAATAAATCGGCTATAATGTTTGAGAATTTCTCATTGCGTACCAGTATAAGAACTATAAATTTTACGTTCGTGGATATCTATATAGTCACCAAATTTGAACATAGTAGAAAGTAGCATTTAAACGTTCTTGCGTTTGCTCATACGTATACACATGTATTTACATAAAAATACATACATCACCGTAAAGCAATAAATAAATAAATAAATAAATAATAATAATAATAATAAGAGCTCAGAAAACTAAGAGCTCAGAAAACTCAAAACGTATACTATTTTTTTTTTTTTTTTTTTTTTTTTTTTTTTTTTTTACAGTAATTAAAACAACACTTTCTTTATTAGGAAAGTAAAATGTATAATAACTATAAATATATGTTGAAATTACTCTTTTCATTAATACGATCATGATTGATTAAATTCTTTTATATAAATCTGGTTTGTTAATTAATTTATTTAAATTTTGACATATGTTTAGTTATAACTTTCGCGGAAAATTAATATTTTTTGCACCTATTACATTTTTTAGCGAGATAGGTTGATTGGGTTTTTACGTTTTTCTACAGATATGCAATTAGCTATTGTCGATGGTTTGAGATTCCCCCTTAAATCTTAAATGCATGATTTTCATTTCTTCCAAAAGATTGTAATCAAATGTAAGTTAATTTCATTGCATAGAAAATTCAACGAATATATATATATTTATATATATATCATATTTCTTTTTTTATGTAGTATTCTAATTTATGAGTTACATATTCATTAGTTAATAGAAACTTCACCACAAGTTACCAAAACTCATTTTCTTTACATGATTCAAATGTGCACCACTATGCATTTAAAGGTTACGTACATGGTCCGGATACATTTCATTACAATATTAATGCTTTGTAAAGGGGAATGTGGCCCCGCTACTTTATACCTAAAAGTTTTCATTGATTGATATAAAAACTAAAATTATTTGTCTTTTATTTTTTACATTAAGGGATAAATAAATTGAAGTAAGTAAGCATAATTAAAATATTTTGTAGTATTTTGTTCCCTGTTATGCTTCATAGTAATTTTAATTTATCATAAAGTGACTTATCGCAACTGAATAAGTTTTTAACACAAAACGATATATTAAATGTAGTATCAAACGTTTTTCAATTAAATTGAAGGTCATATAAAATAATGACATTATTCACATTATTAAAATTGGCAACGCTATTTTTAAACAAACAAGAAAAAAAAATAATTTAGATTGTTTAATATATTTGTTTTTATTACACTAATGATTTGTAGTCTTTTAAAAACAAAGAATTAAATGTGAATATAAGCTATAAAATGTATAATTATATCTGGTTTGTTGTCATGTACAATATTACTAAAAATGCATTTATATCAAACAAAGTTAAAATCTAAAATGGATTAGCTACATCTCTTGCATTAAGATATTAATTATAATTTATTTATTTAATTTATTATCATTATATTATTTCTAAATTCAATATAAAAAAAAATGTATTTTTTTTTTTAATTAATTAATTTATTTTTTAAGTATTTTTACATAGTCTACAGAACAAAGCATTATTTAATGAGCAAAACTCACTTTCGCGGATTTTTTTTTTTTTTTTTAATATTTATAACCAGATTGTCGATTAATAAGCAGAAAAAAATAAAGCATTAAAAAGAATATACATAAATCCATACTTCTTAAACATACATATTTAGCGTACATTTCATTGGAAAATAAAGAAGAAAAGGGTCAATAACAAAGAAATGTGATAATGTAATTTTCTATAAATTTACATATTTAATTTTATTTTTCTTTGTTGTGCTTAAAATATTTCTGTCTAAAATAGACAACTTTCTTTCTTTCTTTTTTTTTTTCTTTAAGAAGAGTATTTTATATTTGAACTTACAAGCGTTGGCAAACCTAAACTACAAATTTTCCCCAAATTCGGTCGTTATACGTTATACTCCAAGACCAAAATCTGCGTTGGCTACAAACTTGGCAGCTTGGCGAGATTACTGATCACATTTGGCGGCAAATATCATTTCAATATAGCCAGAATTAGTAAATATTTTCCAATTTTTTCAGAACTAATTTTCTTGGTAAAATATATCATTTCTCGTCAGTAATTTTCGCCAAAGAGAATAAAAGTTGGCCACCTATACTTGACTGATTTTTATTGATTTTATATTGAAGCTGTTCCTTTGGCAATGATATATTTTGTAATAAGACGTGGAGCACTATCACTGTTCTTAAAAAACTACTATATTTGTCTCCGCAGTATATATAATCCAATTATCGTGATTTTTATGACTCAAGTAGCTGTCCACCCCCCCCCCCCCCCTTTTGCTTGTTTTATAGAATTTTCGTAGACCTTTTTATTTTCGAATCAGTTTCCTCACATAAATGTGAATGTTTTCATAATAATATTCCAATGGGTGAGTAAGGAGGTCATGTTGTGCCCATATCAAGTTTTTTTTTTCTTTTTACTTTTTTAAATGCTTATTACTGTATTAAAATGATGCAGTGTTGCAAGAGGTTGCCTAAACAACCGTTATGTATCCGCATTTCAATAACTTTTTAAAAACAACGGCAAGAGAAAAAACCTAGAGTGACTCCACTCGACTTTCCGAACATTGAGTATTTAACAGTTTTGCAGATAAAGTAAATAAAGTGGAGTTGTTAAACAAACAAAAGAGAGGAAACCATAATAGAGTGTTTGAGTATTTTTCTCCATATATTACACGATGTTTTATTTAAAGCTACTGAACTTTGAGCCCAAAAGATCATAATGTTAAAGAATTTTTCGTTGTGTCCCTGCAAAAACCTATAAATGCTTATAGTTAGTGCAACAGTGATTTATAATATTCATATAAATTTTCAGCTCAATTGAATAAAGCGTTTAGATGCTATCGCCCTTTTAAAAATTTCGTCCCATAGGCCATAATGATAAAGAATTTTTCTTTGTGTCCCTGTAAAAAAACTGTAGGTGCTAAATTCACAAAAATCTGTACAGTTGGTGCAACTGTGATCCATAAAATGTGCACAAATTTTGTGCTCAGATTAATAAGGCGTTTAGACGCTATCACACTTTTAAAAATTTGGCCCCATAGGCCATAATGGTAAAGAATTTGTCTTTATTCCCCTGTAAAAACTGTAAGTGCTAAATTCACCAAAATTTATACAGTTCGTGCAACAGTGATCTATAGCATGTGTACAAATTTTTTGCTCAGATTAATTGTTTAGACGGTAACGCACTTTTAAAATTTGGCTCTATAGGCCAAAAAAATCTCAAATTAGGATTTTTGACAAGATTACAATACTTTCCTCACTATAGTGTTCGGAATGTAAAAATACTAATAAAGAATAATGATAAAGAATTTTTCCTGGTGTCCATGTAAAAAAACTATAAGTGCTAGATTCACCAAAATCTTTAGCGTTCGTACTATGGTGACTTACAATATACGTACCAACTTTCAGCTTATTCGAACAAATCCTTTAGACGCTAGCGTGTTCACTCACAGACATACACACATACATACACATATACATACACACACACATACATACATCATCGTAAAAATAGTGGAAACGGACTCGGGGGACCTCGAAACGTATTGAAACATCAAAATCTAAAATTCGGATTTTTGGCATGATACTTTCTCCTCGCTATAGTGTTCGGAAAGTAAAAATACTAATTACCAGTTTAAGTTCACAGTATATTTCAAAAGAATGTGAGTAACCAATATAGATGAATCACACATCTGATTATTGTTGGAGTGGAAATCTTGATATTAATTTTATTATAATACTTTGGGTTAGCGTATATTCAAAGAGTGTACATTAGGGTTAGTTGTAAAATGAATATTTTCGAAAAGCGATTTCTAATAGCAAAAAAAAGTTGTCCTCTGGTATTCTCATTTTGGGAAAAATAACAATAACAATAATAATAATAATAATAAATATTTATGTCTTTAGTTCACGCATGACCTTAAAAATTGGGAAAAAAAATAAAAATAAAAAAAGGTCAAATAAAGATAAATAAATAAAAAATGTAAAAAATATATTGATGTACAAATATTATTATTTTATGTTTTAATACGAATCAAATCCTTACTTTTAACACTCTTTCTATATATCTTTACAAATATTTATTCTATTTTACAGTTTTTAGATCGCATATAAGCTGTAAAGTTTCGTAAAATTAACTAAAATTCGACTTCTTTATTGTTAAAAAAAAAAAAAAAAACTTCTAGCTCGCTAGAAAACCTAATGAATTAAATATTTAGTTGCATGTAGGCATTTCTTCCTTCATAGTTAATAAAAGTACGTTATAGTAGTGACAGATAATACGTAAATTTGGATAGCGAATCATCAGACTCGATGAGACCGTATCTGGCTACATCCACCGATTAACGCGACTTTTCTTCTCAATTCAGTTCTCTGTTCTCATTCTAATATATCAGTCTGCTGTCAACAAGAAATATGACCAGACCATTACGTTTTTAGTTTTATTATAATTAAGTGTGGTCGCGTTAAAATATTTTTATGAATAGTGAATTTACAGTAATGCTTTAAAAATTATTTGTTTTTGTATTTGTGTTATTTTTACCTTTACACCATTAGCGATGGCGGCTACCAGACGTTTTTTAGTTTACCAAAAGAACTGGGTACGAACATTTTGATAACATATGAGGATGTACTTTTAAGTTGTTTCAATGAAAGTCACTGAATTTCGTTATATTCTAAAAAATGCTTGCACTTTTAATTATTGAAAATTGCATTAAATCTTAATTATAGTTGTTATACTGTAACGCTTGAATACCGAATATGCCCTATTCTAGACTAGTACAATTAATAAAAGCCTATCATGATACGAATTACAATTTAAGACAATCTTATAAGAGAGACAAATATAAAAGCAATTTAATAAAAAAGTTGAATGCTGCATCGCTGATGTTAAACAAATGTTGTTTCAAGATATAGCATTCAAATGTACAATAAACTTCTCGTGCTTTAGTGAGGAAAAAACAGAATTCATGTGGCTGTCCTGAAAACATTGATTATAAATGTGAAAAACAGATTTAAAAAAAATCCGTATATAACTAAAATTGTGTATCACCAACAAACTACTAGAAACACTTACATTAATAAACTAGAGCGGAAAGAAACATAAAGGCTTAGAAAGAAGAGCATAGAAAAATATTAGACCAATACAGAAAAACTGTTTAATTAAATCTTCCGACGATTGCGTTGTAAATGTGCATCGTAAAAAAATGCAATTAAAGAAACTAAAGAAGGTGACGCATCATTTGCCTCGACATCAAAAACTGAAATGAGAATTATGTTACCTGCTACTTATGTAATGAATAGCAGGTTTAGAATTTTTGAAAGGACAATAGATTCTATTACGTCTACTGTTCTAAAAGATGTTGGACTGATTAGTGAAAAAATATCTTCTATGCTAACCCTGAGAACTTGTTATTGGCCATATCAGTAGGCGACAGGCAAAATATAAGGGAGTTAACATACAGAAAAACACTCAAGGCAAGAGAACAATCGTCAGGACACATTTCTGTATTTATAAGAGAACTTTCACAAATATTAAATTTTGAAGTTTCGAACAATGAAGTGTATATTTGCTGGTCAATGTATTTACCTTTTCTTCCCCCTTTTTTTTTTTTTTTTTTTTTTTTTTTTTGTGACTCCAATGATGGGAAATGTGGTAAAGAAAGATTTTTTGTCATTTCTATAAACTAAAGAATTACCAAAATTTAAAATCATAAAATCCCCATGGCACGTTCAGGCTTTTGAAAGAATTGTGAAGTTGATCAATGAATCTACAGAAAACGTATTTGTGGAAGACTTAAGTGATTGATTCATAATAATAACTTTATACTTGCGATCACCGATGCCAAAATTGAGTAATATATCAAACTTCCCATCTTAATCCAAAAATAGAAACATGTTTAATATCAGATAAAAATGTAAATGTAAATGCAATAGAAATGTATAAATATTTTAAATAATTCTCCATCATGGTTGGTTGAATGGTTAGGGCAGGGTAGAACTCCATGTAGTGCAGCCTTCTCACAGTGGCTGGCTCTGGATTGTTAGTGTAATAAGTTATATTTGAATAACAACCGAAGAGCTTCAGAGTGCGCATTTCCTTCGAAATGCATAAAACTAAACTACAAAAGACTAAATACTGCAATTCGTAAAAAGAGTTAAAAAAAAAAATCTCAAATTTTGGTTACTTTCACGAAATTTAAGTCTTATGCGCGATCTAAAAACTGTAAAATGATATAAATATATTTAACGATATATGGAAAGAGTATTAAAAGGAAGCATTTGAGTGGTATTAGAACAAAAAATAATAATATTTGTATATAATTTTTTTTTCACCTATTTACATTTTTTTTTCGAACTTTGACGGTCATGCGCGAATTAAATACATAAATATTTATCTTGTGGATGCAATTGTAGAACTTATTTTTGCTATTAAAAATCACTTATCTAAAATATCCATTTTTCGGCCCACCCTAGTGTACATAGCAAGCTAATTCATGCTTATTAAGATATATATATATATATATATATATATATATATATATATATATATATATATATTAAGTTGTTCTCATGTAGACCCGACTCGTTGAAAACTAAACCTGACACGAACCCGAACCCGATCTGCAATAATAATAATAATAACAATAATAATAATAATAAAACGACACCCTCGAAAAATAAATCAGTCAACCCGACCTGAATCTGACCCGCGAGAGAAAAACATTAGTCGACCCGACAACAACCGAGGTTCGAGTCGGGTTCGTGTAAAATCATGTTATCCGACCTGATGCAGCACTCTATTCTGCATGTGGCAGTACCATCCTATTTTTTATTTTTTAACCAGTTTTAGTATGGAAATATAAGGCAAAAATTCATATAAATGTACCTAATGAGAATTATTTTTTATTTTTTTATTTTTCAACTTGAAATTAAAAAATAAAAATATATTTATAACACTAGTAATCAAAAAGATTTTTTATTTATTTTTGTATATGTAGGGACATCGTTTCCGACCTCCAGGGGAAGAAATGCCTCCCAGGGGTGAATTTTTGAGAAATTGTCAATACTTTTAAAATTATTGGTTGAAAAACAAATGTTTGAGTCATAGATCTGGGGTAATTTGAAACAAAATCATTTAACGTTTAATTAAAAAAAAAAAAAAAAAAACAGAAAAAGAAAAAGAAAAACGCAGTTTTCTAATGTATTCTTTGTGTATCATAATATTTATTTTCTATCGATATTTATTCCCATATTTCTCTCTGATGAAAAAAGTCTACATTCATACTACGGGAATTTGTTTAGGAAATTATAGAAGACACATTTGTGGTGATTACAGCATAATAGGTTTTTTTTTTTTTTCTCTATAAATTATAAGAAAAATTTTATAAAATCCTTAATAAAAAATAGTTTTATTTTTAAATCTAATGTTTTGTAAACTTAATCATTTGCTTTTGTATTAATAATGATAATAATAATAATAATAATAATAATAAAACATAAATTTTCAACCCTTATTTTGTTTTCCATAATTCTATTTTCATATAAATGTAAATATACCGAACCATTCTTAAACCATAACAAATATATTTTATTTCACTTTTATACATGAAAGATAAATCTGAAATTCATATTTCTAAGACGCAACACGCGTAGGTATATAGAAGACTTTTATTTTGATTTATAATACATACTTTTGCATCCCAACACTTTTATCAATCCACGTTCTGCTATACTATTTCCTGTAAGAAAACCAGTAAAGGAACAGCACTTAATCGTCAGGAAATAAACGGTAGAAATGCTATCTTGATACAATTTCCTTTGCGTATATTAAATGTAAGAAAATGTTTATCACAAAATTATTAGGAAGTTCATTAGGGTTGTATTATATGTACATGTATATATATATATATATATATATATATAAATTTTAGCGCAATATAATTTTGTATGTGTATTTAAAGAGGTAAAAAATCCAATGTATGTTTTAACCGTAAATAATACCTTAGAAAATTATATTAACTTTAAATAGGAAAATCGAAAAAAAAAAAAAAAAGAAAGAAAATAAAGCTCTGATTAAAAATAAATATACTCGTGTTTTTATAATCTATGAAATAATTTGATTTTACAAAAAGAACGGAAAACCATGCAGCACGCATTGGTTATTAACACTTTTTGTATCGTACTTGTTGTATCGCACAACTTTCAATGTTCTTTACTTACGGACAGACAGAAGAACTGGAAAGTATAGAGTTAGACTAATTGCATCATAATCCTTCTTCAACATTATTGAAAGCTGTTAAAAATGCTTAACGAAAAAGGAAAAAAAAAAAAGCAGCCTTTAGAGTTTGTCTGGTCTTAATGTATCAGAATGTATTTGTGTTGCTCTATGTAAATCTGAAGGTTAACCATACCATATTTTATAAAAACGTTATTATAACAGATTAACAATAAATGGAAAATTATTTATGTTTTACAGTAGAAAGTAATTTAATTGTTATTTATAAAAATATCTGTCATAAGATGCAATGCATTGAAATTTTTTTGAGTGCACCGGAACACAAGCCTCTTGAACAGAAACTATTAATGTCATTTTAAATATGAAATACTCCATAACAATCTTGAATAATATATTCACTACCTTTCCATAAATGACCGCACACTTTCGATTTCAGGCGTTTTTTGAAATATCTCAAAAAGTACTAAACAAATCATCTTGAAATTTCATGAGTGTAAAGAACATATTATACCTCATATATTTCAGTAATATTATTACGCCAAAAGTGAAAGGGGGGCCAGTAAAAAATAAAGAAAAATTAAAGTGTTTGGCATCATCCTGTAAAATGTAATGCTTGAGATGTGATCTGGCAGTAGTATGTGATTATGGGGCTTTTTCTTATTATCTGCCTAATTTTTTATGTCTCTATTGCATGTAATCAAGGAGTTATAAAACAAATGTTTCTTTAAAAAACTGCAAAAAAAATCACTTTTTTAACTATAACATGCAAGGTATTAAACCCACCGCAAAGCTATTTTCAGGAAACTCGACAAACAATATTAGACACAGCATACTGAATTTTGAATGAAAAAATGTTAAATATCTAATGGAATATGAGAATTTTTACTAAAGAATTTTTAATTGCAAATGCGTAAGATTTAGCGAAATTTCCTATGCATAATCAATAGACATATGTATTGAGCTACATGTAAACTCAAAATGCTCTACGCCACAGAATGAAGTGCTATTCAGTTTATCTCTAAAAAAAAGTTACACTATATGGGGTTTTACTCACATTTTTAATTTGATTAAAGAATGGTAATACTGTAAATAACTGTAAATAAATACTGACTATAAATAAGATAACTGTAAATAAATACTGAGAAAACCCCCTAATCAATATCTTATTTTGGGGAACAGCTGAAATTCAGTTGTGGTATTAAAATACCACAGTCCTCTAAAAATAAAGTTAGAAAAGTAGATAATAAATAATAAATCTCCATTAAATAATTTTAAGTATATGAAGAATTTATTGATAAATAATAATCAAGAGGACTACCCATAGCTCGAATCCCTCTTAATGAGAATTCGCTATACAAAAGGTGGCGGAGGAGAGAGGGCGATTTTTTTTTTTTTTTTTTTTTGTCCACGATTTGATTTCATTTGAAGTGTAGCGGAATGTGTGGGGCGACTTCGGAGCGCACAAGTCTTCGGCAGACAAAAATGGTAGCCCGGCGGAACTTTCGCCAAACACAATCCTTTATTCACTGACTGAATCTAATGGAAAATTTTAATTTTTATGTAACGGTTAAATTAATGTTTACCCAGTATTTGGCGATTTCTTTTTACCAAGAGACAAACAGGCTCCGAACAGGAAATGGAATAATTACATGTACATTGCGCAATTTAAAGAATTATTTTATCAGATATATTTTGCAATTTGATAGGAACTCTTCTTAAAATATTTGAGGTTTTATTATTATTATTATTATTATTATTATTATTATTATTAGCTTTATTTAACGTATGAATTTTAAGTTTATATATATATATTTTTTTTTTTTTTTTTTGAAGGATAAATTATTAATAAAGGACTACATTTACATTTTAAACTAAATGAAATTTTAATTTATGGGTTACATTTAAAATTCCAAAATGGATGAAATTTTGGTTTATGAAAGATGCATTAAAAAACAGAAATCCATAATTAATCTATACTAAAATTAATCTTTTTTTTATGATTCAAAATGAAAATTATTTCTATAGACATATATCTAATTTGAAATAAAATTAATTTCTTTTTAAATCAATTTCTTATGCAAAATAATGTACAAAATTATTATTCAGATTTTTTTTTTTTAATTAAATTTAAAATTAACAATATGTGTGAAACACCTTCACACATTTCTCCCAGCTGCACAGAAGAAAAAAAAATCTCTCGCTCACTCCATGCAAAAATTTTATTATGAAAACACTGAAAATTTTTTCCCTTCTTTCTTTTTAACTAAAATTTGGATTATTCTAAATAAATATTTTAATTTATGAGTTACATAGGATTTAAATGTAATTATTAGATTTGCTTTACGTTTATAACGAAAGATACGATTTTAAAAATATGATGATTAAGATTTTAAACATTTGATGATATCAAAAATAAATTCAAAAACTGGCGTACAGACAATAGCAAGAAATTAAAACTTCTTCACACACCATAAATTTATCCCACATCACATGAATTTTTTGTGGACTACAAGCGCCCTCTATTGGGCGGAATATTCACTAAAATGAATGAATTAATTAACAATACAAAACTAGTATGGTGTGGCCACCACAAGACTTTCTTCTATATTTTCCTATAGAAATTCACTCAGTAACAATATTAAAAAAAAAAAAAAATTAATATATATCCAAGTTTTTTTTTCGTTAAAAGTAAAAAAAAAAAAAAAAAAAAATCGATAACTTTGTTTCAAATTATCACATATTTATAGTTCAACCATTCGTTTTAAAGGTACTGACGAGACCTTTCGAAAGATACCCATCTTGAAAATGTCCCCCCCGGGGGGGATACTTCCCAAGTGGGGGGGGGGGAAGCGATGCCCCCACATGAACGAAATTTTTTCACTAATTAACTACTACTATTATCAATAATTCATATTAATTTTACAATCACAGGTTAAGAATAACTCTCATTATGTAGATTTATACGAAATTTCGTCCGATACTGTCATGTTAAAAATTTAGAAAAAATACGATCACAGCGCCTCTTGTAGAGCGATTGATCCCCAAATCTAATCAGCACCAGTTTATGCCAAGGGCCAACTAAATACCAAGTTTGGTTAAATTTCGTTAATTTTTTTTTTATTATTATTATTATTTTTTTCTAAGTTTTTTTTTTTTTCGTAAAAAGTGAAAAAAATCGATAACTTTGTTTTAAATTATCACAGATTTATAGTTCAACCATTCGTTTTAAAGGTATTGACGAGAACTTTCGAAAGATACCCATCTTGAAAATTTACTCTACTCGAGGGGGGACTTCCCCCCCAGGGAGGTTCACGAGGCTCCTACACAAACAAAATTTTTTCCCAGTTGACAATCTCTATTATAAATAATTCTTGTAAATTTAATAATGGTCACTAAAAATAATTCTCTTTATGCACATTTATACAAAATTTTGTCCTGTATCACCATGTTAAAAATTTAGAAAAAGTGGGATGGCAACGCAACCTGTAAGACAATTTTTACCAAAAGTTGATAGGCACTAATTTATGTCAGGATGCAACTACATACCAATTTGTATGAAATTCTGTACAGTAGATCCTGAGATACAGTTGCCACAAAATTTTGTCACACACACAGAGACAGACTGACAGACAGACAGACATTTTCTAAAAATGGTCAAATCGTGTTCTACAGCTCTCAAAACGTGTAAATCCATCAAAAACCCGAGGTCGAAAATTTTTACGAATCCAATACTTTCTTCTATTGAATATAGAAAAAAGTAATAAAAATGATTATGAAAAACACATAAACATTAACCAAAGCAGTAAAATGTTAAGTTATAATGTAAAAAAAATAATAATAATAAATAAAAATAATAATAAAAAGGAGCCTCAAACGAATAATTAAATTACAGATATTGGCCCTTAATCAGAAAATGAAATCACAAAACTTATAGGTAATCGTGTGGTGCTGCCATCTGTTGTGAATTTTAAGAAATAATTTCTCTCCTCTTAACACAGTTCAAATTTCCCCAGTTTTAGTTAATAAACCAAAAAGGTTTGTTTTTTGCAAATTAAATTTTATTCTAACTTAGAAAAGATTTATATGATACGCTATAATAAGAATTTGGGTTTTAAAAGTTTTTTTTTTAAAATTGATTATTTCTTTTTTAATTGTGATTTAAATGAGCCAGATAATTTTTTTATTTTAAATAATCATTATTTTAACGTAAGCTAAAATTGTATAATACTTTTACAAATTAATTTACAACAAACGCCATGTTTTGCAAATTATTGATTTATATTTTAGAAATGAGGAGGAGTATAATTTTATAAGAATTTGTTTACTATTTTTATTAAAATGCCAGTTTGAATTTTCAGAGTTAAATTGGTTCATAAAACGAAATTTATAATTCTGTAAACACTTTATCATTTTACCTTTTATCGCATAAACGTTTGTGCCACTCATTAAAATTTAAAAATGAAAATAAAAACAAGACTTTCCGGCTCATTCGGAAGGGTAGGTTTATTTATTTTTTTATTTATTTTTTTATTTATTCTTTTATAAAGCAGCCGCAAATAAGTTCACTTCAATTTTGGTTCGAATAAGATCAGTACTTCAAAATTATCGTGATAACAAATCTCGAGTGGCCGCAACTTGGAAACAAATTTGGGAGAACAGATGTTATTTATTATATTTGAATTATAAGACCAATGCTTAATTTTGATTGGAATTGATTAAGTATTTCAAAAGTTATCGTAATAACAAATTTTCAGGTGGTTGCCATTTGGAATCAATATGGCGGAGCAAATTGTCCAGTATATCCAATATATTTGAAGCAAAAATTCACTGTTCAACTTTGTTTCGAATTAGTTCAGTATTTCGAAAGTTATTGTTATGACAAAATTTCAAGTGGCAAACTTATTTTAAGTGGCTGCAACGTGGAAACAAAATAGTAGAGCAACTTGCAAAGCGAAATCATCTGAGATATTTGTTTGATAAGTTCACTGTCGAACTTAGGTTCGAATTCAATATTTAAAAAGTTATCGTGATAAAAAATTTTCATGTGAAATTTTCAGCATGTTTTTCAGTGGCTGCAACTTGGAAACAAAATGAGACGCAACATGCCCAGCGAAATCATCAGTGATATTTGAATGATGTATTCACTATCCAACTTTATTTAGAATTAATTCAGTATATCAAAAGTTATCGTAATAAGAAATTTTCATATGGCACAGTGATTTCAAGTTGCCACCATTTGGAAAAAAACGGCGGAGTCAGACGCCCAGCGAACAACTTGTTTAATTTATTTGAATAATAAATTTATTGCGCAAATGGTATTGGAATTTATTCAGTATTACAAAAGTTATATGATTACAAATTTTCAAGTGGCCGCTACTTGGAAATAAAATGGCGGAGCAACTTGTCTAGCGAAATCATTTGAGATATTTGTATATGTTCACTATCCAACATTGGTTCGAACCATTTAATATTTCAAAAGTTATCGTGATTGCACATCTTCAAGTGGCAGCCTAATTTCAAGTAGCCGAAATTTGGAAACAAAGCGTCGGAACAAGTTGCCCATCCAACATATTTGTATGACAGATTCTCTGTCCAACTTTGATTTAATTGATTCAGTATTTCAAAAGGTATCGTGATGCTAAATTTTCAAGTGGAATTTTGATTTCAAAAGGCCCAGCTTATTTTAAGATATACGCCACTTTATTAAAAATGGAGGATAAAGTTCATTTTTAAACTTTGTTGAAATCCTTATATGGTATATTTATACATCAAAATTCAAGGAA
Organism: Salticus scenicus; assembly: GCA_963930645.1. NCBI lineage: Eukaryota > Metazoa > Arthropoda > Arachnida > Araneae > Salticidae > Salticus > Salticus scenicus. Next base: position 245,393,657 of record OZ005650.1, on the reverse strand, counting down.
CTCCAGTTTTTAATACGCTTTTTATAATGTAGATAAGAAATTTTCAAGTGGTCCCCACTTGAAAACAAAATAGCTTAGGAACTTGGTTAACGAATTCATCCAAGATATTTATAAAATAAGTTCGCTGTCCCAGTTTGGCTAGATTGTAGTAATATTTCGGCAGTTATCGGACGTCAAAATTCCCATTATATATATATAGAGTCGGTAACAAAAGTGTCCGAACACTAGCGGAAATTCCTATGTAAAAAAAGTACACTTCATACGGTTTTGTTAAATAAATCCTTGTCGAATCCTGTTCTTAGTCAGTGTAAGAACATGATTCGACAAGGATTTATTTAACAAAACCGTATGAAGTGTGCTATTTTTACATAGGAATTTTTGCTAGTGTTCGGACACTTTTGTTACCGACTGTATATATATATATACCTATATATTTGACTATTTAAATTCCTCTAGCTTTGGCACATACATATAGATAAACGAATGGATTGCAATTGGCCGATTTCTAAAGAAATCAACTCAATAAAAATAAAATAACATGAAATAATAATTGAATGAAATATAATAAATGTTATAGTCCGAAAATTTGTTGCTTCATAATTAACTTCATCAGTATTTTGTTCTTATTTAGAGAATTTTTAATATTTCTTTGTATTATTTTGAAAATTTGAGAAAATTTTTTTCGTTTATCATCATATCAATCATCTATAATAAAATGTGAAATATTTCATTATAGTTGCATAAAAAGACAATGTTTTAAAAAATTCATAAAATAAAATTACTGTCAGTTTATAAATAATAAATGCTAAAACGTTTATAAAAATAAAACTAAAAAACTCTTTTAAATGAAGCTAAACGAAATCCATACCATCTTAAATTTTATTAAACAGAAAAAATTTAAACCACTGTTTATCTTTATAAAATATTCACTTTAATTCTGGCTTTTCTTCAGATTTGCATTTTCCGTAAGTGGAATGTGTATTCTTTTCTTTTCGCATTTTTTGATTTTATTTCTGATCAAAGATAGGGCGGTATTTAATCTTAGTTTATGTCACAGACAGGAAGAGTTTTTATATGTCAGTGACTTCGCTGAAATCTGGTTGTTTTTTCTTTAAAAAAAAAAAAAATGGAAAGTGAGATCGATTATACCAAGGAGAAAAAAAAAATAAAATATACAAATGACTACGATTTTTTTTTTTTTTTTTTTTTTTTATTTAATATAAAAATCTCTGGTTGTCTTCTCGTGTTACTCTTTATGAAATTATTGTTCGTTATATATTTTAATAGAGAAGTCGGATTTGATTATTTGAAAACACTGTTTATAACAACATTTAACGAAACAAAATATTGGAATATAGTTTCGAAATTATTTTAAATGTTTACTTTTAATGAATTGTTTATTGAACACTGTTTGTTTTCTTTCTGTTAAATGTATTTAACGTTGAGTAAAAAAATATACTACTTGATTTTTGTTTTTGTTTTCCCTGAATATCATTGAATTAAAAGGTTTTAAATAATTTCACAAAATTTCAATTGTGATTGATCTTTTTTCAAATTTTAATGTAATAAAAACATATAGCTAGTAAATGGACAATATGTCAATGTGCTTCCTTTATTAAATATGTCACTTTACCATCTAATTTAACGCGAATTAAGAAAAAAAAAATGTTTTAAAAATTAAAAGAAAATCTATAAAAGTTTAATAACACGGTACAGACTCGTAACAGGTTCCTAATAGATTTGTATGGAGGATAAAAGTAAAATCAAATATTATTCAATGTAACTTATCATTCGTTTCAAGGGAAAACAGGCATAATATGAAATATGAATATAATACACATTTAGGGAGGGGGGCTCATCCCCTGCTCGCTCCGCTCACCAATCCCCGACTCGCCTTGCTTATGCTCGCCCTGTGAACCTCTGCCCGCCTATTCGCTGCTTTCCTTTTTACTGAATAAGAATATTAACAGAAGAAAATCGCAAGACAAAAGCAGAAAAACGTTATAGAAATCAACGTATTCTCTGTCAAATTGAAATACATAATATTTAATAGCACATTTTTTTTAAGGAAATATTATTTTAAAAAATAGTAACTTTTTTTTCAGAATACAAAGAAATTCGTTATATGTAGACAATTTTGCGTTACAGCTTTAGTATATGACGCCTTTGTCAACTTTTAAATTTTTGTAATTATTTCTTGATGAATTTTTCGGTCTAATTGCTTGTTTAAAAGAAGTCTAGTACCTAATTTTTCTAATGCCTATAACTTTTACTAATGATTTTTTTTAGTTAATTTAAGACAATATATAATACTCTACATAAATTTCTAATGTACAGCTAGGTAATAATTTTACACATTCAAAAATAACTGAAAAGAAAAAAAATAGTTCATCATTATTATTATTATTTTAATTTGGAAAAAATATTCTACAGCTTCAATTTTCAATTCTTTCTTACCTACTTCTTAAAATAACGAAGGCTAAAATGTACTAGATTTTATATCGGTTATACTTGGCAAAAAAAAAAAAAAAATCGCCAAGTTATCTGGCGAACATGTCCGATTCCTTTCAAAAATCATGGTTATTTTAATAACGTATATTAAGAGAGCAATCAATAATATGAAACAATATTTTGTACAATATATATTACGAAAATATGCATCTGGTATGTATATTTTCGTATTACGTTTTCGATCGCCCAATACAAAAATCACCGAGGACTACAGATATGAAATCTTTGCATAAATGTCTAATTCTGTAATGTTAAAAAATTATCATTGCGAAATTAGAAGATGAGTGAAATGAGTTCAGAAACTCTTTCAAATATGGCAAATAGTGTACTTTTATAAACCAGATGTTTTTATATAATAACTTCTTTAATTACGATTCAACAATAAAATTTTCTAACTTTCTGAAATGTCTACTTTGGAGTATTCCGCACACATTTATTCCTTTCACGACGGGTAGAACAGTGCCCTCTGCGAGTATATATTTGGTCGCACATAAAACAAAATTGACACCAGCGAAAGTAACTCTTTTTTTTTTTTTTTTTTTTTTTTTTTTTTTTTTTTATACATAGAGAAACCGACTTGCGTTTATCCACATGTTACTTTCTGCTTAATCCTCAGATTACAATATAGTTTATTTTTCAACACAAATATGTAAATAATTAGGTAAAGCAATATTAGAACATCGTAAGAAACCTCTGATAAACTTTTAAAACATTCACTTTTTAACAGTATCTATTTGCTATTCAGAGTATTTTAAATTTCTGGTGCTTAACATACATCGTTTTTCAATAGCATATTTCGAAATACTAGAATTACAGTGTTGACTCAGTCCGAAATACTGGAATTAACAAGGGAAGTATGAATGAGTAAAATTGCTATTGAAACCAAACCAAGCCTAAATTAAAGAGCACGGTCGAGAACATTGGATACAGTACAAATTTGCTGCAACAACCCATATGGGGGTGATATATGACCCCCTAATAATTTTAGTTATGCATCGTAATGAGATCGGATGGCGTTGTGGTAGCGTACTTGACTTCTGAAACGGAGGTCCTAGGATCGGATCACCAGAAGGGTGTTTTGTGTTTAATTTTTTTATTTCAACTTAAATATTTATTTTTAAAGTTTTTAATTAATTTAAAACATAAATTTAATTAACAGATATTTAATTAACGAATATTTTTAGAGAAAATATTTATTACATTAAGAAGATTTTTTTTTTTTTTTTTTTGAATATTCCAATTCATAAAGTATTCACCATGAATTTAAGAAATATATATTTTTATTTTTTTTATGTATAAAAAAGAAAATCATGTTTAAAGCTACGAATATAGTTCCTAAGTTATAACAATTATGATTAAAAGTAAAAAAATCATGAAACCATAAGTATTTTTCACAATTAGAACAAGAAATATAAAAAGATTGATCACAATTGTTTGAATATTACAATTTTGTTCACTGTCAATTTATTATTCCTCACAAACATTTTGTTAAGTACTTGGGTTTTCGTCGAGATTACTAGATTTGTAAAATTCATATTTACTCAGAATTTGAATTTTTGAGGTGAAAACTAATCATAAATTATTAAAATCATTTTGAGAAAATTTGTCATTGTGTTCAATATTATTATCAGTTCTTCCAACATCACCAAATTTGATAGTTGTTTAATGAAATATTTGAAATAAAAGTTAAATGCGACGTCGAATAGTTAAGCAAAAGCTGTTGTGCATTCAGGATTTTTTTCAAAAAGATTTCATGAATAAATAATAGAATTGAGAGCAGATGATTAATTCGTGCTATTAATCTCGTCGTTAAAAGATAGTAGTTAAAGATTTACATAAAACATAATCATTAAAAAAATCTTATCTAAATGTAATATAAATGTATTTTCCGTGAAATTATTAATTTCTTTAGATTTAGTAAATAAATAAATAAATTGGTTAAAAAGTACAAAAATACACTGATGGGAAAAAAAAATCCCAACACCAAGAAAAAATTATTGTACAGTAAATGAAATTTCAGCAATACTTTTGTCTAGGTAACATATTTAATTGATTAAAGTTTCAAGATCACAGGTAGAGCCATTGGCGATAAGAGCCATTTCAAATGTGAAATGTTGGTACATTAGTAACCGGTGTAACCGCCAGAATTTTGAATGCAAGCATGCAAACGTGCATGCATTGTGCCGTACAGGTGTCGGATATCAGTTTGTGGGATGGGGTTCCATGCCTGTTGCACTTGGGCGGTCAATGCAGGGACGGTTAATGCTGGTTGTGGATGACGCTGGAGTTGTCGTCAAATGATGTCCCATACGTGCTCGATTGGAGAAAGATCTGGTGATCTAGCAGGCCAATGTCGACACTCTGTAGAGCATGTTGGGTTAAAACAGCGGTATGAGGGTGAGTGTTATCCTGTTGGAAAACACCCCCTTGAATGCTGTTCATGAATGGCAGAACAACAGGTTGTATCACTAGACTGACGTACAATTTTGCAGTCAGGGTGCGTGGGATAACCACGAGAGTGCTCCTGCTGTCATACGAAATTGCTCCCCAAACCATAACTCCAGGAGTAGGCCCTGTGTGTCTAGGCCGCAGACAGGTCGCTAGCAGGCGTTCAGCTGTCCTCCTTCTAACCAACACACGGCTATCACTGCGACCAAGGCAGAACCGGCTATCCTCAGAAAACACAACAGATCTCCACTCCGTCCTCCAATGAGCTCTAGATTGACACCACTCACGTCGCAAACGGCAGTGGTTTGGAGTCAGTGGAATGCACGCTACAGGGCGTCTGGCTCGGAGCTGTCCTTGAAGTAACCGATTTGTAACAGTTCGTTGCGTCACTGTGGTACCAACTGCAGCTCGAATTTCAGCTGCAGACGCAGTAAGATTAGCCACAGTCATACGCCGAACACGGCGGTCTTTTCTCTCAGTAGTGCCACGTGGCCGTCCGGAACCCGGTCTTCTTGAGGCAGTACCTTCCCTTGACCACTGCTGCCAACACTCATGCACAGTGGATACATTCCTGCCAAGTCTTTCTGCAATATCGCGGAACGAAAACCCACCTTCTCGTAGCCCTACTACACGACCTCGTTCAAACTCAGTGAGCTGTTGATAATGGCTTCTTCGTCTTCTTAGAGGCATCCTTGACTACCATTAACCCACTACGTCAAATCTCATCTGTAAATAACGATCACGAACCTTACAGCGCTTATTTAAAGCAAACCTCATTTGCAAGTTCATAGTGTCGCTACTAGCGCCACACTTATGCGCGTTGCTCGAAATTTGAATCGACGTCATCTTTCAGATGTATAAACACGCCTACCAAATTTCGTTTATCTAGCACAGCTCCTTCCTGGTGTTGGGATTTTTTTTTTCATCAGTGTATTAAATTGTCCGAGCTAAAAAAAATAAAAAATAATAATAAATGTTCTTAATATAATAAATATTTTCTCTTAAAATAAGGTTTTAATTTAATTAAAAATGTAAATAAAAAAATATTTCAGTTGAAATAAAAATTAAAATACAACACACCTTTCCGGGGATTCGATCCTAGGACCTTCGAGTCAGCAGTTAAGCACACTACCACAACGCCATCCGCTCACCCTGCGAAGGGTGTTTTGTTGGCTTTTATAGACATAACTAAAACTACTAGAGGGTCATATTTCGTTTCCATGGGTGTTGTTGCAGCAAATTTGTACTGCACATTACGTTTTCGACCATGCTCTTTAAATGAAGCTTGGTTTGGTTTCAATAGCAATTTTACTGATTCATACTTCCCTTGTAAGGGAAAAACGATTCTTTGCTCAAAGGTTTTAAATAGGAAGTCCCGGATTTGATCCCAGGTCATTGACCCAGCCGTTCGAAATTTTCCATGGTTTTATCTTAAACCATGGCGTAAATATGGGCTAGTACACCTTATATAGACCCCCAACATAGAGCATTTAACTTCTAGGCCTTGTATCCTAAGGCAGACAATCGACGTTTAGCCATACAACAATATCAACAGCAATGCAGGGTGTTTCATAGTGAATGGGGGGGGGATAATAAAGCATACCCGTGGAAGCTGTGATTACTTTATTTTGAAAATCAAATTTAAATTGAAACTATAATTATCCAAGTTTATATCTCTATTTGTGCCTTTACGGTGACACGGCAGGTATATATGCGGTATTCCTGTTGCTGCCACAATGTGGATGAAAATTTTTTGTGAATTATTTGAGCACTTCAGTTATCAGCTGCATCATTTACTGCAAGCTTTGGGAAGAAGAGGCGCAAAGACTTTGTCTTTAACATAACTCTACAGGGAAAAATTATAAGGGGATAAATCGGGGGTCTCGGTGGCCAACAAAGTAATGGAGTATCGTTTGACCCATCATGGGAAATCCATCTATTTCTATGTAATTGGTAGCTTCGTTTTTATTAACAGTGTATAGCGGCGATTTCATAAGCAGAAGACTTTTTATCATTGCCATAGATAAAACTTATATAATTGTGTTTTCTGAATTAATTTGTGTTGGAGAAATAAATAAACTACAGAATTTGTACTATGCTATTTTTTTCTCTCATTTAATATAAAACAACCTGTGTTATTCAAAATTTCGTTATTGTAGTATATATTTTTAAGATTATTGTAAGATATTTTGTATAAAATACTAAGAAAATTAAGTCTTACTGACATTTGTTGATACATTATGCCTTCATTTGAAATCATATCTTTTTTTTTTTTTTTTTTTTTTTTTTTTTTTGAGAAAGTATTAAAAAAATAAATAGCGACTTATTAACACTTTGATATTCGGCAATATTTTAGAATAAAAAAAAAATAATAGAATGACGAAGAATTGTAGGAAACTGGGCAGATTGGAATCATCTAGGAGAAGTCGTCATTCTCCAGTGGGTTCATAAACGCTAAAATTGATGATGATGATGATTGATGATATCTATATAATATTATCTATCTACGTATCAACATATATTTTTATTAAAGTTACAAGATGCAACATATCCTGAAATACACACTTTAAGGCGAAAAGGATTACAGTGAGTGACCAAATTAAACCAATTGCAGAAATGCGTGTAATGACATTTAATCACTTTTACATAGTGTTAAAAAAATCCTGATAATATATTTTGAAAATAAATATGATAAAAGTTTAATTAATGGTCATTTGTATCATTTATTTTTATTTAATAAAAAAAAAACAGTATTTTTGCATTAAATGATGTTTATTTTATGATAAAAATAAGAATATTATTAATCATTTTTCTGTCTATAATAAAAAATCACAGTAAAATGATGTATAAGCCTTTAAATAATTCTTCGATACAAACTAAATTTTATTCTATTTTCCGTGGCATTAGTTTTAATTTTCAGTTGCATTATATTTTCAATTTTTAACTTAGTTTCACTCTTTTCATGTAAATTAAAGTAATTAGCAATTCATTGCAGAAACTTTAAGGAAATTTTATCCCAATTATGCGCATTAGTTTTTGAAACTCCAGAAAACTGTGCAAAACTTATTAGAAGTTCATTATGAAAACTTTCTGTCAATTTAAACTAAAATTTTATACTTGAAAATTATGAATAAATTTTGTTTGTGGTTTATTTTCCTATGAGTATTATCGGTAAGTAATATTTTGTTTGTTACCCGATAAATATATTTTCGAAAATAATTGATTCCTGAATCTGTAATTTACGTGTTGAATATTTAATCTCATTAAATTTATTCAAGGTAATTGAAATAATATGTTTTAAATTGATGAAAATCGTTATATAAAGCAGTATGTAATTTTAAAATTAGTTTAGAAAATAACATGAGAAAGCTTTAATAATATTTTATTGGAATATTGTTGTTTGAGCTTTGCAATTAAGTATTTCCATACATTATTCATAATAAAAATTAGTCAACTTCTTATCTTTTTGGTTAGATTTTAATTATAATATTAAATTTATAAATATAATTTATAAATATAAGTTTTTGTTTCTTGTTTTTATTTATAAATTACAAATAAAAAATAGCTCATACATTTATTTTATTAATACGTTAATATAAAAAACAAAAATGATTTTAAAAAAAATGATATTCGGAAATTTAAATTTATCTTACATATTTAATTTATAAATTCTCTATACGTTTAAAAAAAGTTACTGTCACTGGCGTGACAGCATCTTCTAACGGATGGCAGGGTCCTTCGCGTCATGTGTGATATCAATGTGTTCCGAGTACTCCAAGAAAGACATTTCAGCCCCTTAGAAATTTTTATCATTTTAATTAATGAAGTTATTAACTAAAAACTATAAGTTTATAAAGGTACTCTATTTGCCATTTTGAAAAAAAGTTTCTCCCAGTGACGTTATTCTTCTGTCATGAAGTCATTTTACACGAGAAAATTAAAATATGATCGATGGCTGTACGTAGGTAGGTAGGTTGGTTGGATTTAACGTCGCACCAATACTGCGCTATGGGTAACTGCCGACGGTCTGGGACGCATTCCTAGAGATGTTCCGTAGACATGCCACCACATTTTTGGTCCTACACGCCCCCAGAGGTATAATTTTGATAGGAACACGGAGGATATTGTGGACACGACATATTTTACGTGCACCAGCCACCATTAGTGTACACGACGGTCTTTGGTCAGCTCGAGAACCGAACCCACAATCTTCCAATTACGAGCTCGGCACTCTACCGACTGGGGTACCGTGGTTCGAATTTAAGGTTGTGTAAAAAAGAAATAAAAATTGTCATACACTAAAGCTGTAATGCAAAATGGTCTAGATATTTAATTTTTCTTTCTAGTAATATATATATATATATATATATATATATATATATATATATATATATTATATATTTCAATTTGACATTGAATATGAGGATTTCCATAATAATTTTCAGCTTTTATTTTGTAATATGCAGTATTAATATTCCTTTTCATAGAAAGAAAGCAGCGAATAGGCGCGCAGAGTTCTGCATGTGTCAATAAGGAAAGTGAGTCGGGGAAGAGGCGAAGCCTCCTTCGGGGTTTGGTGAGCGGAGCGAGCAGGGGGCAGAGCCCCGTAGTATTGTAAAGGATTGCAAAAGATTGTTTGGTAATACAATATACAGTCGGCAGCAAAAGTATCCGAGCACTATCAAAAATTCTTATATAAAAATGCTACACTTAATGCAGTTTTGTTAAATAAATCCTTGCCGAATCCTATTCTAAGGTTGTTATTCACCAATAACTTGAACTCACAGTTGAACATGAAAATTTGAAAAGCGTATAAAGGCGGAGTACAAATTTTCAGCAAATTTTGCCGTCTTGCTTCTGCCATCTAGCGGTATAGTTATTTTCAGATTTTTTAGGTGAAAATAACCAATCAAAGATTATATGAAATCCTCGACGCTAGATGGCAGAAACAGCGTGCCAAATTTTGCTGGAAAGCTATACCCTGACTTTAGACGCTTTTGAATTTTTTGAAGTTTTTCGTTGAACCGGGAGTTGAATTTAATTGTGAATACAACCATAAGCCAGTCTAAGAACACGATTCGACAAGGATTTATTTAACAAAACAGTATTAAGTGTATTTTTTTTTTATGTAGGAATTTTTACTAGGGCTTGGATACTTTTGCTGCCGACTGTCGCTTTTGACTGGTATTAAAAATATGAATACAAGCAATCGTCACAGTTTAGCAATAGCCGTTTTAAGAGTGATACTACAAATTTCCACGCTATTTGCCAAGTTGCAAGAATTCACTAATGTCAAATGATAGGTGAGAGGAGGGTATTATGGAATACCATTTACATTTCTTAAAATAACTTTACTTGTTTTTAATAAAAATCCACAAAATCATGATGAGTACATACTGTAATTATTTGTAATGAATTGTCAATTAAAAAAAAAAATCCCCCCCCACCCCCAAAATTTTTGTTGTCATAAAAAGTTTAGTTTAAAAAAAAGTTACAAATGGAGGTTAATATGAAATAGTCGGGTAATATGGAATAGGTGGTTTAAACATTTTAAACCATAGAAAAACTAATTAGACTTCATAAAATCATCTTCGGAGAATTTTCTGTGACAGAAGATACATTCAGCGTCTTTATTTTCTGATTCTTTAGTTGAATACATGAAGTCAGTTTCAGATGATACCATGAAATACCTAGTATTCATTATACCCGACACGCCATCTTTGAAAATAAACTTTTAAAGTGATGGACAAAATATTTACAGCTTAAAAACGACAATTATTTGAGCATCCATTATGCTTAACTTCAATGTTTAAACCTCATGTGTACTAATAAGTTTAAATGTTTGAAAACGTACCTGCAAAATCTCTTGAAAATCACAAAACATACTTTGTCCTATAGAGAATGGTGCGACAGCAACAAGCGGTTGCTTTTTACTGTATTGCTTCATGGGAATTTTTCTTGAGTAATTCATAGAATTTTGAAGAGATAGCAGCACTAATCAGAGCGGAAACCTCGGTATTCCATATTTCCCAACTATTCCCTCCTCAACCATTCGCGATAAGAATGCCGGAAACTGCATTGAAGGATCAATGATCATTGCGGCGGCATATCTAGCCTTTTTCATATTAAATGTCATTTGAAATATTGTTATTCACAACCAAAACATACTATTTTCTAAATGAAGGAATGTTATATGTGCCATCAAATCTCGTTTCTTACTCGATGCGGATCACCGCTGTATTTATGTATGGATAACAGAGGAAAGAAGTCACAGTCAACCTATATTACAGGAAGGCATACTCTTTAAATACGATATGATAGTGTGGATGTGGAACTGAATTTTCTCAGAAGTCCAATTACGTTTAATCGAGCTATGATATACTCTCGCCGCTTACAGTTTCATCGATTATATTTTCCAGCGGTGGATCGCATTTTCCCAGCTATTTTTTTTTTTTAACATGTTTGTGGTTTATATTAGGATGAGATGGCGGCAGAAGTTTAGAGGGTATTTTCGGCCACGAATGTTTTTGAGTTAAAAGAATCTAAGTAAAAACGTTTGAAGAATCATAAAGTCCCCAGTTACGTCACAAATAAAGTTTAAATTATTTTTTTTTACAGTGAGATTACCAGGTCATTGATTTTGATTAAGCTAAAGTATTTTTCGTTTACATTTACATGAGAAGGGCAGAATATTTATATTTCATAAGTCAATAATAAAATCAGTCACATTTCGCCCCTAAAATGAGCTTAAATTAAAGTGTTCTGTTATGTTTTAAAATTGATTCTTTGATTTATTGATTGATTACACACCAAAACTTGAGAGTTCAGGACAGTCGTCTTCACTCCTACTACTATTTCTTCCTTAGATATGCTGATAACAGACACACAAACGTACAGTCACATAGACACCATATAGACACACAGACTCTAACCAAACGCTAAAAAAAATGATTTTCGAAATTTAGAGGTCCTAAAACCTGTAAATAAAACAAAGGCTCAATTTACAAAAATTGACCTTAAAACAATACTTTCTTTACCATATATATTGGTAAGAGAAAGTGAAAAGAAATTTGATGTTATCAATAAAGAGCTCCTTTTCTTTATGGTGGCGAATAAAATATTTATATGTAACATGCCAAAGTCTTCGCATATTACAAATTCTATTTAAAATTACTATTCCTTGCTACTAATTCTACCGCATGTATTAAAAATCCCCTCACAATCGTAGTTAAACGCTGCTGCTTTCTCTATGAATATTCACATTCCCTATCGAATGACTTAAGAAATGGCATCAAAGACGACAATATTTCATTTAGGAGATCTCTCTCATTCTAACTATAACTCTCATTCTAACTATAAAATTATTTTAACATTAATTCTTTTAAAACACTACGCCATTTTGACGAATTCACAATGACATGTTTAAATCGCATGAAAAAGAAGACGAAAGAGCAAATTTAGAGAACTTTTAAAACTTTTCATCGCTTTTTAATTTCGAATTTTTAAAAATATCTCATTTGGTATAATGTATGTATTAGTATTAACATACATACCAAATTTGAAGTTTCTGTATAGCTGCATTGTCATTGTAGAAATCATACAAAAATATGATTTTCGTGAGGAAATCCCCTTCTGTTGCGCATGTACCAGAAATGTTGAAATTTCACAGTTGTTCAACCATTGTAATAAGCAGTAACTAATGTCATGTTTGGTTAAAATCGGTTCAGTGGTTTGAGAGGAAATGCTGTCCATATACTCATACCCATACAAACAATGATTTTTATATATATTAAGGTTATAAGCTATTTAAAAAAAAAAAAAAAAAAAAAAAATCAACGTTTGGAAAAAAAAAAATCTATCACAAGTAAGTATGTTATGTCCACCACAAAACATCCTTCTACAACGCCTTATACAAATTCAAGCAATATATATCTGTACTGATAAGTATAAAGGATTTAAGTCCAAAAATGTCGATTTTTAGTTAAGTACATAGTCAGACTCAGAAAAAGAATTCTCAACCGATTGGCATAAAGGATTTAAGTCTATGTCATATAATCTTTGAGAAAATCGATTGGTAAAAAAAAGATTTAACTCAGAAATTTACCATTCATGTATGGTATAGAATATTTAACTCAGTTTTTTCCTGTTTTTAAATGAAGGTTGACAATCACTGTATGGTATAAAGGGTATAAATCAACATAATCCCTTTTCCCTAATGGATTCTTCTGATTTGTTTTTAGTTAGTTTAGCTTTATTTTTCATCTCCTGAAAAATCAAGAATATGGAATTAAATAATTTATACTTATCAGTACAGATTAAAAGTTTTTATGATGGATACAGACGATTTTCATAACAATAAATATATAAAGAAAATCAATTTTACGCTATACAGAAAATATGTTTTTAACAATAAGTTTTTCACCTAAGATATTTTTAATGAAAAAAATTATATATATATATATCAATAACTTTATTTCAAATTATCACAGATCTAAAGATATACCAATTAAAAATAAATAAAATAAAAATAAGCAATCAGTTTCAATTATAAATGTTTATTTATGCTTAGTATTTCTAATTCTAAAGTCTATTTGTAATATTTCAAAATAACAAATCTAAAGATCACATCTCATTAATAATAAATAATCTAATTTTCGACAAAAAACTGGAAATCTTGATTTTTTTTTTTATTACATCATTAATTTCGTTCCTCATTTTGCTAAAAATTTGCATTTTCGTTTAATACTAAACGTGTTTTTATTCTATTCTTGATTAAAAATGGGTTGGCATTCAATCTTTGTTCATGTCATGAACAGAAAATATTTTGTATGTCAGAGACTTTTCTAAACCCTTGAATGTTCGTATAGAAATAAATTTTAAATGTCAAAAACATAATAAATGGTTTAGGCTGTAAAGGATTATTTTCTGTATAATATCTTTGGATTTATTATGTAAACAGATACATACTTTTTTAATTAAAATTTAAAATAAGTTCGATTTTTAAATAAAGTAAAATAATTAATTAATTTTTAATTTAATCATCATTTAAACTCGACTTATTTTGTGTAGTAATAAGTTCTAAAGCGATTACTGTGTGTTGTTTACTGGGAAATAGCATATCAATAAATATAGGGCGTTGGCAGACACTAGTTCAGCGTTCTCAAACCGACGCAGAGGTTATGTTAAACATGAAAGTAAATTTGAAATATTGAAATTGAAAAATGTTGCACTATAAGTCTTTTATTCATCACTGCATTCATTAAGAATTTCACCAATGACAAAGTGGTGTAATAACAAGTCTTTTTTTTTTCTGAACGGAAATCACACCAAGCAACACATATTAATTTTGGTTTTGGAGTTTTAGAGAAGGCAATTTTGATGTTACTTATAAAGAAACTACACTGCTCTGCATTAAAATTGGCCCCAACACAATTTTTTCGAATTCTTATGTAAAATGACCTCCTGAATCCGAATATGGCGTCCATTTTGCCCTATCCCCCGCCGTTTTTTGGGGACTCCCCTATTTTTATCCCTTTGCGGTAATTTTATGACTATAAATTTTATTTGTAGGGAAGGAAAGGATTATTTTGACTGTTAAATATCTTCTGATGAGCTACAGAAGTGCTAAATTCTAAAATATGGACATTTGCAGCATGAGGAAAATTTAGGGGGGTATTTGCCACTGAAATTACAAATCACATTTATTATATTTTATTAATATTATGCATTATAATTTTTTTCTGTTTTTAAGTGTTGAAAAAATACTTTTTCATTCTCCATAACAAATTCTTGGCCATAAAATTATCAAACAGGGATTAAAATTGGGGGAGGGGGCGGTGTGATATGGCAAAATGGAGGTCATTTTACATAAGAATCGGCAGGAATGAACTTTTTTTTTTCAGAGTAGTGCTATCGGTGCTCCACAGAAGACTAGGCATGTGAATTAACAAGCGCTGCTTAATGAACATGATGCATCTTGTTGGCGAACAGACAGAAATATCACAAAAACTATTTCTGATCATTTCCATGAAATGGAAAAGATTCAGTAGGTGAAATATGAGTGTCTCAGGAACAAAGTTTAGTATTTTGAAGCACATAATGCTGAAAAATAAGAAAAAAAAGTTTCTTGTAGAAAACCATAGCAGGAAATGAAAAATGGATATTTTATGACCATTCAAAACTCAGAATAGCTAGGTAATTTAAAAAATAAATAAACGAATAAAAGCAAAGAAAAGAAAAAGAATATCGACACCGAGATGAGTCTTTCACTGTGAAAGACTTACCCTGTGCTTCTGGTGGGATATGGTGAGTGTGGTTAATTGCGAACTGTTGGAGCACAGTTTTAATATATACGGCGAACGCTATAAGCAACAACTTCTGTAACTGAATCGATAAATTATTCGAAAACGTCGTTTTACTGGCAAAGATTTGCACCCCGTAAAATTAATCCAGGATGATGCAAAGCCTCATGTTCTGAAACTGATCAAGGACAAATTATTAGCACGTTGTTTGAATGTTTTGTAATATCCCGCCTATAGCCCGATAATAGCGCTTTCAGACTTTTATTTGTTTCGGTCCATGCACAGTGCTTTGTCTACTATACACGTCCAGACAGTGGAGAAAATATGAAAAATGGTTAAAGAACTCATCGTTTTAACCCTTTCGTTGGCCATTTATTTCCCTTTTGAATTTCTCGCAGGTTTTTTTCTTTTTTTAACAATTAAACAGTAAAATTTAATAAAATATATTTAAGTTCGCAGAATCTGAATTACTATTTATTCATATATTATCATTTTTGAATTATTATTTATTATTCAAATTAGATATTTACTGGCATAAAATGCGCAGAAATGTACGAAATAAGGTTATTACAATAAAAACAGAGTTTTACTCACAGTAAAATCGTTAAGCAGTACAAATGTCACATCAAAACCGGTGTCATAGCAGAACAAATCCACGCAAGACTTTCAAACTTTCAAAAAATATATGCTAAATCTATTCAATCGATTGAACAATAAATGACAACACAAAACTAAAGCGGGAATTGGTGTCCTTATCGTTATAATAGCAAAGTATTAAGTATAATGGAAATTGCGCTTCTCACAGGCGTGTTTTTTATTAAGATCATGTAGGTGGGAAGTAATCTTCCTACGGCCCACGAAAGGGTTAAAAGACGAATCGCTCTACATTGATGATATCAATGATTTGCCCAAACGATGATAGAAGGTGTTATATAATGATGGAAAATATTTCAGGAAATAAATGTATTATTCTCAGCTCTCAATTGCATATTTATTTGTCTGAATCACACAATAAAATTAATTCTACTACCAATAAAGTGTACTGCTATACGATTTTTGAGAATGTTATGAAGATTAATCGTCTATAAATATGTAGAGAAATATCTTTTCTATTTGTATTCAAAGTATCTAAGATAACTTGCAGTTCATTTTACAATAATATATGTACAGGGTTTATAATTGAAGTGCGATTATTCAGAAGGCTTTATAATCGGTCCTATGGCACTCTTTGAAGTATCTTTGAAACAGGTTTCGTTACGTCATATTTAAGGAAAATTTTCTAGATTTGTTATTAAATAAATCAAGGAAAACGGTTTTATTGTTATTACAATTATATTATGCTAATTCAAGAAGCTCTAACTCTGAATTCTTGGTGCCATCAGTACCGAAAAATAAGATAATGTCATACAATACAATCTGCCACAACAACAAAAAAAAAGTGTTTTTTTGTGACAAATAAATAACAATATTATGAATGCTCAATGAACCCTCCATTATTTTCAATCAAGTATTCCATTATGAAAACTCTTTCTGAAAATACTAAGAAGGAAAAATTCGTTGAGAAAAAATTTAAAAAAAAAAAAAAAAAAAAACTAGTATGTTGTGGCCACCACAAGACTTTCTTCTATATTTACCTATACATATTCAATCAGTAACAATATTAAAAAAAAAAAAAAAAAAAAATTTTTTTTTTTTTTTTTTTTTTGTTAAAAGTGAAAAAAATCGATAACTTTGTTTTAAATTATCACAGATTTATAGTTCAACCATTCGTTTTAAAGGTATTGACGAGACCTTTCGAAAGTTACCCATCTTGAAAATTTATCCCCCCGGGGGGGTACTTCCCCCCCAGGGGGGGAAGCGATGCCCCCCATGCAGAAATTTTTTTTCCTAGTTACATACTACTATTATCAATAATTCATATTAATTTTACAATCACAAGTTTAAAACAACTCTAATTATGCACATTTATACGAATTTTTGTCCTATGCTGCCATGTTAAAAATTTAGATAAAATGCTATCACAGCGCCACCTGTTGAGCTATTGATCCCCAAACATAATCAGCACCAGTTTATGTCGGGGACCAACTAAATACCAAGTTTGGTTAAAATTCGTAAAAAAAAAAAAAAAAAAAAAAAAAAAAAAATTGCGATATTTTTGTTTTTTTTTGGTAAAAGTAAAAAAAATCGATAACTTTGGTTTAAATTATCACAGATTTATCGTTCAACCATTCGTTTTAAAGGTATTGACGAGATCTTTCGAAAGATACCCATCTTGAAACTTTGCCCCCCCGGGTGGGAACTTCCCCCCCCCCCCCCCGGTGGGGGGGGGAACCGATGCCCCCACATGCACAAAAATTTTTTCCTAGTTAACTACTACTATTATCAACCTGATCTTTCGAAAGATACCCAATGTGAAAATTTACCCCCCCTGGGGGGGTATTTCCCCCCTAGGGGGGGGGAAGCGATGCCCCCCCATGCAGAAATTTTTTTTCCTAGTTACATACTACTATTATCAATAATTCATATTAATTTTACAATCACAAGTTTAAAACAAATCTAATTATGCACATTTATACGAATTTTTGTCCTATGCTGCCATGTTAAAAATTTAGATAAAATGCTATCACAGCGCCACCTGTTGAGCTATTGATCCCCAAACATAATCAGCACCAGTTTATGTCGGGGACCAACTAAATAACAAGTTTGGTTAAATTTCGTTAAAAAAAAAAAAATGCGATATTTTTCTAAGTTTTTTTTTGTTAAAAGTAAAAAAAATCGATAACTTTAGTTTAAATTATCACAGATTTATCGTTCAACCATTCGTTTTAAAGGTATTGACGATATCTTTCGAAAGATACCCATCTTGAAACTTTGCCCCCCCCGGGTGGGAACTTCCCCCCCTGGTGGGGGGGGCAACCGATGCCCCCACATGCACAAAAATTTTTTCCAAGTTAACTATTTCTATTATCAACGAGACCTATCGAAAGATACCCATCTTGAAAATTTACTTCCCCGGGGGGGGATTTCCCCCCCCGGGGGGGGGAACCGATGCCCCCCCATGCACAAAATTTTTTCCTAGCTAACTACTACTATTATCAATAATTCATATTAATTTTACAATCACAAGTGTAAAATAACTCTCTTTATGCCCATTTATACGGAATTTTGTCCTATGCTGCCATGTTAAAAATTTGCATAAAATGCGATCACAACGCCACCTATTGAGCGATTGATCCCAAAATCTAATCAGCACCAGTTTATGTCAGGGTGCAACTAAATACCAAGTTTGGTTAAATTTCATTCATTGGTTCGTGAGATACAGCGTCCACAAAAAAATGATACAGACAGACAGACAGACAGACATTTTCTAAAAACTATTAATTCGTGTTCTCCATATCCCAAAACATGTAAATCCATCAAAAAGTGGACTTTCGCGAATTCAATTTTCGCGAATCCAATACTTTCTTTATATTACATATAGAAGAAAGTAATAAAGAAAAAAATATTACTGACATTTTTGAAAACTTTATTTTTTTATTTTTCATCACATAACGGCATGTTTTATTTGTGTTTGTCGATACAGATTGCACTAAAAGTCATTTTAGTGCAATCGTGCTTGCAGGCTTAGCCCGCTTCACTGGTCAGAGTATTTAAAGGAAATTTTTTTTTCCTCTGTCGCTTTATTAAAAAAAAAAAAAAAAAAAAAAAAAACTGGAATTACTCAAGAGCTCACTTTGTGTCCCCGCTGCCTTCAGCAGTGCATTGCTCATCCGCAGAATCTTTAGTTCCTGTGCCTATTGTCTGCGACAATGGCTTCCAGAAGGGTTCCATTTGGGTGCTGATTAGATGACAGTTTCTAAATGGGCAGTATGAAAAAATCTGAAGTACCTTGTATAACTAAACTAATTTTCATATTGACGGGAAATGTAGAAACATTTCATGTTAAGATTAATTCACTTTAACGAGGTTCGACTCTATTGCAGTATGCGATGATCGGCTAAGTCTATCGCATGAGACAATGAATTTTTTTGTTGTTAAATTTACTTCATGGTTAGTTAATAGTAGTTTGTATATAGAAAAGCAAATAAAACTAAGTATGTTGTGGCCACCATAAGACTTTCTTCTATATTTTCCTATACAAATTCACTCAATAACAATATTTAAAAAAAAAAAAAAAAGATTTTTTTCCAAGTTTTTTTTTGTTAAAAGTAAAAAAAAAAAAAAAAAAAAAAAAAAAAAAAAATCGATAACTTTGTTTTAAATTATCACAGATTTATAGTTCAACCATTCGTTTTAAAGGTGTTGACGAGAGCTTTCGAAAAACACCCATTTTGAAAATTTACTCCCCCCCGGGGGGGGGGGGCTCCTATACATAAAAAAAAAAATTTCCCAGTTGACTATCTCTATTATAAATAATTCTTGTAATTTTCATAATGATTACTAAAAAATAATTCCCTTTATGCACATTTATGCAAATTTTGTCCTATATCACCATGTTAAAAATTTAGAAAAAGCGGGATGGCAACGCAACCTGTAAGACAATTTTTACCAAAAGTTGATAGGCACTAATTTATGTCAAGGTGCAACTACATACCAACTTGTATGAAATTCTGTGCAGTAGTTCCTGAGATACAGTTGCCACAAAATTTTGTCTCACACACACACAGACTGACAGACACACATTTTCTAAAAATGGTCAAATTGTGTTCTACTGCTCTCAAAACGTGTAAATCCATCAAAAACCCGAGGTCGAAAATTTTTACGAATCCAATACTTTCTGCTATTGAATATAGAAGAAAGTAAAAATGCGTAAACCGCATCATGTTACAGCCTTAATATAGATACCCTTGGCGACTTTTGAACTTTTGCCGCAATTATAGACAGAAGTGTATAATTTATGCGTTTATTGTTTCTGTTTCTTTCTCTCTTATTTTGGTCTTCAATATTTTATAATTTATTTATATTTTTCATGCGCTACTTGGCTTAAAGTGGCTGTTGCTAAAGTAGAATCCATCGCAAAAAATGTTCGAACAACTTTAGCACCAAAAAAAAAAAAAATGCCCAGCATTATCAATAAGTAAAGATCTTTAATATAATGCCGAATTAGCTTTTACGCCAAGCGTTTCCCACCATGCCAAAAAGTACTATAAAAAATAAATAATAAAATAAAAATGAGGTATGTTAAAAGAGGTTATGAAGCAAAATTCGGGCGTAATATGTAGACGTTTTTTATTATTTTATTTTAATGTTATAAAGACGTTATTATTTTACATGCATGAGCAAATTTAATATATATATATATTCTTTTCGCGTGAAAGCATATTTCATTTTATGTTGGAAAAAAGAAAAAAGTAAAAAAAAAAATGTAACTAGTTAACTTTTTGGCGACAATTAAAAATTTTAATGGCTAATTTAAAGCTATTATCAGGTTATTATTTTCATATTTTTATAAAGTTTAGAAAATCTAATTAAAAATTCGAAAATCGAGCTTCGAGGTGAATCAGAACATGTCACAACGAACCATCATGCAAATCTGTGCAGCTCTGCAATCACCCATTTTCTTAATAAGCTCCGGATATATATACACAATGACTCCCACTCACACATACATCTTATTTTATTATATATATAGATACTTTGTAAGTATACACTATTTACTTGTTTTTTTTTCTATTTATATATTGTATGTTGCTTCATATAACACATAAACGAGCACAAACTAGATGTCTGCATTTGCTTACAAGTAATATCCTTTAAACCTCCTGATCATGCTGCCTGGAAGAACCTTAATATTCTCATATTAAAATATGTATAAGTCCTCCGTCCCTTGAGGACATTGGGTCAGAAGACTTCATGTAAAACCCCTATCAAAATTCCTGCTGAAGGTTAGACCTGATGAAGACCCTCCTCAGGGGTTCCGCTAGATGAAACAGGTTCAGGTTCTTGTACCAAAATTTGGCAAAACTGGTTGGTAAGTTTTCCCTTCGTAATTTGTTTGGAGCCATAGAACCTTTAGACGTTTCTGAATATGCGAAGTTAAATTATAACAATGTTGTACATATTAGATATTAATATATCATAAAGGTACAACTGTTGTACACATTACAAAAGATGGTTTCCCAAAAATTGTTGTTTCGTCTATATTTAAAATTGTAAAAAAAAGAATACTTTTGCCATATTTTTTTTATCTAAAGTAAGTTATAGTCAATTATTTCAAAATTACATTTCCTTCAATATGTTTCAAGCCATCAGATTGAGAATACGCTGATTTAAACAAATAAAATTCCAATAATTAATATATATGTATATATATATATATATATATATATATATACTAGCAGGCTTTGCCCGCTTCGCTGGACATTAAACTTAAATAAATTGTCAAAATCCCATATCTTTATTAATAACCTAAGTTCTCGCTGTGATTGGTACAGGTTTTCTCGCTCGCAAAGTGAGGAGTCTGGGTCTCCACTGTCTTCGGCACAACTTACCCACTTCTTACTTCCCCTTCCTCAGCGGGTGAGTTCGAAGTTTTGCAAAATCACATTAATGTACATAATGCGTACACTTAATCAATATCCGCACACCAAAATTCGCCGTTCTAAGATAATTCAAAGCGACTTCAAACGGAAAGACATGTTTTTACACATGTTTATTGGGCACAACTTCAGTATAACCCCACAACGATATTTGGCGATTTTTTTGTTGCCGATTATGGGTAAATCATAAATCTAAAAATCATAAATCATATATGATAAATGATAAAATCATAATCTAAATCAGAAATCATAAAACATAAAATCATAAATCAAAAATAAACAACATATTAGGCTGCCATATTATATCGCAAACAGTCCAGAACAACATCGTTATCCTTCAAAACTGCGCTAAAGAAAAATCGCCAAATTCAGCTGTGGGGTTATACTGAAGTTATACCGTTTATTGCCCTCCGACTCCGAGAAGGGTGGGGGGGATTTCGAATTTCGTGAAATCCAGTTACAATAAGTGCCGGATGCAAACAAAGAATTTACGCACCAAATTTCGTGACCACAGAAGTCTTTAATAGAAAATATTATAAATAAATAAATAAAAAACGCACAGGCTATCTCAATTGTGGCAATATTGGCTATCTCAATTGTGCAATAAAGGTCTTGGCGAGAAACGTCCAAGCTACTTTGGTTCCGAATTTCAAATTGTGTTTTAGGGATCCAATACTAAAGCTGTTCCATACACAAAATAAATAAATAAATAAAATAAAGTAAAATAATAAAATAAAATAAAAACTCTTCTCTGATATTTACAAAATAAAAATAAAAAATCTTGATAAAATCCAAATTATAATCATTTACAATTAAGAGGAGAACATAAAAAAAACCTCATAAGGTACATAATAACAACAAAAAATTTTGTTTTACTGCAGGAAAGAAAAGTACTGCTTAATTAAATAAAAATATTAAAATAATGCCAAATATCTCCATGAAAATATTTATCCACATGCAAATTCCTCATTTTAAAAAAAAAATCACCAGCTTTTGTAGGTATTTTTCTCTCTAATTTTTATTATTCACGTGAAATTAAAAATATTTCATTTTATTTCTGGAAAAAAAAAAAATATATATATATAAATGCCTATATATAAATATAAAACCTTTTACCGCTGGGTTAAAAACGGAAAAAGGGTAAAATAAATTAGAAATAGCAGACCTATATTTATAAATTTGATACCAAATGAAAGGGGCGATTTTTCTGAATCCAGGGGTGCTAACAGATTTTCGATGCGACAATTAGATTTTAAAAAAATAACTAAAGTATGAAATTTAAGTGGCAACGGAAAAACGTAAAAAGGGAAAAATAAATTAGAAGTATCAGACCTATCGTTACAAATTCAGTACCAAATGAACGTGGTGATTTTTCTGAATCTTAGGGTGTAAACAGTTTTTCGATACGACAATTAGATTTTTTAAAATTAACTAAAGTATGAAACTTAGATGGCAACACTTCATTTCAATCTTTTCATAATTTGTAGTGCGAATCACGTGAATAAAAAAGTCTTTGACTTAAAAATTTATTTTTATATTTTATTTTTCCATTCAAAGCGTTTTAGTGAAAAAATATTTATGGCGCATGCGCAGGCGTTTTTTACACACAATTTAAACACTAATCATAATTTTGAAAATTTCTATAGATATAATTTCAAGTTGGGTGAAGACCTAAGTTTCTGCCAAGCGCCGTTGAATTCCGTCCAGCCGTTCTCGAGTGATGCCCGGACAAACGTGTTTTAGTCTTTTACCCCCCAGGAGGGAACGGGGAGGAATTTCTGAAAAGTTGATAGATATAATTTTAAGTTGGGTGAAGACCTAAATTCCTGCCAAGCGTCGTTGAATTCCGTCCAGCCGTTCTCAAGTGATGCCCGGACAAAAAAAACGACATTCGACAACGATGACACACACACACACACACAGGCAAAATTTTCTGAAGTCATTTTCGGCTTTCATGGGGTGTGAAACGTGAAGATATCGCAAAATTTTTCGATTCCGACAAATTTACAGACAAAACTCTGATTTTATTAATATAGATGTGTGTGTGTGTGTGTGTGTGTGTGTGTGTGTGTGTGTGTGCGTGCGTGTGTGTATATTACTAGTTTATTAACCACCTCAGTGTTCAAATAAGTGTATACGTCACGTGCTCCCATACCTCATTTAATATGAGATGTCAGCCACATGCTGATGCATTACTAAGCAATTATATAATTTTCGCATCTTTACTGTGTTAGCCTGTAATTTGTACGGGCGGAATTCTTTTTAAATATTACACTTTTTCTTTTAAATGTTCATAGAAAATAATAATTAGCATCATTACAATAATTTTGTTCTATTTTTTTAGTGGAATTATATGTAGACATAATGTTTTTTCTCTGATTTAAACATATTGAGCGTATATGATGTTAAATTTGAAAACGATAACCAAATTAGCTAGCCATATAATAATACCTAATAAGTTCTACGTTTTATAATCAATTTTCTACGAATATTCAGAATATTAACACTTTAAATAATATATATATATATACAGAAAGTAATTATTTTTATGAGACACAAAAAAGTGAAGAAATTTTTACATACTCCTTATTATTGTTATTATTATTATTCCCAATGATACTTGAGAGTAAGCATTGACCGGAGGTCACTGAACTGATCACCATTTTTGAAGGAGCACCTAATACTTAGCCAGTGTGACACCTATTAGACACAACATATTCCTGTCTCTTCAGGATTTGAGCCCGGGTCGGTGCCAGGGACGCTAACCACACACTGTACGAGACACAAATTATACCGTAACCAGGATCTTATACATATACAGTTATACGTGTCACAAGATCAATATACATACTTTATATATTTCAGAAAATTGAGACAAAGAATTTTCAAATTTTGTTATGCAACGTTACTTTAAAAAACGCAGAAAAAAAAATGAAGTTGCTTATTTTTTTTTATTTTTATACTATTAATTTTCAGTAATTTGCGTTGGTTTTAAATGTCTTTTTTTTTTTTTTTTTTTCCTTTTTATTCAGCTAGGTCGTTGGATTTCAGAAGCATGTAAAAACTGTGCAATGAGTGCAGATTTAAGTAAAAAGCTTTTAAAAAAACATTTACAGCCATTTTCAAGAGATAAAGACCAGTAGCCAATTTTCAGTATTTTAACACATTGCATATTTGCGCAGATTATTGCGTAATCTCACGTGCTGATTGCATCAGACGCATTCTGCTGCTATGAATAAAGATACCCAGCACGTTTATCGCCAGTTGTTTATTAGATTTTGTCTTAGACAGTGCTGTTGTGTAATTATTGTAATGGGTAAAAAAACCTTCAATTACTGTTACAAAAAGGTCAGAAATATTGACCCTGCTTAAAACTCGATTTTATGAACGTCAAATAAGTTCAAGGGTATATGTGAGCAAGATAGCTGTACATCAAGCTATTAGTAAATTTAAAATTTCGGGAAAATTTGTGGACCTTAAGAGGTGCTTCTTTTTCATATTTGGAATAAGTTGGGGTTTCCTTGCAGGTTTATAGGATGATAAACAAAAACCTTTGGACAAACATCTTGAAATAGTATTTAAACTGGCTTTGGTGCCTTTTGCAGCCAGAAAATGTCTAATCGTATTGCAGGAAGTTCTTGAATCTCGTACGACAATCCCTCTTATCACATGATCATCACGTGCGCTCGTTTTTATAGGCTGACCACTTTTCTTATGGTCCACAAATTTTTCCGAAATTTTAAATTTAGTAACAGCTTGATGCACAGCTGTTTTGCTCGCATATACCCTCGAACTTATTTGACGTTCAGAAAATCGAATTTTATACAGGGTCAATATTTCTAACCTATTTGTAACAGTAAATGAATGTTTTTTTAGTCATTAAAATAATTACACAACAGCAATGTCTACGACAAAATCCAATAACCAACTGGCGAGAAACGTACCGAATACCTTTAATTATAGCAGTAGAAAGCGTGTGATGCAATCAGCACGTGAGGTGACGCAATAATCTGCGCAAATGATGCAATGTGTTAAAATACTGAAAATCGGCAACTGGTCTTAAACTTTTGCAAATGTCCGTATATAACATATATATATATATATATGTACCCCGGAAGTAAGGGGCACCACGCCCATTTTGTAAAAAGTGGAAGCACCATATTTTTGATGAGCATATTTCGTTTTATACAAAGGCATGAAGCACTATGCCGAAATACTATAAAGGTGATAGGACAGTAGAAAATAAAACTATGTTCATTTTCTTTATTCATGACAAACGCATTTCATTATAACATCATTAACATCATTCCTAAAAAATTACATTTTTGTGACATGATGTTCTTTACCTCTGGGATAGAGATATGTATATATAAAGAAAAAGGAAATTTATTATTTTGTTTTACATGTATATTTTATTTAATACAATTTCATATTTCAGATATTATAGTATATATATATAGTTTTAATATATAGTTTCACACAATCTAACAACACTTAATAGTAATGTTTTTTAATGAAGAATATTTATTAATTAATTAAATTATTTTAATTTCACATATCTCTTCATTGATTGTCTTTACATCATTATTATTTTCAAAAGAAAAACTGCCTCAAAAGTATTTCTGCAAATAATTTAAAACTGCTATTTTGAAAATAAACTGCTTATGTATTTTCAAAGTAGCTTTCGCTTTAAAGCTTGAAAACAAAGTTTAATATTTTTTTTTCTTTTTTTCTCAGGTGTTAAAAGTGGCGAAGAAACTGAAAACAAGTAAAGAGCGCTACTTCGGAAAAAGCAAAAAATATGCAATTCATGAGTTAAAAACAGTGAATAGAGAGTTTTACTTTTCATGCTTCAAGTGACAATATCCTTTTCAATTATATTGTTTTCGAAAACTTCTATTCTTCTAACATCCTTTCAATTCTACTTCAAGTAAGAAAGAAAATTTTAATGAAGTCTCAAAGATGTAAGAAAAGCAGTTATATTCGCCTTTAGGATAGAAAAAAATAAAATACAAAAGATACGTGATACATTCTTTAAAAAATATACGTATAAGTTTGTTTTTCTGTGTTCTGAAGTTGACGATGATGATTTTTTTAAGCTCTAATATAAAACCTTTGTGATTTTTTTCAACTGTATGGAATATATATATATATATGTATATATATATATATAATTTTTTGCATTTGAAAATTTTTTCATTAACATAATTACATAGATAATGCATACGTATTTATATAAATAGTTACAATCAAATGTTTATGTACTTAGCGGATATACCGATGGTTATATTAAACGAGGCGTGCAGCTAACCCTCGAAGATAGCCTCAGGGTCATTAGCCAAAACCAGATCCTTTTCCAGCTTCGGTAATTTTTCTTGTTTATTTTGACCTTATATTCTTTCCGGTGTTAGTCTTTCTTTTTCAACACATTTGTGATTGTGAGTATTTTCGTTTTCATCCCATGGTATTTTATACGGATTTTTGCCTTTTTTCACTGTTTTTTTTTTCTATTCTGATATGCAGTGACTCACTCCTCTACCTATATTCGCCACAGCCGAGTATTTTCATCACATCTTTGCCTGTGCGTTCTTTCGTTCTCATTCCATGCTATTTTCTATGGATCTTTTCTTTTCCCCCCTATTTTTCACACTGTAACGTGGGGTAGATGGTGGTACATGATGTAGCATGGTTATGTTCATGGTGGTAAGTTTCCCTGAAATTATTATCTGTCAAAAGTAAAAATATAAAATGTGGTTTATGTATGATAAAAAAATGCTCTCAAAGAATTAAATACTTTTTGTAATTGATGATTTGTATTAAAAGAAAGAATTTTGTCGCAGAAAATGGCGCTCATTGTGTCAGCAACTAATCAACAAATGTTCAAGTTGCTTATACGTTCTTTGTTGAACACATAGTTTGATCTGAAGCATTTACTACTGGATAGTTTAACCTCAATTTAAATCCCTTGACCACATCTTACGTATTTTACATAAATTTAATTTTGTTGCAATATGCTCAACAATTTTAGCTACAGTAGGCTATTTATCAGATAAAAATAATTATAACCACATCTTAGAGTATGTATGTGAACAGCAGAGCCTCGCTTATCCTCGGTACTGTGGACCGAAAGTACCTCGGATAATCGAAAACTCGAATAACACGGACTCTATCGTAAATCAGAGAGGAAACATACGTTAAAACTGAAAATGGATATAACGTAATCAATGTAGTAAAATAATACATACATTTCACATTAAAATGCAACTAATTGAATGCGCAATACTATATATACATATATAAATTATAAAATACAATGACATGTAGTTAAATTTGTCAAAAATATCTACGCCATTTATTAAAAGATTCGCCTTCTCCGGCGTGTGACCGTTTAGGGTCTACCTGGAACTCGGTTAAGCGGGTCTCTGATAACCGCGGCTCTACTGTACAGTATTTCTAAATTGCTCATAAATGCATTGTACGATGTAAAATATCCTATTAAGTTTAAATTAATATGGTTTATTTTGTAAGAATGTATTTATAAAATAATGCTCAAAGAGTTTTACAGTAGATAGATTGCCTTCAGTAGATGGATGGGGACGTATGCTCTTTTTTATTTCTGGAATTGTACTTATGTAAAAATTTCAGTTTGTCTTCAGCTCTCGTGTGGATTACTTGGTTTATTAGCAAGCGCGCTGGTCATTTTCGGTCGGCGCGGTGAAAACAAAACAATGTCGAGTTTTCGGTAATTAAAAGTGAAAAATGGCTCATCCAAAGTAGATTATTAATTATTAAAATTTATTTTATGTTAAAAAAAAAAATCTCAGTTTATACTTCTTAACTTTTGAGTTTCATGTTTTCTTTAATCACATCAACAACTGCTATTTTTACTTTCCGAACACTATAGTGAGGAAAGAATTGTAATCATGTCAAAAATCCGAATTCGAGATTTTGATGTTTCTATACGTTTTGAGGTCCCCTGAGTCCGTTTTCACTATTTTTACGATGATGTATGTATGTGTGTGTGTATGTGTGTATGTATGTGTGTATGTGTGTATGTCTGTGGGTGAACACGCTAGCGTCTAAACGCTTCGTTCGATTAACCTGAAAGTTGGTACGCATATTGTAAGTCACCATAGTACGAACCCTATAGATTTTGGTGAATCTAGCACTTATAGTTTTTTTACAGGGACACAAAAAAAAATTCTTTATCATTATGGCCTATGGGAGCAAAATCTTAAAAGTGCGATAGCATCTAAACGCCTTATTCAATTGAGCAAAAATTTTATACACATATTATAGATCACAAATACTCAATCTGTATAGATTTTGGAGAATCTAGCACTTATAGTTTTTTTACAGGGACACAAAGAAAAATTCTTTATCATTATGCGTATGGGGCCAAATTTTTAAAAATGTGATAGTGTCTAAACGCCTTATTAATCCGAGCAAAAAAATTGTACACATGTTATAGATCACAGTTGAACTAACTGTATAGATTTTGGTGAATCTAGCACTTACAGTTTTTCTACAGGGACACAAAGAAAAATTCTTTATCATTATGGCCTATGGGATTAAATTTTTAAAATTACGATAGCATCTAAACGCCTTATTGAATTGAGCTGAAAATTTATATGAGTATTATAAATCACTGTTGCACTAACTATAAGCATTTTGGTGAATGTAGCATTTATAAGTTTTTACAGGGACACAACGAAAATTTCTTTGTCATTATGATCTATGGGCTCAAAGTTCAGTAGCGTTAAATAAAACAACGTGTAATAGATGGAGAAAAATACTCAAACACTCTATTATGGTTTTCTCTCTTTTGTTTGTTTAACAACTACTCTTTCTTTACTTTATCTACAAAACTGTTAATTACTCAATCTTCGGAAAGTCGAGTGGAGTCACTCCAGATTTTTTTTTTTTTTAAGATGTTTTATTTATGAATATGCAGCATAATTTTAAAGTATGAATTTATGACCCATGAATAAAAAAATAAATAAAGACAAAATACATATTTTTTTTAAAACAACAGTGGTTAAAAATGCATGAAATTCAATATTTACGTTTGCAATATAATTTGTACTTATATAATTCTAAATTATGTAAGTAAAAAAAAAAAAAAAAAAAAGTCTTGACACTATCAAAACTAGCTACAAAATATTCGAAATATGCATAACAGAAACGGGAAACAATTTTCCTAATGATTAATTGTCTTTGACGTATAATTTAAAGGGGTATTTAAAAATGTTTAATTAGTATGTAATATTTAAAATATCAATTATCCATGCTGATCTGCTGTAGTGCAGGTGGCCCGCCAGCCCATCCCCACCAAGAGCAATGAGTCGCAATTTTTGTCGATGGTCCAGAATTCCGATGTTTACCCATCCAGCAGTTTATTGAAAAAAAAAAAAAAAAAAAAAAAATCTGGAGTGACTCCACTCGACTTTCCGAACATTGAGTAACTAACAGTTTTGTAGATAAAATAAAGAAAGAGGAGTTGCTAAACAAACAAAAAAGAGAAAAACTTAACAGCGTGTTTGAGTATTTTTCTCCATATATCACACGAGGTTTTATTTAACGCTACTGAACTTTGAGCCCTTAGATCATAAGGATAAAGAATTTTTCGTTGTGTCCCTGTAAAAATCTATAAATGCTAGATTCACCAAAATGCTTATAGTTAGTGCAACAGTGATTTATAATATTCATACAAATTTTCAGCTCAATTGAATAAGGCGTTTAGATGCTATCGCTGGTCTTATAGGCCATAAAGATAAAGAATTTTTCTTTGTGTCCCTGTAAAAAAAGGTAAGCGCTAGATTCACCAAAATCTATAAGTTGGTTCAAATGTGACCTATAACATGTGTACAAATTCTTCGCTGAGATTAATAAGGCGTTTAGACGCCATAACACTTTTAAAAATTTGGCAAAGAATTTTTCTTTGTGTCCCTGTAAAAAAACTATAAGTGCTAGATTCTCCAAAATGTATACAGATTGAGTATCTGTGACCTATAATATGCGTATAAAGTTTTTGCTCAATTGAATAAGGCGTTTAGATGCTATCGCACTTTTAAGATTTTGGTCCCTTGGCCATAATGATAAAGAATTTTTCTTTGTGTCCCTGTAAAAAAACTATAAGTGCTAGATTCACCAAAATTTATAGGGTTCTTACTATGGTGACTTACAATATACGTACCAACTTTCAGCTTATTCGAACAAATCGTTTAGACGCTAGCGTGTTCACTCACAGACATACACACATACATACACACGTACACACACACATACATACACACATACATACACACATACATACACACACACATACATACATCATCGTAAAAATAGTGAAAACGGACTCGTTGGACCTCGAAACGTATAGAAACATCAAAATCTCGAATTTGGATTTTTGACATGATTACAATACTTTCCTCACTATAGTGTTCGGAAAGTAAAAATTATATTGATAAATAAATGGCATGCACAGTTTTACATATTCTTCAAAATTTAATCGCGCGTGCGAGTGAGAGAAAATTAAAAGAGTTGTTTACAGTAACAGGGTCGGAGTGAAATATGACTGATATTTCTGGAAAATAATGGACTGCGATCACCATAAATGACGATATTTCAAACAGTTGCGCCAAATACGCTAATGAATCATTTACTTTATTTTGATTTATTTCCCATGAATAAATTTTGAATTATTTCAACCGTTAGGAATTCGAAACCAAAACATATTTATGTTCAAAACACAGAGATTACACAGAGGCGACGTAAATCTGAATTAAAGCAATTTAAAAAATGAAATGAAATTATAATTACTTTTTAATGATAACTAAAATGTAATAAAGCATGCATTATAATTTACTTTATTATATAGGAACAAACTACAAATTAAAGTTTTCTTATGATCCCGGTGCTTAAATTAAGATACAATTAAATGATTTTTATTATTATCATTATTATTATTATTTATTTATTTATTTTTTCAATGGGTGAATAAATATTATAGAACAAATGTATTTTAATATGCTAAGTTAATTTCAAAAAATTATTTATTTCAAAGGTTAGGGTTTATGTTTGCACATTGTAAAAAAAAAAAAAAAAAAAAAAAAAAAAAAAAAAACAGTAATAATTTTAGATTTTCATTTTCAGAAAATAGCAAAATCTAATATATATATATATATATATATATATATATATATATATACATATGCTTCATTAGGTGGTGTGTCGCAAGATATAAAAATTAAGACTGGAAAAAAAAAATTCGCATATATTTAGATATATATATATATATATATATATATATATATAATTTCAACACTATCAGAACATTAAAAAGTCGACATATTCAAACTTACTCGGCAATCGGTGCAAGCTGGCGCAAAAGAACTTATATCAGTTTGAGATTATTAAGTATTACTTATAGTTAATATTTTAAAGCTTTATCACGGTGACTTCTTTCTGAAGGTACACATAATAGTGTTAACATGAAAAAAAATAAAGATGAATTGTAAATTTTAAATAAATTTAAAAAAAGATGCTGGACAACTAATCACTGTCTACCCTACATACTTTTCTGTTACTTATAGTCAAATGTTTTGCCTACTGTAGTTTAAATAATTGAGTTGTAAAACATTCCAGAATGTCATCTAATTAAAAGTTTAGTTTTTACTTTTTTTTTTTTTTTTTTTTTTTTTTTTCATTTTATATTAACATTTAGAGCTTCGATTGCTTATAGCAAATCCAAAATATCACTCACGATTCGGTACTAGTTTGACAACTTTGGTAGTATTTATTATTGTAAAATTAAATCAGAATATCACATATACCGGTATCCGATTTATAGTGTATTTAAGAGTTATCTTATATTTTTATAATAAGAAAACAGTATTTTAAGTATTACTGTGACAAGTGTTATTAATTAGAAAATGTTATAAAAATATCATAATGGAAAATAAGAGGAAATGAAATGAAAACAGCCAGGAAAATTACTGAGAAAATAAGAGGAAAACATTAAAGAAAAAGAAAAATAAGAAAGAAAAAAAAAAAAAAAAAGCAACGGTAAAAATATATCTGAAATGGAAAAGAAAAACAATGTACACAACTGTACGAGAAGCAAAGAAAAAGGAATCAGTTTGAAGACAAACATTACAAAACACATTATAAAACACTCCATGTTTCTTGGATAATCTGGAAGATTAGTTGAGTGAACAGAATTTTTAACGATTGCGTGTAAATATCTCAATATGAGAGTGGCAAGTCTAGGTTTTATAAGATCAATCACACAAACTTATATTTAAAATGCTATTTAGAAAAAAAATCAATTAAATAAGAAGAAGAAAAATAGAATAATGCACTGCAAAGTATTTGAAATGTGCCAATATAAAAAATTTAAAAATTTTATCGGCAATTTGTTTTCCGTTACTGCTAAAAGCTTCTTTTTCTTTCTTTCATAATATAAAGACCTAAATATTACATAAAATATATTTTAAGAGTTAATAAATTTTTTTTTGATTAGCTATTTGTTTCGACAATTTTCAAAAAAAATTAAAATGAATCTGTTTATAGCGTATTTATGTTTGTAGTTAGTATTACGATTATTATTTTGATCAGAAGTACGTTTAAACCTGCAACTTTATCTATGATATTATTCAATTGAGTTTTCGAACTCTGGTTGCTGTCACAGTGTTTAAAATTGACAAAAGGGCATATAAAATAGTCAAAAATGTCTATAAAATATCCACTATTTATAGATTTACCTATATATATAGATATATATCGGTAACAAAAGTTTCCGAACACTAGAAAAAATTCCTATATAAAAAAAGTACACTTACTGCAGTTTTGTTAAATAAATCCTTGTTGAATCCTGTTCTTAGTCAGTCTAAAATCAAGATTCGACAAGGATTTCTTTTTTTTTAAATACAAAACCATATTAAGTGTACTTTTATTATATAGGAAACTCTGCTAGTGTTCGGAGACTTTATTTACCGACTGTATATATATATATATATATATATATATATATAAATCCTTCAAAAATTTCCCAAATTCTGTGTAGGAAAAATTAATTTCAAGAATCAACTCAAATTTTAATTATAAATTTGCATTATGTCTTAAATGTATCGTTAAATGAATATTTTCTACATGAATGATGCAAAATGAATAGAGAAAAAACAAAAAAAAACTTCCAAGTAATTACATGTGCATTAAAAGAGACAATACTAAATTTACAAAAGAAATATTTAAGAGAGTAAGAGAGAAATCTTTCAGAAAGATGAAGATGTTCAATAAAATACAAATTTTTGCATTATTTTATTGCATAAATTTTCAAATAAAATAAGAAGTAAAACTTTTGTTAGAAATTCCTAATTAGTTTTGTTGCACTTCTCATAAATATTTATACACTAATGTGCATGCATTAAGATAAAACTTTTGCAAAGTTTAGTTTCACAATTAGTTGCCAATTACTTAAACTTTTGGTTAAGTATCTAAAACAACTTGAAATTCTGATAGCTAAGGCATTGAAATTGTATGCAACTTGTGTGTTATTAAATGTTTATCGTTTTATTTTAAAACTTTTCTAATACGAAAATAAAATTATTTAAACAGAGCAGAAATGTTGCTGATTTCTTCCTTTAATTGTTGAATAAGATATAGGTTTTGTTTTCAAAATAATTTGTAGTTTTCGCTTTAAGGGTTTTACTGTTATGAAAAACAGCGTGTTTTTGAAATGCTTTCATTAAACGCATATTTATTACTTGTATTTCATACATGCATCCCAATAGAAAATCATTAAATGCGTGTTTAAATAAAATATAATTATTAGTAAAGATGTAAAGACGTAGGCTGCCTTGCTGTGCCATTTTTGATGAGGTAGTGAGTGGAAATGAATTACAGAGTACAATAATAAAGCTGAATAATATATATAATTTAACTTCAATTAAGGGAGAATGGGACTACTTTATACTAAACAACTTTTAAAAACACATAAAAATTCTGAATTCCTCGTATGATTATAAATGCTACATATTTTCATTAGCTAATAAAAAAGGTGGCTGAACCATGTTACTATAAAACAATAAATGATATATTATTACCCATATATGATGAAAACAGACGATTAGCTTGGTGATCTCTCAAACTGGTGAATTTATCCTGAACGCTCTCGTGGCAAAAATATACTTCAGATAGGAGCTCTTTCAC
Source organism: Salticus scenicus (assembly GCA_963930645.1). Taxonomy (NCBI): domain Eukaryota; kingdom Metazoa; phylum Arthropoda; class Arachnida; order Araneae; family Salticidae; genus Salticus; species Salticus scenicus. The sequence goes on along the minus strand of OZ005650.1, from coordinate 245,358,646 downwards.
CCCCTACATCACACCTGCTTCACACACCTACTTCACATCTACTATTCTCTACTTCACGAGCATGATATCATCATTCCTTTTCTACGTTAACTAATTTACATCGGTTCATTTAACCCTGTTTTCTACGCGCTTACACTAAAGCTCACTTATTTAGCAAATCTCGCAAAATACGAAATTTCTCCTTTTTGAATTCGCACCTTTTTACTAGAGTGCTAATGGTTGGATGGTTGGATGGTTGGATGGTTGGGTTTTACGTCACACTAATGCTGCGCAGATGGGCAATGGGCGACGGTCTGGGACACACCCCTAGAGGTGGTCCGGAGACATGCCATCACAATTTTCATCTTCCACGGAAGGGATGGATCTCTCGCTTCGGTGACCCCCAGAGGTATAGTTTTTGATGGGAACATGGAGGACATTGCGGCCACGACAGATTTTACGTGCACCAGCCACCATTAGTGTACACGGCGGTCTTTGGCCGGCTCGAATACCGAACCCGCAATCTTCCAATTACGAGGCCGGCGCTCTACCGACAGGGCTACCGCGGCCCTAGAGTGCTAATGTATGTAAATTAAAACCCTAAAGACAGTTTCGCGACTCTTACTTTGCGATATCGCTTCCCTTACAAAGATGGAAAAATATTATTAATGTAATAACTTAGATGTAATAACTTATAGTACGTTGGGTACACGACAAAAAAAAAAAAAAAAAAAAAAAAAGCCAAAATGCTGCATTTTTTTATTGGAATATGCCACCTTCTGTAGTCAAAGTTGATGCCAAAATATAAATTTCCAGATAGGGCGCCACATGACAACGCCACACCCTTATAGCAGCCATCAAAGATGTCCGCCGTCAACTTCCGTATAGGGGCACTAACTTGTTTTATATCGGAACTCCTAATGGTCCGATTTCGATTTTCTTTTTCTTTAATATATTGTGAATTAGATACTGTTTAATTCCTATACATTTATATATGTATATTATATGGTGTGGCACACATTATATATGAAAGCTTTTTTTTTTAAAACATCTCTTACGTCCTGAAACTTTCTCTGATAAGCAGCATACTATTCATGGTGAACAATCCTGTCAGTACTGTTAATTATGCTCGTAAATAATATTAACTAATTGTGGACCAGAGTGCATCCATCTCCACAACATGGCTGTATCTTGCAATAGACCTACAGTACCACTATTTCCTTTTATAAGGGAATGGTTTTCCTCATGAATTTGATCTACAGCGAGCACGGAAAAAGGATTGTTGGTTTTGTGTATAACAAACTGTACTCTGTAAAAGTAATCGTATACACTGTGTGCTGTGTCTTTACGTTCTTCTAAGTCTTTTATATAGACAGGCAGCCAGCAAACATACTTGATATGGTCCATAAAAAAATAAAAACCAAGGTGCTAGTTTTTTCAGCGTTTGTTTATACAATTCGTAGTTACCACGTTGACTGGCCGAATAAAGACAGAAGTATCTTTAGGTTTAACACTAGAAGCCAGAATCAAAAAGTTGGACAGTTTGAACGTTTTTTATCGATTCATTCTTCACACGAAATCTTTGGTTTTTGTTGCATAAGCGCTTCTTTAAGTAGCATGTTTAAAACCACAGCAGTCTTCTGATGAATGGTTCTTGCTTTTGCTCCGTTCTGTCTTAATTTTAGAATTTGAAACGAAGTAGCCAAACCAATATCTTTCAGAATCTGTCCAAGAACTTTTAAAAAGACCTGTACTTCAAAAAAGCTCCATGTATGGCTACAAACTCGGAATCCCCGTAAAAATCAGGCCAGTTCCACTGGACAGATTTTGTCAAAGCTAATAGGGGCTGATCCACACATATCACAGGAGTTTACCTTGGATTTAAAAATGTCGTAATTTTTTTATTTGTTCCATTGCATTCTTCAGCATTGCCAGAAAAGAAGAACTTTAATTGAAAGGGGAACGAGAACAGAACACCGAGTTAATTTAATCGATGAAGACTTTTTCTTTGAAGCATGGAAAACTGCCCATGAAAAATCTGAATTTCCAACTGGTCCATCTGTGATAGTATGATTTGTCTATTGTTCCACTTTCCGTTCAGATCCATATTCTGAATTGACATTTCGAAAGAAGTGGTCTGGTTTTGTATTGGAACAATTGGTTCCTTCCGGGGAAGTATAAAAGGCTTGATATTACTATAGCTATCTGGAAGCTCTGTCACTATTCTGTTACTTTGATCAATATAAGAGACCACTTTTAACAATTTTACGAGGCTCACCAACTTCTCCTTTCGCAGGAACTTGAAAGATAGAAAACGCTGTTCCATGGAATGATGATTAAGAAGTTGTGCTACAGCAATTAGGATCAATGATGTCGTACGCAGCAATGACAAAAAGACCGTGAAGCAAGTTTGAGGGGCATACGACACCTTCTTGAGTTCTGAGAATCTCTAAGTAAGCAACACTTGCTGTTATCTATCTCTTTCTGTTTGGTGATATTAAGAGGTCTCTTTCATGCATGCCTTCAGTTATTGTATTATTTCGTGCTCTTCAAAAACAACAAAGACCGAGATATAATGGAATATGTTGTTCAGGAATTTCCTTATAGTTATGAGAAATGTTGCCTCTCAGAATACGTTCACGGTGGTTGAAAACTGTTAACTGGCTGAGAGTCAAATCATACTGAGTTGCTCTAATTGCATTCGGTACTGAAGTGTAACCATGAAATAGATAACACACTAGAGCCAGAAGTTCTGGAGGTATGCTTGCAGTTTTTGATCATCATTCAGGTGACTATCAAAAGTAATTTTTTTCTGGGTTATTACTTTTTCTAATTTGTTTGGTGAATCTTCCTTATGCAGTAGCACCATCATCAGATTTTCAGACTGAACATTTTGAAATATGTTAGCACCATCTCGATACAGAAAGTAATATCTGCCTCAAAGTTGAGCTTTTAGTTGTAAGAAGCGATCGAGAATTCTCTCGCCTAAACAAGTAGTATGTTTATTTGGAAGGTCTTTACTTTCCATGCTCAGAAGATTTACTAAACTATTAGTATATTGAATTTTATGATAAGACATTTTGAAAAAAAAAATCAGTGTTTCCATATTCGAAGGTCTGGATTTTTCCTTTTACAAATCTTGCAACGGAATTAAAAGCCATACTTCCGAAGATGGACCTGACCTCTTCTTTTTGTACTTCACTTGATGGTCGTAGGCAAAATTTTACATATATGTAACATTTTAAATGATACTTTGCTTTCTTTAGAAACTAAATCTCTACGCTGGAGGAATGCTTTGCGTTCAACATTATTTGTAATTTCGGCACATTTCATAAGTTTATCGTCTTATAAAGAAACAACTTTATACAAAAACCACCGAGTAGTGTCCTTCCCATTACATATGAAACATTTTTTTTCTTTCCTTTTAATAGATAATGTCGTACGTATAACAAACACTGCTTTTTTTTTTGTTCTAATACAGACTGTGTACTGTCCTGAGATGATATACTTGCAAAGACGACCAATGTTTCTTTGCCATGAAAAGTTTTGCTTTTATTAAAGTTAAGGGCACACATTTTTTGCACTTTTGTGCTTTATTTTTTCTAAATATTCCTTCTATTCCTTAACATTCATTTAAATTTTTGAAATCCAAACCAAGGGGCACTGAACCGATAGTCTGAAATTACATTAAATTTTCTGAAAACGTCCTGCAGCTTTCAACGAGCGATTTAAGAGTATATATGAAAAGGCAAATCAATTCATACGCATTGAAGCCATTTAAACGCATTGAAGCCATATTCAAAATAATTAAAAACAGTTCAATCTGAAACAAATAATGTTCAGTATTTAAAATAAAAATAACATTATAATGAAAAAAATCATGATTACCTGAAAAATCGGCAAATTACAAAAATTCCTCCAAAAGAATTGATTTTTTTTTAAGTTGCGAGGACTTTTAAACGTAAAAAGGTAAATGTAATAAGACAAATAGTGTCCTTTATGAAAAAAAATCGAGCCTTTATAATTTAAAATACAGAAAAAAATATCAGTGCTACTATACGGCGGATGATGGAGGATGAAAAGAAGCTTTGATAAGTAGTGTGAGTGCCACACCATATAATATACATAGATAAATGTATAGAAGTTAAAAAATAACTTACTCATAAGGTACTACAAAAAAAATCGAAATCAGATTATTAGGAGTTCAGATACAAAACAATTAGCGCCCCTATATGGCAGCTGACGGCGGCCATCTTTAGTGGCCGCCTTCGGGATGTTCTGTCCAACCTTTCAAGTGGCTCCTTATCCAGAAAGTTATCTTTTGGCATCTACTATGACCACAGAAAGTAGCATATTCCAATTAAAAAGTGCAGTTTTTTTTCTTTTTTTTTGTGTGTATGTGTACCCAAAATACTATTATCCCTATGGACTAAGTAAAGCGTAATAAATTATTGTTTTATGTGAATTTTTAGTGTTCTCCCATTTTTAGTAGGGATATTTCAGTATTTTCAATGCTGTGACATTAAATATTATTATATGTAGATTAATAACTTTAAAATAAACTTTGTTTTTTCTCGAAATATTAAATGCGATTAGTTTTTGTTTATAAATGTTACAAAAAATTTCGTAAAAACTGTTTAATTTCAAAATATTTTAGAAATAATATCATTCAAGAAATAAAGAAATAAAGAGATAAAAGTACAATTGCCGCGGTCGTTTTTATTTTCTGAACATATGTTACGTAAGTAAATAATTGTAATCATGGAAAAAATGACTTTGGTGTCTTCTATAGGATTTGGTCTCCTCAATTCATTTTTTTTTCTGTTTTTACCGTCATGTATGTATGTATGTGAGTGTGAATGAAAATTCTTAGTTTAACTGAGCTGTAAGCTTGTGCATAGGTTATAGGTCATCGTCGCATGAACTGTATACATTTTATGAGTGTTCTAATCATAGGTTTTTTACAGGCTACAAAGAGAAAAAAAGCATTTATAATCGTGGATTATAAAAAAAGTGTGTGTGTGTGTGTGCGTATGTTAAACAGTACAAATTGTTTAAAGTGCATCGGTCTCCAAATATAACATTCGATTAAGATATAAATTGGTAGGAACGTTTTAGGTTATCATCACACAATAGGTTATCAAATTTATGTAAGAGTAGGACATATGGTTCTTTTTTTTTTTTTTTTTATCTTTTCACAAAGATACACTGCAGATTTTTTGTGTAGTACGGTCTATGGAGTTAAAATATTTAAAGTTTGATTTAGTAATGTAAGACTTTTTTTTAATATAAAAAAGAGGATAAATATTTGATATCGTGATGTTGTCCCTTTGCACTCGAGAGGTGACTCTCGATCACTACTTGATTTGATGTGGTAATGTTTATATATTTAACAAACGTCTTACTTTGAATTATAAAGTTACACAAAATGGTTAAATAAAAAGTTTTAAGAATTAAATTGTGTGTAAAATTATTTATGTTAATGATAAGTCATTCAGTATATAAGAGAAAATCGCCTCGTGATGCTGTTTCGCCGGAACGAAAAAGGTCTCGATGTCAAAGGATTATTATTTGTAGTTATTTTACAGCGGCGCATGTAATTTGAATGCATTGCAGTTCGAAACACTGCATAAATGTCAGGAGAAATACTCAAAACTTTTGTTTGTTTTATATGATTTTAGAAACACATAAGAAATATTTCTTATGAAGTATATTTAGTTGCTTATTTTAAATAGGTGATATAATGATATAGAACTTGTACTTATTTTTATACATTATTATCTAGAATTTAAAGATAATATATGTGAATTTAAAATAAAACAAATGTGAAATACTCCCTAAAGTATACATGTAATAACCTTTAGATATTTGAACTAGAAAGAATGATAAACTTTAAGTTTACTTTATATAAGAAAACAATATCACGGAACAGTTCTTTCCTTATTTTGCTTTGAAACATACTATTATTTAGTTTGTAAACAAAATCTGGTGTTATCACCAACAAAATATTTTGCGTAAAGAAAAAACATTTTTTAAAGTAAGAAATCCAGCAGATTAAACTTGTAAATCTTCTTTTGTAAAATAACGACGATATATAAAATACATGTAGGAAAATTCGTATTTTCTTAAAATAAAAAAAAGGTTGAAAATGTAATACAATTTTCTGTTTAGAATTTATCTTTTTATTTTACATGTTTCATGTTTCAGAATCTATGTTAAATATAAAAATATTAATAATAAACTTTTCATTTTATCAGAGGCTTATCATGTTAATCTAAGTTGTTCATTAATAGCAATGGAAATTTTAATAGATAAATAATGATAATAATAATATTGTTTACAGTACTCGACTATAAATATTATTATTATTATTGCTCGACTTTTTTTAAAGTACTCGACTTTTTTTTTTTTTTTTTTTTTTTTTTTTAATCGAGTACGTATTCGATAAAAGAAAAGTAATATTGGACAGAGTAGCAATAATTTTATGTTAATTTTAGGTAATGTAAAGTAAAAAGTTCAAATAGAAATAAATACGAAGGCATTATAAAAAAAATATTGAATTTATCACAAACATTGGCATGTAAATATAATTTAATTACTTTCCGTAATTTTCATCACTTGCCTACAAGGTTGAAAAGTGTTAATGATTTTGGTTTGTCTGTCTGTCAAAGCTCTAACGCCTGTGAATATTCATGGAATTTCTTGAAACTGATATATGTTATTCAAGTTCACTGTCAGATGTACCCTATTGAAAATGGAGTGAACACCATCACTGGATTGTGTACAGGAACACCAGAAAGTTTTCCAATTCATTGTGTCCTATGAGAGGTATTTCTATAAACCACATTTTAACCCCATTACTTTAAACAAATCTTAATTAAATTGAAATTCGTTATTCAAGTCCACTATCGGATGTTTCTCATTGAAAATGGAGTAAATACCATCACTGTTTTGTATACAGGGCCACCAGAAAGTGTTCCTAAGCATTGCGTTCTATGAGAGGTATTTCTATAAACCAAATTTAAAGAACTTTACTTTGCACAAATCTTAATAAAATTAAAATATATTATTCATATACACAAAAGAATGCTTTCCATACATAAAGTACGATTCAGCATTAGATTTACAGTGCTACACAAAAATATTCAGTTACATTAATGGGTATTATAGAAATTTTGTTGGAATTGAATTTTCGTTTATATTATCCGTTTTTATCGCTTTATAAATATTTTTAACACTTTATTATAAGGTTGAAAAGCATTAATGACTTTGATTTGTCTGTCTGTCCGTCTGTCTTTCTATCCGCGCTTTAACTCTCGTAAATGTTCATGGAATTTCTTGAAACTGATATATAATATTCAGAATTAACTATGAGATGTTTCTTTTTTGAACATGAAATGAATATCTCTACTGGCGTGTGTACAGGGACACCCAAAATTATTCCAAAGCATTGTGTTCTATGAGAGGTATTTTTATAAACTGTATTTTTATTCCTTCACTTCACACAAATCTTAATGAAATTGAAATATGTTATTCTTGTCCACTATCGTATTGAAAATCCCATTGAAAATGGAGTAAACACCATAACTTTTTTGTATATTGGACACCCGAAAGTATTCCTAAACATTGCGTTTTATTAGAGTATTCCTATAAACCAAATTTTAATATATTTATTTTGAACAAATCTTAATAAAATTGATATATATGTTATTCATATGCCCCCCCCCCAAAAAAAAAAAAACTTTCAGAATGTAGTATGATTAGCATTAGATTCAAAGGGCCACACAAAAATATACAGTTACATTGAAGGCTCTTATCAGAAATTTGCTGAAATTACACTTCAGTTTACAGGTCCTTTTCAATTAATAGGTCCTGTGTATCTGATTTGTGTATTTGTGTACAGGGACACCCCAAAAATGCCAGTGCATTGCATTTTAGGACACTCATTTTTATAAGTAACATTTAAAGAACTTTTTATTGTAAAAATCATCAAGAAATTGACATTTATTGTTAATATGGTAAAATAATATTTTGTATAGAACATGATTTTGTTAACCTCCAAATTTACAGGTTTACTCTAAAATATTCAGTTACATTAAGGGCTGCAATTAAAATATAAGGACTACGTTTTCTTTTGTGTTAAGCATTTTTAACACTTTCTAACAATGATTAAAATGATTATGAATTCAATTAGTCTATCTGTATGCCTTTCAGAACTACTGTCTGTCCATTTTGTAATTACGTAGGCAAAGAGAATTGAAAGTTATACTATATGAAAATTAAGTACATTTGGAAGGTGTTAATAATCAATGCGTACCGCATGATTTTTCGTTCTTATTAACAATCGAATGTAAACTTTGTATATTTTTCATCCATTCTCAATATAAATTTGTGATATGTATACCCACTATAAAATTGTACCACAAGTGTAATATAGTAAATTAATGTTGCCATTTATTAATTAAACATTTTAAGAAATGTTTCTTGAACATAAATAACTAACATTTATAGAATTGTAATTTTATTTCTTGGACACAACAAAATCTTTGTCACATGTCATTAATATACACGAAGGTTTCATTGTCCCACAATACTGGATATCATAGTAACTGCGCTCCTATAAGCTTACTCGATTATTAATTAAAGTATGGTAAAATATTAGTAAAAGTGTGAAGTGCCACATCAGTATTATCTTCTCAGGGATCTTAAATTTCGTAAATTGAAATTCTTTTTCCAATACACTGACTAGCAGAAAGTAACATCTGTTTAAATAAAATCTGTTTAATCAAAGTCACACACCAGGAAAAAAAAAACCGTAAAAGTTTTGAATTTAAGTATTCCTTCTATCTCAATGGAACTTCCTCCACAAATGGTAAAATAAAATTAATCTAAGAAGCGATTATCTGAACATGCCTGGTTACATTATAAGAATGAACTCAACATAAACGGATGAAAGTAATTTTTGTAATTAATTTATAAATGCAATAACTTCAAAAAATGTTTTTTTTATGAATGATGAATACGTTTTCCAACACGATTATTACACAGGTCTACGTCTAAGTATTTGATTTAAAAATTTTAGCTGATCTTTATTTTTATTTTTATTTTATTTATTTATTTATTTTTTTGCTGAAATCTAAAATGAAGCCTGTTTTTCTCTAACATGTATAGATTTGTGTCAATACAGGGAGTCTACCGACACACCTTTTTCCGTGACTCTTTCACCAATATGATAATATTGTAACTTTTATTCTATGTTTCCCAGATTATTTATAATTAATTGAAATTTCCTTGATTAATTATAATATTTCGAAGACTTTGAGTCAGTAGACACCCTGTATTGACTAAAGTCAAGACACGATAGAGAGAAACTGGATTCATTTTTGGTTTAACCACACCAAAATTTGCTTGTATTAGCTAAAATTATCAAATCAAATTTTGCCAATATTATTTTTGAAGATCTGTATTACCTTTACATTACTCAAGTTCGGTAAGAGTTCGTTCAGTTATAATCATTCAAATAATTAAACATATTTTTATTCTTGCCAATTTTAATGAAATTATAATAATAATAAACCCTAAGTTTATTTTATTTTCTAAGTAATAAATATAAAGCAGAAAACAGAATTTATTATAGTGCAATAAGACTTACGTTAATTTATTCTTCCATATAAACGCTTGTTGTAACTGTTTCATTCCCTAGCATCGGTTACTACGTACATTTTTTAAAAATTATTTGTTATAACTTCAGTAACGGAAATCCTTTGGTGGCTTTTAAACTTTTGTTGTCATTTTGGCGAGGAATTGAAATACGTATCGCAGTTGCGTAAGTAAACACCTTGGCAAGAAACGTCCGAATTCCTTTGGTGCTAATTTTTAAATTTTGTTAAGGTGTTCTATACTAAAACTGTTATATTTCTTTAGCATTATTTTTCTTAATTTTATTTGAATTATTTAAAAAAAAAATGTTTACACATTCATTTTTTTCCGATATAAATGAGAGATATATTTACTTATTTACTTATTTATCTTTTGCATAAATTTGTTTTATCTTTTTAGTAATTTTAATGTTAAAACGGGATTTTTAATGCTTTTTGAACTAACTATCTGATTTAACTAAAAATTACGGCTTTACATAGATTTTGTTCTTCTGAAAAAGAGTGCAAATTTTCGATAAAATCGAATAATCCGGACAAAAAATACAGACAGCTACAATGAAGAACTCTCAGCTTTATATATTTAGATAAAAAGAAAACTGTCTGCCCGTTCATTCATGGCAACGAAACAAAAACAGCCGATTAAAAGAAATATTATGATCTGTCCTACTACTACTAACAATAATAATAATATCAAAAGTCTGAAAAAGAGACGTACTAAACACTTTATAGTTAGACTTTTTAAAAATCATTTGTATTACAATATTTTGTACATTCCTTCAAAGATTGTTTTACTTTCCGAACACTATAGTGAGGAAAGTATTGTAATCATGTCAAAAATCCGAATTTGAGATTTTGATGTGTCTATAGGTTTCGAGGTCCAATGAGTCCGTTTTCACTATTTTTGCGATGATATATGTTTGTGTGTGTGTAAGTATGTGTGTATGTATGTGTGTATGTATGTGTGTATGTGTGTGAGTGAACACGCTAGCGTCTAAACACTTTGTTTAAATAAGCTGAAAGTTGGTACGCATATTGTAAGTCACCATAGTACGAACCCTATTGATTTTGGTGAATTTAGCACTTATAGTTTTTTTACAGGGACACAAAGAAAATTTTTTTATCATTATGGCCTATGGGACCAAAATTTTAAAAGTGCAATAGCATCTAAACACCTTATTCAATTGAGCAAAAAATTTATACACATATTATAGGTCACAGATATTCAATCTGTATAGATTTTGGAAAATCTAGCTCTTATAGTTTTTTTTTTACAGGGACACAAAGAAATATTCTTTATCATTATGGCCTATGGGGCAAAATTTTAAAAGTGTGATGGCGTATAAACGCCTTATTAATCTGAGCAAAAAATTTGTACACATATTATAGGTCACAGTTGCACCAACTGTATATATTTTGGTTAATCTAGCACTTGCAGTTTTTTTACAGGGACATAAAGAAAAATTCTTTATCATTATGGCCTATGGGACCAACTTTTTAAAAGTGCGATAGCATCTAAACGCCTTATTCAATTGAGCTGAAAATTTAAATGAATATTATAAATCACTGTTGCACTATCTATAAGCATTTTGGTGAATCTAGCATTTATAGGTTTTTACAGGGACACAACGAAAAATTCTTTATCATTATGATCTATGGGCTCAAAGTTCAGTAGCGTTAAATAAAACATCGTGTAATATATGGAAAAAAATACTCACTCTATTATGGTTTTCTCTCTTTTATTTGTTTAACAACTCCTCTTTCTTTACTTTATCTACAAAACTGTTAATTACTCAATGTTCGGAAAGTCGAGTGGAGTCACTCCAGATTTTTTTTTTTTTTTTTTTAATTACACTTTCAAAATAATATATACAAAAAAGTAAAATTGCTTTTCAAGGTAATAAGGATCTACATACCATGAATATGGTGTGTATAAAACATAGCTACCTATTAATGGCTATAAAATGAAGATTTTCATTGGAGAAATAATAATTATGTTGTTAAATAAACTATTTGGAACAAAAACTAATTTTTTAATGGGTATTAAGCTTAAAAGGAAAAAAAAAAGATATATTTTTCAAAATGTATTCGAAGTGAATTTTTTGTTAAAAACTGAAATTATCTGTAATTTATTATAATAAATCATTTTTAAATGAAAAATAAGTAGTTTTACAGACTAAAATTACATTTTTAATGACTATCAAATTGCAAATAGATTTATTTAAACCCTGTAAACGAATTTTTAGTGATTCTATGATAGATTCTAAACAAAAAGTTTCCTTTAATTGCATATATTTATAGAATTGTCTTTTCTTTTTTTTTAATTATTGTACGGTAAAAGTAGTTTTGCTCGTGAAGAAATTTATTACAGCAGTGTTTGTAAAATAACAATTTTATTTCTGTATTTAACTCAATAAATTAAAAGTATATATATACTTACCTGTATATTTAACACTCATTGATATCAGTTATTTTTTCATTTCTTAACATTCTCTCAAAATTTCTCGCTTGTATAATTACCCAGAAATTAAAGATAAAATGCACATGGAATAATGTTATTCAGTTAATTATTTTTGATAACATATTCTATTTGAAATCATTTATTTATACTGAAAAATGCTAAATTCAAACGCAATACAAATATGTGTTTAGTATTTTAAATTCCACCCAAATTACCCTCTGCGTTATTATTCCATTGACTATGTCTTACAAAAAACATTTTTTTGCTGTAAAGTTATATACGCATCGCTGCATTTCTAATTATCTTTATTTGTCTAACATAAACTATAATTTATGTCATATATAAACTCAAGATATTTATTTTGAAATATTCTATTTATGTAGCAAAACTAGTTTTCCAATATTAATATTTATATTGATAATAATGTAATATCTCTAACTAAATAATACTTTTACAAAAATAAACTGTAAAGTTATATTTATTATTATTTACTATTAATTTGAAATTTCTAAAGTGAATTGTATTTACACTGTAAAAAATACGTTCTTAAAAATAAGCATATATTGTCTCAAAATAGCCCCGAAACAATATATACTTAAATTTGAAAACCTATGTACTCATTTTTGAGTATATTAACATGCTCAAAAATGGGGTTGACCAATAAGAATCCCATTATCCCCATGTTTGACCGCAAGAATTTTCTATGCAATAACTGTGATTTCAAAACACTGCGCTACTGTGCGTTGTAGGGTCTTTATTTTTTAAGATATACGTATATATACATTTACAGCAGGGTTGTCAACAGTTAGTATTTTAAATTCCACTTTTCTTTTAAAACAGTATTTGCATTATTCCTTTGAAGATATGTACTACAAAAAATAATGAAAAATACTGTTTAAAAAAATTGTTATTAGAAATAGTGACTGCTGAGAACCTTATTTATAGGCGCTGCTGGGAAAATTATATGCAAAGTTATCAAGGAATCACTTAAAGATTTGAAACGTGTATCTTGCATAAGGTTTGCAACTGATTAACATATCATCACGTATGCTTATCATGGCCACCTGTAGTCCAATTTACAAGTGTTACTTTTATAAAAATTGCACATAGTATGTGTTTGAAGGGGAAGTTTTAACATGTCTCGTGGAAATATTCGGATGTTTAGCAAGACAGTTTATTACACAGGAGTAAATGTAATTTACATTACAACCGTTCTTATCGAACGTAAAAAAAGCCACCAATGTCTATTATAAATACAGGTTTAAGAGCAATTTTGGAATAAATAATATATGTATCAACCATATGTTATTCGAAATAGACGGGAATTTCAACAAAGCATTCATGTTGTGTGACTTCACTGAAACGTTAAATATTTTCAACATTTTATGTTTTTTGAATGCTTCCTTCTTGCATATTGTACTTTGAATGTTGCAGCCAAATGTTATTTGGCCTCTCCTCGAAATCCTAGAGCGCCTAAATTAAATAATAGGCCGGCGCATCACCGCCATTTTTATGCCTCCGAAGAGGACAGCATTCCCGCTTGGCGTCCTTGTCGCTTCCCTAATGATTTAAAGAAATCTTAATCTGAAGCTAATCCGGTCAAGATAAGAGCAATAAGCAACAATAATATTCCTAAAAACACATTTTTTTCACAATACATTCTCAGGATGTCATTTTATTCTAAGGATAACCTATGGATTTACGATGTGTTGTGACGGATTCTGTGTCTTGTACAAAATGTCGCCGAAACTCAAATACACAGTAATAGAAGGACTGTGAACATTTTATGTTCACTTCTTGAAGGATTATAGCAGTTTATCGCTAAACAAACTTCCATATCATAGTTTACTTAGCTGAAATTATGAAATATAATAAAATAAGTTACTCTAAAGTAACGTAAGACGATAAAAAAAAATTGTTTGTGGTTTGTTTATCAGAGAAACGCGCTGGGTACATGTGGCAACCCTAAGGCAACAAAATGCCTGATGCGCCAGCTCTTATATATAGGAGCCTTACGAAATCCAGGTGATTTCTGAGTAGTCAAAAATCGGTATGTCATTTTCAATGATGAATATAATTGGGAATTCATCCGGAATTGGTTATAGTTGAAAGAGATGAAATTTAAAAAGCGAATCTAGTTTCACGTGATTTTCTGTAGGTTTTTGGTTAAATTATCTTTCTCGAAAATCGGTCTTAGATGCTCCTCGAAGCGATATCTCCAATCGAGCTAATTTTGAAGAGTCGATGAGTAGCTGAGAATAATTCGATGGAATTTTCAATCTGTTCTCACATAGTACTTGAAATCGAAATTATAATTTTCTATTTGTTAAAACATTAAACCACTAGCAAAATTAACCTTTTTTTTTTTTTTTTTTTTTTTTTTTTTTTACTTTTTTAGTTTGTTTCACCTTTTAAATTATTTTTCTTCGGCAGACAGAAATAATCGGAAACGAAAATCTCTCCGTTTAGTCTCTGGGATTAAGCGGAAATTTGAATCAATGATTAGCAAATTTATATTGCTACTCCTTTTTTAATCATATGTGATAATACGTTACTTACAGAATTGTATCTGTGATCTCTTTTTCTGTGCGAGTATATAAATGTTCGAACGAGTAAAAGTATACAAATGTACGAACATTCCTAAAACTGTTAATTTTTTAATGCTCTATCAATGACAAATGAATCTGTCATGTGTCTTACATATACGTGCACGTTTTCTCTGGTCTCTTGCTACACGGGAAATCACTTCTGTTTATTAATAAATATCTAATAATAAATTGTATTTTTAAAACTTATTCCACTGACTACTAGTTAAAGCCATTACATAAATACATTATACTTATTACTATTATATTGTTGCTTTCTTTTTACACGTGTCCGTAAAATCTTTACTTAAATTAGGTTATTCAAAATAGAGACTGTTTCAATTCTTAATACGTTTAAGTGAAAAAAAGATATAAATAACTTATTGTTATATTTTGAGCAAGAAAAATTCTGTTCAAATGCCTTCCCTAGAAATAAATATTTTTTTTTTGTTGATTCTTCGGCTACGAACAAGACATATGCTACTTACACTCTAACTACAAATAAATTTGTTTGGACATACAGTAAATACAATTAGAGTGTATTACATTTAGATGTTTGGATATTCTGTGACATTTTATTCTATAAAAAATAAAACTTAGATTCACATATGAAATTTTTAAAATGACAGTTCAAACTGTTTAGTTGCTGACACCGTACTAGCCAATATTTTATTTATTTTATTTATTTATTTATTTTTTTCGTTGAATGAAAAATTATTTTCGAATTACTTATAAAACTGAATTTATAAATATATATTTTTTTTATGCGTGCATTGCATTTTTTAAAGTGAAACGTAATTATATCAAATAACATATTATTATATTAATTATAAATTTCTTAACACTATTAGTTAAATATAGAGACAATATTTTATATTAAAATTTAGATAAATTAGTGAAAAAAAAAACTGTTGAAATTGTTGTTATTATATGACATAGCCGGATATTAGATAATGTCCAGGAAGCTGTAAATTTGCTTAAAATCAGGATGGAGATAGGTTCTATCTTATTTTTGATGAACATTAAACAATTGAGTAGATTTGAAAGATGTTTGCATACAATTATATTTGATGAAGTTTTGAAAGGTTCTTCGATAATAAAACTTTTATAAAATTTGCGTCGAAAGCATAAATTTATGTTTTTCGGAAATTAGAGCGATTGGTTGTTTTCAATTGTAAAAGCATCGTTGTTTACAACTTCGAGGGCGTGAAAAAACTGACACTACTTTTAACAAACAATATTTTTCCTTATTAGATTGTAAAAAGTTATTCGATAGACGGATTCAAATAGTAGTTGCAAAAACGTTCTCCAGTCTTATTATAGTGCAAAAATACCCGGCTTTATATAAAACTTCTGTTTAAAATATCTCAATTCGAAAGAGTTAATGTGTCCGTTCTTAAGTTTTAAACTGGTGTTTTGGAATTATTTATCTCCTATTATCTTAGGCACACTACCAGGTATAGTTTCCTATTACACCAAGAGTGAATTAGTAGGCTGTTTCGTATTTGCTCATTATATAGCTTCTGTTTTTAACTGAACTTCCAACAAGATAGAAATGGCAATTGCAATTGGTAGACAGAGAGCTTTTTCCTTGTATAAAACATCCGGCATAGCTAAGGTAGAAAAAAATAAAAATGCATACATTAGAATTTTTATAAAAATAAATATTTACAAGAAAATATGAAAAAATTAATTTCAATTTATAAGTAAAAACAATGATATTTATTCAAAAATACTTTTTAAAATAACGTAAATTTAGAAATGTGCTACAGCGCATATGTATTGTGATTATGTCAAAATAGAGGTGACAACAATAAATGCTTGTTTACTTCTTACAGTATGCCCATTCTAAGTACCAGCATAGTGGTCATTCCTTTTCTTGGTAGAATCGTCCGTGTTTATTTACGACTGTCATTAGTGAACGAATAATATAAATAATGTATATAGCCAAACTTTTAATTGATTCAAATAGGCATTTATAAAAGGATGACAATATATATATATATATATATATATATATATATATATATATATATATAAGAGAAAAATCTATTTATATAATATTAGAAATTGATTTCAACAAAAAAACAAACATTAAAAGAAATTAATAAAATAGTTATGGCTTTGTATCATTGTTATAACCACTATTAACCATTTATAACCACCAGTTATTCCAAGTATAGTCTACCGTCGAAAATAATAATCACGGGTTACTTTGTGATAAATTATTCATAACATACTCCATCAGGTTTATATTAGAATTTTTTTTATTATTATTTCGAATAAAAAATGGGTTTCGAGTCTATGTTGATGAACTTAGCGATTTTTTTTTTTTTTAAATGAGAATACGATTGTTTCAGGCATCACTTCTCTCAACTAGGCATCTAGACTGCTACATACTCGAATTCGGGGGCACTAATATATTGACATAGGGACACAGCAAAGTGATGGAGAAGAAAAAATGGTTCTTTATTTATGATAAAATAATTTTAAAACCTTAATTAAAATAAAACCATAAATTATATTCCGAAAACTTAATTTTTACACTGAAGAAAATAATATGGTGGGAAAAACACTTCACTCAGCAATGACATAAAGCAATTGTCGCTATGGAGTTATAAGTTGATTAAAAAATGAAAGTATGTATATGTATATATGAAATGAAAGATTTTTAGATAAAGACAAATAAATAAAACTTCAGTATAAAGAATCATTTTTGACCATTCTATAATAATCTTTTAAAACTATAGAATTAATTTCTACGTTTATTCATATGTTAACTGACATACCAGTATTTTGACTTCATTCAAAGTTTTGATAATATTAACTATCTTTCAATACCACATTTTACGATTAATATATATATATTTCTTTTTAATTTTTTTTAGTATGTAAATGCCATTAAGTAAGGAGAAATTTACTCTTGTAAAAAAAAAATAAATAAATGAGTAAAATCAATATTCCAGAAATATCGTGCATACTGATATATATATATTTAAATACTTAATTTTTACATGGTAAATCATACTTTAACACGATTATTTCTATAAAAATAAAAATAAACCTTTCATATTTAGGCAAGTAAGTATTCTTAGAATAAAACACATTCTGAATATTTTTCCAGAATTATCCGAGGAATACTTCAGTATGTTTTTTCCTATGATGAAAAAATGAAGAGCATTTTTATGTTTCGAAGCACCCGCTGGCAACCATTTATTCATCCTTACAACATGAAGTGTCATTTTTATGGAAATGTCTTCGATTTTCTATAGTTCTATGATGTAAATATGTAAATTTGAAAGTTGCTTTGAAAGTTCTTCTGAAAAATTGCCCTACATGGATCATCTATGTCAATAACATATTCAAAATAAAGAATTTTTTTCAATACGAGAAATCTCCTATGCACAGTTATGCAATTTTATTTTTAAGAACTGATAAAGAAAAAAAATATATATATATAGCTTTAAAAAAATAAAATTGTATTCTTGTGTTCATTTCTCAGAAAAAAAAAAAATGTAAATGGTGTTTAACACATACTGTTTACATTATTAATAAATTGTTCATACGCCTTTTTCTTAATGTAATTTTTATTTTATTTTGTGTACTTTTTCCTACATATGAAAAATTGTATTCAAATTAGTCACAATTCTGAATAAAATTCGCGACAGTTTTTTAGCAATATTGGGTGAATTAAAATACCCGAAAATTGTGAATTAGTGAAATACACACACACATATATATATATATATATATTTCCTTTTTAAACAATCAGCGCATATAGTTACGCTCATCACTGACTGACTCTGTCACACTTAAAAAGACTAAGAGATTTCCTTGGACTCTGCGTATGACCGCAAGTTTCCAACTAATTTTCATACTTTAGTTAATTTAAATCATACTTTAGTTAATTTAAAAAAAATCTAATTGTCCGATCGATAAGCGGTTTAATCCGATGGATTCCGAAAATTCGCCCCTTTCATTTAGTAACTTATATCTAACGAATTTTTGATTATATATTTTAAAGTTAATTAAAATATCAAAATAGACATAGCTTTAAAATAGACATTTAAATTTTTAATTGTTCCCATTTTTTTTTTTTTTCAGCAGAAAATGAAATATACTTTCACGTGAAAAATAAAAATAAATAATAAAATATAATATAATATATATATATATATATATATATATATATATATATATATATATATATATATATATGTATGTATATATATAATATTAAATTTGCTAATGCTTATAAATAAATGACGTTTATAAAATAATAATAATAATAATAATTTTAAATTTTAATGGTAACAAAGAGATAAATAACGTGCTAAAATAAAGCATGGGCTTGCTAGCAAATGAATTATTTGAAGTGAGAAATAATTAAATTGAATTCATCATTTTTCAACGGGCCCCTTAGTTGCCCTACAACTAAGTAGTTAAATATAATTCATAGAAATATAAACTGAAAACATTTTTTGTAAAAATTGTGCGCATGCGATGTTTTCAAGATCTTTAATTGCACATACACACTTATTTATTTATCTAAAGAAAAGCACACTACAGAAAGTTCCAATTACAGTGTTGCTTGAATAAAACTATAATTCAATACATCATGCATAGGCAAAATATATATATAGGTAGAAAGAGAAAGGAGTAGGGGAAGGGGGGGGGAGAAAAATATAAAAACAAGGTAGTTTATAACCTAATATACAAATTTTTAAAGAAGGTAGGGCATACTATAAGAATTAAAAACTGGGTAGATACCCATGGCAGCAAACATCTTTTAAACCCTTTAAGGACAGGATATTTTAGGTTAATTTTTAACAGGTTAGTATAGCAGTTTTAGGTTAATTTTTAAATAAACGGTTTTAGATATTATTGTTCCCATAAAAAGATGTGATATATCAGTATTGCATACAATATAATTTTAGTTAAAAATGCAGTTTACAAAAGTCACACTTATATGAGAATTTTACTGTTAAAAATTAACCAAAAAACTTCCAGTTCTTAAAAGGTTAAAGTGTCAAGTGCAGAAATGAGTTAGTATGCAATTTTCAATCCTTATGATGTACTATATCTCTCTAAAATTTTGAACGTTGGTTTTTAAATATCTCTGTATATGTTGGATCGTCCAGAGAGTTCGTGCCGATTTTTGTTAGGGGACATAAGGGCAGATCTGAATACATCAGAATCATTGAAAACAAATGACATGCATTAGAGTCTCGACCCGAATCCGACAAGTGAATTTTGAATCAACCCGAAACCCGACCCGAACCCAAAAAATAAATTTTATTCGACCCGAAAACCGACCCGAACCCGCACGAAAGAATTTTTGGCAACCCGCACCAGACCTGAACCCGAATCTAAATGAAAATTAATAATACATCTTAAAATCATGGAAAACATTTTTCATTTATAAAATAAATTTTAATTCTTAGACAGCTGTGTGTGTGTAATAAATCATTTTAAAAACAATTAAAAATGTAAGTACTAATACCATTTATAACTAAATTAAAAACTAAAAAATCCGAAAAATGGTTTAATAATAATTTTTATGTATTTATATGTGTATTGGTAACTTCAAGTGTACAAAATTGGGTTTCAAGCTTAGTGTTTGTAGTTTTATTGTTTAATGCTTATCACACACAGAATAATATTAA
Source organism: Salticus scenicus (assembly GCA_963930645.1). Lineage (NCBI taxonomy): Eukaryota > Metazoa > Arthropoda > Arachnida > Araneae > Salticidae > Salticus > Salticus scenicus. The sequence goes on along the minus strand of OZ005650.1, from coordinate 245,338,299 downwards.
AACAATACAATGTTTCAGACGCTAACCAAACGTGAACTAAACTCATCAAAATCTACATTTCTATAACTTCTTAAGCACATCTGCTAGAGGAAAAATATGAATTATCAGTTCAAATTCTCAATCTATTTTAAAAGGATGTGAGTAATCAAAATAGATGAATCATACATCTGGTTACTGTGGGAGAAGTAGATTGTTTTCAACAGCTTATATTCTTAATAATAATTGCTTTCTTTCTTTCTTTCTTTTTTTTTCTTTTTGTTCATTGCTTTAGTTGGATATGGATGTTTATTTTACCATGATAATTTGGGTAAGCGTATATTTATCTTGTGTGTATAGAGCAGACAAATTTCTACTTTATTAAGATAAAAATTTTCTGAAAGATGTTCTCAAGTCGACCCGATTTGTTGAAAACTAAACCTGACTCGAAACCGAACCCAACCCACATGAAAACTAAACCAGTGAACCCGACCCAAACCCGATCCGCAAGGGAAATAAAATGTAGTAGACCGGACATTAACCCGAACCACGGGCCGGGTCAGGTTCGGGTAAAATCGGGTTACCCGACCCGATGCAAGACTCTAACATGCATACGTAATTTAAAAGTCGATACTTCAGGCATATTTAGAAAAAAAAATGGTTACGGTACGTTGTTATCAGTTGTATGCGCCTTTGAATACGGAAGCAAACAAAGTACATTATACGCAATTATATTGCTTTTATTTTAATGGAAAGTCAAAAATGCCACACAAGCGGCAAATCAAATGTGCGCTCTTTATGGCGAAGGGTCTGCAACTGAAAGAACTGTGCGGAAGCGGTTTGGTAGGTTTAAAGCTGATGACAGTGTTGCCAGATGGTCCAAAGTGAATTTCCCCAAACAGTTCTCAAATTTCCCCAAAACAAGGGTTTTTTCCAAAAAAATCCCCAACTCAATTTATTCTAAAAATATAAATTTTTTGGAAAAAGTTAAAACATATTTAATAAATTTAAGCTCACATTTTTCCCTAAATGAAGCTCTTTATAGAAAAAAATCCCCATTTGCAAAAATAAATTTCAAAATTATAAATTTGGGTAACTTTTATCTATTTGTCTAACTTTCTGAGATTCCTCATTTCTAATCATTATGCTAGTACAGCTTACTATAAGTTTGATTATGCAAGGGAAGCAGTAATCAATAAGTATTTAGCATTCACTATACTTGCTACTACACATATAAACCAAATAATTCCTGGAATCAGAGATTACAAGTGGAAAAAAAAAAAAAAAAAAAAAAAAAACAGTAAATTTTATAATCAAAAAGATGAAAAAGCTGCTTTTCTATTTCTGAAATACAAATAGCATCCACAATTGCCCATTCTTCTTGTTTTTATTGAACTTTAGGAAAATATCCTCTTTTACTAATTTTAAAGAAAATCCCCGTGCATTTCCCCAAAATTTTTCTTTTCCCCAAACTGTTCCCCACTAAATCTCTGTCCCCAAATATTTCCCCTGAAGCTTCAAAACTCCCCAAAATGGTGAGAAATCCCCAAGTCTGGCAACACTGGCTGATGATTTCAACCTTCAATATAAAGAACATCCGGGTAAACCCTCCACCACAGATGGAGATCAGAGTAAAACTCTGGTCGAAAATAACCCGCGCGATACGACACTTAAATTAGGAGATATGTTAAAAATATAAAATTTACATTCTATAAAAAACATGCTTTTTCAGATGATTTTTTTAAAATTGTTAGACGTTTACACAAAATTGTTACTGATAATCAAAAATGAAAAATACTTCAGAATTTGGACTTAATGCATGTAAAATTTATTATATAAATGTAATATTGTTCTAATGAAATATTGTATAGCTGTGAATATAACAATACATTGAGACTGTTACAGCATTTTAATTCAAATACGTTTTTATAGCGTAATTGTAATAGAGAAAGTCCGTTTAGTATTTCTTATAAGCTTAATTATACTAAATGAGCATTTCATTACATTATTAAAAAATAATATATTTGAACTTTATAAAATCTTTTCTTTTTTAAATGTCATTATTTTATGTACGGTTCAGTTTAAAGTTTTAAATAGAATATTCTGTAAGGAGTTAATTTTAAACACTCTAATAATATGTACTTTTCATATTCTATAGTTCAACGTAAAGCTTTTAATTTATTACTTCCGCAGTGTTAATTACGGACGTCCTCTGAGGCATAAAGTTGAAACATTGTGCAATATTGGTTTTTATATCTTGCTTAGAGAATAAGCTTTCTAATTTCAACGCTGGTAAAATTCAATACATATTTAAAAAGTATGACTAAAAAATTACAAAATAAAAAAGATAAATAAGGTAAGAAAAAAAAAGGCTAAGTTTAAATGAGGTTATTTTTTTTATTTAGTATATATATATATTAATAAACAGCTATATATTAGGAAAATTTGTTTATGAAGAGTCCAAGTATTTTAAATTTCCCTGTTATCTGACTACACGAAGTATATACATATATAAGTAATTATTTTATTTTTCAAATAAATTAAAATTATTAAAACCATTCAAGTAACTAGTTACCAAATTGGCCTTTGCGGGTTTTTTGTGGTGAATTATTCATCAGTTTATTTTTCGTTCTCATTCTTTTCATCATTCTCAAGTATATACGGTTGTAAGCATAGTTTTGAATTTGGCTTATAACTTTTGATAAAGTAAATATCATGCAAACATATGAATACCAATGGAAAGCTGGAACCCTTATCTAACGTTTAATAAAGTAATTGTATCGATTCCGTTACCCAGAAAAAAACTTATCACTAATTTTTTGAAATGTTCAATTTTGGCCGAAAAAAAAAATGTTCCCAGTTGCGGGCACACATGAAAAATACGCTAAATTTGGAAGTATGAGAAAACCACCATAAATACAGAAAAGAACAAAAGTCATTCATTTTGAAATAATTCAGTGGCCAAAATAACAACAGAAAATGTCATTTTTCCAATTTTATTCGTTATCGTCTTCGTCCTCCAAATCAGAAGTAAAATGCTTGCAAGTAAAATAATTTGCATGTCTGGCACGCTTTAAATACACCAGACGAGCACACTCGTTGCATTTGATTTAATTGGATCTTGTTAGGCATGGAAGCAGGTGCTCTAAACAGATGATGAAGAAATCGAAATCATTACCTGATTGTGGATGTTCCTATTTTTAGCGTGCTGTTTGAGAGATGGAGTTGCCTTCCTTTTTCTAAACTTCTTCGAGATGGACAGAGATTCTGCGAGGAAGCCTATACACTGGTAAAAGATAAATGGGCCATGCCGGGCCAGGCATGGGCCTCATATTTCGACCCGTGCAGACCTCAATTGTCAAACTCATTTTCAAGGCCTTTTCCGTTTTTGTACCGTTCGGGGAGAGTAAATTATTTGAAAAATACGTCTGTAAAGAACATGTGAAGCATGCTGTATAGGATATAACTCCAAAAAGTAAGCAGAACATTCCTTAAGTATAATATTGTCATTTTTCAGTGTCTCCGATTATTTAATGGTATAGTTTTGGAGCGCATTCTCTTACTCAAACAGAAAGTCTGAACACGTAAAATGATGAATATGATGATGTATAATCCCTTTGCAATACCTTTGTGTTTTAACGGTATAACGCTCTAAAATTTGAAGCGGTGTTTTGTCATTGTGCATAATACTCCCTCCCTCCCTAAATGACTTAACCATACCAAATATGCATATTTATTATTATTCTGTACAGGCAAAACATATTCCTCTCTGTTTCCATACTAACATATGTTTAGAATTTAATGCACAGAGATGTGATATTCGTCGTAGAACAGCATTTTGGACAACTATTGCTGACCCCAACCAACATGTTCCTTACACCAATACTATCTATCTCGCTGCTAGCGTGACTAAAGTGAATTGCGTTGAACAGACTTTCATGCATACAGAACAGCCTGATTTTATCACCAAGAAATGGTTCCGACTGGTACTCGTGCCCCATTAACGGTTGTAAATGTTGCCACATTTGTTTATATACAGTATATATATATAGGAGTGAGATTTCTGTTTCGTTACGCGATTGGGTATAAATACAGATTTTTTTGTTATGTGGTTATGTGATGTTTCTTTCACGACCAATGGCATGCTTTCAAACCTCAATTGGCTTTATTTATAATCGCAAGATGACATTTTTTTACACACTTATTACTGTGACGGCTATTAGGACACGTTGAACTTCTCCGACTGTTTGCCTGAATATCGTAAACTAAAATGGTGTCTTGTACACAATTTTCATTTGATTATTGCACCACCACGCCGAATTTCGCTGAAATAGATACGGCACTTCTTTCGTCACACATCTAACTGCGAACTTTTGAATGACTAAAACGCTTTCGTGCATTACTTATTTTTGGAGGATTGATAATCTGCTCTATTTACACTGTATGTTTAAATTTACTATGTTTCGTCGGCTTTTGGAACACTACAGTACGAAAAAAAAAATGTTTCTTAGCAATTTTCAAGCAGTGTGTTGAAAGGAATTGTATTTGAAATGTTAAAAAAAAAAAAAAAAAAAAAACAGTAATTTCTAAATAAATATTATAAAAATAACAAATTCACATATTTAACCCGTTAACGCCGGAATTAATTTTGCAAAATATTATTAGCTCATTATTTCACTTCTAAATAAAAAAAAAAAAAATAATAATAACTGACAGTAAAAGATATTAACTTCAAAATTTTTCTGATAGTTTTAAATTTAACGCCTACTTTCATTTATCGACGTTTAGTGTTCTAGCGAGAAAACACTGAGATAGAAAAACTTTGAAATAACAGATTAATTTCCTATTATAGGTTGACAAAAATCTCAAAATTAAAGTATTATAATATGTATTACTATTCAACTTGATTTAATTTAGTATACCTTCACAAAAAGCAAATATGTGCGCAACGAATGAAAAATGATAAAATAACTATCCAAATTATGAAATAATAATTAATAGTAAGCACATAAAACTTTCAGGGATCATTTAGAGTGACGCTACAAACTGTCACGAAAAAGCAGATATATTTCCAAAAAAACACAAAAAATATATGTAAATAGAATAATACAGTAAAAATAAAAAATATATACAGGAAACGACATAGAAATGAAATGAAAGCATATATATATATATATACATATATATATATATATATATATATATATATATATATAAACAGACATAAACTTTTAATTCAAACAACATACAGTCCGTCGTTAGGGAAGCTCCTCAAACCAGACTATAAGCAATAACATATTTCCACAGATACTAGTGAAGGCGAACAGGTTTGCCCTACATCTTACCAGGAGAAAAGGACTCAACCGTAGAGTTATAAAATAAAAAATTAGTTAAATACAAATGTTCTTTTGTATCTAATTAATTTTTCATTTTTGAGTACTAGACTGCAGCTTTGGGGTTACTGAACGGCAATGTTTTGACCCCTAACGGTAGCCTCACTGTCTCGATTTGGTTAATTATAATTTTCTGTTATATATATGTATATATATATATATACATGTGTATATATTTGTTAAAGGGATCACCAACATAAACAAAAATATTAAATGATATGTACACTGAAAATTTTTGAAGTGCGTGTATATAAAACAAAAAAAGGTTGGTTGGTTGATTGGTCTTAACGTCGCACTAGTACTGCACAGTGAGTAATTGGCGAGGGTCTGGGACACTCCCCTAAGGATGGTCCGTAAACATACCATCACAATTTTGGTCCTCCGCGGATGGGATGGCTCCCTCGTTTCAGTGACCTCCAGAGGCATAATTTTATTCAGAAATACGTAACACTCCCCTCTCCCAAGGACTACACGTCCCGGGCAGTACAATACTTGATCAGGAGACGAAGCTAAACAAACTAAATAACCTAAAATACAAAAGCTAAGTTGCATATAACAATAAAATAACAATACAGATTGCAAAATTAAGTGAGAAACTTTTTACAAAATTTAAAAATAAATAGAAATATATACATTACACATATAACAAATATTTACGTTTCAAATTTGAACACTACCGTTAACTGTGGTATGTGGCTAACCGATCATAATGAACCACCTTCGGTTTTGATGAAGGTGTACTAGCAATTCTTACCATGACGTAATTAAATCTTTTTAAGAATGTGTAGGGGCCATCCCAGTTACACTGTAGCTTGGGAGAGAGTCCTTTTCAGGGGTTTAACAACCAAACTTCGTCTTTTTCCTTGAATTCATGTTGCGTAGCTTTTAGATCATACCTTGTCTTCACTTTCTCCGTTGACATGAGAATCTACTCCCGAGGAAAGCTGTGTACGTCTTCATAACGTGACTGGAAATCTTGGATGTATACCTCGGGCTATGATAGTGCATCTGAGATTACGTGAGAAAAGAAGTTCGCGTCCAAACAGTATCTGAGCTGGAGTATTACTGGTACCTTGATACTAGAAGAGAGATGTTATTTAGGATGGTGCGGTTAAAACTCTCAACCATGCAGTCTGACTGGGGATGTAGGGGAGATGTGTGTGTTTTGTCTATGCAGAGTAATTGACCCAGTCCTTTGAAAACGGTAGAGGTAAAGTTTGTACCTTTTGTCGGTGTGAAGATGTAGTGGTGTGCCATACCTTGACACCCATTGCTGCACTAAAACCTCTGCAACTGTGCATACATCTTGATCGGAAATGGGATACGCCTCAGGCCATTTAGTGAAATAGAGCATCACAACAAGGATGTACTTTTTGCCTTTGCAGGTCCGTGGCAAAGGACCCAAGATGTCAAGAGCGATCCGCTCAATTGGTGCTTCCACATTATACCACGTTATACCACGTTATACCACTGCTTCGGTCCCATACGTGTCGCACAAGCATCACAAGATTTGCACCATTTCTCCACGTCCTTCCTTGCCTTGCACCAGTAAATGTGTTCTCAAACTCTCCACAGAGTCTTTATCTCCCCAAGATTGACACCGGTAGGGGTACTATGCAGTTGCTCTAGAACATCTGGAATTTTCGATTTTGGGAGTAAAATCTGCCATCTGAAACTCCTTTGATCATCAAATTCTCATTTTCTGTATAGTACGTCATTTTTAATATGAAGGGAGTCCCAGATAGTGTCCAATAATTTTTTGTAATGGGGCTAAATGTGAAAATATCCTGCCAGGTAGGTCTGTTGCTGTGAATGACTTTCTTTGTAAAACACACATGTTGAAATTTTAACCCATAGGAAAAAGCGATGCCCCTACACAAATGACCTCTAGATTTTTTTTTCTAGTTGGCTATTGCTATTACATACACACACACATACATATACACTCCTTCTCATAATTATAAAGACACCCGTTTTTCTATATTAACTAAACCACTAAACAATATTATTTAAAAAAATATATTTTTAATTAATTTGAATTTCATTAATAGACTATATTTAAAAAGTTTTATCGTTTTTCTATCTGAAAAAACTTTAAATATGGTAAAAAGATGATCTTTCAAGTGTTCACAATTATAAGGACAGCTCGAATTTTAGTAATTTTTTTCCGTTATTCTTTAAATTAATATTTTATGGGGTCTCTTTTTAGGGTTAAACAGTCATACATTCTCTCTGGTATATATATATACATTTTCTTATAATATTCAGTTTCAATACCATTTCATATAGCATATAAGATATTATTAATACATTTAAACTATTTAAAATTGCTTTCCACTGCCATGCACTTTTCTAATATCATAAGTTAAGGTTTTTTCAACTTTTAGGCCATGGGAAAGGCAATAATACAGAAGCTTCTTTCTTCAAACTATTTCCTATTGCTCTAAAAGTAGAGCAAAAAAGTAAATCTTGCTGAAAAAAATATTATTACCCCCAAAATCTAACACAAATCTGATAATTCAACGTTTAAAATTTGCGGATATTCTCTTGATGTTCATAATAATAGAAAAAATTACTAAATTCATTCTGCCTTCAGTAGAAACAGCTCCCCAGAGCACCATACATCCACCTTTAAAATGCCCGATTCATATCTGCCTTTAAAAAATCTGCTCTGTCTTTCGCTATTTTCAGATCGTGCCAGTAACAGTTAAAACTATTTGGTTAATCAAGAATAAAATGTTTTTCATCCGAAAATGCAACATTTTACCATTTCATATTGTCTTTATTCAACTTTAACACAGACATCCTTTCCCCCTCTTAAATGCTTATTCATTATTACAGGTTTTTTATTCATTTTAACATATTATTAATTATTTTAAACATGCATAATTGTAGACCCTAACCTTTCGTTAAAAATTACGAGCAAATTCGGCGGCAATCATTATGAGTAGAACAGTAAAAGGAATTATGAGTCTTCGATCTCTGTAAAACGACTCTGATTTTGCATCAGATCTCTCTCCTATCGAACCAGCAATTCAATGTTTGATCACATTTCCTTCAGCAATTTTAGATCTTCGTATTTCATTAGAAATTCGGCGGATTGAAATTATCTTTCCACTTAAAAAACACATTTATCATACTTAACTACTTGAACGTTCTTTATTTTCGAGGAATTATCAGTAATGTCCGTCCAAGAAGAATTGAAGGCTTATATATAAATTACTCTAGCCCAGTAGTTAACAAATTCGCATGTCAACTGTAATTTATCCGCTAGTAAGTTAAATAAAACGAAAAAATCTGGTTTGTCCCAATAATTATGAACATCTAAAAACGTGGAGAAAAACACATTTTGCATTATTTTTTATTAATTTTGTTTTATATTAAAAAATTATAACAGTTTTTGTTTTTAGAATACTAGATATATTAAGTGCACTTAGTATAATCTTCTTACTTTCCGAACACTATAGTGAGGAAAGTATTGTAATCATGTCAAAAACCCGAATTCGAGATTTTGATGTTTCTATACGTTTTGAGGTCCCCTTAATCCGTTTTCACTATTTTTAAGATGATGTATGTATGTGTGTGTGTATCTATGTATGGTTGTGTGTATGTATGTGTGTATGTATGTGTGTGTGTGTGTATGTCTGTGAGTGAACACGCTAGCGTCTAAACGCTTTGTTCGAATAAGCTGAAAGTTGGTGCGTATATTGTAAGTCACCATAGTACGAACCCAATAGATTTTGGTGAATCTAGCACTTATAGTTCTTTTTACAGGGACACAAAGAAAAATTCTTTATCATTATGGTCTATGGGACCAAAACCTTAAAAGTGCAATGGCATCTAAACGCCTTATTCAATTGAGCAAAAAATTTATACACATATTATAGGTCACAGTTAATCAATCTGTATAGAGTTTGGAGAATCTGGCAGTTACATTTTTTTTACAGGGGCACAAAGAAAAATTCTTTACCATTATGGCCTATGGGGCTAAATTTTTAAAAGTGCGACAGCGTCTTAACGCTTATTTAATCTGAACAAAAAATTTGTACACATGTTATAGGTCACAGATGCACGAACTGTATAGATTTTGGTGAATTTAGTACTTACAGTTTTTTTACAGGGACACAAAGAAAAATTCTTTATCATTATGGCCTGTGGGACCAAATTTTTACTTTCTTCTATATTCAATAGAAGAAAGTATTGGATTCGTAAAAATTTTCGACCTCGGGTTTTTGATGGATTTACACGTTTTGAGAGCTGTAGGACACGATTTGACCCTTTTTAAAAAATGTCTGTCTGTTTGTCTGTCAGTCTCCCTGTGTGTGTAAGACAAACTTTTGTGGCAACTGTATCTCAAGAACTACTTCACAGAATTTCATACAAATTGGTATGTAGTTGCACCTTGATATATATTAGTGCCTGTCAAAACGATTATCTCACAGGTTGTGTTGCCATCCCGCTTTTTCTAAATTTTTAACATGGTGGTATAGTACAAAATTTTGTATAAATGTGCATAAAGAGAATTATTTTTTAATAATCATTATGAAATTTACCAGAATTATTTAAAATAGAGTTAGTCAACTGGGAAAAATTTTTTGTATGTGTAGGAGCCGCCTTCTCCCCCATCTCTGGGTGGAGAACTCCCCCCTCGAGGGGAGTAAATTTTCATGATGGGTATCATTCAAAAGAGCTCGCCAGTACCTTTAAAACGAATGGTTGAACCATAGATTTGCGATAATTTAAAATGAAGTTATCGATTTTTTTTTTCATTTTTAACAAAAAAAAAAAATAAATAAATAAATAAATAAATAAATAAATAAATAAAATAATATATATATATATATATATATATATATATATATATATATATATATATATATTAAATGTAATATTGACAATAAAATTGACTTTTTTATGGATATTTAGTGTTATACTACTTCTCTAATATGGAAATCATCTGCATTATCATGGAAGATATTTTTTTTAAATAATAATTTTATTAAATTATTTTTACTGAGTGAATTCGTATATCAAAATATAGAAGAAAGTCATGTGGTGTCCACAATATACCAGTTAAAAGTGCGATAGTATCTAAACGCCTTATTCAATTGAGCTGAAAATGTATATGAATATTATAAATCACTGTTGCTCTAACTATAAACATTTTTGTGAATCTGGTATTTATAGGTTTTTTACAGGGACACAACGAACATTATTTATCATTATGATCTATGGGCTCAAAGTTCAGTAGCGTTGAATAAAACATCGTGTAATATATGGAGAAAAATACTCAAACACTTTATTATGGTTTTATCTCTTTTGTTTGTGTAACAACTCCTCTTTCTTTACTTTATCTACAAAACTGTTAATTACTCAATGTTCGGAAAGTCGAGTGGAGTGACTCCATATTTTTTACAATTATTTTTACGTTAGTTATTTAAAAAATATAAAGTGTCCTTATAAATATGAGTAGGAGTGTATATATATATTACATGATTTCAATATCACATTTTTATACTATTTTTAGTTTAGAGCATTTATAAGTAATAGATATTAAGTTATTGGTTTTCCGTTAACGAAATTAAATTGCAACATACCAGCGCCACCTGTCGATCGATATGCACCCAAATGGAATCATCAGAGTTTTATATGATATCAATATTCCATATTAAGTGTGTGTATGTATAATCATGTGCATTTATAAGTGTTATTGTATTTATAATAATTTATATCACAAAATCTGAAAAAATGCTTTATGTTAGCGGGATTAAATTTCAGAACAGCAGCGTCACCAGCTAGCCAATATACGCTTCTAAATTAGATCAGTGGCATTTTACATAATATCGTGCCTACACGTTAAGTTTGGTGCAGTTATACACCGTATAATCTCAGATATAACTTCCCCGATTTGAAAAATAGCATCGCCACCTTTCATTCGATACATCCAAAGACAAATCATCAACCATTTAAGTCAAGATCCAACTAAATATCAAATTTTGTGAAATTCCTTTCATTGGTTTGTGAGATACAGAGTCCACAAAATTTTTACAATACACACACAAAAAGAGGGACACGCAGATTGAAATTTTTAAAAAATGGTTGAATTGTGTCCTGGATATCTCAATACTGTATAAACTGCTGAAAAACCAGAAGTCAGAAATTTTCAATTATATAATACTTTTTTCTCAGAAGAAATTAGAAATACTTTTTCGTTAACTTAATATGGTACCTCTGCTAAAATTTTATGTAACAAATAATATTGAATATCTGAAAAAAAAAAAAAATTCGGAGTAATATGTTTTATTAAATTCAAAAAATAAAATTATAAATACAGATATTTAAAATTTAATTTTTTTTTCTCTTACCTCATGACTATTACCATTCTTTACTAACATGTCAACAAAACGTAAAACTAAAAATATAGCAACATAAATAGAGAAAAAGACATTTTGTCATATTCGTTATAACCACACTGAGACAGAACGTGTTACGACGGTGATACACTAGAACGTTTTTCTTAGAACTAGAATTGTACGTTTTATAGATGGTACAAAGCAAACCTTTTCAAAACGTTCTAAATATTACTATTTCTGAACGTCTAATAGAACGTTCTTTTGACACGGAACACCGTGTTTCAACGATTGTAACCATTATTAGACGTTCACAGAACGTTCCCGTGCTACTTGGGCTTTAGATATTTCTTACAATAGCAAATATTTTCAAAATTACTAGCATTTCAGAACACTTAAAGAAAATATTATCGGAAATAAACACCTTATCTTAAGAATATTACTATTTTACTTTTTTTTTTTTTTTTTACTTTTAGTTAAACATCTATAATAAAACCCTGTAAGGGCTAAAATAATGTTTATTTATTTATTTTATTTATTTATTTATTTATTTTGTTTATTTATTTATTTTTTTTTTCTGACAAAAAAAAAAAAAAAAAAAAAAAAAAAAAAAAAGTCGACGTAATATTTATATACACACATACAGACGCACGCAAATGATAATAATAATATTATTATTTTCTGGCAGCTTATAGTCATTTATTGAATTATATTCTAAGATCTTTTGTAAATTATATTATGAAAATTCTTTTAACCTTTTATTTTGTTAGTTCCATGAAAATCTGTCACTTTTTACATTTCTTTTCAAATTTATTCGAAATTCTTACAAAATATATGCTTGTATAGAATATTTTTTATTGTAAGCTATTCAAAAACGTTTCATATATTTAAAAAAAAATATTTTTAGGAAACTTCTTTTTATTTAATTTTTTTAAGTTTAGAATTAAAATTAATTTTATTTTTGGTATATAGAAATGAAGTTTTACTTCTTTAATAGAGCTTACTTATATTTCTATAATAATGGTCGTGGAAGATGAAGAAAATTTAAGATACAAATGTAGAAATTAAAAATACAGTTCCCGCTGCTTATTAAAATCACATTCGTTCTGAGCCAAAGTGATTTTATTAAGCGGCTGATTTTTATATCCGGCGAGCGTTCCTGCACTTAAGGAAAAGGTATTACTTCCCTGAATTTCGAAAGAAACTTCAAAAGGTAAAGAATAATATAATTAGTAAACAATATTAATTAATTTTTGCAGATAATTAACTAATTGTTTCTTCGATATAAGTAAATTAAACTTATTGTAAGTTCCCGTGCACTTTCGTTAGAGGAAAATCATCATTACTTTACCAAAAGTTCACGCTGTTCTCATAAATTTAAAATCTTTCCGTTTAAACCCCATGAATTATAGTAATTTCAAAAGATCTAGAATTTGCCTTCTAATAATTAGAAAAAAATCATTTCGAACCAGATTTGTATTTTATTACTGCGCATTGAAAAATACGTTCCTTGAAATTGTTACGGAGATAAGTTGCGGGGCGTGTTTAATTTGTAACTGTGCTGCAAGTATAAATCTTGAACAATGAGCGATAACGGAGGGTTTGTTGTGCATTAATTTCTTCTTCTATTTAAAAAAAAAATCACGATGTAAAAAAAAAAAAAAAAATTAGTGTGCATAAATGATATTTTTGGCTGCTGAGAAGATATTTTTGAGTTTATTAACCGGCGATGCTGATTTTATTAAGCGGCGGCTTTAAAAGTATTTTGTATTGATTTGATTCCGGTCCTGGCGATTTGATCATATTAAGCGGCTGATTTTATTAACCAGTGATTTTATTAAGCGGCGGTTACTGTATATATTTTTACCTTTTCCCAGACTCCCGTTTCCCAATTTCCTATTGCTTATTTCCGCATATTTCACCTAATTTTACTGGTTGATTAAACAATTTCGTAAAATATATTTCTATTTCATATATGAGAGCTTTATCGTTTCGTTTCTTCTAAACACTGATAACTGCACTCTAAATAGTACCGAAGCAGCTGTCTGCTACTTTATTATTTCATTGTTTAAGATGCTGTTTTGTATTCCAGCGTTTATTTATCTATTTTCAAGACTATTGTCAATATTTCTATTATTTCTTAATACTAATTGAAACATTATAATAAATCTACGAAAAAAGAAAAAAAAAATTTTTGTTGATCTATTTTTGTAACTGTACACAACTTTATTCACCTGATAAAGGGTCATGTTTAATTGCATTCACAATATTGTTTAACATCCTTTGCATTATATGTTGTCAAGTGTAAAGTTAACATTATTCATTACTCAGTGCCAATTTTTTGGTATATTTTTCTCGAATTTCGTGAAATAATTTCTGAGAAAATTTAGTAATATTTAACTTTTGCTTTCTTCTATATCCACTACTAGCAGGCTTGGCCCATTTCGCTGGCCCCTAAAATGTTTCACTCGCTTTTTAATAATTTTTACTTAAAAAAAAAAAAAAAAAAAAAAAAACCTGCTCTTTTTTATATTGCTTTATAAATCTAAAGAAAAAAGAAAATCAATCGAAATTTCCGAAAAGCCCGTCTCGGACTAATATGTCGGGTACGTATTCCTATTGCTTGTGGCAATGCTCTACCCGTGGGCATTGCCGCAGACAATAGAGACATCTGATGAGCATTTGGATGCTTACTGAATGACAGTTTCGAAATGTATAGCATCTAAAAAGTTGAAATAGCGCTTTTATATTTGAATATCAGTTACATATGAACAACACTATGCGTACTATACATAATATTTACTTTCACGTTATTTCCTATATTTTATTTGATTTATCCACTCGACCCCAAAATTACAACATTTTCACGCCAAATATAATATTATTACAATATGTTATGAGTTCTACAGCTAATGAGACAACTAACGTTTTTTTATTATATACATTTTCTATTTTAAATACTTTATGGTTAGTTAACAGCGGTAGGTGTATAGAAATAATAATAATAATAATAATAAATCTGTAATCGTCATCATGGTATCTTTACTATAGCTTCCCTTGGCGACTTTTTCTTTTTTAATAAAATAAAAGGGATCTCGTCAACATAGCGGCAAAATTTAAAAGTCGCCATTGGAGTCCTTTATTAAAGCTGTCTTGCCAGGGGAAATATGAAAACTAATCCTTCAAACATGAATTTTATTTTGAATCTTTTCTTTGAATGATTTAATTTAAGTATAATTAGCATTTCATCCCACAAAAACTAATAATAATTTGGCTCTGGTGAATTAAAATTTTAACTGAATAGCGATATTGGTATATAAGACATACAAGTTTCAAATTTTAAAGTAAAAATAAAGAAAAAAAATAGAGATGGCCAGACGAGAATTATTTAGTTATGTACTACCAAATAAAATTGGGCAAAATTTGAACGAACCTGTTCAAATAAATGAGTGCACAACTCCAACAGTCATAATTGATCAAATACTGAGCCAATTTTATTTGAATTACTATATGTAGCTCTAATAATTTATGTGTCTTTTTTCATTTTTTGTATGTACATTTAAACAGAAATTGTTGGCTTAATATTATTAATGTAAGTTATTTCGAAAAAATGAAATACTTTTTCCTCGAAAAGTTTTGCGTTCTGCCTAAGTATTTCAACCAATATCGTATTATGGAAATTTGCCCTTGCGGGTATGTCAACTAGTCCCGAGCCCGGGGTTAGTTCGCATATTTAAAACCTCTTTAAAAAAGTGTTTTTGAGCTTTTTTAAGCACATATTTAATTCATGCATCATACATAATTTTGTGACCAAAGAGTTAAGCTTTCCGATGTATTCATCAGAATTTTTCTAAGTATTGCACAAAAAAATAAAAAAATAAAATACATGACAACTAGCCCCTAAATAATTTGTACCACATATTTGCATAGGAAAAAATAATATTTGTGATGACCACAACATGCTAGTTTTTAATTTATTTGTGATGATTCATCATAAATGTATATATTTGTGCAACATGAGGATAAGATAAATAACCTGAAAGAAATATTGAACCCGTATTAATATATTATACTTATTTTACAATCATAACACCGATTCTTGATTTCCAGAAATCTAAAATAATATAATATTATAAAAAAGAAAAGTAACAAAAAAATATTATCCTGAAGTATTAAAACATACTTTTTTTAGCGTTAATAATTGCAGTAAACTTTCATGTATTACTCGTGTATCGCAGTGTATATTATAAATGAGTATAATATGAAATAAAATGTTTTATTTATTTATCATATTATAATGTATTCCGTGAAAAATTAGTCTCAAATCTATGAAAATATAGCTGAAATTCCTTTAATCTGTTAAAGCCATAGTAACAAGTTTAAGGTTATTTCTTAAACAGTTCAGTTGTCTAAATCTATGAAACGTTCATTTAACGTATTTCTTCGTAAATATTTTTCGTAGCTTATTGCACTTTCACGGCGAGATTATTACTTAGAGGTTGAGATTAAAAGAGAATAAAATACGCGTGAAGAAACATTACAAAGCATGATATTCGCAAGGAGTAAGAAGATTAAACTCAAACTGTTAGATTTTTATTTTAATGAACAGGGAATGTAAATAAATTTTAATTTTAAGAATTACAATGAATTTTAATTGAATGTTTCAAAGATTAATGCTAAAGGATCTTTTAAGCAATATTTAGTTAAATTATAATAACATATGTAAATATTGAAATTTCGAATGAAAAGAAAAAAAAATATATATATAGTCCTCAGGGATAGTGTAGTTCTTAATCGGTGAAAAAAAAAATTGATTGGTTCACTAGTTTCAAGGATTACTCTCCATATACAAACTTTTCCTATTTATATATTAGTATAAATTAAAAAAAAAAAAAATATCTTATTTTTTCTTTTACAGTGATGATATTGTTTGATAACTTAATATGCATATATTTATCTTCATATTTTTCTTGAAATTGAATCATATAATCAATGAAAACAAAAATTAATTGCTAGTCCTTTATTAAGAATTAAATCTAAATACAATATTCGGTATATACTGTAAGAATATAATGGGGTATTTTTATAAGCTGATTCAGAAATAGTATAAAATAATATTAATGAAAATAATAAAATTTTAAATAAAATTAACCATTCAAAATTTATATTTAGCTTTCAATGCAGAATTTCTTGACATTCCTTCATATTTATTACAAAAGAAAATTCTCTCTGAAATACTCTTAATATTAACACATGATATATATGTGATACACTGTTAGGCTTCGAAACCATGAAATTATGCCTTATCTCGAATTACACTGTAGTTGCATAAAAAGGAATATATAATGACTCTTCAAAGATTTATTAAAATATATCATGAATTTAAAAGAAATTTATTAGAAATTCATTTTAAAATTGGCCATTAGTAGGAATATTCTTAATGTGATTTTTGATAACAATTTCTTTTAAAATCGCATAATGTATATGAACATATTTAAACCAATCCTGTAAAAGAATAAGCCTGCCAATCAATAAATATCGATAATAATACTTTATTATATAAAAAAAATTTCTGAATAATGTATATTAATTTTGTTATGTTGCCTGCAGCATAAATATATAAATATGTTTTTAAACAATTGCTTCTCGCGGGTGATAATGCATCGGATATAATCTGTATACATTTTAAAAATTCATAAAAAGTTGAAGGAATCGGTAAAATTGAACGCGGTTTCCGAAAAAAGTTATTCTCGTTTTAAAGTTTTTTTTTTTTTTTTTTTTTTTTTTTTTTGGGGGGGGGGGAGAAAAATATAGTTATTTTTTTGTCGATAGAGGGCGCTGTACATAAGCAAATCACACATTTTCTTAAAAATCTATATTTAGTTTCATAAAGATATTTACAGACATATAAATTATTTTCTATGTGTCCGCCATCACCACAAATTACAGTTTAAAAACGAGTTCAATACAGCTAGCTGCAGAGTCAGTCGGTAGTTCTTACCCGAGGGAAAACATCTTCAACGATAACACTTTATCAACCATGTCCGCATCGCAATTAGAATTTAATGTAAGCGAAAGTAGGAAGCAAAATAAGAAATAAAATATGTTAACCTTAAAAACAAACAATTTATAGAACACTGGTTTGCATATTTCCCATTACTCATCAGTGCAGCGTTGAAAAAATTAACTATTTTTTATCCTTAAAAAAAAAAAAAAAAAAAAGAAAACCTTTATGAGAATAATGTTTTTGTAAACCGTGTTCAATTCTACCAATTCCTTCAAGCTTTAGGAATTTTTAAAATGGCTACAGACTTATGGGACACCCGTTATTATGTTATTCACTGTACATGCACGTGTGGCAATATCAATAGACGCCTCCCAGCCCCAGTAGCACATAACGTCGTTATAGCGTTACAAATAAGTCTGAACAGTGAAAAATTAGTTACAAAAACGTTGTAACAACGATATGTGCTACTGGGGAGAGTAAACTAAACATAATTATATTTGTTTGTAGACATTCTATAAAGATTAATATAAATTGGAGCTTACGTAGACAGACTGACAAGAAGGCAAATAGATTAATCGAAGTCATAATCACACTTAAACAAAGTCTTAAAGTGTAAAAAACGCTCTAAACAACTGAAAAGGACATAACAGCAATTTCATGTTATAGAATACAATGCATATGAATATTTTTATTTATTCGTGTAAACCTTAATGATAATTACAGTATATTCTACATTAAAAAAAACTGTGTGTATGAAATATAAATGTCATTTTTTTTATACATTGTTTTATAAAAATGCATTTAAATATGATTTATAGAAATACCACTCGTAGAACCAAATGTATTATAATTTTTATGAGTGTCTCAGTACGCTAGTTAGAAAATTTTTAACAAAGAAAATAGTTTACTTGAATAACATATGTAAGTTTCAAGAATATCTATGAATATGTACGGGTGAAAAAGCGTGAACGAACAGACTCATGGATAAATGAACAGACAGACAGACAGTTTGACTAACCGGAGTCATTATCGTTCTAAAACAATGTTGAAAATAGTTTAAAACATTCAGTATAATTAAAAATGCAATAATTGCAATTTTTAATTAAATTTCCGAATATACGAGTTTCCGAATATTTTATGGGGACCTTGTAAACATTAATTCTAATTATACCATATTCTGTTTTGTGTGTATGGATGTAGATGTCCATCTCAATATGTTTTCTGCAGCACAAAAATTTTAAAATATGTTTTAGGTAATTTTCGTGGAACACAATGCATTATAATTCTTTTAGATATTCCTTTTCACAAACGAGTGGTATTAATTACACTATTTTTAATCAAGAAATAACATATTGAACTTGAATAACTACCCTTTTAATGAATTCCATGCATATTTATGAAAAATGAAGCGCGGACAGACTGACAAACCAAAATCATAAGATATCTTCAACTCTTTTGGAAAGTGTTAGAAATTGCTAAATTAAAATATTTATGGAGGGATCATATAGTTATTTTAAAATATTTTTATTCTGGTACTAACGGTATTAATATTAAATAACATTCTTGACAAAAAATTGCAAAGAATTTTTTCAGTACAAGAAGAAAAAAATATATATTTGTAATAAAAATGCAGCTTCTTTTTCTACTTTTTTATTTATTTATTTTTTTTAAACAATGACCAATTTTTATATGACAATGAAAAACATCATTCTCATTCAACAAAACTAAATTAGTTGAACACTATGATAAATTAAAATTTTTCTTATATCCACAACTAAAACCAAATCGCTATTGCAATTTCGATGAAAATAAATGATTGTTACGTAATAATATTTTATTTTCTAATCAGAGCTAAGTCTCATTTTAAGTCGAACAACTTCTTTTAAGCAAATATTTTAAGATAAATAAGTTTATTAAGTGAAATTCCCTTTTAACTTTCTCTTACTCATAAGGTAGAGAAAGTATCGTTTTGGGGTCAAATTTTCGAAAGTGGAAATTTGTTATATTTACGTGTTCTGCGGTCCCCTGAATACGAAAATCATGTTTTTAGCTGTTGGTCAGTGTGTGTGTATGTGCCTGTGTGTGTGTGTCTGTGTGTGCGTCTGTTATCAGCATATCTGAAAAACAAACTATAGCAGAAAGTCCAAATTTGTTATTCTAAATGTGTATGATATAGAGATGTTACGCTAAACTTTTCTTTGAGATCAAGCAAATGGTTCGTGTACAGGGACACTCAAGAGTTTTCAAATACATTACGTCTATGCCGGAAATTGCCAGTAAGTAGAGTTTAACATCTATAGATTGCACGAAAGGAAATGAAACGAATATATATTTTTTATTTGCGCAAAAACATGTCTCATGTACAATATGGTAGGGAAATCATTCACTGTTCGCATATAGGGTTACACAAAAGAACTAGATACAAGTGCGACAATAGTTGAAAATTGATGGAAGTGTATTTCAGGCTGAGCCGTGTATTATTACCATAGGTTTGTATTTAGCTGCCCCATGTGGCCTGTACATAAACTTCAAAAGATGTACAGGGTTGCAAATATTTAAGCGATAACATTGTTTTTGTTGTTAGTGGATGTGCTTTACTGTGATATTTTACTATTTCCAGGAAAGCTGTTCAGAAATTGAAATAAATTCTTTATAAAGATATAGAAAATAATATATGTTTTTAAGATAAATATTCATCCCTTATTTTTTGTATATTTACACGTTTTAAGTTTTGTTTATTAACAAATTCAAGTTGTTTAACGTTTGATCTTTATCTGTGTCTCTTAAAGTAACTTAAAAAAGAATAATTTTATGAGATCCAAATGTTGTATTTTGAAGTTAACATAAGCTTGTTGCTGAAAAATTTTGTCAAGATTGATAAGTTTCAAGGAATGTTGTCTGAATAATTTTAAGTGAACTTTTAATTTTCATAAGAGATTTTAATTATATATAAATGTAGGAGCATTATTGAAACCTTCACACAGAACAAATTATCGTATAAAAGTCTTCCGAAGCCTAATTTGAATTGTTTTAACATAGGTTTACGTAACAGATATCGTTATCTTACCTCTTACTCCTTAATCTCCAACCTGTATTTAGAGTATTAAATTTCAGGGTAAGAGAAAGTCGTGTGAGTGACACACCAGATTATATGTATTCATTTCCCCAAATTTTGCCTGATTACAAAGATTATTTTTTCATATTTATATTTACATTTTATCTATTTGTTTATTTATTTTATTTATTTATTTTTTTTTTTTTTTACAAAATTCTATCAAAAAATGTAAATGAAAATTTACAAAATCTTCGAGTTAAAAAATACACACACACACACATATATGTGTATATATATATATATATATATTGGGTTGTTCGGAAAGTAATTTCGTTTTTTCCTTCGAAAATGAAAGACGATTTTCTTATATTGTATAAATATTTTAATGAATTATATATTCTCCACTTTGATCGGTTTCTTAGCGATCTCACGAGTTGTTATTTGGCAGTTTTTCATAAATCAATACTTTATTTTGTCTTCATTAGCACAAACTGGTTTTCTAGAACGGTATGCATCTTCAACTCAAAATTGCCAGAACAAAATTTGGTAAACCAGTTTTGACAATAGCGTTCTTTAAATAAATTTTCTGTGCACACATCGTATACTCTTTTTCCTTGTTTGAATAGTATTTTCGCATTTTTGATAGCAAAAACAAAATATGCCGAAAATGTCGCTTCTGATTTTCTTTATTTGATAGGGCACCAATCAAAAACTATTGAGCAGAATAAAACGACCTTTTTCACAAGCAAGCCTTGCTATATCAGCTGTCACAATATGTATTGGCAATGCAACTTAAATGTGAAGAAGGTGTGAAAAAAATACAATTAAGTCCTCTGCTGAGATAAACGAAATGACTTTCCGAACAACCCAATATACATATATATATATATATATATATATATATATATATAGCCTCAATATAAGTAGATTTCGAAAGAAATAGCAATAAATTTTGACATTAAAGTTCAAATAACTTTTTAAAAAATGTAAGATAATAACAATTTCATTAAAGATTCTTATGAAACGCTGAATCGAATTTTATAATTAAAAAAAATTAAAAGTTTAAAATCAAAATTTTCAAAAAGTCATTCGATCAAAATAATACTTACGTACATGTAGAATGTATGTATTCTAACTTTTTTAATATTTTTTTTTTGTTTCGGAATACCAAATTATCATCATATTACGAAGATCGCTTAATTACGAAAGTACTTGACGAAACAAAAAGTCAGAATAGATTCCTTGGATCGAGATTTTCCACGAAACACTCTCACACGTAAATCACAAGTAAGTAAAGATTTAATCCTAAAATTTTATATATTCTTCGACCACATTTATGAAACCATGGAAGAATATGCGCAAGAGCTAACTAAACGAGGCCAATGCTAAAATAGGGGTGACAGTCATCTGACTCAGAGACAATGAGCAAGAACACAGAGCGGGGAATTACTGGATGTTTTCCAAATTTTAAACTGTCGATAAAGCTGGCATTCCTTCAACATTTTGGACGCGTCCTCACTGCTAGTTTTAGAATATGTGGCTGCACTGTAAGTCTATGATTGAAGAAAAAAAATAATAAAACGTTGTAAAATTGTAATGAGAAACAGACATCTGGGTTAACAATAATTATCTGAATATAATTATGAATTTAGGAACTGCTATGTACCTTATTGCTTTTTTTGAAATTACTTTAGCAATTTTTAAATGTAAACATACACCGAACGTTAAAGGCTATGAAAATCATTATCCTGAGTATAATATTTTTCTCAAACCTTTAACGTTCAGAAAGATATTATCGTACATCGAATATCGTAAAATAAATAAATAACGGAAACACAGATAAGGAAAAAAAAGAAAAATGTGAAACTTGTGCTCCATGCATTTTAGAAATTTAATATTAGAAATATAATTGTACTAGCAGGCTACGTCCGCTGCGCTGGTGACTATTTTTAAATGAATCACTATAATTAATGAATTTTCA
Source organism: Salticus scenicus (assembly GCA_963930645.1). Classification (NCBI taxonomy): domain Eukaryota; kingdom Metazoa; phylum Arthropoda; class Arachnida; order Araneae; family Salticidae; genus Salticus; species Salticus scenicus. The sequence continues at coordinate 245,315,537 of OZ005650.1, read as the reverse complement.
AAATTGCATTAATTTTTATCATGTGAAAAAAAAAAAAAATGTCACACCAGGTCCCCACTACCTTGGACAGTGCAGACCATTGTGCACTGCGTGCTCACATTTGTGTTCGGCACTCTTAATGAATCACTATATTATCGTAAGGGAAAACATAAATATAAAATACAAAAATATTCTTCTCTCATAGGTGGAATAATCGGTCCGGGCCCCCATTTCCGACAGCAGATTATACACGCGCGCGTGTTCCTTCGCCCACCGTTACCGAATCTCCTGTTTATTTTGCACTTTCAAAAATATCCACAATCGTTTTCTCAGGCTTGTAAACATAATAATACATATTCCATCGTTCTATCTGAATTTCTTTATTTTTAGCCCCATAGCACCCCCTCCCTCCTTATCACTCCACCTGGGACGAATTTCTAAAATTCCAGAAATTGTTTTTTAGATGTTTGTGTGAGCTATATTTTAGAGCAAAAATCTCACATATATTTATTTTTTTGTTTGTTTTCGATATAAATGAATATTTGAAATGACGTTTTCCATCCTCCCCTTTTAGGGGCTGAATTTCTAAAATTCCAGAAATTGGTTTTAATGTATTTGTATTAGCTATATTTTAGATAAACAATTTTACGTATATATGTTTCTTTTTTTTTGAGATGCATAGATTTATGTGAAATCACGTATTTCCCCCTCACCCCACTTGTGGACCGAATTTCTAAAATTCTAGAAACTGTTTTTAGATATTTGTATTAGCTATATTTTAAAGCAAAATTTTTACTGATATCTGTTTTTTACTTTCCGAACACTATAGTAAGGTAAGTATTGTAATCATGTCAGAAATCCGAATTTGAGATTTTGATGTTTCTATACGTTTCGATGTTCCCTGAGTCCGTCTTCATTATTTTACGATGATGTATGTATGTATGTGTGTATGTGTGTGTGTGTGTATGTGTGTGTGTGAACACGCTAGCGTCTAAACGCTTTGCTCGAATGAGCTGTAAGTTGGTACGCATGTTGCAAGTCACCGTAGCACGAACCCTATTGATTTTCATGAATCTAGCACTTATAGTTCTTTTACAGGAACACAAAAAAAATTCTTTATCATTATGACCAATGGGACCAAATTTTTAAAAGTGTGATAGCGTCTAAACGCCTTATTAATCTGAGCAAAAAATTGTACACATGTTATAGGTCAGAGTTGCACCAACTGTATAGATTTTGGTGAATTTAGCACTTTTTTTTTTTTTTTTTTTTTTAATAGGGACACAAAAAAAAAAATTCTTTATTATTATGGCCTATGGGACCAAATTTTTAAATGTGCAATATAATCTAAACGCCTTATTCAATTGAGCTGAAAATTTATACGAATGTTATAAATCACTGTTGCACTAACTATGAGCATTTTGGTCAATCTAGCATTTATTGGTTTTTACAGGGACGCAACGAAAATTTCTTTATCGTTATGATCTATGGGCTCAAAGTTCAGTAGTGTTAAATAAAACATCGTATAATAAATGGAGAAAAATACTCAAACACTCTATTATGGTTTTCTCTCTTTTGTTTGTTTAACAACTCCTCTTTCTTTACTTTATCTATAAAACTGTTAATTACTCAATGTTCGGAAAGTCGAGTGGAGTCACTCCAGATTTTTTTTTTTGTTGTTGTTGTTGTTGTTATTGTTTGAGATATGAAATATTTTGTTAAATCACGTTTAGTTAAATCATCCCCAACCCCCCACGCCCCTTGGTGGACGAATATTGTAAAATCGCGTCTTAGTGGATGTCTACGTAATAGAAGGAACATTGTCACAAAAGTTCTTGCTTCTAGGTCCAGGGGTTTGGACTGGCTGATGACGAATCACTCCCTCACGCACTCACTCAGGACAAACGATTTTATATATATAGATTGTAAAATTTTAACCTTTTTTCCATATATTTATAAAAAATAAATGTTCTAAAATTTTCGAATATCATTACTCAATTTTATAATAAAATTTTAAATTCTATGCACAATACATAAGTTTAGTTTTTTTTTATTCAAACATTTAAAAAAAAAAAATATGTTTCAAATTTTATATTTTTTATAAGTTTATTTTTCTTTTATATAAAAGAAAAAATGTCACACATGGTAAGTCTGTTATATTTACCGAAGATTTTGTCACCAACGAGCTAGATTGCATATGTAAGATTTACTGCTAAATCATCGAGGAGAATTAGGTAAAAAATGTATTAAAGCATATTTTTCTAAAGCATATCTGCATTTAAAACTACAGCAGTCCATCAATATTGATGCGAATAAACAACTGGATAAAAAATTTTTCCTGGATTATATATTCATTTATTTGTTTTATTTGATATGGTTCATTTGACTTTGTGTTTTTCTACATTTACATGGACTATATGTAGAACAAACATGTGCTGTTATTCATAGTATGAGGATAAAAATTTTGACTTCGGTCAAAAAGAATATTGGTTCGCAGAATAAGGATGATACTTTTCCTTATTAGTCAAAAGAGATGAAAACATTATCTATAGTACAACTAAAGCTATTAAAAAATGCTGTTAATCCATTCAATTAAAGTGTTTATAAAAAAAATCCTTGTTCAGCATTTTGACGGATTAAGGAGCATCTTTTGATGTTATATAATTAGATAACTATTAAAAAATTAGGATTTCAATATTTATTAAAATCACACAATCAACTGTGGAAGAAAATCACATTTATTGAAATTTTATTTTTTCGACTGAGTGAAAATAATGCCTGGACCGGGAGTCGAACCCTGGATCTTTGACTTACAAGGTCAATGCTCTACCAATTGAGCTATCCAGGCCGACAGCCCGGTCAGCATTACTCACTCAGACAACCTTTAGGCAGAAACATCTCTGGTCTATCATGTAGATAGCTCGACAGAAATAAGCCTGGATAGCTCAATTGGTAGAGCCTTGACCTTGTAAGTCAAAGATTCGGGGTTCGACTCCCGGTCCAGGCATTTTTTTCACTCAGCCGGAAAAATAAAATTTAAATAAAATTAGGATTTCATTTGTGAATGCTGTTAAATTCCCTAAAGATTTAAAAATCTATTATAACGAAACAAGATCTAAAATTTTGAATCGCAATTCATCAATAAATCTTTGATTAAAAAAAAAAAAATGCGGTAATTCAAATTGATAAATAAATTAACATCGAACACTGCTTGACTTTTCCCATTATCACCAAAATCACCTGCTCCTTTTTCATGTATTAGTAAACTTTTCAAAAACAAATAAATGTACTTAGCTCAAATATTAAATTGTGAATTCAAAATTATTCAGTGAATGCAAATGGTTAAATTATAGGTAACTTTTACTTTTTGCATTTTATTGCATCTTCCATGACGCACACATTTCATAAGATAGATGAATATACAAGTATGAAACTTTACTGAGATAATGCTTCAGAAAAACACACGTTTCTTGACCGCTACGCATACCGTTCTATGAAAGACTCTGAACTGTAAAGCCGATATAAGTTCTATATTCCATCGTGAATAATGAGGACTCTGCTACATAAAAATTTGATCTTTTTGTAAGCCTACAATTTATTGTTTTAATGAAGGTAAAGTACAATTCATAGCTGTTTACTAGGAGAATCACAATTTGGTACGAATAATCCATTTATATATATATATATATATAGCTGTTGAAAAGCAGTACATTTCTTTCCACACAGAAGAAAAGTGAGTGAAGAAGTTTGTTTCAACATAAAAAAAGAAATAGGCCCATCATATTTTGTATGTTAAAAGTAAAACAAATTATAAACTCTTTGGTAAAAGCGTTTGATATTGATGTCTTGATAATCCTACGGGCCAATACGCTTAAAATTTCAGCGCCAAATATTTAGCTAGTAGTTGCAAGGATAATGATACGCAAAATTAGCATCGGAATTAGAATCCAGATTGTGTACATGTCTAAAAATTTCCCAAACATTTACAACATGTGATTAACGGTAATTTTTCAAATTAAATGAAACATAGATCAATTTAAATTCTTTTTGCGAGCTAGACGTGGAAGAAACTTTTTGTGTCATAAAAACATAAAAACAACATTGTTATTCTCAAAATGTTGACGGTATTCAGAATTTTGCTATTTTTATATTCGACATCGTTACTCAAGTGTAAATAATAGTGGTATATCATTTTCAAAAATACTGGGTGACTGAAAAAAAAAAAAAAAAAAAAAAAAAAAAGAAAGAATAATTTATAGAAAATATTAAAAGATTCGACTCCAAATTCTTCCCAAAATGCTAAAAATTCTTAAACCAAAAAATATGCATACAATGTATGTGATTTTATGTAGTTTAATGCGTCTGATCTTTGTTATTGTAATATAAACTACTTTGTAAGCACGGCAGTTTGTTCATTGGTTGCTGTTTAAAGTCAATGGGTTTGTGGGAACTGAACGCGCTTACAGTTCGAAAAATTATTGTGCAAGGAAAATAACAATATTATTACAATATGTTTACAGATTTAGATTATAATATTGTTACGTCTAAAATATCATTACTGATTAATACAATTTGTGCAAAAAGTTTGGTCTAACAATATATATATGTATATATATATAATGATGATAGAACAAACTGTGTTATTAGTTTTTTATTTAAATTTTCATAAAATGATAAAAATTTTAAGTGCGTGCTTACATTATTCACATGATACACATTAAACTATACAGAGATCTAATGTACTATTTTATTATATATTTAAAACAATGCGTGAAACAATTGTTTTACCGACAGAGAGAAAACATGTATTCCCTCTTTCATTTAACAACTAAACAAATGCCTCTTTATCCATTGCTTCTCCTGCGCGCCTCACTCACATACTCAAATATACAAATTTGACATTTAGCTACTTTGTGATATACATATTTAGGCAATCTAATACCATGGTGTTCGAAAAAATATTACCTTCATTTTGATGTATGATTTAATTAAATGGCAGATGAAGGAAATTACTATCAGAAAAATTATCTTTTTTTTACCTGGCACTTTAGTAGTGGAGTCAAGATAAAAACTGGCAACCTATCTTATCTTTTAAATTATCTGTTGTATTATCGATTGATCAGAAGTTTTTGAAATAAATTTTGATTTATGTTATAATAAATTGAAATAAATTTAAGACTTTTTTAAGTAACAAATCAGGAAAGTAGTCGAAAATAAAATTATATTGTTTTTATTTAAAAGTAAAGAATACGATTAGGATACTTATTTGCGATTTGTTCTTTTATATAATATCTTTATAAAAAAAATCCTGTCGTTAAAATAACAGATGAGGGTAGGTTAATACATACCGGATCTTGTACTAAACATGTTGCACAATTTTCATTTAGGAATGACATTCTGTTTTGAAAATTAACTGAATTATTAACTGAATTAACATTAACTGAATTTTATTATTTTTAAACACAGCAGAATAGGGCTATATTTCACATAAAATATCGTAATTGGAATTACTATATTAGAAATACTAATTACACTGCTCTGTAAAAAAAAAAAAAAAAAAAAAAAAAAAAAACGAGCTCTTATACCAGTCTTGCTGATTCTTATGTAAAACGGCCCCAAGTCAGCCACCATTTTCTAGAAACACTACCCCCACCCTCATTTTTTCTCCCTGTTCGATAATTTTATGACCACGAATTTGATTTGAAGCATAAAAAATAATTAATTTAAAACCTAAAAACAAAAAGAATATATAAAGTTTTAAAAATGACATTAATAACAGATTAAAAAAAAAATAAGATATGAAATACACAATTTCAGTGGAAAATCCCCCCCCCCTCTAAAGTTTTTCCCTTGTCGCGAATGTCCATGTTTAAGAATTTTCCAACTCTGTAGCCCCTCAGAAGATATTTAACGGTTACAATAATCCTCCCCCTTCCTAAAAATAAAATTTATAGGCATAAAATCACAGAAAAATGATAAAAATTGCAGGCCGTTCATAAAAAAACGGGGTATTTTAGGGCAAAATGGGCGTCATATTCCGATTCAGAAGGTCATTTTTCATAAGGATATGCTGAAATGTTGTCAGAAATTTTCATGTTGAGCAGTACTATTTACATGAAAAATGTAATACGAAACATTTCCAAATAAAACTTAACAACAAATCATGACAAGTTAAATGGATCGAAACAGAAGAAGAATGGTCTTGTGAGTGGAGCATTTCATTCTGAAACCGTGCCGAGGGATCAGTAGACTTCGTTTTTTGTATTATGAATACCCAGTGAAACCTCTTATAACGGTTACTCCGAACGACAGTAATCTCTGAATAACGACCATGTTTTCATATTACCAAATCCTTTTCATAAAAATAACATTGCACAGAACCTTTAAACAATCATTTCGAAAAAACGGATACTTTTTCTTCACGTTCTTTTATAATTTTAGGTTATTTCCTGAAATTAATTTTAGTAGGAAAAAAGATTAATTTTCGAAAATTAGCAAATTTTTAACAAAAGTAACTAATTGACAATTTTTAACAAAATTAACAAAAGTAACTTTTGACAGAAATTCTAAATAAAAATTTACGTATAATTTTAGATTTCTTGAAATTAGGAATCTGAAACAACAATAGATGACATAACAGACGATGAAGTAATTAATAATAACTTAAATAGAGCTGGAATGACAATGAATGTTAGCAAATATGTGAATGTTGATTGCGACAAAGAAGTTTCTTTTACTTTTAAAATAATTGAAGAACTTATTGAAATCAAAACCAATGAAGAGGGTGGCATGTAAAGGGAAGTCGAAAACGATACAAATTATTTCATCGATTCTTATTGTGGTGTTCTTTCAAGTTTCAGAGACATGAAGAATTTTGCTCTTAATCAAAATGATAATACACTTTACAATAAATCAGTGGAGACGATTATCATTTTAGAAAATCATACGTGATTAAAAAAACAAAACAATTACGAATATATATATATATATATATATTAATAAAATAAAATGTTCTACCGTATTTCTTAATTGTAAAATAAAATATTTCTCATAGATTTTTTTTTTTTTTCGTAGATAATTTTAATATTAAGGTAATAAAATTTTTGAGTGTTTAAGTTCTGAATTGAGTTCTAAATTTTTGAGTTCTGAATGGCGGCCACCTCCAAAGGGGCACCTTTTCGTACTCTCATTAGTGAAACTGAGCAGTGTGCACCTATGTAAACTTAGTATAAAATGATGGCCAATCCATAGTTCATGAAACCTGGATAATTTTGAAAAATATTAATATTACTTCTATTCCAATTTTAAAGAACTGCTCAAAATATATATATATATATATATATATATATATCAAGGAAGCTAAATTAACAAAAATTTAAAATTGCTTTTAAAGTTATGATAACCATTACACCGTATTGTAAAATAGTTTTTATGTTGATTTATTTTCAATATTTATAACGTACAGTCAGTCGGTAGCAACATTATCGAAGCGCTAGCAATAATTCTTATTTAAAATATTTGCACAAATACTGTGTTTGTTAAGTAAATATTTGTCGAGTCATGATCATAGTTTTTATGTTGTTTATTAAAAACTAAATTGATACTAAAAATTAACGATAAAACTAAAAAATAAATAAATAAAGATAAAAAAAAAATGTTGATGCGTGCTTCAATAGATTTGCTGCCGACTATGGGATCAAAATTATTAAAAATATTTTTTTCCCTATAATATTAAATGTTATAAAAATATTAGTAATTACAATAAACTTGTATATAATAAAATATTGGACTATGTTTAATTTTGTTATTGTGTTTATTGTTGCTTAACAAAATGTAACAAAATAACCCGTGAAGATATTACACTTAAATTTTGAACAAGATAAGTGTACATACGCACATACAGTCGGTAACAAAAGTGTCCGAACACTAGCGAAAATTCGTATGTAAAAAAAGTACACTTCATACGGTTTTGCTAAATAAATCCTTGTCGAATCCTGTTCTTAATCATTGTAAGAACATGATTTGATAAGGATTTATTTAACAAAACCGTATGAAGTGTACTTTTTTTACATAGGAATTTTCGCTAGTGTTCGGACACTTTTATTACCGACTGTATATATATATATATGTGTGTGTGTGTGTGTGTGTGTGTATATATATATATATATATATATACATGGTGCAAAGCACAGTAATTAAGAGGCATTTATAGCTGGAACCGTTGATCGAAAATGCAAATTTGCGAAATTTGCAAAAACAAATTTTGTATACAAAGTCATATATTCAGCTGATGTCGACGCTCATGTTATGAAATGTAGCACAAAAAAGGTACATTTCTGTCCGAGATATGTTGGGTTGTAGAGAATAAGATCGACTAATTATACTAGAGTAATGGGCTAAAAGGTTGGTTGCCGTTCGGTGGTCTTTCTATTGAGCTCTAGCTCGTATTTAAGCGAGTTTCACTTTCTGTTTGGGAAAAATTCACCGAGGTTTTTAGTTTCAAGGTTTAGGCGATTTCTGCATTTCCGCAGGCAAAATTTATTAAGGGGTCCCTTAAGGAAATTTTATCCGCCATAGAAATGTAATATAAAATCAGGACATAATATTTGATAAAATAATTGTGTATATTTCACCATATATCTGCTATATAGAAATTTTAGTAAGACATTTGTTTGATATATTTATCTAAAATTGAAGAATATACATTACTTTTGCTTCGGTAAAAAATTGGAAAATTACTAGAAACAGTAATAAAAGGAAGAAAGAATTGTTGAAGTGTTTTGCTTTTATAATACTGTGAAATTTTCTTTAATATGTTATTAAACATAAATATTTACAAATATCATTTTCTTTTAAATTTGTATGCATAAAAATATTATCATTAATCACAAACATAAACAAAACGTACCATAGATATCTAATTAAAATTTATCTATTTAGTAACTAGTTCTCACTATTTTATATACATACATAAAAGATAAATATATATAGATTTTTTTTTTTATTTAATGTAGTTTTATTTAGAATATAATAGTAATAAAAATATTTCTTCTATAAGTATAGTTAAAAAAATAAATAAAAAGGTAAAGATTTCTATCATTGAAAATCTTAGACATCGAGTGCAATTTCTAACTCCTTGCAGTTAAAGATTTTTTATACATAATGCAATACAAATTGGGAGTTACTTATTAGTTCTTTATACGAATTATTAGGTTATCCTAAAAAAAAAAATGATTAAGTTTTCTTTCCACAATTGTTTAATTATCTGAATGATCCATAAAAATAACGATTTACACTCTGATAAATAAGTTAATTAATTAAACGAAGTAGGAAATATTCAGATTAATTCCACTTCTTCTTGAACAGGTAATTTTGTATTTTATTGTTGTTAATCTTGTGATTTTAATTTTGTGTTAATATGAAACATGCGATAGAAAATTATATCTGGTTTTTATTGAAACACACTTAAATTTTGTTGATAATTTCTGTTTTATCTAGTTTTTTAGTTGATTTATGTGGCATTAATATTCATGTATACGATCGCACAGTTGTTAAATTTATTAATATATCTGTAATAAAAATTAAAAAAATATAATAATAATAAAAACGGGAATTTTGTATTGTTATCATTTATTATTATCAAGGAATGCTAATGAAATGAAACAGTAATTTAAGGTTTCTTTATAAATCTATAATTTTAAAACAAAAGCTTTATTTCATCTTTACAATTTAGTTTTTTTTTTTTTTTTTTTTTTTTTTTATATATATATATATATAAATACAAAAATCTGTTATTTTACGTTCCTATATTTCTATACTGATAAGTATAAAGAATTTAAGTCCATATTCTTGATTTTTCAGGAGACGAAAAATACAGTTATACTAATTAAAATCTAATCAGAATAATCGATTAGGAAAAAGGGATTTCGTTGACTTATACACTTTATACCATTCAATGATTGTCAACCTTCATTTAATAACGGGAAAGAATTGAATTAAATATTTTTAATATCATAAATGAATGCTAAATTTCTGACTTGAATCTTTTTTACTAATGGATTTTCTCAGAGACTAAATGACATAGACTTAAATCCTTTATACCAATCGATAGATAATTTTTTTCTGAGTCTGACATTGTACTTAACTCAAAATCGACATTTTTGGACTTAAATCCTTTATATTTATCAGTACAGATTTATACTATGAGAAATATTCGCCAAGAATCTCCTGACTATTTTAGAAAATATTATATACTAATTTTCGTCAAATGACTCATTCTAAAAATAAGTATTTCATGAATAGAAGCAGAATGTTAATGATGCACTAATTACGTTGTAAAGTGTTCCTTGAAAAAAAAAATACCTTAAAAAAATATTTATAAATCTAACTTTTTTTTTTATTAATATTCAAGCAGATCGTCAAAGGCATCTAACCAAACTCTGCTTACCTGCAATTTCCCCCATAGACGTACTGTAATTGAATTGTGTTGGGTGTCCCTGTACACGAACCATTTGCTTCATCTCAACTAAGTACTTTAGTGCAGCATCCCCATATGATACACATTTAGAATACCAAGTTTGCAGCTTCTGCTATAATTTGTTTTTTTTTTTAGATATACGGATAACAGGCAGACACACACACACACAGAGAGAGAGAGAGAGAGAGAGACGCACATACCACCCGCTAAAAACATGATTTTTAGATCCAGGGGACCTCAAAATGTGTAAATATAAAAAAATTTCAATTTCAAAAATTTGACCCAAAAACAATACTTTTTCTACCTTATGAGTAAGATAAAGTAAAAATTGGACATGTTTCAACAAAAGCAAACCTTTTAAATCTAAATAAATAAATAAAAAAAATAAATAAAAAAAAAATTCAAAAACGAATAATGCTGTGCAGTATAATAATAATAAAAAAAAATTCTTCTTTTTCAAAAACTGGTTCTATGGAATCCAATCTGAGTGGTTTGTTTAAAAATATTTTTAAAGAATGGTTTGTTTTAATTTGAAAGTTGAAGAAATATAGATTTTTACAATATATATGGTAAAAATTACTATTTTTGTGGTTTTAAAAAGAAGAGTGTTTTTATTTTACCTGTTACAATTTTGATACTTTATTAGTTTAAATTACAGCTTTTGTGTAATATTACACCCATATATATATATATATTCAGGATACAAATATTTCATACTAAATATTATTGCAATACAAACAATATAGTTGCTATAAGAAATATTATTAGCATTATTATTATCGGTGATTAATATTTTTTTTTTCTTTTACCCCCACCCCCTCTCTTTCTCTGTATATATATTATTTTCAAGATAATTACATCTAAAATATTTTCTAATTTATTTATTATATATATATATATATATATATATATATTCAATTAATTTTTTCAAAACTTGTATAAAATTTTTAAATAAACATTTTTAAAGGTAAATATAATATGTAGTTCAGTAATTTTATATGCCACATCCAAAAACTTTTTCAGTGCAGATATATAGTTGAGCATTAAAATTCAATTATGAATGCACATCTATAAACACTACGTAATACAAGCTTAGTCAGATTATTAAACTTGTAGATAACTAGTCTAATCTTCTAAAATGTAATTACAATTTATCTGAGTGACCATTTAATAATATATTGTAAAACCATTTAAATACTGATAAAGCATAAAGCGTACATGTATTTTTCTATTTTTCCGCATTTAAAAAGGCAAACCATGCAAGGAAGTTGAAGTTAATCTTATTTATCTTTTTACCAGACTAGAAGTTCTAACGCTTCACAGCGTTTCTTCACCTATATTTTACGCTGCTCTTATCTTATCCTGAAAGTAATAACTTAGGTGTTATCGTAAAATAAGCTACTATGATGTTACTTGTGCGATTTAATGCATTAAATAAAAATTGCAGACCGTAATAGAACTACAGCACTTATGAAATATATTTTCCAATTCACAACGTTAGTGTAAATTTTTTTTCATATATGCAATTTATTTTTCGAAAAATTATTGTTCGACTGCTTACAAGAACGTTCTAAAATATCAATGATTCAATAAAGACATATTAGTATATAATTTTTTCAAGACTTTCACATCCGGATCAGATTTTGAGGCTTACATTAGAGATCTTCATTGCAGAATTTGACACCATTATTTTTAATGATTTTTTTTTCTTTTATTAAATTCTAAAAAAATGCTATAAAAATCAATATGAAAATATCGAAAAATTGTGTGAAAATAGTATTCCCGAAATTGTGTCAATATTTCATCATCTTCGAGTTACTAACATTCTCAATTTATGTAAAAGTTATAGAAAAACAAATCAAGGAGAGTATCTCTTAAATAACTAAATGAATTTTTGATAAACAATCGCATGCAGATTGTGCACTGAAAAGAAATTTTTGCACTAAACTTGAAAATAATATAAATATCAAACATAATTATTCCATTATGTAAAAAGCTGTTTTGTGTGTAAACATTTGCTATTATATTTACTATTTTCTTACAATATTAGCAAATATATTTGGATTTTTTTTTCCTCGCTGGTTAACAACTAGAAAAAATGTACAGTTTAAACATATTAATTAATTTGTAACAATTATTCAATTTTCCAGACATTGAATTTTTATAGCATATTAATGTTAATCATAAAATCTAAATTTCAATTTGCTTGTTTTAATTCACCACACTAAATTGCTCCAATTTTATACTATAAAATAGCCAGGTATTTTTTTTTTTTTTTTTTTTTTTTTTTTTTTTTTTTACAATATAAATATATGTTTATCTATTTATCTATAACAATTAAAAACTAGTATGTTGTGGCCACCACAAGGCTTTCGTCTATATTTTCCTATACAAATTCACTCAGTAACAATATCAAAAAAAAAAAAAAAAAAAAAAAAAAAAAAAGATTCTTTTTTTTTAAATCGATAACTTTGTTTCAAATTATCCCAGATTTATAGTTCAACCATTCGTTTTAAAGATATTGACGAGATCTTTCGAAAGATACCCATATTGAAAGTTTACTCCCCTCGGGGGGGGGGGGGGTACTTACCGCCCAGTGTGAAAGCGATGCCCCCACATGCACAAACCTTTTTTCGTGGTTAACTACTACTATTATCAATAATTCATATTAATTTTACAATCACAAGTTAAAAATAACTCTCATTACGTACATTTATACGAAATTTTGTCCCATACTGCCATGTTAAAAATTTAGAAAAAATGCGATCACTGCGTCACCTGTTGAGCGATTGATCCCCAAATGTAATCAGCACCAGTTTATGTTAAGTACCAACTAAATACCAAATTTCGTTAAATTTGGTGGGAAAAAAAAAAAGATTTTTTTTCTACGTTTTTTTCGTTAAAAGTAAAAAAAAAAAAAAAAAAAAAAATCGATAACTTTGTTTTTAATTATCACAGATTTATAGTTCAACCTCCTTTTAAAGATATTGACGAGACCTTTTGAAAGATACCCATCTTGAAAATTTACCCACACAAGGGGGCGCTTCCCATATGCACATTTTTTTTCCTAGTTAAATACTACTATTATCAATAATTCATAATAATTTTACAATCACAAGTTTAAAATAACTCTCATTATGCACATTTATACGAAATTTTGTCCTATACTGACATGTAAGACGTTTACAAAAAATGCGATAACGGTGTCACCTGCTGAGCGATTGATCCCCAAATCTAATCAGCACCAGTTTATGTCAGCGTGCAATTAAATACCAAGTTTGGTTAAATTTCATTCATTGGTTCGTGAGATACAGCGGACACAAAAAACGTGATACAGACACACAGACAGACAGACTATTTCTAAAAACTATCAATTCGTGTTCACGACATCCCAAAACGTGTAAATCCATTAACCCTCTCAGCGTTTGAACCGGAATTTTGTAACACGAACAAACTCCCTCGAAACGGTTTGAGACTGATTCTTGAAATGTAATAAATCTCTCTCTAAATCGTGCGAACCTGATTCTTGTAACTCTAAATAACTACTCCAAAATCGTTAGAGACGGAAACTTGTAACTGACCCTTCCCCCTTTTACCAACACGGATTGACAAGGGGCGGACAATGACGATAAGGTAAGCTGACAGTTGATATGCTTCTTTGTTGAAAGAGAGGGTTGATAACAAAAGAATAGAATAGTGAAAAATGTTCAAGAAGAGCTGTTGATAATTTGTAAAATCAGTTAAAATACTGCTTGGCTAAACAGAACTTCGCATAAAAACTTTTTATTTTTTCAATTTAAATTATATCTTTTAGATGACGATTTTTTTTCATAGGAATCTTAAAATTAATAATAAAAGACATTATTGTTAGAATAAAATAATGACAATTATTTGTTAAATCAGCAGCTTTATTATTATTGTTATTATTCTTATTATTTATGAACTAACCGAATATTCTGCATAAAACAGTGTTTTAATTAAATATTAATGTAAAGCATTTTAGTATCCTGAAACAGGTTTTTCTCTTTTTATATTCAGTACCTGAATTACAGTTTACTTGGTTTCATTGTAAAAATTATTCATAGTGTAATACAATGATTCGTTTTCGGAAGTGTATTATTTATATATATAAAGGTAACTATTTTAACGAATTTATGAGTTTACAGATAAGAAAAACAAAAAAAGAGAATTGCAAGCCAATGCGCAGAATTGCTACAAAAGGAAATGCAAAACTTAAATATAGGAATAAATTATCAATGAATAAAATGAAATAAAACCCCCAACCCCCTCTCCCCCCCCAATATATATATATATGTATATTTGTTTCGGGGCAGCGCTGGCTACCAGTGAAATCTAATTTTCATAGAGATAAGACAAATTCAAATCGAACTATCATCGGAAACCCCCAAATCTAGCAATTTCCTAGAAAATATTTTTCTAGGTTTTGCGTTTACTAATATTTAAATCAGTTACCTAATAATCATGTATATTTTACGTCTCAAAAAATTCTCTAACACTATCTATATATTATATATATATATTTATTTAAACTGTTCTAGCGATTTCAAACAAAACCAAATTTCTGTCATATTTTTTCCGGATTTAGTGCGAATTACCAGTGAACGATAATTCCTGAAGATCAAAATATTTAATATCAAAATATCGTCGAAAAAACACATAAACTCTATTTTTTTTTTTTTCCTAATCTTTCAAGTATTTTCGAAGAAAACGCAGTCTTAGCTACTTTTTTTTCCCCCCTGGCAAAACGCGGGTTTCCCGTGAACGCTAATTTTACTGAAGAAGAGCACAATTCAGATTAAATTGTAAACTCAAAATATCCCTAAATCTGAATTTTTATCAAAATCGTTCAAGTAGTTTATAAGAAAATCACGTTTCTGCCATATTTTCTCACGGACGAAGTGAAGGTTAGCAATGAAAAGTAATCTTCGATAAAAAGAGGATAAGTCAGATGTGTTTCTAATTTAGAAAAACTTATTTTAGTCACATTTTTCATATAAAGACATGCAGGAACTCTTTCATTCCCTAGCAACGGTTACTATATTCATTTCTTAAAATTAATTTAGTACAGCTCTAGCACAGGAGCCCCTTGGCAGTTTTTATATTTTTGTTTTCATTTTGACGATAAACTAAAATGGGTATCGCAATTACGTAAGTAAACATCTTGGTGAGAAGCGACCGAGCTATTTTGGTGATAAATTTCAAATTTTGCCAAGAGGTTCAAGCTGCTCCATTGCTTTAGCAGAATTTTTTCAATTTTATTTCATTATTTTTTTAACTTAATGCCAGAAGAGAGGGGGGGAATTATTGGTCTAAATAGACAAAATATCTCCAGATAAAATATTACCCGTTTTTCATTCTGTTTATTAAACGAAAGAAAATGGCCAATTTCAATATCGTTGGCATCTCTATAAATTGAAATTAAAATATCCAGTACTTTTTAATTTCAATCTACATGCGCACTTTTTATTTTCTAAATTAAATATTATCTAAATCTTAATATACATATCAAGGTGTAATAAAATAAAAGGCGACAGCACAAAATCGGTGTCTGAAACAAATAGTCCTATCGTACTAAAAATAAAATAAAATAAAATAAAATAAAATACAAAAATAAATTTTGCTTCAGGTATTCGCTACATTCGACAGTGTTCCTCGCCGGTACTGCGTTGCCAAGGTCCCCACTACCGTCAGTATCTTATGCGGACATTTCAATTTGGTTTTTTATGGAACAACAAGTAGCTCTGCTTTTATTCAAGAAGTGTAATTTTACAGATAACTATATACCAGCTTCTATTAAACATTTTAGTATTGGCACTATGTATTAGTGAGACATGATTACACGTTTTTTCTAGATTTTGCTTTCTGATAATAAAATTGCATGTGCAAAAAATTACAATTATACTGCTATTAATTGTATTATAAATGTATAAATAAAAATAAATTTTAATTACATTTATAATTAAAATAATAAGTTTAATTATTTTCACTATATAACAATATTATTTCTATAAATACAATTAAATAAATAAAAATAATTAAATTGAATAGTAATCATTTCTAAATGTGAATATGAATTAAATAATAATAATAAATAAATAAATAAATAAATTATAATTTGATCGTGAGAGGTAAGAAATGTGACGAATAAATTATTACTTTTTTTTTTTTTTTTCGAAACATAAAATGATTTAATCCTACATGGCAAACATTTATTACTTTGTAACTTAGATTAAAATCTGCTTTTCTAAATTTAACCCTTTGCCAGCCCAGACGCTCCTAAGTGCTGTAAACATTGTCGCCAAATTTAGTAACACCTATATTCAACTATCATAAATAATTCTGAGCAATAGCATTTGATATACAGAATGAACGAATTACCTTCGAAGGGATTAAGCAACCGTTAGAGTTAAAATGTAATAGTAATAAGTATAATAAAATGTCTTCGAACTTATCAAAAGCAAAAAAGTAAATTTAAAAATTGTAATATCTTTAATTATTTTAAATGCTCGAGCTTCGCTAATTCTTCTTCTTCTTTTTTCTTTTTTTTTTTTGTTATTCTAGTTCAAATATACTATGAATCTATTTGAATATTACAATACAAATGCGTTAACAATTTATAAAAAAAAAATACTTTTACATTTGAATAATAAAATTTTACAAAATTTTCAAAATTTATTTTTATTATTATTATTTTTTTTTTTTTTCAAAATCTCAAGTAAAATGAAAACATTTCAGTATCTACAAATCATAATACATTTGCTATAAATAATTCAAGGTTGTTTAGAAATAGTTTCAGAAAAAAAAAAGAAAAAGAAAATCATATTACAAAAACATGCACAAAGTGATTTTTTAATATCTTTTTATAAAAGACCTATGCTATTATTTAAAAAATATATAGAAAAGCGTTATTTGGTTTTCTAGAATACTATGAAATCTTCAAATTTCACACGTGAAAGATTAAAAATACTTTGAATAAAGGTCCAAAAATAGCTCGTTGGACTCTATAAACATTACAATATATTAAAATCACACAATCAATTAATTGGGAAGAAAATCATATTTATTGAAATTTATTTTTGCGACTGAGTGAAAATAATGCCTGGACCGGGAGTCGAACCCCGGATCTTTCACTTCCAAGGTCAAGGCTCTACTAATTGAGCTATCCAGGCCGACAACTGGTCGGCATGACTCACTCAGACAACCTTTAGGCAGAAACATCTGGTCTATCATGCAGATAGCTCAACAGAAAAATGCCGCAGGTAATGGAAAACACCATTAAATAATGGGAGAAAGAAATACAATATATTAAAATCACAAATTTAATTGATTGGGAAGAGAATCATATTTATTGAAATTTATTTTTCCGACTGAGTGAAAATAATGCCTGGACCGGGAGTCGAACCCCGGATCTTTGACTTCCAAGGTCAAGGCTCAATCAATTGAGCTATCCAGGCCGACAACCGGTTGGCATTACTCACTCCGACAACCTTTAGGCAGAAACATCTGGTCTATCATGCAGATAGCTTGACAGAAATAAGCCGCAGGTAATGGAAAACACCATTAAATAATGGGAGAAAGAAATACAATATATTAAAATCACAAATTTAATTGATTGGGAAGAGAATCATATTTATTGAAATTTATTTTTCCGACTGAGTGAAAATAATGCCTGGACCGGGAGTCGAACCTCGGATCTTTGACTTCCAAGGTCAAGGCTCAACCAATTGAGCTATCCAGGCCGACAACCGGTTGGCATTACTCACTCCGACAACCTTTAGGCAGAAACATCTGGTCTATCATGCAGATAGCTTGACAGAAATAAGCCGCAGGTAATGGAAAACACCATTAAATAATGGGAGAAAGAAATACAATATATTAAAATCACACAATCAATTGATTGGGAAGAAAATCATGTTTATTGAAATTTATTTTTCCGACTGAGTGAAAATAATGCCTGGATCGGGAGTCGGACCCCGGATCTTTCACTTACAAGGTCAAGGCTCTACCAATTGAGCTATCCAGGCCGACAACCGGTCGGCATTACTGACTCAGACAACCTTTAGGCAGAAACATCTGGTCTATCATGCAGATAGCTTGACAGAAATAAGCCACAGGTAATGGAAAACACCATTAAATAATGGGAGAAAGAAATACAATATATTGAAATCACACAATCAATTGATTTCGAAGAAAATCATATTTATTGAAATTTATTTTTCCGACTGAGTGAAAATAATGCCTGGACCGGGAGTCGAACCCCGGATCTTTGACTTACAAGGTAAAGGCTCTACCAATTGAGCTATCCAGGCCGACAACCGGTCAGCATTACTGACTCAGACAACCTTTAGGCAGAAACATCTGGTCTATCATGCAGATAGCTCGACAGAAATAAGCCGCAGGTCGAGCTATCTGCATGCTTTCTGTAAATAGAGTTTCTGCATAAAATAGAGTTTACATAGCAATGAAGAAAAAAAAAATATTGCTACAGGTTTTTTTTTATTTTAACCAATTTTCGAGATCTAAAACTGGTTTATGTGATCACGATGACTATTAAATTTCTTGTAATAACCACGTAAAGCATGAGAATGGATATCTAAAATGGGTTTATGCAACAGTTTTCAAGAAAATCGTTAGAGCCGTTTTTGAGACACCGGTTTTTACCAAAACTTGTTGACCGGATGACAACAATTACATTTAAAAGAGGGTTAATATTGAAAATTTGAAAAAAATCCATGCAGCCGTTTTGAAAGGTATCCACTCGCAGTACCTGAAATTCAGCTATTTATACAGGACGCCTGTCAATTTTCCTGAACTAACCAACTACATGGTTTGAAAGGACATCCAGTAGAGTGTTTATGTAGCAACTTTGAAGAAAATGGTTAGATCCGTTTTTGAGATACGAACTTACGACTTCACTTCCGGTTTTCCAATTTTCACCAAAATTTGGAAAATTCATCAGTACACCAGTTCTGTCTTAATTCTGAAGTTTCGTAGCTGTATCTTCATTAGTTTCGGAGATATGATAGAAGATTCCCCCCCCCCACACACACACACTGACTAATTGCCAAAAACCACTTTTTTGACTCAAGAGACATTAAAAGATGTAAATCAGGTGAAATCTCGATATCGAATTTTTGGACCGAATACAATGCTTCCATAACCTACTGTAGTCGGGTAACGGAAGTAAAAATTCAAAAATCATAAGACAGAGAATTTTTTTTTAAAGGACTAGAAGGACTATTACTTTCAATCTGAGTAAAAACGTTGTCACCAGCTTTTGTAGAGCAGTTTTGTGTAACACTAAAATAAGTTAGAAATATCAGTCCTATCGTTACAAATTAGGTATCAAATGAAAGAAGAGATTTTTTTTAATCCAGGGGTGCAAACAGTTTTTCGACACGATAGTTAGATTTTTAAAAATTAAATAAAGTGTGAAATTTAGGTGGCAACACTTAATTTTAATTCATTTCAGTCATTTTAAAAAATACTTCGCTCAGTTTTACGGACAAAAAATGAGATAAAAAAAATTAAAAATTAAGAATTCTGTCAAAGACAGAATTTAGTTATATACGGAGGATTGTTAATTTTAATCAGTAAATTTTAATTTTTTTTAATTTGAATTTTTATCTCATTTTTTGACTGTTAAACTGGGCCACGTACTTTTTAAAATGACAGAAATGAATTAAAATGAGGTGTTATCACCTAAATTTCATACTTTTGTTAATTTAAAACAAAAATCTAGTTGTCGTGTCGAGAAACTGTTTGCACACCTGGACTAAGAAAAATAGCTTCGTTCATTTTGTACCAAATTCGTAACGATAGGACTGATATTTCTAATTTATTTTGGTGTTACACAAAGCTGATCTACAAAAATTCTAGATTGAAGTTAATAGTCTTCCGTCCTAAGGTTAACGTGCATTTTTCTAAACAATCACAATGAGAAATAATCACTTCGATACAATAAAATTCAGGGGGGGGGATGATTATATTCATTTCTTAAAATTTCTTTGGTATAGCTTTAATATAGGAACCTCTTGACGGCTTATACATTTTTGTAGTAATTTTGGCGGTGATTTAAATTGCTATGGTAACTGAGTAAGTTAGACGAAGAAATTTCGAGCTACTTCGGTGCCAAATTTCAAATTTCGCCGAATATTTTATACTGCAGCTCTTCCCTATTTTTAGCACAATTTTTCATACCTATTTTTTTTTTTTTTTAATTTATTTTTTTAAATTTTTATTTAAAACATACATTTTTTTTTCTTTTTCTGAAAAGAAATATATATGTACATATTTATTTAGTTTTGACTTTTGACGTATCAATCAGAGAATCTTTCGATATATATATAGTTTTTATAGTTTTAAAAATTTTTAAATAGTCATATTTATCTTCAGAAGTTTCCATTTCTTTTATAAAAGTGAAGCCTTTTGCATTTATTTTAATTTATTAAAAGTTGCCATAAATATTTTAGAAACTTTAAATTATTTTCAATAGTTAAAAAATGTTAATTATATAAATATTTTTACTCATGAATCAGAGATTTTTTCGATATATAGTTTTTATAGTTTTAAAATTTTTAAATAGACATATTTCTCTCATAAAATTTGTTTATTTTCAGAAATTTGCATTTCTTTTATTAAATTTAAGACTATGTCGTACCGGGTCTACGCTGCCGAAGGCAGTGGGGACCCGGTACGACATATTTCCCGATCAGAATTTTTTTTTCTCTCTTTTTTTTTATCACATGATAAAAATTAATGCAATTTTGAGAATTCATTAATTATTGTGATTCATTTAAAAATAGTGACCAGCGAAGCGGGCGTAGCCTGCTAGTATATAAATAATAATAATAATAATAATAATGCATGTGTACCATTCTATACTGTCTCAGTTCTTTTGGCACGATTCTTCTCAATTTTATTTTAAATATTTAAAAAGGAAATATGCTTGCAGGTTCCCCCCCCCCTCCTCTTTGCTTACCTTTTGCTTACCCCTCCCTTTTGCTCCTTTTGCCAACATAAAAATAAATATTTTTACTTCTTCATTTATTTATGTTTGAAATCACTATTTTTTTCTTTTGATTTTAAAGTTATAACGTGCTTTTTATTTAATATCTTACGAATCAATATCCGATTGAATAAAAAAATACAGCATTAACTATATTTGGTCCTGATTAATAAGTGTTCGAATTTTTGATAAAATCTAGTAATTCGAACAGATACGATGGCGATTTTTTAATTTTATGTATTTTAAATAAAACAAAAATATCTGCACGTTCATTGAAGGTGTAATAGAATATATGGTGACAACTCATAGTCATTGTCTGAAAGAAATAGTACTACGAAAAAAAAAAAAAAGCAAAAGTGATTTGGATGTAGATAGATTTTGAGAGGATTGCAATTTGTGAAAATGCCACCCCTCTGATATCGTACACAAATCGGATTAGACAAAGAAACATAACCAACTTTGTTAGTGATATCACTTTAAAAATGGATTAGGAGTATTATACTGGGTAAAAACATTTTGCACATTGCTCTGTAAATGTAAAGACAGCCAATTAAAAAAAAAAAATGTTTTGTCAAATTTGTATAAAAATTCTGAAAAAAAAAATATATATATATATATATATTCTTAATTATACCTGTAAAATCAGAGTAACCCAATATTTGTTCAGAAGGAATTATTTAAACTAAATGCATTGCAGAGCTTTAAAAGGTATTGAATAGAAAGATAACAATCTGTGAACTGTGAATTACTGCGGTAAGAATCAAAAGCTTAAGTTTTAATCGCATACTCTTTTTTCTTTCATTTCTTTTAATCATTTGACAGAGATTAACTAAATTTCTTGCAATTACAAAGTCAGAGCAAAATATGAAAAATCTAAATATAGTACAAAATGGTCAATTTTTCTTTAGCCATGACTAAATGTCAGAGTATTTTTTTTTTTTTTTTCTTCTTTCCTGATTTATTTCTGAAATCATTTTTAATCGTAAACGTATAAAACTTGCAGGTATATCTGTTTTTTTTTTTTTTAAATAGATAATTGAATTAATTTAAATAATTATAATAAACAACCGTTTTTAGAGAATAAAATGACAAAATGCGCGCATTAAGCCGGATTATTACTTTCTTCCGAATTTTTTTTTTCCAAATCTTTCAACTAAATTTTATTTCAAAGGCTAAAAAACACTTGTAATTATGCTTGCTTTTACGACAAAAAAAAATTAGTTTTTTTTTTTTTTTTTTTTTCTATATAGACATGAGATTTTTGGGAAAAGATTTCAGAAAAGGTAACATGAAAGAATGTTCTTTTGAATTCTGTTATACTCACTGAAAAATAAAAAATGTCATTAGCTTATTTTCTATTTCATTAGACAATCCTCCAAATTTTATTTATTTATTTATTTATTTTTTGGAAAAATAGGTTTGACAGGTTAAAAAAAAAAAAAAAAATTAAATGTAATTAAAATATAAAAATATATATGTATTATTTGCGATGAGAAAGTGAAGTCATAAAAATTTGAAGTACTTGCTATTAATAGTTAACAAAATTAATGAATAAAAAATAAAAAATCGTTTTTACTACGATTTTCAGCGTTTAGTGATGTGCTAAACATAGCTCATTTGATTCTATAATATCCTTTATAAAAGTTTCCAATTTATCATATATATTTTTTACAAATATATAATATACAAAATGATATGCAGAATGCATTAATTACGGAAATTCATAAATATAAACGTGAATTTAACAAATCATAATATAATCATTTTCTATATACTCAAAAAGTTTCACACCATAAGTTAGTTTTATGAAGGAATATGAATTTCGAACAAATAAAGTTGTGTTGAAATACAGTCTAATACTTTTCCCAAACAGCTATTTATTATTTATTTATTTTTTTTTTTTTTCCCTTTAGTAATTTAACTGAAGTGTTGATGTTCCGATTTATTTTAAGGAAATTCTTTATCATTTCCTTACTATTATTTTTGTTGTAGTTGAACTTTTGAGAGCTCCTTTCTGCGTCTGATCACGTATGTTGCTGTGTTATTATAGTTAAGAAATAATTCATATAATGGAATAAATTTTCTTTGTAAATTGGTTATTAGTAAAAAAAAAAAAAAAAACATTTTTTTTTTTTTTTTACTTAATAATGTTGCTAATTTTATTATATTTCATTATTTATTATATATTTATTGATTAACCAAATTAAGCTGTCATTGAAATTAACTTTATTAATTAATGTAGATTAACATAGTTACAATTTTGAGAAATAAAATCGAAATATATACATTTATTTCTGTTCCTTATATCAACAGCATTTTTATTTTTATTATAATTTTAAAAGAAAGTGCAATTAAAGAGAATAAAGATAGCTGTAAAATATCATATAAATTAATTCATTCATTCAAAAATAATAATAATAATAATAAATAAATAAATAAATAAAATAAAAAAATAATTTAAAACATTTATAAATTATTATTATTATTGTTATGGTATTTGTATAAATAAGAAAGTTTTACAATTCATTTTTGCATACCATTTTAATTTAAAATATCTATAAAATTAGTAAATATTACGTTCAAAGTGTTTATAGTTTGTGCTGCATATAATTAATTAATCATTTATGATTTCTGATAATAAAAGTTATGAAAATTTAAATTTATGAATTGGAAATACAATGCAGACTAAATTTTGCGCTGCTAAAGCTATTTTAAATTACAGCTGTAATTTTTCTGAACTCATGTTTCTTGCATAGAAATGATAAAGTCTGTTGCTATATTTCCAAAAGGTTTTTGAAATATCAATCCAGTTTCTTCTACATGTACATTCTCTTCCTAATCCCAGTTTGGAAATATCTTCGGTCACAAAGAGCTTTTGTTCGAACGGACACACCCCCAGTTGTGGGGGAAAAATGTTCGAAAATTTTTGGTGTAACTTCAACGGACATAACAGGGGATTTTCAAGGTAGCTTCCTCCTAACAATAAGATTATTTTTGAAGTAGAAACGTGACATTGAGGCAAACGCTGAGAGGGTTAAAAAACAGAGGTCGAAAATTTTCACGAATTCAATACTTTCTCTATATTACATATAGAAGAAAGTAATAAAGTCAGTTTAAAAAGAAAAAAAAAAGTTATTGCTCATAAAATATTGTGAAAAACTACTTTTAGTCTTTTCTAATACTAAACATTAAAGTTTATACAAAGATTATAAGATTACTATTTTTTCAAACAGAAATCTCTAATTAATTTAAAAGTATAACTTATTTACATAATAATATTAAAATTGTTTGGAACCTTGTTCCAGTTAAAATACTATTTTAGTTTGAAACCATTTGTATAAAAGTATAAAAAAAATAACAAAATTATTCTTTAAAAAGTATTATAGATGTAGTCGCTGCGAGAATATCCAAATGTATATAATGAAAAGATTTGTTTCTTTATTAATAAATCGATAAAAAAAAATATTTTTAACATGTTATCTATACATAATAATACAAGTAGAAATGAACCAAACAGAAAAGTAGACAGAAAAGATTTATGATTTATCAAACTTTATTTTCTCTTATGAATCCGTCACCATATTTTAATCATTATAGATTAAAATAAAATCAATACATTAATTTTCTTTTTAATGCTTACAAATGCTTTACAGCTCTTACAAGGAGAGGTCACGACATGGAAAATTCAGATCGGGACGAAATTGCGCATGATTGTAGTACACTATGAGGGTAACAACATATTAAAGCAGTAGGACCCACTATCCACAAAATTTCGAGAAAAAAGCATTTAAAGTTTCAGTAATCTTTAAATACAAGTTATTTCGCAAGCGAGTAAGCGCCTGAGTGGCGTGATCCTAAAGCGCGAGTCTCCCACCCAGATGACTTCGGTTCGAGGCTATCTGCGGGACTACATTTTTTTTTCTTCTTCTTCTTTAACTTTTTATGTAATCTTAACTTTTTATTTATTTTACTTTATTTTACAATTCAATTCAAAATTTGAAAATTTTAATAAAAAATTATTTAATTTTCTTGAGTATAAAATAACTTTTTCTATTTTTAATATTTAAAACTGAAAAATACAATAAATTTCCATAACTTAAAAAACAAAGTTTAGTTTTACAAATCCCTACATAAGAAACATAAAGAAAAGCAGACAAATATTTAAATAATTAAAAAAAATAAGCAAGCTGTAAACAAAGTGTAAAATAGATAGCAGGTGTACTTAAATCTTGATTTGAGCTTCCTGATTTGGTTTGAATGTGTATAAATTACGTAAACACTTCTAGCTTGTTAATAATAAAGGGCAGGTGGGATTTTATTTTGTGCACAGAAGATTAAAAAAAAAAAAAAAAAAAAAAAATGGAAGTCGAAAAGAAACGATGTTCATTAACATTTAAAATCTACATTTAAAGATAACATTTCTTTACCTGTAATAATTTAATAGCATATCAATCCTATACTATAATTTTTAAGAAACTATTGATTGGAGAAGTAATTATTTAATTTGGATAGTAATTATATATGTGATTAAAATCATCATTTCTCTGTAATTTTTTTTTTTTTTTAGTTTAAAAAATAAAATAAAATATACCTAAAATGAAATAAAATATTTAGATAAATAATTACAAACAGTTTCTTTAGTTTTACCTTATTTTAAAGTTAAAATAAAACTGAAATTTATTTTTTAAGTTATATAAATTTATTGTATTTTTAAGTTATAAATATTAAAAATAGAAAAAGTTATTTAATACTCAAGAAAATTAAATATTTTATTAAAATTTTCAAATTTTGAATAGATTTGTAAAATAAAGTAAAATAAATAAAAAGTTTAGATTACATAAAAAGTTAAAGAAAAATAAAAAGTGTCCCGCAGGTAGCCTCGAACCCAAGTCATCTGAGTGGGAGACTCGCGCTTTAAGATCACGCCACGGAGGCGCTTACTCGCTTGTGAAATTACTTGTATTTAAAGATTACTGAAACTTTAAATGCTTTTTTCTCGAAATTTTGTGGATAGTGGGTCCTACTGCTCTAATATGTTGTTACCCTCATAGTATACTACAATCCTGCGCAATTTCGTACCGATCTGAATTTTCCATGTCGTGACCTCTCCTTGTTAGATAAAAGTAAGACAGATTTTAAAAATCATTATCCTAGTTGTGTCAAATTTCCAATCTGTTAAATTTGTATTTAATACCTATATCTTGCGTATACACTCTGATACTGATACTTGATATTTCTCGATACTCTTTAACACTTTCCTGTAAATTTGAATTTATTTGAGAATTCAGAATATCTTTCTCTATACTTTGGTATGTTTTCTTTTCCAGAAATATTAAAAGATTTTAGAATTCTCTGAAACTCATGTATGTTACTGCGGTTTACTTTATCTTCTTTCCTTTATACAATCATGTAAATGTCGTTACTCTTTTGTGTATAGGGAAAGTACAAAAAAATTAAGATTCATTGTGGTATTTCAAAATTAATATTTAAAATCCGATTTTGATATTCATATACAGAACAAAGCATAGAGAAAATAACATGCATTATTAAGTTTCTTTTGGTATAGTGTATGATTAGTTACACTTTTTCATGTTATTTAATCCGATATTAAATTAATAATAAATATAAACTATTACTCCATTTCTTTAACAACACATTCAACACGTTATTACACAAAAATATTGTTAAGTGCATATTTTTAAAACAATTATGTATGAAAATATTGTTTGATTAAATTCCTTTAAAATACATTTAAATTGAAACTAAATATTTTCTATTTTATCAAACTTATTTAGTATATATCATTATTTTGAATTTTAAATTACACACACACACACACACACATATATATTTTACAGACTTTATTTTTCTATAAATGAAACTCAAAGATAAATTTCATTAAAACTGAGGTTTTCCCGAAATGTCTGTAAGATTAAAATATGACTTCTCATAAGCCTTCTAAAGCGTTAAATTACACAAAATTATGAGACGTTCTCTTGCTGCATGAAATGTCATAAATAACAACTGTTCAAGTAATAATTAAAATATGTCAGAAATATGAAGTACCTTTATTCTAACTCTACATTAATATGAATAATTACTTTAAGTACTTACAATGTCGTTTTATTTATATCAGAATGAACAAAGTGTTAATTTTTTTACCTGACATTTATAACAGTATTCTATAAAAAACTAATATGTACTAAGAAATATATATATATATATATTTTATGATCGCCGAGACAACAGTAGCATTTCTCAATACATTGCATTATGCCTTAGATGATAATAAATACTCTGAAATGTATTAATGCGTGATTGACAATGTGTATATGTATATATTGTGTTGCTTACAGGGTCGTGCTACAACAGCACGTGTGAATGTGTCAAGTCACGAGAAGTAAGAATTACATTGGAACTTGGAGTCGGAAACGCGATTGTAACCCGTTAGGGAGTGATAAACTCTGGCTTTGCGCACACTCAAAAATTCACATGTGAAGACGGTAAGATCTCGACTAATGGGGTTCATTTTGAGCACTTCTTAACATTTTTCAGTTGTATTTCGCACATAGCTTACTCATTTTTTTTTTTTTTTTTTGGTAAAAATTATTTATTATTATTATTATTATTATTGCAGGAAAGTAACTATGCAATTGCACTGTCACGATCGTGTTTCCGACTCCAGTTCCTATCTAAATTCTAACCTTTATGATCTGACACACACACGTACGTTGTTTGGGAATGACCCCTTATAAACTATCCTGTATATATAAGTACGTACATATGTATATATATTATTAAATATTGTAAATATATCAACAACTACTCCTAAAGTGTAAGAATCTTAATTGAAAAGAAATTTTAAATTAATATGAAGTAAGAAAAACCGTTTATTTAAGCTCATGAAAAATTTATTGTGTGTTGCATTGAACACACATATTATTATAAAGGATCAATACATATTTTATGTTAGAGATGCCCAAAAAAGAATCACTTGTATGAAATATTTTTTAGTATGCTATACATTTTCGAAGATGTTCAATCAAAAAAAAAAAAAGGACTTAAATGTTTTCTCACTACGCATATTTTGTTTTATTAATAACAGGGTATAACTTAAAAATATATATTAATATATATATATATATATATATATATATATATATATTCCAGTTAAGGCTGAACATCAGTGAGATAGCTCCCTTTGCCTGTTATCCTATGGAATTTCTGTTGCTCCGTTTTACCAGGTAATCTCATTCAAAAAATAAGTTTTACGAATTCTATTTTTTGAATATTGTTCTCTGAATATGTTGCCTTTTAGCTTAATGAGCATTTTTTTTTATTATTATTTTATTTCACTAAGTAAATTTAGAACTTTAAGTTTGGATTTCTAAATGAGATCTTAAAATTTATTTATTTATTTTTTATTAATATTATTATTTTTTTTTTAAATTGCTCTCTCAGCTAAAAGGCGATATATTCAAAGACTAATATTCAAAATACAGAATTCGAAAAACTTCATTTTTGAATGAGATATTCTTATAAAACGAAGCAACAAAAATCGCATTGGATAACATGGAAAGAAAGAAAGAGGTAATATTACTGATGTACAGTCTTAAGCGAAAAATTTCTTCATAATAGATTTAATATTTTGTGACTCTTTTCGCTACTTGAAAATTTTTTAACCTATTTGTTGCCCGTCAAAATACGACCATTTGTAATTAAATCCTTTCAGTTGCCTTTCATCTTTCATCTTTCATCTTTCCTATTTCTATATTTTGTATTATTTTTTGTTTCACTCTCTAAAATATTTTTTTTAAAGTAGGAAATCATTTTTTAATATGCTTTTAATAATCAACAATACAAAACCAGATTTTAAGTTTTCATGTAAAATTAAGCTGCATATATATATATATATATATATATGATATTTTAATGAAGATTTTTTTTTTTTTTTTTAAAGTCAGTAAATAATATTTTTTTATTCAATGAATTTTAAAATATCTTACAATTATTACTTGCATCTTATGTTAAATAGCTAGCATTTTATATCGTCTTATAAATATATATATATATATATAGAGAGAGAGAGGGATAGATAGATAGATAGATATAGATATAGATATAGATATAGATACTTTCTATATAGATATATATACATTCTAGACTTTTGTTATAGGTTTTAAAAGCATCATTACTTTAAATAAATTGTGTAACAAACCCCAAAATCAGATCCTCTTTAGTATTCAACCTTCTGCTTGCACTTTGTTAGCGTTATACAGTTAACAGAAAAAAATAATACAGTCGCATGTTTTAAATCCCCTTTATGATTTTTTATTCATAAGAATCCTTTCACCTCCAGCACCGGGACTTCACTAGTTAAATAACTGTTCTTCAGATCCCGTTTCCCTCTATGGCTGTGAATGATATGGCTCGCTATCCAAGGTTTCTTCGAGCTGGAACATGATCTGGGCATTACAATCCAATTGGCTTGTAATGCCTCTATGGCTTCTCGTTTGAAAGCACCATTAAAATTTTTTAAAACTTAAAAGTTTATTCTTATGTTTTCTTTCTGATTACTTTTGGTTGTAGTGGTTGTTATTTAATTGAATTTGATATCATGTTGATGTTTTTTTACACGCTTTTTTATATTTTTCTTTTAATCGTTTCTATGCCGGTACTATGGTTATTATCAGCGTTCGTTATAAAAGAAATTGGTTCGGTTTCCATTTTATCTATGTTAAATATTTCGCTGTGGAGAACGCGTAAAAGATCATAAAACGATATGAAATTTAACAACCACTGTAATGAACGGCAGATGGCGAAATATTATCAATCAGAGCCATAGAGGTAATCGAGATCTCGAAACCAGAGATTCATTTAATGAATCCCCGGTCCCTGAGACGAAAGGATTCTTATGAAGGCAAAAAAATAAATGAAATTAAAAATTATAAGTTTCTTCACTAATAAGTATATTAAAATTATTATCTTTGTTTTATAAATTTAAACTCTAACTTATACTTTATAAAGAATGTATTTAAAAAAATCTGGAGTGACTCCACTCGACTTTCCGAACATTGAGTAACTAACAGTTTTGTAGATAAAATAAAGAAAGAGGAGTTGCTAAACAAAAAAAAAGAGAGAAAACCATAATAGAGTGTTTGAGTATTTTTCTCCATATATCACACGAGGTTTTATTTAACGTTACTGAACTTTGAGCCCATAGATCATAATGATAAAGAATTTTTCGTTGTGTCCCTGTAAAAATCTATAAATGCTAGATTCACCAAAATGCTTATAGTTAGTGCAACAGTGATTTATAATATTCATAAAAATTTTCAGCTCAATTTAATAAGGCGTTTAGATGCTATCGCACTTTTAAAAATTTGGTCTCATAGGCCATAATGATAAAGAATTTTTCTTTGTGTCCCTGTAAAAAAATTGTAAGTGCTAGATTCACCAAAATCTATACAGTTGGTGCAAATGCGACCTATAACATGTGTACAAATTTTTGCTCAGATTAATATGGCGTTTAGACGCTATCACACTTTTAAAAATTTGGCCCCATAGGCCATAATGATAAAGAATTTTTCTTTGTGTCCCTGTAAAAAAACTATAAGTGCTAGATTTTCCAAAATCTATACAGATTGAGTATCTGTGACCTATAATATGTGTATAAAGTTTTTGCTCAATTGAATAAGGCGTTTAGATGCTATCGCGCTTTTAAGATTTTGGTCCCATAGGCCGTAATGATAAAGAATTTTTCTTTGTGTCCCTGTAAAAAAACTATAAGTGCTAGATTCACCAAAATCTATAGGGTACGTACTATGGTGACTTACAATATACGTACCAACTTTCAGCTTATTCGAACAAAGCGTTTAGACGCTAGCGTGTTCACTCACAGACATACACACATACATACACACATACACACATACACACACACATACATACATCATCTCAAAAATAGTGGAAACGGACTCATGGGACCTCGAAACGTATAGAAACATCAAAATCTCCAATTCGGATTTTTGACATGATTACAATACTTTCCTCACTATAGTGTTCGGAAAGTAAAAATGATTTCTTCTTACATGTAAACAAAAATTTTAAATACTTACATTGCAGTCTTTAATTTAAATTTAAAATTTGAGATAAAGCAAAATTTATACGTCATACATTTCTATTAGATAAAATTTTAAATTGTACTCCCGTTAGTAAACAAAAATCGCAAAAGATACTCAAGGTATTGTATATACAGTCTAAAACTTTTTCCTTTGTATTTATTAAGTATTTCGAAAAGTTATTGCTATTGTAATAAAGGCTTTTTGAATGGATATCTGAATATATTATATTTAACTCAAGCAACCAAAATCTAAAAACTTTATTTGTCGTCGTTTCATATAAGTCGTCGCCAAACGTGATAATAATGTCTAAATTTGTCAGACAAATCAATTTTGAATTGCATATTGATAAAACGGAGCAAATAACAAAAGCATTCTCCCAGCATTCTAAGAAATACTCTATTCAATTTTCTTGTTTAAATTCAATTTTCTTTCTTTCTTTCTTTCTTTCTTTCATATTTTTTCCTACTATTTATAAGATATTTTGAAATCGTAGTAATAAAGGCTTGACATTTATATTGAAAATTTATTTTGCAGTTGAGCAAAAATATTTAACTAAATCGAAATCTATATTATTTTTTTTCGTATTTAATAGTATTTATTAAAAAAAAAAAAAGTATTTGATATCCAATATTACTGTTAGACGAGCACTCGTTGTATGCTTTAAAAAAATTAAATTCCGCGTTTAATTTAAATATTGAATAAAGAAAGGATGGATGGATGGTTGGGTTTTAACGTCGCACTACTGATGCGCAGATGGGCGATTGGCGACGGTCTGGGACACACCCCTAGATGTGGTCCGGAGACATGCCACGGAAGGGAGGGCTCTCCCGCTTCGGTGACCCCCCAGAGGTATGAATAAAGAAAGGAAGAGAATACTAAAATGCGATACATATTGATTGTTGATTTTAGTAGACTGTAATACAACCCCATTAATAAATGTTTGGTGAAAAATGCCTAAAGGTAAGCTCTGGTGAAATTTCGAATAAATATGACTAATTATGATTATTTTTTTAATGTACTTAAAATGTTCACACTGTTTTAAATACCAATTAAAAACTAATGTTGTGATCACCACAAAACATTCCTCGATGTCATTCGATATAACAGCGCCACTTACTGCTCAGCATGCACAAAACTTTAACCATAGTTTTTCACAATAAAACTTTTAATTCTGGAGTTGGGTGTAATTTTATTCAACAGATACTAAGATGTAGCCCCGTGGAAATTCAAAATAACATCCCTACTATCGACCAGTGTACACCTAAATTAAGTCAACATTCGTTTTCATAATGGTTATCTTACATATGAAATTTCGTGCAGTTATATTCCATAAGAGTAGAGATTAAGCTTTCCTATTCACGGAGTAAACTGCAGAACAGCAGCATAATTTGTTGGCTAATATAGACACAATATAAACCATCATAGTCTTTCATGATGGGTCTCTCATATACCAAGATTTGTTCAGTTATATATAAAAGAATCTGAGGTAAAAACTTCCCGTTCCTGGAGAAAATTTCAATTTAGTAATCCCACCTATCGGTCGATATAAACCCAAATTGAATCAGCATAATATTTTCTAATGACTTTCTCTCATATTAATTTTGTTTGATTATACTCACTAGAACATGATATATATCATTTCCTTAAAAAGGGGAAATCTCATTATATCAGCGCCACCTATTGAGCGAATGGCACTAAACTTTTATAGGTAATAATTTTAATAATTATGTCTGCACAGAATTGCATATACATATAAATATATATATGCAATTCTGTGCAGTAGTTCATGAGATGCAATCGCCACAAAATTTTTGTCGCATAAACAAACATCAAAAGATGTTTTTAAATCAAAGTGTTTCTACATATAAATATATATGCAATTATGTGCACCCTAACAGCACATTTATCCATTGTACATCCGGAGGATGTCTCTTGGATATATTTTAACCCATAGGATAAACTAAGAATATCTTGTTGATGAGATGTGCTGTTAGAGTGCAGTAGTTTCCGAAATATAGCGTTCCATTCATTGGGAGAAATTGTGATATAGCACCACTACCTGTTGAGCGATTGGAACTAATTCATGTCAGAGTGCATCTACATAGAAATGTATATGCGATTTTGTGCAGTAAGATTTTAGATACAGTCGTACAAAATTTATGTTTCACACACACACACAGATACACCGGCAGATCGATAAACAGACAGACAGACATTTTTTTTAATGGGTAAAACTTGTTCTGGAGCTCTCAAAACGTAAAAATCCATCAAAAACCGCAAGTCGACTTTTAATGAATCCAATACTTTCTTCGGTGCATATAGCAGAAAGTAATTACAATATAGTTTGATACAAAGTAATCAAATTACTTAGTGCATTTTTATTTTTATTACTATTTTGTATTTTCTTTTAAAACAGGTTAAACTTCGACGCATATTTGCTGTTAACATAATAGTAGAAAAATCGTAAAAAAGGGACATATATATATATATTATATATATATATATATATCTTTATATATATATTTCTTTTGTGCGTGTGTATGTCACTGAACTCCTCCTAAACGGCTGGACTGAGTTTAATGAAATTTTTTGTATGTCTTCAGGTGGATTCGAGAATGGTTTAGATTTACAAATGAAAGTTGTAACTTAATTAGTTCTTTCTTAATTAATTTTTAACCAACTCTTCAACAACTTTTCCACCTAGATGGCGTGAGTTGTCGTAAACACGATGTCAGAATTTATTTAATGTTGAAATGAAAAATGAATTTTTAACCGTATCTTACGAAGTGTTTAAAATATTTTTTCAAAGTTAATATTTTAGAATCGTAAACACGATGTCAGAATTTATTTAATGTTGAAATGAAAAATGAGTTTTTAACCGCAAGTGTTTAAAATATTTTTTCAACGTTAATATTGTTAAAATGTTAAAATTAGTTAAAATGGTATATTCTTTTAAAAAATTCGTCAATATCCGACGGAGTTATTTTATGTTAAAATGAAAAATGAATTTTTAGGCCATTATTATTTGTGCAGATGGAAAATGTACTAAAAGTTTTCCGAAAAATTTCACGATCACAAATGTTGACGGATATCCAATATATCGTCGAAGAAATCCCGATAATGGCGGACAATCTTATCATCTATGGCGGTCATCTATGTCAACAACATAGATATTGACATTGATAACCGTTGGGTGGTCCCATATTCGCCTCTGCTGAGCAAAACATTCAATGCTCATATTAATAGCAAGAAATTCAAACTTCTTCACACACCATAAATTTTAAATCAGCACAACCGGTTTCGAAAGGACGTAGCCTTTCTTTATCAGGTGCAAAAACGTGCAACTGCCTTGGAGGCAAAAGCAAGACTGAAAGCAGGACAAAATCCAGAGGGGGAGGGCAACACAAACAACCAATAGGAAGCAACATGCAGGACAGGACCAATTAGAGAGGAACACACGTACACACACACCACAAAATGAGGAGGGACGAAAGGAGTAAACAATTATTATTTTTTTTTCAATAATATTAAACTAATAAGTAAATTTAATAAAATTTATCCATTAATTATTATTATTATTATTTAAATTAGAATTATTTTACTATAACTAATATGATGTTATAAACATAATGAAGGAAATTATTTAATTGAATTAAACAAATTTTTCCAGGCTGTAGACATTCAAGATTTCTTTTAGTTTGACCAATATAAGATAAATCACAGTTATTACAAAGGACATTATAGATACCCCATTTTTGAAGCTCACGAACAGGGGATTTGGTTGAAGGGAATTGGAATTTATTGGATTTTATTTATAAAAGTACGGACAAGACATTTCTAAATCTTCTATTGCGAAGCACAGTTGGGAATGTGATCATAGTTTTAATTTTAAGAGTGCCAAAATTATCTTTCATGCCAAACACGTTTCCGAACTGGATTTTTTAGAAAATTTAGCTATTTACCTTAATCGTGATAAAATTGCCAATGAAAAATCTTATACCACTTTGCTGTCTACAGCCTGGAAAAATTTGTTTAATTCAATTAAATAATTTCCTTCATTATGTTTATAACATCATATAAGTTATAATAAAATAATTCTAATTTAAATAAAAATAATAATAATTAATGGATAAATTTTATTAAATTTACTTATTAGTTTAATATTATTGAAAAAAAAAAAAAATAATTGTTTACTCCTTTCCTCCCTCCTCATTTTGTGGTGTGTGTGTACGTGTGTTCCTCTCTGATTGGTCCTGTCTTGCATGTTGCTTCCTATTGGTTGTTTGTGTTGCTCCTCCCCCTCTGGATTTTGTCCTGCTTTCAGTCTTGCTTTTGCCTCCAAGTCAGTTGCACGTGTTTGCACCTGATGAAGAAAGGCTACGTCCTTTCGAAACCGGTTGTGCTGATTTAAAATTTATGGTGTGTGAAGAAGTTTGAATTTCTTGCTATTGTCTGTACGCCAGTTTTTTTTAATTTATTTTTGGTGCTCATATTAATGTTCAGTTCTGCAGTTCAGTGAAGAGCATCAAATACATTTGCAAGTATGTGAATAAAGGCAGTGATATGGCTGTATTTCGATTTGAAAATACCAATATGAATGCTCCTCCGGTGAATAACAACGATGAAATAACACTTTAACAAATTGGCCGGTACGTCAGCTCCAATGAAGCTGTTTGGCGTATCTTTGGTTTCCCAATTCATGAACGGGATCCAGCAGTTCTTCATTTAGCCGTCCATCTTGAAAATGGCTAGCGCGTATATTTCACGAGCGAGACAGCGATTGATCGCGCTATAAATCCACCAAAAAAAAACACTCACCGAATTTTTTGAATTGTGTAATCGTGCGGATGCTTTTGGTGCTTTTGCACGGACATTACTCTATTCAGAAGTACCACGCTATTTCACATGGGCTCCAACAAAAAAATGGATGCCCCGCAAGCAAGGCACGCCGATTGATGCATGTCCCGGTTTATTCAAATCAAACACCTTGGGACGAGTATTTACAGTGAATCCAAGGCAGACTGAGTGCTTTTATCTTCGACTGTTATTGGTTAATGTCATCGGCCCTTTGTCATTTCAAGATGTACGTAAAGTGAATGGACAACAGTATCCAACGTATAGAGATGCATGCCTTGCACTCGGCTTGCTGGAAGACGACAACCAGTGGGAGTGTATGCTTGCTGAAGTAGGACTGAACTGTACAGCAAAACAAATTCGTCTACTATTCGCTATAGTGTTGACTACATGTTTCCCGGCCCGAGCAGAGACATTATGGGATAATCACAAAGATTCAATGACTGATGATATATTGCATCAACATCGTTCACGGTGCAACGATCTAACGATAGTATTCAGTGACGCTATGTACAATGAAGCATTGATTGCTATTGAAGATCTTTGCATTATCATTGCCAACTTACCACTCAGTCATTTCGGTATGCATTCAACAAATCGAAATGCATCTGATTTAATAAGCACTGAATTGAATCGTGAACTACAATACAATACTGTAGAAATGGCAGCGATTGTTGCTCGCAATGTCCCACTAATGAATGAAGAACAAAGAACCATTTACTACCGCATCATGCTCGCAGTTTTGGCAGGACAAGGTTTTTTTTTTTTTTTTTTTTTTTTTTTTTGGGGGGGGGGGTGCACCAGGTGGAACTGGCAAAACATTCCTTATTTCGCTAATTCTCGCCGAAATACGATCAAATAATGGCATCGAATTGGCTGTTGCATCATCTGGCATTGCGGCAACTTTATTGGATGCAGGCAGAACAGCTCATTCATTATTTAAACTGTCACTAAATATTCAAAATAACCCAGACGCAGTGTGCAACATAAAAAAACAATCGTCCATGGCCACAGTGCTGAAATAGTGTAAAATGCTTATCTGGGATGAATGCACTATGGCACACAAACATTCGATTGAGGCGTCGAACAGGACATTGACAGATATAAAAAACAACGACAAACTATTTGGCGGCACTCTGTTACTCTTTTCAGGTGATTTCAGACAAGCACTTCCCGTTATTCCGCGTTCAACATACGCTGATGAGATCAACGCGTGCTTAAAATCATTGTCATTGTGGCGTAATGTTGAAAAAGTACAACTGAAAGTAAATTTGTGCGTTCAAAAGCTTCAAGATCCATCCGCTGAAACATTCTCAAAACAATTGTTAGATATCGGCGATGGAAAAGTTACTACAGATGAAACTGGATGCATAAAGTTACCGACCGATTTCTGCACAATCATTGATTCTCAAGATGCTCTTATTGACCAGATATTTCCCGATGTACACAGACGATACACAAATCATGAGTGGCTGGCAGAAAGAGCAATTTTAGCAGCAAAAAATGTGGACGTCAATGAACTGAATCTCAAGATACAACATTTGTTACCAGGAGACTTGGTGTCATACAAGTCTAATGATACAGTTTGCGATGCCACCGAAGCTGTAAATTATCCAACAAAGTTTTTAAACTCATTGGATTTACCAGGCATGCCACCGCATATTTTACAACTGAAGGTTGGATCTCCGGTTATTTTGCTTCGTAATTTGAATCCACAACGGTTGTGCAACGGCACGCGATTAGTCATAAAAAAATTAATGAAAAATGTTATCGAAGCCTTCATTTTAAATGACAAATTCCGAGGTGAAAATATATTACTATTGCGAATCATTATTATACCCACAGATGTACCAATTCAATTTAAACGCCCTCAATTTCTAATTAGATTGGCATTTGCAATGACTATGAATAAGTCTCAGGGCCAAACGATGTCTGTCTGTGGCTTAGATTTGAGCACATCATGTTTTTCACACGGACAATTATACGTGGCTCTCGAGTGGGCAAACCATCCAGTTTGTTTGTATTGACGAAAGATGGGATAACAAAAAATATTGTACACTCTGTTGCATTAAGGGATTGATATTGATTTTTAGTAATATTGTTATAAGTAGCGATATGTATATAATTTTAAAGAATCAATTTTAATAAATTAAAAAAATAAATGATTGGTGTTTTGTTATTTTTATATTCTTTCACCGTTTACAGCACTCCATACATCTTCCACTTATATACCACATCCTTACACACTTACAATAAGTTAGTTATTTTTTTCTAGCAAAATATTCTCTAGAAATAATTTATATGACATAACAACGTTTGTCGGGTCAGCTAGTATATATATATATATTATATATATATATATATATATATATATATATATATATATATATACAGTGCGTTAAGAAATTATAAGACCACAAGCGTATTGGTGCATTTCTGAAGAAGAGAGCATAATATGCAAATTTTTAGTTGCGTATTTAAAATTGATACGAAAACGCATCCTATACTGATTCCAACTTTTAAAATTAAATTAAATTTCATTAAAACTTATTCATTTTTCTAAAAATTAAAGACTGTGACTGTTAAGAAATTATAAGACCACCTCAGAAAATTAGCATATTATACATGACGTCAAACTGAATATAAAGCACATGCGTCAGTATTTCGTAAAAGCATTACCTAAGAAGCAAATGCTTAGGTTTTAAATGCGTTATCTACGATTAGTTTGACGATGCCTCGAGTTAAAGAATTACCGGAGTGCGAAGTTAGAAAAATTTTATTTAATAAATGTTCTGGTAAATCTGAAAGTGATATTGCGAAGTTAATGAACCGTTCTAAAACTACCATTCATAATGCCATAATTAGAAAAGATTATTCAAACAAAATAAAACGATCTGGTAGAAAAAATATTTTGACAGCACGTGATAATAGACAAATTTTTCGACTGTAAACTAAAAAAGGTCTTTCAACTCGTGAAATTTCGAAACGTTACAGCAAGAAAACTTCACATGTAACAGTTTGGAAGAGTCTTAAATTAAATATTAATACGAAATTTACGAAATTGAAGAAAAAACCAAAGTTATTGAAATGCCATCGAGAAGAAAGATTAAAATGGGTTAAAAATGTCATGTCATGGAATGATGAGTGGAAACAAATTTTATTTTCTGATGAAAAGAAATTTAACCTTGATGGTCCCGATGGTTACAAACACTATTGACATGACTTGAGGAAGGAACCAAAAGAATGCTCCAGTGGACAGATGCGTGGAGGATCAGTAATGATTTGGGAAGCTTTCTGTTATGAGGGGTTGTGTGATTTACAGCGGATTTCGGGTCATATGAACTCTACACAATATCAGTCTATGCTATATGATCATGTGATACCGTTTGGACCTTTATTAAGTGGTGCTAACTGGATGTTTCAACAGGACAATGCTGCTTGCCATACATCTAAATCCACACAGGAGTGATTTAAAAAAGAAAAAAAAAATGTTTTGCCATGGCCAAGTCGAAGTCCAGACTTGAACCCCATGGCAAACTTATGGGGTATATTATCTTGCAATGTTTATGCTAATAATAAGCTATTTTCATCTGCCAATGAACTGGAAGTAGCCATTGTAAAAGAATGGTACAATATTTCTGTAACTGAACTTAATCATCTAGTTACTTCAATGAAAAACAGAGTGTTTGAAGTCATCAGGAAGAATGGAGGACCAATATCATGTTAATTTTTTATACAATTTTGTTTTTTTGAGAAGTGGTCTTATATTTTCTTAACAGGTTATTTTTCACTTATTTCAATTATATATTTTAACTAAACATTTATTGCATTATACTAAGTTATTGCAAACTAATTATAAAAAAATATAGAGCAATATGTTATTTTATGTATTTAAATTATGATCAGAATCTTTATTTTTCTTATAATTTACAAAATTAAAGTGGTCTTATAATTTCTTAACGGACTGTAAATATATATATATATATATGTGTGTGTGTATGTATAATAAGACTTGCTCAAAGTAGAGTGTTAAAGAAGGACACAATTCACAATTCTCACGAAAGTAACAGTTAAAACAAAATAATGCATATGAGTGCACAGTATTCGTAAAAATACAATAAAATGTAATACAGAATAAATCAGAATGATGGGAAGAAAAATGCTTAATTAAAGTCATGTTTTTATCTGTAAAGGTAAAGAAGTTTCTTTTTTTTTTTTTTTTTTTTTTTTTTTTTGTAACAGAAATGTATCAAAACCAATCATTCAGGTCTAGTCGAAAGAATAGATTGATTCCTTTTTTCATATCATCATTTTTCATGCCATCATTTCGAAACAATATAAAGGGTAAAGTTAATTAATAGACTTGGTTGATAACCTAATGTGTACTATATACAAACTCCGTTTCAAGCAAACCCAGTTTTAGTTATGTTTTTTATACAAGTGTGAATTTATCAATTCGCTGTCATTTATAAACATGTTGGCAGATCAAGTTGATTAATAATCTTAGTTGTGACCTTAATATAGATTGCGTTGCGTATATATTAAATTGCATGGAAATTTGCTCAAAAATACAATTTTTATTCGAGTTTAAAATAAAAAAAAATCGGCAATTTTAAAAACTGAATGAAATGAATAATAAATTTGCTCAAACTTTCTTTTGAGTTCTTTCAGTATTTTAGAATTTATCGTGATGACATTTTATAAGTGATAGATGTTACTAATCAAGTTCACGGATCTAGTTTATTGATAAACTTGATTGAGATCTTGATATGGGCTATGTACATCAGAAGTAAAAAAAATATATATATATTCATAAATTCTTTTGTTTGTGAATCTTAATATCCAATTGACAATCATTTATAAATAATATAGCGATTAAATTGACCCACGGAAATATCAAAGGTGTTTCTAAGATGTCTGCCAAATTTAGTTTAAATTGACTCAGTAATTGTAATGAGTAATATTCATACTGCCACCTTATTTCAGGTGGTCATTATTTTGAAACAAGTTGGTGTATCAGTTTAGTTAATGAATTTGATTGAGATTTTAATATTATATATATACATGTATATATATATATATATATATATATATATATATATATATATATATATATACATACATATATATATATATACGCATAAAAATTTTAACCAAGTCGATACATAAATATATATATTAATGTATATAAAAATACCAGTGTCTGCCACATGGAAACAGGATTGCGAATCAAGATGACCAACAAACTTAACCAATACATTTTAAATGTAAGTTCACTGCCCAAATTTGTTTCAACCTAATTAAGTATTTTGAAATTAACTATAATCGCAAATTTTCAAGGAACACATGGATCACCATTTCTAAGCAAAATGATGGATCAAGTTAATTATTAAACTTGGTGCAGACCATGTATGAGTTATTTATGTTTTGAAATATAAGAAAATCTAGTCTTAAATACATTTTTAGAATGTTAGTTTTATTTGAATTACTGAGCAGTTAGCATTTGGAAACAATAAAGCGAATCCAGCTGGCCCTGAAAATCAAGATAAGTTCACTGTCTAATGTTAGTTTGCCATGATTCGGTTGTTTAGAAGTTATCGTGATAACAAATTTTAAAGTGGCAATCTTATTTCAAGTGCGTGATTGGTTTCTCATTGCCGCCATTTTGAAATAAGTGGGCGGGTGAAGTTCATTAAAAACTTTTTAGTGA
Organism: Salticus scenicus; assembly: GCA_963930645.1. Lineage (NCBI taxonomy): Eukaryota > Metazoa > Arthropoda > Arachnida > Araneae > Salticidae > Salticus > Salticus scenicus. Next base: position 245,273,364 of record OZ005650.1, on the reverse strand, counting down.
TTCGGATCAAGTTAATTAGCGAAGCTATTTGAGATATTTATAAAATAAGTACCTTCTCCAACTTTGTTTCGAATTAATTAAGAATTTCAAAAGTTATCGTGATGACAATTTTTTCATTATTGATATATATAAATATATGCATATACACCCCGCAACAAAAACATAGGAACAAAGGGTTTTTTCATTGATTTTTCATAAAATAACGTTATCTAAACTGTGCTTATCATTTATTATTATTTAAAAAAAACACTATTCCTGGACTAATTTTTGATTTAAGACTAATTTAGAAAAATTTTAAGACTAAAATTTTTCTAATTTAAGACTACACTCCGCGACAAAAAGATAGGAAAAAAGGTTTTTTTTTTTTTTTTTCATAAAATAACATTGTCTAAATTGTGCTGATCATTTATCATCATAACAAATATTATCATATCAAAAACATATTAAATATTCGAATCATATTCAAATTCATTCTTTTGTTTATGTTGAATAATTACAATTTTTTTAATTTCCAGTAATTAAAATTTCTCTCCATAATGTTAATTGTGTACACCTATAATTTAATAACAACAATCTTTACATATTCTTTTAATAGAATTTTTTTATTTATTCTAAAATTTCCAAAATCATTTTTATTCATAATGAATATTTTAATATTAAAATAAAACAATAAAGGTTTTATATCAGGAAAATGTGAAAAAACTTCATTGAAAAATACATATGTCTATCATAAATCTATTCTAATAGCCCCATCATATAAGAAAAGTAAAACTGAGATTAAAAGTATTATAGAAAAGCACGTACCGGACATCCAAATTATTTGGGAAAGTTTACTATAGAAATTTTTATTTAAATTTCAGATAAATTTATCTTACTGAGATTTAATAATGTTTTTGAAGTAGTAAATCTAAATGAAATAACATCACTTTCATTAATGGAAATATAACTGCTACATTTTTCACGTTTCGTGTTAGAACATAAATTAATTGCTTTATAAAAGCACAAACGCATTATTTAATATTGAAAGATTCTGAGAAATACTAATTTTAATGCAATATTTACCGACTCGTATTTTGTATGTTATTGTACAATGAAATTACTAAATTAGACACATTATTAAATTTAAGAAAAATAAAATATTGAATCCCATTATCATAAAAATGGTCTGCATCTTTATAATAATACTTTAGCTTTGTTCTATTTGCTGGTCACTATATTTACATTAATCCTTTTTATAATAAGTCTAATGATCTTTACTTCTATATTTATCAATAAGTCTAAAATTTTTTAACATTTATCGGCTGTTACAAATGAATTATTTGAAAAATTATTCATTCATTTGTATATTGCCTTCTCATATATCTCTATATAATGGTAAAATATTACTCATTCATACATTCATCTATCAACATCGAGTCCAAATCGCCAAATACAAAAACATGCCGTTTGTACTTTTGGTTCTTTTCATGACGTATAGGGACTCTCTATAAACGGATTTAATTAAATTTAACCTTTAATTGATTGAAAGGGAAGTCGAAGTTTTTTAACCTTTTCACGGTGTCTATACAGTCGCTTCCATTAGAAGCTTGAATTTAGCAAAATATCTTCTTTTAGACCCTAATTAAGGACAAATATAAGAAATAAAAATAATAAAAATAATCCCTAAGAGAGGGCAAAGGAGTGTCTAACATTTTTGCTTGTTTTTCTCACGCGAAAAATCGCGATGGTTTCTAATAAAGAGTTAAAATTTAACAAAATATTTCTACTTTGGCCCATATTAAAGTGAAAGATTAGAACCTTACAAAAATTAACTATTAAGGGTGTGAAAGGGGTATCTACCTTTACCACTTCTACCGTTTCTTCGCTCGGGGAAATTCGCATTGTTTTCCATAAGAAGCTTGAAGTTTAGTAAACTGTCTTTTTTTAGACACTAATTAAGATACAATAAAAGAAAGTTAAAAAGCAGTTAAAGTAAGATAAAATACAGAGTTTCTAAAATTTATTCCTTAAGTGAGAGAAAGTTGGCGTTTAACAAATCTACCTGTTTTCCGCAGGAGGAAAACTACAGTAATTTCCAATAAAAGCTTGAAATTTAGCAAAATGTTTCTTCACATGTCCTGCTTAAAGTGAATGATTAGAATCTTGCGAAATAACAATTAAGGGTGGGAAAGGAGAATTTAGCATATCTACCCGTTCTTCGCACGAGAAAAATTGCAGTTGTTTCCTGTAGAAGCATGAAATTTAGAAAGAAATGTCTCATTTCAGACCATAACTAATGCTAAATATAAGAATTGTTCGAAATTTAACACTTAAGAGAATAAGAGGTGTGTATAGCATTTCTACCCGTTCTTCAGAAGGGGAAAATCGCAGTGGTTTCGTGTAGAAGCGTGAAAAAAAAAAAAAAAAGGTCCTCTTGGGCCACAATTAAGACAAAATATAAGAATCGTCCTAAATTTAAGACTAAAGAGAATAAAATTGAAGGCGGGGGGTATCTAGATTTTCTTCCCGCTCTCCACACGGGGAAAATCGCAGAGGTTTCCATAGAATTTTTCAATAGATTTGAACAGAGCTTGCCTTTATCAGGAATGAGAATTAACAATCTCTGCTTAACAGGTCAAATTAATGAGTTTTGTTTTCATTTTTTTTTTTTTTTCTTCAATTTTTTCCCGTACAGAAAACGGATAGAACTTGTAGTTGTATTATAATTTGATGTTAAGATTGATATTTTTTACTGCTTATTCTATCACTAATAAACAAAATCACGACACAATCATAGTAACGCGTAGCAGTTTACTCTAATCAAATATACCTTTTCGTCTGAAAACTGACGTCCTTTTCGATGACGATAGTACTTCATTTTGGAGATTTTTTTAAAGTGACGTCATTCTAACATGTTACATATATTTTATTCTAACTATATTAAAACATTAAATAATCATTAGAGATCATCTAAATTATTCGTTACGTATTCTCAGTGAAATAGTTAAGCCTCAGGCATAAAAGTTTGACGAAAGTGTAATTTTAGAATGTTTTTTTTTAATCATTCTTTTTTTTTATTTCGAATTTTTATAACCCTCCACTTTGAAAAAATACATATACATTAGAAGTAACTTGCGTATAAAATTTTTAAGTTTATAGCTAAAACAATATTCAAGAAATCATACAAAAATATTTTTTTTAAAGAGTTTTCCATCATCTCCTCCCATTGTGCTAAAACTAGAAGTTTGAAACACCCACAGTACTTCAACTATGGTCATAAGCAATAACTGTGACAAGTTTGGTTCAAATTGGCCCAGTGGTTTAGGAAGAGATGTTAGACATACCCACGTACATCCATACCCTTGTACATATAATCAGTTACTTTTATTTATATTAAGATTTACAAAAATATATCATTTGATTACTCAATTCATATAATTAACACACGTCAAAAATAATATCGCTAGATGTACATTTTAACAAATAATATCTAACATTTTTTTAAAAATTTGCTTTAAAATATTAAATCAGTTACATTTATTTTAGTAAAATGAACTATGCCTTATTTTAATTCACTAAGTTTGGGATACGATCTAATAAAAACGTTCTACACGACGAAGAATGCAATAAAAGTTGAATTATTAGAAAATTTAATCGAGTTTTTAGTCAGGAACTGCTTCTTATTATAGCAAAAGAATTTGAAAAGACAATAAATTAGTTTCTTACAAATTTTCAACTGAAGACGACAATGTTATTAAAACTTTCATATAATGTGATATAGTAACAATCTTATTTCTAAGAAATTGCTTGATTCTAATAATATTTTTCATAATGGATGAGAAAAATTACAAAATAATGTATACTTTTTTTTTTTTTCTTTATAGAATAAAATGTAGCTTCATTTTTTATTAAATGATAAATTATTTCTTTCTTATTAATAAAAAGGGATTATGTAAAAAATGAAATAAAGAGAAGATAATATTCAGTATTTAATAAGCTTTCTGACTGAAAGCAAACTCATAGATTTAAAAAAAAAATAATAATGAAAAATTTTATACATCAAACGTAAATTTACTTTGTCTAGAAATTAAAATTTCAATAGTTTAAAGAAAAACAAAACTTTTTTTAGTATTATTTCATTTATTGAGATTCTAAAATTTTAATTGATTTTTGTATCATAATATTTATTATCATTGTTGTTTGAAAATGGAAATGATCATATGGATAACCAGCAAATAGCTAATGATACATAATTAGCTGAAATACAGGGTGTTCACAAAATCTCTTTCAAACTTCAAAAGTTCATAAAAACCTTTTGATGAGACACAAAAGTGAAATTAGTTATAGATACTCGGTTACTATTAAAGTTTTCATTAATTATTGTTTTGTCTATTTTAAATATTATTCTGTAGAACTAGAGTCAACGATATCAAAATGGCTATGCTTTCCTAAATCGAGTATGTTTCAATGATGAGGCAACGTTTCATGTTTTAGGGAAAACCAATACACATAATGTGAGCATCTGGAAATCAGAAAACCCGCATCTGAGTAGGCTACTAGAAAGAGATAGTCCGAAAGTGAATGTGTGTTGTGGTCTCATATGCAGCGGAGTCATTGTATTATTTTTTTCGTAGAGAAATCATTAACTGTGTGTACCTTGATCATTTAACTGAATTTGGTAAGCGCAACTTGATAATCTTTAACCAAATGTCTTTTTCTGGCAAAATGGTGCACGACCAAATCGGGGTCATGATGTTCGTAATTTCTGTAATGAAACGTTTCCCATACTGCACATAATGTTTCAGTTATGTTGCAAAAAGCTTAAAATCTTTCATAAACGTAACACATTTAAGTGTGCTGTCTGATATTTTTCTGAAACATTCGTCTTTTTAAATGTTCTATCTGTTACGTGATTGAAATATTTTTGTTATGTATCTGATGTATGGTTAAGATCGGGACATTTCTAAGTTTTTGAAACTAATCAGAAAGCAAACTGAACGTTTTATAACGTTTCTGAAGTATTTACAATGTTTCAATGTTATATGATTGTTACGTTTCTGGAGCATGTTAAAGTTTCCAGATTGTCGAATAGAATGAGATGGCCCAGTTCTCTGATCGTCTGATATTCCACCACCTCGGCCTTGTATTTCTTTCTGTAGGTGTATGTTAAAGAACGTGCGGGACATCACTGACTCGAAGCAAATGATCATAGACACCATCGTCATCGCTGATAACACTTTGATGCAGAGGACATGACTAGAAATTGAGTTTATCCTTGATGTGTTTCGCGGAGGGAATAGGGCACATGTAGAAGTGTAATAATTTCTTAAAAAAAAAAAAAAAAAAAAAAAAAAAAAAAAAACACTTCTAATTGCATCTTGAAATAAAATAAGTTTCCACTTTGTAAATGTTTCATATTATTTTTAATAAACGCATCTATTTGTAAAGAGACATTTCGGATACCCTGTATATAGGGAGCATGCAACTTCACAGAAATAACATTGTTATATGAATTTTATACCATCTTATAACAAATATCTCTTATTATTTACACACACACACACACACACACACACATATATATATATATATCTTAATATATATAAATCTCGTGTCACAATGTTTATCTTCAATGGACTGCTAAACCACTTAACCGATTATAATAAAATTCGCACACCATGTGCAGTTCGATCCAACTTGAGAGATAGGATAGTTTAAATCTCAAATTATAGTCGCAATTTTAATTTATTGCTAATTATTTGTCTGTTATTATTTGACAGTCACAATTATCTGTTAACTCCAAATGATTCTAACAGATGTCGATACCTTTCGACTGGGTTGAAATGAAAGCTGAAATATATTTGGTGCTGCCATCTACACAAAGAATCTTCAACTTTTTAACCTATTAATAAATTTCGTATAATTCAACTAGCAGACCCGGTCACGCGTTGCTGTGACTAAGTTATACGTTGAATTATATTCCAGTAAACTATTTAATACAGTTAAATTATTATTTACGAATAAAGACGAAAACGTTGTAGCTGATGTAAATACCCACAGGATTGAGATTTGAACCTTAGGTCAAAATTTGGAAGCGATTGATAAAAATTTTCGTAGAGTTGATATTAAGCACAAATTAATTTTATTGTAGGGTCTTATAAATTTTAATGGAGAAGTGATATATATTATTGCTAATGCTACTTTGGATAAAATTGCTAAAATGACTAATATATAAATAAAATTCTATTAAAATTCTATTAAAATAAAAGTATAAAAGAAGCAGACGATTTTAAAATTAATTTTTATGGAGGAGTGAAATATAATATATGCTATAATGGATAATTTTACTATAAAATGACCTCATCATCTTCATCTATATAAATAAAGAGAAGTGTCTGTGTGTGTGTCTGTGTGTGTATCTGCGCTCTGGTGCTCACACTACTGATCGCAGAGCTTCCAAATTTGGCATATAGGTACCTGGGACCATGCATGTGTGCACCTCATCGAGATTTTTTCGAATTTCGAATTTGAATTTTTTAAATTAAAGTTTTTTCGATTTTAAATATTGGCTTTAATGCTTCATTTTTTATAGATTTATTATTTTGCTTCTATCGTCTGCGTATCTTAGCAACGGCTATTACGCAACTTATTTTTATTGAATACATTCATTTGAAGGCGAATTTTTTTTTTTTTTTTTTTTTTTTTTTTTTAATTTGTTATATTTATTAATCGTAATGCAGCAGAAAAAATTTATAACAGTTATATTTAATTTTTTATAGTAGAACAACTTCTTATTTTTCAATTTTTAATTAATTCCTTTAAAAGAATAAACTTTTATTTGTTAATTTTTTTAATTTACAGTATTTATCGGGAAAAATAGTAGTATATACGTAGTAAAAAGGATTAAAATGATTAAAATTTATTTGTTTATATGTTATATTTATTTTTTAATCAACTTTTTGTTTTGTTTTATTTTATTTCATTGGTCGGAATCAAATTGTAATAAAGTGTAAATAGCATGGGCTATAAAATACATGGTTCAAAACTAAAATATTTAATAGATGCTGAGATACAGTCATCTTTAAAATCGTAGTTCTTAAATTGTAGCAGATCCCCCCTACCGTCGATAAATATCCAGATTGAAGTGCCCGGAAAAGATCTTTCTACAGTCACGGGAAATCTAGACCTGATGCAGTGCGGGCGGGAAAAAAGCTGCCGTAGACAGCGGGTACCCTAAGCGAAGTTTGGAGCAATTTCATTTTCTTTTCTTTTTTTTTTTTGGTTTTTTCAAGAATGTGGTGTAAAAAAATAAATATTAATTCAATTCTTTCAAAAATTCATTTAAATATAGTGACCAGCGAAGCGGGCGTAGCCTGCTAGTATATATATATATATATATATATATATATATATATATATATATATATATAATGCTTAATAAAATTGACATTAATATTAATTTTTCATTAAATCAACATAAGTTGCAAGCAGAATATAAACTGAAAATTATATTCAGTATAGTAATAAATGAACTCATGGTTGGATATTTTTTTTTTTTAATTAACTATGCAATTTAAAAAGTTGCAAATTTGATGTAGATATAAATTTTAATTTGAATGAGGAATTCAAATGTCTATGTTTAAATGCTAATAAGGTTTAGCAATTTTTAAGAAAATAATTATTTTACAATTTAGATATTTATTTTATAAGTTGAGCTTTATTTAATACAAACTAAAAATAATAGCAAAAATAATTATATAATATTGTTATTTTGAAAATCTTTCTAAATTACTGGTATCTGTATAAATTTTTAGAACTATAGTTGTGGCAAAACATAAAGCAGCAAACGAGTAAGCAACTCTTTACCACTCATGAATTAAATGAATAGCAGCAATTCCAATTTCTATTTCCGAAGCAGATGGTAGTTTATAAATAGCTAAAATTTTCGCTGTCTTTATTCTTAATACAACTATTGGTACATACTAAGCATTCTGTAAATCTTTGTTCTCAAACTGAAATAAGTATTTTTTTTTTCCTACTCTGATTTAGTAAACTTTTTATACTTTTTAATAAAATCCAAAAATCTAGAATTTTTCAAAATGAAAGAAACTTTAATTTAAAAAGAAATAAAAAGATATGGGTGCCCGTATTTACATATTTTCCTGCAGTGCTTTTAGTGCGATTAAAATTGTCAAAAATATATATTTATTTGAAATTATAGATTCTTTTTTACTGAAAAACGAACTGGGGGCATTTATATAAGCTTGTTTTACAGAAGTATTATCAGTTGTTTTAACAACAAATATTAGCAGGTTCTCTAATATGTTTGAAAAACAAAATGTTAAAATATTAAGAAAAAGTTTAAATCCTTATTTGCTTATATTAAAATGATTGCACAAGCCAAAGCTTTAACACACATTAATCAAGTGGAAATTTTGATAATTAGGATGTGACAATATTTTCCGAAACACATCGGTAAATATAAGGATAAATAACGTAAGCAATATGCATCGATTTTAAATTATGCTTTGAAAAGTATTACACTTTTAGAGTTAACAAATCCTCTTCAACGTATTTTTTGGATAATAGTAATACGTATAAATATGTTCATTAATATTTCTGTCATGAAAACACATTATTTTACTGATATAATTATTACTGCTCATTAATTAATCACGTTGCTATATCATTGGCTCTTAATCCACTTTTAAATGCATAAAAAAAAAAGAAAAACACTGAAAATATATTTAAAAGAAACCTGAAAAAGATGTTTCTGATCAATTGAATACAAAATGTTCAATTACAAAAATACATTGACATATAAAACATAAAAAAGTATTAAAAATTAACCTTCTCCTAATTCTACTTGAAAGTTATTAAATTAAATATCTAATTAACCTTCTCTTCTGTTTTTTTATTATTTTTATTTTTTTTAGATGAATTTATATAAAATAATATTCATGCAAAATCAATATTTATGTAAAATTGAAAGAAATGATAGTGTATAATAGTAATTTTAAAATGATGTGTTTTCGATAGTATATGTTTGCATTAATTAAATACCAAGCATTTTACAGGGTGACAAGAAATAACTTGGACACACATGATATATTATAACTTTAATGCAATGAAAATATTACGACCAAACTTCAATAAATATGAATACATTATTTTGTCTATTATATTTACAAATTTTCAAGGTGGCTACCTTTAGCCTTAAACGAGCTTTAAACATGTCACAAAATTTTCGGCTAGGGGCCCGCAACACACATATTGATATTTTATCCCATTCTTTGCATAAGAATTTCTTTAGGGATGCCAAGTTTTAGCACAGACCCTTGTCTCCAAGATGGACCAAACAGAATAATCCATTGGGTTCAAATCTGAGGAATACGATGGCCTACCTTGAGCTCCAATGAAGTGCGGAAAATTTGCCTTGCACCAATCTTGAGTGCCTTTAGCTCTGTGTGCAGGTGCGGAATCCTGTTGCAAGGTCCATCTTTTGTTTTCAAAGAACTTTTGCGACCAAGGTAAAACAACATCTTCCAAAATGAGTTTGCGATAGTGGTAGTTACAGATATTTGGTTTGAAACTTCGTCCAAGTTATTTCTTGTCACCCTGTATAAGTGAAAATTTATCTTAGCGTATTGTTAAAACTGAACCATTTTATAAAGCCTGCATCAGAATGCATGACTATTTTCATTACTTCTCGACCGTGATGAGGATTGTTTTTAAAAAAGTATATTTTCCCCCTAAATTTATTATTTCTGCACAAATTTAATACAAATTATAGTTCAAAAATTAAAAAAAGAAAGAAAAAAAGTTACTACCCGTAATTCATTTACCCCCTGCTAATTATCCATTATTCGTTACTTTGGTTACTACATACAAAATGGATGCAAATAGGACAGCACTTGGATGATACGATTTATGCGACGCAGGGTAGAGTAACAAAAATAAGGAGTGACGAGACAAATTCCATATTACCGCTTCGTTAATTCGAGTCTGAAAATATCTCAATAACGAATATATACGATTTGTTTAATATCTCATACAAATATTCTTTCTGAAAATAGTAAGTATAGTATATACGTTATATTTTGTGGAATTGAAAAATCGGAGATCGCAGTATGTATATATATATATATATATATATATATATATATATATACCAGGTTATACAAAAGTCCCAGAAAAAATAAAATATATATATTACTTAAAAAGTACTGACTATGCGGCTTTCACTAAATTGTATAGGAAAACACGGGATTTAGTATTAATATTTATTAGTTATGCATTTTTCATTAACTGTATTCAAATTATCTTCTCACATTTTAAACAGATGAGCCTGATCAAACGTCGCCATATCGGGAATGCAGAAGTTTTTTTAGCACAATTTTTGATTGTGTAACATCTGACTGTCATTATAATGTATGACGACGGTCGCATTGAACATTTATAGTCCTAGTTACGTTGTTGAAGGTACTGCACTACTGCAAAAAAGTATTAATTTTATAATGAAAGCGTTACCTAGTGAAGGATTTTTAAACTGATTTTTTAATAAATATTTAGTTACCTAAAAGAAAAAAAAAGTTTTCCTGTGTATTTCAGTGAAAAATGCATAGTGCTACGGCCAAAACTTTTTGAATAATATATTTTTTATTTTTTTCTTTGATTTCTAACCTGTATATATATATATTCCGGAGGTAAAGAACTTCACTCTCATTGTGTGAGAAGAATTAGTACTATGTCTTTAATGTGCATATATTGCTTTATACATATCCATTAAGCACAATGTCCAATTACTATAAAAGTGATACCAAAGTAGAAAATAAAACCATGTTCATTTTCTTTATTCATAAAAAATGTATTTCCTTATAACTTCATTAACACCATTCCTAAACTAGTATGTTGTGGCCACCACGAATTTTTCTTCTATATTTTCCTATACAAATTCACTCAGTAACAATAATTTAAAAATATATATATATATAGTGGGACTTTGACAAAATTTTGGGTAAAATGTGAAAATTATTCTAAGTTTGTCAAAACACGGAAACCGTGGGACTTAGACAAAATTGGGGGAAAAATGCAAAAATTTGTTTAAGGTTTTCAGAACACGGAAACCGTGGGAGTTTGATAGAATTAAGGGGAGAGATAAAAAAAAAAAAAAGTGGGACTTTGACAAAATTTTGGGTAAAATGTGAAAATTTGTTAAAGTTTGTCAAAACACGGAAACCGTGGGACTTTGACAAAATTAGGGGAAAAAAGCAAAAATTAGTTTAAGTTTCTCAGAACACGGAAACCGTGGGAGTTTGATAAAATTAAGGGGAGAGAAAAAAAAAAATTCTAAGTTTTTTTTCGTAAAAAGTAAAAAAAATCGATAACTTTGTTTTAAATTATCACAGATTTATAGTTCAACCATTCGTTTTAAAGGTACTGACGAGACCTTTCGAAAGATACCCATCTTGAAAATTTTTGCCCTATATCACCCTGTTAAAAATTTAGAAAAAGCGGGATGGCAACGCAACCTGTAAGACGATTTTTACCAAAAGTTGATAGGCACTAATTTATGTCAAGGTGCAACTACATATCAATTTGTATGAAATTCTGTGCAGTAGTTCCAGAGATACAGTTGCTACAAAATTTTGTCACACACACACAGATAGACAGACAGACAGACAGACAGACATTTTCTAAAAATGGTAAAATCGTGTTCTACAGCTCTCAAAACGTGTAACTCCATCAAAAACCCGAAATCGAAAATTTTTACGAATCCAATACTTTCTTCTATTGAAGATAGAAGAAAGTAAAAATTACATTTTTGTGACATGGTGTTCTTTACTTCCGACGTATATCTACGAGTATAGATAGTAATTTTCTGCGTATAGCGCACAGAATCAGATAATCCGCAGCAGTTATATTTTAATAACCTCTATTAAAAAATATATATAGATAATCCGCATCTGCAGATTATCCGCGGACAATCTGTTACTGGGAATAAAAATGAAAGTCAAAGTGCGCCAATAGGCATCTTTACTATAAATAATAATTTTACTAACATTTAATTCTTCAGAAACGTTAAACTACAAAGCCCTTAGTATTTTGCATATCACGATAATTTAAGTTAGCCGTGTTCTGGTTCAAAAACAGATTTTTTGTGAGCACAAATTTGGACAGTATGCATTTTAATAAAGAAAAATGTATCAGCGTTTGAACACCCAATGAAATGAAATTTAAGTTCTTCACGTGATAAAGAATATTACAGTGTTTGATGACACAATCTCTAGAAAGAAAAATCAATTTTATGTCTTATTTTTGTTAAAAGAGACTGAAAGATGTAAGTTACAACTATGGCTCAGGTAAATAGTCAACAGGTGCATTTTCAACTTTTTTTTCAGTAATACGTTGTTAATACACTGAACATTGCGATATATATATATATATTTAAAGGGGTGGAAAATTCGCGCAAAACTCATACCAGTATTTCTTTGAAATTGTCTGTTTATGAAGAAGAAACTTTCGTCTAAAATACCGATATTAGTTCTGTGCCAATTTTCCAATATGTTTATGCATGTATCTATCTATCTATCTATCTATATATCTACCTATCTATCTATCTATATCTATCTATATCTATCTATCTATCTATCTATCTCTCTCTATATATATATATACTCTTTTTCTAAGATGAAGAAATTTGTCTTTGCATGTCTGTATTTCGGAATTATGTGTTGGTAAATATTTAAACATCGGTTCGAGAAACCATGTATATTGATGTAAAATGCATGAAAAAAAAGGATATTTTACTTTGAAATAAATCAATAATTTTTACTAATTTCTAAAAATTAAAACATAATTTAGTGTTTATTGAAAAACAAAAATCACTACATGATAAATATGGTCATTTTAAATACATATAAAATAAAATATATTTTGGAACTGCAATGATTCCATGAAAAATCAACAAATAAATAAATAAATAAAATATAGATAACAAAGTAAAGGTGTATGATCAAATGTTTGAAATGCAATTTCAAAATCTTTCATATATATTCAAATATAAAAAAAAAATAACATGAATTGAATGTGGAAAAAATAACATTATTACGACGGTATCAGAAATAAATCGAAATATAATCTATGTGGTTGGATTTACCGGGATCAAATACGAATTCAATAGTGAACGGGAATATCGTAGATATGCAGACTGAAATTTATGCAATTTTCATAGAATAATAATAAAAAAAGATATCAAAATTGTGCAAACCAAAAGTAAATTATTCTGACTTGGAACATCTGCAAAATATTTTCTGATATTTATGAGAAAACACACTTAAAATATGTGTAATGCTATTTGGTGTTATATATTTATAAGTATGGAACATGCTATCACATTCTTTACAATAAATTATTAAAATGTTTAATACTTTACACTTAAGTTTTTATTTTTTTTTGTTTGCATTCAGATGGTGTACTTTTGATATTTTAATTATATCATCAAAATATTATAATTAAAGCAATAATATCTGTATCAAAGTTTATTTTCATAGAAAAAAAATATGTTATATTTGTTTATATTAAAAGTTGACAAATTTAAAACAAGAAATTATTTAAAAGACTTGAATATATATATATATATATATATATATATATATATATATATATATATATATATATATATATGTTAGCACAGTTCATATGTTCGCACAGTTTAAAAGTATTCCCATTTTATCCAATAATAATTGTGGTTTAAAAATAGCTCTTAAAATCCTTGCAAATTAACTGACACGTCTTAACTTTTAACCGAATGTTTCAGTGTTTTCGTGTTTCAATCTATTTCAGATCTGTTAGATTTCTATTCTGTCAAAGGTGGTTTTCTGTTTGGTGAGAAGTTGGGGAGCTAAGGAGGGTTATTGGCTAATTGCTACTATCCTTTCAGAAACTTTTCTAATTCCTACACGAAAGGGCCTCCCTGATGAAGACTTCTGTGTGTTTTGGGGTTTTATTTCATTTCATTTGTTAAATTATTCCTATGTATATATATAATTGCATTTTAATAATAACTACACATAAGAATATGAGATTAAAAAAATATTGTAATGCATAAAAAATAAACTAAAATTGAAGAAAAAAAATAGTATATGTTGCATAAGATGCTTTTTCTCTTTCTCTCACTCTCTTTCTATATATGTTTAAAATGTTTAACACTAGCATAGACCGGGCTAAATCCAAGTAGATGTGCATTCAAATCGACTGCTCCAGCCGTTCTAGTTTTAAAAAGATTGCGAATTTTTTAATAATGAAATAAATACATAATGGCTAAAATTCAATTATGTTTATTAAAATTTTGTTTATTATTTAAAAAAAAAAAAAAAAAAAAAAAAAACGTTCTAATATTATCCCGAATTATTTAAAAATCTACCTACTGCCGTCACCTAATTTATTTATTTATCTATTTATCCATCTCCCTCTCTTACCTTAGAATCTTGGCTGTGTATGATGGTTAGAGTTATTCTCAATTTTGCTTTCAAAAGGTGGAATTTGAAAATTTTAAACTCACAAGGAAAACGCTATTATGTATGGATTTGATTAAAATTCGATACATAGAAAGTCCATTTCAAAGTTCATCCTGTTCATTAACGAATTGTATTTGTTATCTAATTTCAAAGTGGCCATAAGATAAAAATTTCAAACGCATATAAATTACGAAATGATAAATCGATTTGCTTGAAGCTCCGTATGTAGATAGACCGGATGCAGTTGTCAATCAACTTCAAAATAAGAATTGTGTATAGTTTCAAAAAGGCAACCGCTTAAAATTTATAAACTTACAAAATAATAATAATAATAATAAAATGGTTTGCGTGAAGTTCGGATTTACGAAGTCCATATCAAGATTTTATTATTTTGAGACTTTTTTATTATTTTGAGCTGCTGAATTGCCCAGACACCTAAAACATTGTATTTTCTTAATTTTTAACCGACTTCAAAAAAGGAGGAGGTTCTCAATTCAAAACGTATGCTTTTTTTTTTTTTTTGGTTAGCTCATAACTTCTGAACGGATGCTCCGATTTTGATACTTTTTTATTTTGTTGTAAAAGTCTTGGTCTGAAATAGGTCCCATTGTAATATCTTTACGATCAAAAGAAAATACAGGGTGCTCAAAAAAGACAGTCCCGACAATTTTAACTGCTGAACGTCTGCAGCTACTGTTATAAAAAAGGTATGTAGGTATAATAAAGTGGACATGTGCTACGCGATTCAACTGCCTACAGCGCCACCTGGTGGAAAACAGCGGAGTTAGCGTTCCCATCTCGGAAACGGTTCAAGATAATGGAAAAAAGTGAATTATAAAATTGCAAAGCATCAACGATTTAGTACGAAAATACAGTTTGTAGACATTAATGCTAAAAGTAGAACTCTTAAAACGTGCATTTGTTTGTTCACAATTTCCTATTTTGTGCACACTTGAGCGACATTACAAACGTTGTAGCGTAGCAGGTGATATTTATGATATGTAAAATTCAAAGTATGGTTTTTGTAAGCGGTCGCATCGATTAACACTTAGACGATTTAAACCGGCTTCAAAAATTAAGAGGTTCTCAATACAAACCATGATGTTGTTATTGTTGTTGAAATTTGTTAGCTTATAACTTCGTAAGAGATGCCTGAATTTTAATACTTTTTATTTTATTTTATTTTATTTTTTTGTCGTAAAAATCTTGGCCTCAAATAGGTTTCATTATGATTTTATTAAGATATAAACAAATTACAGGATACTTACAAAATTCCGTTCTCAGTCAAACTGCTGAACGCATGCAGCTGCACTGTTAAATTAATATGCAAGTATCGTAATGTGGTCATACGCTACGAGATGCGACCGCATCTAGCGCCACCTGGCGGAAACAGAGCAAAGTTAGCGTTTATATATAGCAAACAGTACAAGGTACGAGAGAAAAAGTAAATTACAAAATTGTACAGTATCAATGATTTTGTACGGAAACACACCTTGTAGACATAAATGTTTAAAAAAAGATATTTAAATGTTCATCTGTTTGTGTGCAGTTTTCTACACTGTAAACAAATAAAAAAACTTTATTTCGAAGTTGAAACTGTCCGTCAGCTGCAATGCATTTTTTTTCTCTTTGTTTGAACATTACGCAACGCACTTTTCAGGGTAGCGGGTGACACGTATTCACTATAAAGTACAGTATATGCCTAACAGAATTGTTTGTTACGAATACAGAGTATCCGTTTTTTACATTTCTAAAGCATTTTTTATTTAACATATGTTCATTCAGTAGATAGTTTTTTTCTCATATCCAATAAAGGCAAGAAAGTGTCACAACTTAAAAATGCAGCATTTGAGAAAAATCACCTTAAAGATAACTTGACTAGAATAAAACTGAACTCTGTCTCTCGAGTGGATAATTTTCTAGATGGAGATGTAACTTTTTTGTTCACATTGGGTGCCTTTCATACATTTTTTCAGTGACATAAACCATTTTTTTGAGTTTTGTCACTTTTCTTCAAGGTTGTGTTTTGTGAAATAGCCGTCGAAGTTCTTTTGTTGTTCTGCTGTATGAATAAATTTTCACTGAAAAGAAAAACAAAATATTTTTATAAAGAAATAGAACCGATTCCAAAAAGTAACTACTATTCAAACAACTTAAAAAAAAATAAAAGAAAAGGTATAAAATTAAACTGTAAATTGCGCCCAAAATTATAGAATAATTTCCTTCGTCAGATAACCTATAACACTACAATAAATCATAACTTTTAAAGTCGGAGCAAAATTAAATAAATATTCATATTTTTATTCAATATAAAAATCAAATTCTATTCAAAATACACATCCCACATTGTCACTTGCAAAACGCAGCCGAAAACTTCTTTGATTCAAGAAAACAAATAAGATTTCGTAAACTGCAAAAGTTGGCGGAGCTTTGATCACCAAATCCCAAAGTCGCCAAGAATGATAGTTATCAAAGTCATACCAAGTTTTCAAAGGAAACTCTAACTTCGTAGAAACATAAATACCGAATTTCGAAGGATGTTCACTGTTCTGTCTAGATGTTACTAATGGACAAATTGTATACAATGATAAAATAATATAGGATAAACGAAAATGGATCATTCGAGACAATAGTATTTGTAACTACCGATCTAAAAACAAATCTTTCAAAATGATTTAGATTTTATTTAGTTTTGCACCGACTTCAAAAGTTATGATTAATTGTAGTGTTATAGGCTGTTTGGCGAAGGAAATTATTTTATACTTTTAGGCGCATTTTACACTTTTATTTTATACCGTTTTTTATTTTATTTTTTAAGTTCTTTGAATAGTAGTTACTTTTTAGAGTTGGTTCTATTTTTTTACATAAAGATTTTATTTAATATAAATTGAGTGCAACGAAAATGATACCATAAACAATAACTAGTATTTTGTTGTCATCACAAGACTTTTTTCTATATTTTCCTATATAAATTCACTCAGTTCAAATAATTTAAAAAAAATTATTATTTATTAACTATCGTATCGAAAGAAACACAGTTTAACTAGCATCTTAAAAAAAGGCGTATTCATAATCGTTATCTCATGTATCATGTTTCGTACAGTTAAATGCCGTAGAAGATGAAATATAGCATTCCCGTTCTCGGAAAAACTGCACTATAGCAGCACAACCTATAGGTAGATATACATCCAAATTAAATCGGCATGATGTGTCATAATGGCTTTCTCACATATCAAGTAATGTTTGATTACAGGCATTAAAACCTGAAATATAGTCTTTCCTTAAACTGGAGATTTCTCTGTATAGAAGCGTCATCTGTTAATATATATGTACCATAAATTTGGTTCGCAGCAACTTATGTCAAGGTGCATCCACATATATGTTTTTTATTCAATTTTCCCCTATTGTTCCTTAGATATAACCGTTCCTTGAATTATGAAAATCTCTGCATAGCAGCGCCACCTGTTGAGCAGTTGACCACAAAAATTTGTAGGCACTACCATATGTCAATATTCATCTGTATATAAATTTATATGCATTTTTGTGGAGTAGGTCTTAAGATAGAGACTTACATTAAATTGTAGAAATGACTTCATAGCAGCGCCACCACACCAAAAATTGATTGGCACTAATTTATATCAAATTGCATTTATATATATTAAAAACAAAAACTATTTTATTTAAGAGACAAAACCTACGTTAAAATACATTTAAAAACAAAATATACATATAAAAATAATTAAAATATTGACGTTTCGAAACCCGTCTGGGTTTCCACATCAGTATCAAATACAACACAATATGCAAGCATTACATGAATACCTAAGGATTATATAGAAGTACATAATATTGAGGAGCCAGCGCGCATGCATAATTGATAGTGTGGAGATGGCTGGCAGTGTGGAAAACACGTTATTTATAATTATCAAAACCAGAATTTAGAACTTTTATATTATCGAAGTCAGGAATATGATCGGTTTCTATTGAATGGTTTTACAATTTTAGAATTTTGGTTGCATTTTTAAAAGATCGTCTGTGCTCCTGTAGTCTAATTTTTGCTGTACGGTCAGTTTAGCCTACATAAACATATTTACAATTTTTACAAGGAATCAAATATATTACGCCACTTAGATCCAGAGAAAGGGTTATGGGATTAAATATATTTATATATATTTTTTGTTTTTAAATGTATTTTAACTTACGTTTTATCTCGAAAATAAAATAGTTTTCGTTTTTAATGTATATAATTGAGACGGTTTGATGCTTGTGTACGTTAATGCATTTATATATGACTTAATATGCAGTTTTGTGCCGTGGTTCCTGAGATATAGCATTCCCTTAAATTGTGGAATTTGCTGCATAGCAGCGCCACCTGTTGAGCGATTCACTCCAAACGTTGATGGGCACTAATATAGGTCATGGTGCATTTACATATCAATTTATATGCAATTCTGAGCAGTAATTCCGGAGATACTGTTGACACAAAATATTTTTCACCCACACCCAAAAAGAGACAGACAGATTTTCTAAAAATGCTCAACTAAAAACGTGTAAATCCTTCAGAAACTGGAAGTTGAAAATTTTTACGAATTCAATACTTTCTTCTATTGAATATAGAAAAAAGTAACAAGCATTTATAAAAAATTAAAATTTAAAGACTAGTATGTTGTGGCCTCCCCACATAACATTCTTCTATATTTTCCTATACAAATTCACTCAATAAAAATAATTTATTAAAATTATTATTTAAAAAATATATATTCCATAATAATACAGACGCTTCCCATATTACAGAAGAAGTATAACACTAAATATATAAAAAAAAAGTCAATTTTGTTCTCAATATTGCATTAAAAAAAATTTAAAAATGTAAAAAATCGATATCGTTATTTCAAATTATCGCAGACCAATGGTTCAACCATTCGTTTTAAAGGTATTGGCGAGCACTTTCAAAAGATACCCATCATGAAAATTTACTCCCCTCTAGAGGATACCCCCCCCCACCCAGGGAGGGAGGCGAGACTCCAACATACACATTTATTTTCCACAGTTGGCTATCTCTATTACAGATAATCCTTTTAAATTTCATAATGATTCTTAAAAAAAAATTATCTTTATACACATTTATACAAAATTTTGTCCTACATCACCATTATAAAAAATTAGAAAAAGTGTGATGGCAACGCAAGCTTTTGGAGAATTTTTACCAAATGTTGACAGGCACTAATTTATGTCAATGTGTAACTACGTACCAATGTGTATGAATTTCTGTGCAGTAGTATCTGAAATGCAGTTGCCACAAAATTTTGTCACACACACACAGGCAGACATTTTCTAAAAATGGTCAAATCGTGTTCTACATCTCTCAAAACGTGTAAATCCATCAAAAGTAAAAAAAAAAAAAATATCCTGGTAAGGCTGTTATATAAATGACGTGCATTCGTCAGAAATACAAATGTTATAAAAAATAATAAGAATGTCATTAAAAAATATATATATTCAGAATACGTGAGGAAAAATAAAAGTTGCACAAAACGAAATTTATGCCTTTCTTACTAAGGGAAACAAAATTTTCATATAAAAAATACAAAATTAAAATTAATCTACATGTTGCAATATGGTAGGTTTGAATGACATTTTGAATTACATTTCATTGCATTTTTCACGCAAAGACATTTTATATTTTGGTGTTTTGATTGCACATACATTTATTGATTCCTTGGCCGCTACCACTGGAATCTAATTGCAACTGACCGGAGATGAATTCGTGGTCAAGAATATCTTCAATTCTAAGCTAGTTCTTAGGGCAAAAAATGAATTGTGATCTCGCATATACTTGTTTTAAAATTCCTTCAGAAGTTAAAAATCGGTAGAAACCATCTTCTGTCACACTCATTACAACTGCCAATATATTGTGCGAATCACCTCGCCCCTTATCGACGTTAGGGATAGGAACTCGCACAGTAGCTCCCAAGGAAGCAGTAGGAAATTTTTTTCTTTCCGAATTCACTTTTGACGACACTTTCTGCATGCAAGTGCATCAATCGTTTCTTTTAAACACACACAACAGATATCAGATACAGAAATCTCTTCGGTAAGCATGTTGGTTTGTCCTCATCATGTTAGTTTAATCCACTATCGACTATAATCTCATCCATTTTTTTTTAATCAGGCTCTTTATCTTGCATAATCTGATTAGTTTCACATTTTTCCATTGTTTGGACGCTTTCTATTACTTTTTCTAGCTGCTCTTTTAAAATAACTTGGAGTAGAAAAGACTTTGTAAGTCCTAATTTAGGTTTGTTGCTAAATAGAGCCTATGTATGGTGTTTTTTTAATCCCAGAACGATAAGCTCTATTTTTCATAAATTGAACGAAACGCAGTCCTTCACTCCAGCCTTCAGATTTTTCGACCTGCATCCAAGTACACAGCATATTTTCGATATATTTATTAGCTCTTTTGACACTACTCTGACTTTGTGTATGGCTAGCCTTCCATGGAATATCTTCAGTGCTGGCCAAAACTCCTTCAGGCTGGTCAGCGCACATTAATGGTAAATACCCTACCATTGTCAGACTGTAATATAGATGAAGCTCCAAGCAACGAGAATATATCCACTAGGCTGTAGTCTACTTCTTCAACTCTTTTTGACGTTAGAGACTTGATAATCACACATTTTGTGAATGATCTTGGTACACCATGATAAATTTGTATTTTTTATCTGGCTGAGACGGGAAGTCAATAAGAGCTACCTGGCAACGGGAATTAAATTCGGAAAACAATCATTGGTTCCACATTAATGCCCTTTTTAATACCTTTCTGTTTTTATGACAAGGTTCACAAAGGTGTACGTACAGTTCAAAATCATGGCATATATCTTTTTCATATTTAGTTGAAAGTTCTTTCAACATTCTATCATGTCCTCTAAGTCCAATAGCCAAATGACCTTCATGAA
The DNA here is from genome assembly GCA_963930645.1 of Salticus scenicus. Taxonomy (NCBI): domain Eukaryota; kingdom Metazoa; phylum Arthropoda; class Arachnida; order Araneae; family Salticidae; genus Salticus; species Salticus scenicus. The sequence goes on along the minus strand of OZ005650.1, from coordinate 245,251,910 downwards.
ATACGCGAAATAACTCAGAGTCCGTGAATATTCTGTATGTACTGACACCTTCTTTATGAGGATACTTACTTTTGTTTTCAACAAATATATTATAGCGAATCAGCAAAAAATAGACCTTGGGCTTTCTTCTAAGTAGTCATTTTGGTATTTTGTACATCATTTATTAACTGCTAGTAAATAGTTTCGGTTAAGCAAAAACTGCATTTTTGCAGTTTTAACTCGAGATTTGTGCAGTTAATCGTCAAATTGTTGCTCATGGCAATAGACCATGACTCATTCTCCAACACTACAGTTTGCTCCTCCATTTTCATGCAGCACAGTAAAAAACTATTTTTTTTTTGTGAGGAAATTTAAGTAAAATTGCGTAATTTGACCATCCCGAACAAACTGAAAATTGCAACCGACAAATTCTGAGCGCGTTAAAAGTTGCGTGTTTTACCATGTCAGATTTGAAACGAATAGGAGATTTATTTCTTGCTTTGCCGGTTTCTCATTTGGTATTCTATAGAATGTCTATAAAATGTGTGAAATATGAATTGTTTCATACATTTCCGGCAAGTTTTAGGCATTATATACAATGCCAGATTTATATTTTGCCGGTAACATATCCATCAAACAGATTCAACACTGACGTTGCAATTCCGTGTAGAACTGGGTCACGAATTTGGGTGTGTAGGTTAGTTTTAGAAAACTAACCCGTTTTTCAAATTTCTACCCTTTCCCCACGAAAGGGACAATCAAGAAAATAACTTATGCGAGTATAATTTGGCTCCAAATTAGTTCTCGGTGAAGAAATTGCACATAGAGATAAGAGACTCGAGTTCAAAAATAAAAAGAAAAATAAATAAAAACTGGCGATTTGGAATTTTTTATTTTAAGTGAGGAAGGGATATTTTGGAGGACACCATTTTGGGTGTTTTGCGATTTTTCATTTACGGGGATTACGTTAGCCGGAGGTGAATTCGAGCAATCCCTTTTTGCATTAAATTTGTCGTGAGGAGTCTATAAAAACTACGTTCACGAATTTTGGTGAATGGATTGATTATTTGTGTCCAGTAGCAACTATGAAGTTCCTTTGCTAAATTATTCCGATTCCCCTTTTGGGATGGGCTGCAAAAACACGCTTCAAAGCGAAACTCAGTTTCAAATTATCCCAGAAATGTGATTTGTTTTTGTATGTGTGTATGCTATATGTGCATATAATGTGATTTTGATAAATGTTAAAACTTCCGTCTTTGGAGTTGGAAAAAAAAAGCTATATTCTAAATTATATCAGGTAGAAGATTTTTTAATGTGTAAACAAAACACTATTAAAAAAAGCGAATTTTCCACACTCCATTTTGCGAGTGGAAGGGACGCAAAATATATGTTTCTAAGCGTGATTCTGTCCCGAAATATTTCAGGAAGGTGATTTTTTTGGTTGGGTTGATTAAGTGATTTTGCGAAATTCCCCCTTTCCTCCTTAATGGCTGAGGGGCTAAAAATGCTTTTAAGCGTAATTCTATTCCAAATTATCTCAATATGTTGGGTTTTGGTATGTGGTCATGGTTGAATGTGCGCAATTGGATGGGATTTTATCGGAAATTACCACTTAGAGTGTATGTAAAAAACACGACCTAAGAGTAACTCTGTTCAAAATTACCACAGCAAGTCGATTTCTGGTACTTGTGTTAGTTTTTGAGTCTAGTGACTATTTGTATTTATTTTCTGGGTAGTAAAATTAAAATGAGTAGACACAGGAGGCGAACGCAACGCGTATGGTTGAGGCTAATTCATGCATTTATGATTGAAGCCGGACAAGGTGCAAGCGGGTAACACCATGAGAAAACCATTGGAGAATCAACTGAGATTCAATTGCGCGTTTTTTTCTATGCACGTGCTCTGTGAAGGCGCTGCGTGAGGAAGTGGGAACCCGGACTCAGCATTTTTAAAGCGGAAAAGACACTGCCGACAGCATCAGGGATCTTAACTGGGGTTTTGACTGATTTCAATGATTTTTTTTTCTTTTGCATATAATGATATTTTTATATTATTAAGTTTTATGTTATTTTGAGAATTCATTCCAGTGATGCGCGCAAAGTCTGCTAGTTGTTCACTGCAGAAACAGTGAAACGTTTTACTATCTTTATCGTTTGATATTTATGTTAAATCATGAGTTACGTTATTTTTTTTTATTTTTTTATTTATAACGTTACGTTTCTTGTTTATTAGCCTAAATATTTCAAACAATCACAGATATGCGAACTGTTTCACATACACATATAGTATTTTATGTAGTACATAGCTGCCAACATTCCTATTTTTTTAATCTGATTTATCACAGTTTTTATTTTCAGTAAATTTTTATAAATATTTTTGATGATTAAATAAGCTGAAAACAATTTAAAAAAATCCGGTGTTATGTCTCCCTTGAAGAAACGGAGATTCGGCACCTATGATATTAATTCTGTTGTAAAATGAAAATGCTATTATTATTTTTATTTTTTAAAGAATATCATAACAATTACTTAATAATATTCAATAGGAATAACAAAATGATTTTCAATGGAGAAAAATCCGTTACTTAAAATAAATGGAAAATGCATACAACGGTAATCTCAAAAGTTGCGATTGTTGAAATCGAAAATAATTTAAATGGATTTGCGAGCCTGCAGATAAAAATATTCAAAATAAGTATACTTTCTATTTTATATATAATAAAAGAAGTAATGGGTGTGCGATGAACAGTCGTAAATAAATTTTCATGTTACGTAAAATTTTATATACGGAGAAAGTGCAGTTACAGTTTTCCGAAATTTATTATTAAATACAAATTTCTGTGAGGAATGATTTTAAAAATCTCAGAAGCCACGTATTTCGAATTCTCTAATAATAATATATACGAAATAGAAATTTAAATGTTTCGAAATAGATATAGCCTAAGAGTTTTAGAATGTCGTGAAATACCAAAATAAGATTTTCTCGAAAAATGAAGTTATCTTTTTTTTTTTTTTTTTTTCCTTAAAAGAAATGACTTACATTACTTCAAAAAAGAATCACCCTAACGAAATATCTAGTATATGCGAATGTAAAAGATTCAATAGATTTTAAACCTTCCGTACAATTTTAATGTAATGAATAAATACATCATATTTTAAAGATATCATCATCTGTTTATCTCTCTCTCTCTGTTTATCTCTCTCTCTCTCTCTATATATATATATATATATACATTAACATTAAAATAAAGGTAAAATTTATTCGATATCGTTATTTAAAATGTTATTTAACATCTGTTTTCATAAATACTTAATGTATAAAAATGTATACTATAATGACATAATAGTGTATGTGTATTAATAATTTCCAAAAAAGAATATAGAACATTTAACTTGGTGTTTCTTATTTATTTTCTTTATTATTATTATTATTACTTTGAAAGCATGCATATTTAAGGAAAGTATTGCAATCACGACAAAAAACTGACTTTGAGATTTTGGTGTTTCTATACATTTTAAGGTTCCCTGAGTTCATTATTGCTATTTTCATGATGATGTATAACCCACAAAATAACAAACCAAGTCTTGAACGATGTTGTTAAGAAAACTATAGTTATTGGTGACTTTAACGCCCGCTCCCAAATTATACTTATACTGATAGGAATGTGACCAGAAACATTGTTGAGGAGTTTATAGACTCCTCTAACTTAGAACTTTTGTGTAGCAACAAAGACCCCCATACCTCCCTCCATTACAGTGGCGCCTTTAGTAACCCAAATTTACTATTTGTCTCCGCTGACTTATACGATCTGACTCATAGAACTGTTTAGAGGACTGCGGCAGCGGTCACCGTATGGTTTTAACTGATATTCCTGTGTCGAGGGAAAACAGAGGCTCTCGCTCTTGTGACAGGGCCTCTTGGAATTTCCGCGGAACAAATTGGACATCCTTTTGAGACTATTTGGAAACTGAATTTGATGAGACAAAATAGATTTTGATAAACATTAGGAAAAATTGTCTCTTCCATTAATAACACAAAATTACTTGCGGTAAAAAGGAATATACCACGAGGAAGACGAAGAAACTATCACAGCATTCTGGAGTGACAGACTCACAGATCTCAAAAATAAACATGACGAACTTAGAGATATAGCCCAGAAAAACAAAGATCCCCAGACAGTACATGACTGGAGAAGAAATGCAGCGGTCATGTTTAACGAGATCATCGAGGCAAAACTATCTGCTTTTGATAAATTTATTTCTAATCTAAATTACAAAACAGAAGCCAAGAAAATGTTTTAATTCACAAAACTCTGTTCAAAAGAACATCAAGTGGATAAAAAGCATTTAAACTGAGAGTTAAAACGCTGTGCGATGAGGATGAGACTGCTGATGTCTTTGTGAATTACTTCTCTGCTAAGCAGAGGAAGTCCGTTATAATGAAACAGAGAGAGTTTTAAAAATACTCAGTGCTCTGGATACAACATTAGACACCATAGAAATTGACGTATGTAATAAGGACTATATTGACTCCGAATTGGAAATGGCAATTGCTCAATTGAAGACCTGAAAATCTGCTGCTCGCGACCACATCTTTGCCGAATTCATTCTCCATATGAGAGAAAGTCTAGGACAATTCTACTACTATTATTTAACAAAATCTGGAACGGACTCGATGCAATACCCTCCCTTTGGAGGAAGGCAGTCATTATACCCATACTGAAGAAAGACAAATAAGCTTCCGATTTTAATGGTTATACACCTATTTCATTGGCCAATGTTATGGATATGTTAATGGAGAGACTCGTAATCAGCAGATTCTAATGGCTTTTAGAGATCAAAGGTCTATTGCATCCTGCTCAGGCTGGCTTTAGAAAAAATCACTCCACGGAAGAACATGTCACTTTCTTCTCTCAACTTTTTCACTCATAAACATAACCTGAATAAGGGCAACATAGCTTGCGCCGTCTTCGTGGACTTCAAGGGAGCGTACGCTACCGTTTGGAAGTCGAAGTTGAATAAGCTGCCTGCAATAGATATAAATGGTAAAAGGCAGCGCTGGTTTAAGGACTCCTTGGTCAGCGATATATTAACGTACGCTGTATAGCAGCAGCATCTGGGTTTAAGTAGCTACATACAGGCCTGCCTCAGGGTGCAGTATCAAGCTGTATTCTCTTCGACGTATATGTCGATGACCTTATTCACACCTTGGCTAAAGTGAATGTAGATATCCTCATGTATGCTGATGACCTCTTTCTATGAACATCTAGCACCAAGAAAAAAGCAATCCAAATGTTGGAAAATAGGTTGAACAATGCTATGACTAAACTGCATTCCTGGTGTGTTGCTAACAAAATGTTTGTCAATACAGAAAAAACAGTATACCATACTTTTGCATTATGTCACGAACCACTACAATTGCAAATACTCTACAACAATATTGCCATTCTTTATAGTGGAAGCACTAAATACTTAGTAGTGACTTTTGACCGTAAACTTACCTGAAAATCTCACTTAAATGATATTAAGGAAAAAGCTAAAAAACGAATGCTTCTCCTCAAACGCCTAGCAGGAGTCAGGTGGGGCTGCTCAACCTCTACTCTTCGTTCCACTTACAAAATTTTTATTAAACCTCTTCTGACATACAGTATCGCGCAACTGATAACGGCTTCAAATGGATAGAATAGAGGGAATTCAAAATCAAGCCCTTCTCATTGTTACTGGGCCAGTAAGGTCTACACCAATTGATGCTTTGCTTCTATATACTGATTAAATGAGCATCGAATACTATATTAAGAAATCTGAACTAGCACTCTATCAGAAATCATTACGAATGTCCATAGGGATCAGTGGGCTACCTCTAACTCTTACCCCCGCAGGCTAAAGACTTGGGATTCTTGCAGATTGTTTTACAGGAGATGCCTAAGTTTGACTTTTCGGCTCGTGCTTCACCCATGATGCCTCCTGTTCACCCATCGGAAGTCAGGAAATTTTTGTACCACCTTGATCTTTTACAACCTGTGTAAAAGACACATATTTTGTTGGTCGCAGCAGTGGAGACAATCTGCACTCGCTATCCCCAGATAATTGGATGCATATTTATACAGATGGCTGAAAACTATACATCAACAGTAATGTAGGAGCCGACATCCATTCAGAGCACTTATCTCATTATCTGCCTTTGGAATCTGCAAATTCCGCATTTGATAGAGATGTTGCGGCGATTAGAGTCACATTATAACATTTAAATGCTCAGACATTTCTTTTTGAAAAGGCTGCTATTTTTTCTGGCTTGTAGGAAACGATCCTTGCTAACTGCTGCCAAGCTTCTGTTTCTGCCTCTATACAGGAGAGCAGATCTCTTCTTTGGGGTTTACTTTAAAAAAAGTAAACAGTGGTTTTGCAGTGGATCCCGTAACACTGCGGTATCTCTGTAAACGAGACTGTAGATAAGTTGATCAAAAGGGGATGTACCAATCAACAGACCCATTCTGAGGAAGTCTGCTATATATCGCCCTGCTCAATACTTATAATAACCCTAAGAAATGTATACACATCTAAATGGAAAGAAAGAACAAGAGAGAAACTTTGGAATACAACTATCCTCAATCTTCCGGACTATTCCAGATACAGAGCTGTCGCTGCTTTTCGCATGACAACTATGCACGACTGTCTACGTATGCACATCTATATCGACTTAATGTAGTTAATTGCCCTGCTTGCCCTCTGTGCTGCGGCGAAGTGGTGATGACTGCGGACCACCTCCCTCTCTGTCTAACTCTGAAGGAAGAATCCATTTACTCCCGCTATTGAGAAATTTAATTCAGATTTTAACATTGATTCTAGTTCTTCTGTTTTCCGTTTTTTTTTTTTTTTTTTGTTTTTTTTTTTTGTTTTTTTTTTGTTTCACTGTTAATATGCATGTTTTTGGATCTGTTTGTTTATGTTCTGTATCATTTTTTGGTGAAAGAACTGTGTTCAAACACACAAGCTGCATTAGTAAAAAAAAATATTATGTATATATGCGTGTATACCACAGATTAGTTCGAAGTACGACAATGACGTAGGAAATCATCTAACAGAAATTTTATGCTAAGCTCCTCCTGACCAGAAAACAATTCGTAATTTATTCCTATAAAATATTCCAGACCTGTTTCTTTAACATACCACTGGTTTAACCTCTCTGTCTCTGACAATTTCCCAGTTATGTCATTTCAAAGCTAGTGAGAACTTTCTGATACACCCTGTACACACATATATATGTATACATATATAACAATTACTGAAATAATTACTTAAATATATTATTGTTTTTGTATATAATTTTGTGCTGCTTTGAGCGCCTTTTGTATACAAATTAATTTTTGTCATTTATATCGAATTTAATATATATATATATAAATATATATATATAATACTGTTTTGTTAAATAAATTCTTGTCGAATCATGTTCTTAGACTGACTAAGAACATGAATCGACAAGAATTCATTTAGCAAAACAGTATTAACTCTACTTTTTTTGCATAGGAATTTTTGCTAGTGTTTGGATACTTTTGTTACCGACTGTACATTCATTTCATTTTGTTCAGTGCTATTTTAAAATGTTGAATTTTACCTCTCAGAAAAATCTGGATGTACTTGTACTCGAACCATTTGCTTAATATCAACGGAAAGTTCACTGTGTCATCCTGACATAATGCAAATTTATAAAACCGAGTTTAGAATTCCTGTTGACATTTTCAGTTTCATAAATGGACTATTATCCATGATCAGCGCATGTCACACAAGAAAACTATGTAACATATCCGCAGATTAGAAGGAAATCTTATTTAGCAGTATGAGTACGTCACACAATAAAATTATGTAAAGTGCCCGAATATTTGAAGGGAATCTCACTTACGGATACGTTAAAGAATAAAGTCATATAAAGTTGATATTGTGTAATGCTCCACAAACTTTTTGCAGTGAAATAACTTTTGTCAAGGTTGGACTTGACAAAGAATTTGACGACATTGTTTTTGGCATTACGGAGTTTCAAAGCTGAGTTCTGGATTTGGACTAGAATTTTCTAATATCTGCTCCAAATTCCGAATGCCGAAATTGTAAATATAAAAGTATTTATTCGGGTAAGTTCAGTTGGGTTGACAGGGGTCTGTTCAGTTGGGTTTGAGCGAACCTAGAGATTGTGTTCTAAGTTTTTTTTATTTGTTCGTGAATTAGCGAAATCGGAACTCTATAAATTATGCCACACTGTTGTTCAAACGTAAACAAATGGATGTTTCATTTGACAGTTTCTAGAATATTCGTTGAATAAACAGTTTTCTTTTCGTTCTTTAAACACTTTCTATTAAGATTGAAACGCGTTAATGACTTCGGTTTGTCTGTTTGTCCGTCTGTGTGTGTCTCCGTGTTCTAACTCATGTAAATATTCATGAAAATACATGAATCTGATATATGTATAGGTCATTCAAGCTCACGATCGGATGTTCCATATTGAAAATGTAATAAATACCTCTACCGGATTGTGTACAGGGACACCCAAAAATTTTCCAAAACATTGTGTTCTATGACAGGTATTTCTACAATAAACCATTCTTTAATACCTTTATTTACACAAATCTTAGTGGAATTGAAATACGTTATTCAGTTTCACTATCAGATTTTCCCCATTGAAAATGGAGTAAATGTCATCATTGTTTTGTATACTGGGACACCCGAAATTATTCCAAAGGATTACGTTCTATGAGAGGTAAAATAAACCAAATTTTAATAACTTTATTTTGCACAAATCATGATGAAATGAAAGTATGTTATACATATGCACAAAAGAATATTTTTCAAAGAATGCAGTATGATTAGCAGTAGATTTACAGGGTTACACAAAAATATTCTGTTACATTAAAGGCTATTATTGGAAATTTGCTGCAAATGCATTTTCGCTTACATTATATTTTTTTATCCTTTCCTAAATTATTTAAGTGTGAATATGATTTCAATTTATGTATCTATTTGTCTGGATGTCAATCTCTCTATCTGTCCTTTTTTCAGTCCTCAGCGTCCTTAAATATTTTCAGATATTTCAAAAATTGATATATGTTATTCAAGTTCTCTATAGAAAGTTTCCTATTTAAAATGATTTTAATAAGTCCATTACAACAGGTTTGTATCCAGGGACACCCAAAAAATTCCAATGCATTGCCTTTTGGACAGAGATTTTTATAAATCACATTTAATAAACTTTTTACTGTTAAGTTCATAAAGAAATTGAAATTTACTGTTAAATGCTAAAATAAAGTTTTATACAGATACATTAAATGCTGCAATTAGAATCTAAGGGTTGCATTTTCTTTTGTGTTAAGCGATTGTAACACATTCAACAATGCTAAGGGTGATTATTAATACAATTAGTCTACTTGTATGCCTTTCGGTGCTTCTGTATGTCCGTACAGTAATAATGCAGGTAAAAAAACATTGAAAGTTATACAACAAGTACGTACAGGTTGGAAAGTGTTAATAATCAATGATGATTTTTCATTCTTGATTTTTACTCTTTCGTTAATGTACGCTGAATAAAGTGCAATCATAGCACATAGATTATGCCTGTTTCTTACTACTACTATCTTGATGTAAGCCAGTTCATATTTTCATAACAGTGTTTGTAATGAACGTAATTAATTATATAGAATGACAAAATACCAGATGTGTTGTATTAGATATTCTAATGAATACAATTTACTTAAAATTTTACTATAAACAAATAGCGCTTTTTTCTGGAATTCAATACGGCTATTCTTTTGAATATTTAAATATTTTTTTCAAAAAGAAAAAAAAAAAAAACTAAGGAGAGAAAAGATTGATTTAATATATTGTAAAAATTCAGAGTATTGTAATAAATAAAAAGGAATTCCATTGATATTTGTCAGAATGGACAAAGCGCATATTTTATTCTATAATGATTGTATTCAAAGAATTTATATTCATAAAAATATCCAAGAAGAGAAAATCTTTTTACGGTGTCTCCATATTTTAAAAATTATTCTTCGAATTTGAATGTTCATAAATTTACTTTAGTTTGATTTCTACAAAGTAAGCGAAAATACAGCTTAGATTTCATTTAATAATTCATTGTATGTAGAATAATTCTGAATAAAATATTTGAATTCTGTTATTTTTATTTTTGAAGTTGTTCATCTAAACTAACAATTTTCGGTTCATTTCAATAAAAATATAAAATAAAACTAGTATGTTGTGGCCACCACGAGACTTTCTTCTATATTTCCCTATACAAATTCACTCAGTAACAATAATTAAAAAAAAAAAAATATTCGAAGTTTGTCAAAACGCGGAAACCGTGGGACTTTGACAAAATTGGGGGAAAAATGCAAAAGTTTGTTTAAGTTTGTCAGAACACGGAAACCGTGGGAGTTTGATAAAATTAAGGGGAGAGAAAAAAAAAAAAGATTTTTTTTCTAAGTTTTTTTTCGTAAAAAGTAAAAAAAATCGATATCTTTATTTTAAATTATCACAGATTTATAGTTCAACCATTCGTTTTAAAGGTACTGACGAGACCTTTCGAAAGATACCCATCTTTTCGTAAAAAGAAAAAAAATCGATATCTTTGTTTTAAATTATCACAGATTTATAGTTCAACCATTCGTTTTAAAGGTACTGACGAGACCTTTCGAAAGATACCCATCTTGAAAATTTTTGCCCTATATCACCCTGTTAAATATTTAGAAAAAGCGGGATGGCAACGCAACCTGTTAGACGATTTTTACCAAAAGTTGATAGGCACTAATGTATGTCAAAGTGCAACTACATACCAATTTGTATGAAATTATGTGCAGTAGTTCCAGAGATACAGTTGCCACAAAATAACGAATCCAATACTTTCCTTAACGAATCCAATACTTTTTTACGAATCCAATACTTTCTTCTATTGAAGATAGAAGAAAGTAAAAACTAGAATTTTTTTAATCATTCTCTTTTATCCTTATTTTATTCCAATATTTTTTTTTCAACTGTAAGAGATTAAAATTCTGTCTTTCCAGTAAACAGACTTGAATATTGTGTTAAATATCAACATTAATTTTCAGAAAAGTAATACATTTCATGAAGACGGTTCAATCGCTTTAATCCTTCTAAATTCCTCTAAAGATATTCACGAGCCGTCCTGCATTAGCATAATGACATTCACTTAATTGAGAAAACAGCTTTTAAAATCTCAAATGACTTTAAGCAATTTATTTTCTCACACTTTTCTATACATCTGCATTGTTTAATAGAAATATTGCAAATCTCAAAAGGGTTACACAAATTTATTGTTTGAGGTACTTTAGTTAGAGTGTGTATATTTTTCTGTGTATACGTGTGCATACATTCTTAGACATGCATACTTATATGAAATGATATATTTTTTTTTTCACGATTAAAAAAACTAACAATATAATTTTGATTAAACCTATTTGAATTCATTAAAGTTGGAGGAACAGATAAAATATTTTATTTGTGACAATAGAAAAGATATTAAGATAAAATGAAATTAGTGCACATAAAAATAATTTTATAATAATTTTAAAAATCTGGTGCAACACTTACACAATTTTCTCTTACCCGACATTTCGATACTAGGGTAAGTGCACCAGTGATTGACACTTTATAGCACTCTCTGATGGTTTTATCGTTCTAGTCATCAGAAAATATTTTTAGAAATGTTAAGTTAGTGCATATGGTATGAAAGATATTCCGAACCACATATATGTTAAAAAATATATATTTGATAACATTTTATTTTATTATTATATATTTATTTATTTATTTATTTATGAATTTTTATTTGACACCCACTCAATGTTCCAGTAATTGATGCTGCCAGTTTTTCATTTTATCAGTAACTGGCCCCTATGTTCCAGCGTTTGATACTGCTAGTTATTCATTTTGCCAGTTATTAGCATCCTATGCTCCATTGTTTGACATAAAATGTTAAAAGTCTTATATGTAAAATATATGATTTTATTATTTTTCTTATTTATTAATTATTTTGGGATAGATGCCAATTACTTGCCAATCACTGAAGCCCCTACCTTACATTGACATTTTTCAGATTAACCGTTTAGATAGCAAGTGTGATGTACGAGTTTACTTTATAAGCGATTCTACTTAATTTTAAGAGCAGTTATATTTGACATATAAAATTTTGTGTAAGGATTCATCTCCCCAACCTACTGTTTGAGTACACTATCCAACAATATGTATTTCGACACTTTCGAATTTAGACAAATTTATCAAATATATAGAAAAATTCTTTAGAAAATATCTTCAAACTTTCGAAGTTTAAAGAACATGTTATACTTCATTTATTTCAGCAAAAGTTTTTTTTTCCTGAAGAGGAAAAAGGGACCAGTGAAAAATTAAATCTCAAAATGACTTTAATCACCCTGTAAAAAGTAAAATTTGAAATGTGTTTTTGCTGTAACACGTGATTATGAGGATTATTCTAATTTTCCGTACAAATTTGGATGATGTTACCACATATATTCATGGAGATATAACGATTTATTATATATATATATATATCTATATATAAAATCTGGAGTGACCCCACTCTACTTTCCGAACATTGAGTAATTAACAGTTTTGTAGATAAAGTGAAGAAAGAGGAGTTGGTAAACAAACAAAAGAAAGAAAACCATAATAGAGTGTTTGAGTATTTTTCTCCATATATTTAAAGATGTTTTATTTAACGCAACTGAACTTTGGGCCCATAAATAATGATGATAAAGAATTTTTCGTTGTGTCCCTGTAAAAACCTATAAATGCTAGATTCACCAAAATGCTTATAGTTAGTGCAACAGTGATTTACAATCACATAATTTTATCACACTTTTAAAAATTTGGCCCCGTAGGCCAAAATGATAAAGAACTTTTCTTTGTGTCCCTGTAAAAAAACTGTAAGTGCTAAATTCTACAAAATGTATACAATTCGTGCAACTGTGACCTATAACATGTGTACAATTTTTTTGCTCAGATTAATAAAGCGTTTAGACGCTATCGCACTTTTAAAAATTTGGCCTCATAGGCCATAAAGATAAAGATTTTTTCCTGGTGTCCCTAAAAAAAAACTATAAGTGCTAGGTTCACTAAAATCTATAGCGTTCGTACTATGGTGACTTACAATATACGTGCCAACTTTCAGCTTATTCGAACAAACCGTTTAGACTCTAGGGTGTTCACTCACAGACATACACACATACATACACATACATACACATACATACATCATCGTAAAAATAGTGGAAACGGACTCAGGGGACCTTGAAACGTACAGAAACATCAAAATCTCAAATTCGGATTCTTGACATGATTACAATACTTTCCTCACTATAGTGTTCGGAAAGTAAAAATGGAAAATAAAATACATTTTTTTAAAATTATAACACGTAGACTATTCGACTCGCTGCAAAGCCATTTTTCGAGAACTTGGCGTACTACATAAGACGCAGCATAACGTCAGAATGTAAAAATGTTAGATATTTTACAAAATATGATCATTTTTACTAAATCATTTTTAACTACGCACGCGGAAGCTTTAAAAAAAATTCAGTTTTATAATTTGATAGCCAAAAATATTGAGCTACTTGTATGAAGAACTCAAACAAATATCGTATAAATTAAAAAAGTTATGCGAGATAGAATGAATAAAATTTCAGTTCCTCTACACTGTTAAAAATTTTGGTACATTTTTGCTGCCACCATGGGATGGTGAAACCTTTTACCCTTATTTGGTGCTTTACTAAACCAAGGCTTGGTACTGCAATAGCTACATCCATAAGATGGAGAATTTTTTTACCATAATTTGGTGTTTTTTTCAATCAAGAAACGCCAAATCATAGTAGAAGGTTTCACCATCGCATGGTTGAAGTTATACTTGTACCAAGTTTTGGTTCAACCTAGCAAACTGAAGCTACTGTAGTACCAACATTTGGTTCAACCTTGAACTGAAATTTTTAACAGTGTACCATGTTTTAACAATATTTATTTTGACTGCATTAAAATAAAAATGGAAGTGAAACACTCTATAGTTTAGCTTTTATTTTGAGAGGAACTGAAATTCTGTTCATTCTATCTTTCATAACTTTTTAATTTTACACGATATATATTTAGAGCTTTTTTATAAGAAACTCTTTACTTTACGCTATTAAATTATGCAAATGGATTTTTTTTAAAGCTTGCACATACGTATTTAATAATTATTTATTAAAAGTATTAGTATTTCTTAAGATATTTATCATTTTTGCATTCCGATTGCTGTATGCTGTGTCTAATGTAGTATTCCAATTTTCCTAAAAATGGCTTTCAACTGAGTATAATACTCTACGTGTTATAATTTAAAAAGTGCTAATTTTATCTTCCAGTTTTTAAAAAAATCTGTTATATCTATATGGATATATGCGGTAGCCTCATAAAATTGCACACACATAATTAGAAAGATCCTCATAATCACATGCTATAGCCAAAAGACATTCCAAGCATTTCTTTTTACAGGGTGATCCAAAATAGTTTGACTTTTATTTAATTTTTCACTGGATATCCTTTCCTTTTCAGGACAAAACCTTTGCTGGAATATATGGTCTTTATGCTTCCAAAATTTCAAGATAATTCCTGCAGAATTGATCTAGATATTTGACAAAACGTCTAAATTCGAAACTGTCCTAATACTTATTGGTAGATATCATATAATATGTATATTTATAAAGAAAACAAAGTTGATATTTAATTTAAAAGTTTGTTCCATATTATTTAGTCGACTTCCACCCCCACCATTTCTTGAAACTTACGAATCTTAATTAAATGTTTCAAGAGCAAATCTCCTACACTGTAAACAGAAGCGTCTTAAATTCAAACAGAAATGTGTTTAAAATACCAATTCAGACACATAAATGTCTGAAACACTTAAGTATGCAAAATATCAGACGCATGTGCTGTTTGAAATTAAGACACATAAGTGTCTCTTTATAAATGAGCTCAGATAAGTGTCTTAATAAGTTTGATATGTCTTAAATTAAGATATATTATAGTTTACATGCATAAAAAATCAGATATTTTACATTTTAGGTACTTAGATATTCAGACATTTCAATGTTCAAACACTTAGAAATTCAGACATTTGTATTAATTAACAAATTTTCCATATGGAATCTACTTTAAGCAGCATACATATCCTATTTTAATATATATATATTAATATTAAATAAATTTAATATTATTTTATATAATATAAGTAGGTAACTTATTTAAAATACTTAGACGCCAATTTTATTCGGTTAAAAAAAAAAAAAAAAGTTAATTTTTATTTAAAGGTTTTACATGTAATAATTAAATAAATATATATATATATTAAGGTAAACGAAGCATGTAACTTTTAGCTGAAAGTGAATTTATAACTAAACAGTATTGAACAATTTTTCCATAATAGATTTTTTTTTTTTTTTCGTTTAAAAAATTCTTTTCTTCCGCAATATTTCTCCACACTTCAAGATGTAAAAGAAAATTTTTTTGGTTTTCCTGAACGTAGTTTGTTTTCTTGTAAATACCGTTTATTTTGAAAAAAATTCCTAAAATCAATAGTCTACTATTTTCTCATATTTATTATGCATTTTTCAAAAAAAAAAAAACTATAAACTTCTGAACATAAAAATTAAGATAATACGTATTAAGCTTTAGTCATTATGAATAGTTTTATTGCAAAGACATAAAACTGCGATTTGTTTTACGGATATTAGATTATATTTTGTTATACAAGCAAAATATACCGTGTATCCTGGTAGTATGATTGGGATGACGTTGGCCTTTGAGTTCGTTGGTTGTAGTTCGATTTCAGGCACGGGCAGTGTACAATTATGTTGTTAAAAATATTAATGATTTTTTTATGCTCTAGGAGAGTCTAAAATTTATTTTCATAGATAAATAGCATAACACGAAACTTTTTATTTATTTATTTATTTATGAAAAATATTCACTGTAGACAGAATCGAAGATGGTGAAATTTCAGACATTCCAAGCGTGTGAAATGATGTGCCTTTTAAGGCACTTCAAGTGTCTGAAAAAAAATAAGACGATTTTTAGCAGCTTAAAATTGAACACCCCATTTTAGACACATTTGTGTCTGATTTTCAGACACTTGTATTTACAGCGTAATTTTTTAAAGCATTAAGTCTGACTTCCAGCAATTGTTTATTTTAATATTATGCTGACAATATACATACACACAGATAACATAAAGAAATAAAAAACAAAATACACATACACTTTAAAAAATAACAGAGGGCGCATAATTAGATGTTATAACAAACCTATATACCAATTTGCAACGTTCTACATCCAACCGTTTTTGAGTTATGCGAGATACACACATACACACATACAGACGTCACGAAAATTCGTGTAAAGTTGTTGATATCTCTGAAAGAGGAAGTCGTATTAAAATCAAAGTTGCAGGTTTTTAACTAGATATCAGGACCGTCACACATATAAATTTCCATCATTCTACGATAATTCATTTTTGAGCTATGCGAAATACAAAATACATTTCTCAATTCGGGATTACTATACTTCCTTATACTTTTTATAAGGAAGTATAGTGATCTTTGCCTCATACTTTGTATAAGGAAGTAAAAATCTATCTCACAGTAATACAAAAGATTTTTATCTCATATTGTAGATAGAAATATTTTTATAACAAATAAAAAAAATAAAGAAAAATCATTGATTAACACTTTCAAACTGTTCCTTACCGTTGTACCGCGTACAACCTTCAATGTTCATTGCCTACATTTTCACGCAAAGGGCAGACAGAAGCACAAATATGCAGACAGGTAAATTAATTAAATTCACAATCATTGTTAAATATTGTTGTATATTGTTGAAAATACTTAACGCATACGGAAATTAAGCTCATAATTTTAACTGCAGAACATAATGTATCTCAGTATTTTAGTTTAGTCCTATAAATCTAAAGATTAAGTATATTATATTCTATACAAATCAATATTTTATCATATTAACAATGAATGTCAATTTCATTATGATTTTTGAAGTAGAAAAATGTGGAATGCAATTTAAAAATTTCTCTCATTTTTTTTTTTGTGTACTCTTGTACACAAACTAATTTTACAGGACCTACTAAGAAATTCTGAAAACATTTACGGTAACTTGAGGCAGATAGAGAGATGAACAGATGGACACACATTGATTCAAATCATATTTACGCTTAAAAATTATTATAAACGCTTAATGTAAACGAATGTGCAATTTCAGTAATTTTTTATAAATAACACTTAATGTAACTGAATATTTTTGTACGACCCTGTAAACCTTAACGCTAATCATACTGTATTCTATAGAAAGCAGTTATTTGCGCATATAAATAACATATTTCAATTTTAATAAGATTTGTGCAATATAAGTTAATTAAAATATGGTTTATAGAAATACCTCTAACAGAAAACAATATTGTGAAAAACTTTAGGGTGCCCTTGTACTCAAAACAGTAGTTGTATTTGCTCCATTTTTAATAGGGAACATTGAACTTGATTAAAATATTCGATTTTAAGAAATTCCATGCATATTTACGGGAATTAAAACACGGACAGAGAGACATGCAAAAGTTACTAGCACTTTTCAACCTTGTTGGAAAGTGTTAAAAAAAGATTGGAAAAATCAATTCTTTATTAATTATATCAGAAGTTTAAATAAACGTTTCATTTAATTGAAAATCATAACTCTCATAGTTCCCATTATTAGGTAGTTTTTATTTTCTCTCTCTTACCTATATATACTATATGTTAAAGAAAGTATTGTTTTTGGTTCAAGTTTTCGAAATTGAATTATTATTATACTACATGTTTTAAAGTAGCCTGAATTCGAAAATCAACTTTTAGCGGTTAGTCTGTGTTCATGTATGAGCGTCTGATTTTTATCAGCATATCTCAAGAACAAACAGTAGAAGGAAGTCCGAACTAGGTATTTTAATTCGATATCATATTATGATTCTAGACTAGACTTTTCGACGAGATCAAGCAAATAGTTCTTGTACAGTGTCACCCAAGAGAATTCAAATGCATTACGTTTATAGAGAAAATTTGTGTTAAGTACAGTGAAATATATATACTCTGTCCTAAAAAAAATTAAGTTAACATATTTTTTTATTTGCATGTTTTGTTTTGATTGTGGTATGGAAATCATTCATAACTCGATTTCAGGGATTCCCAGAGTATTTGGAGGTATTGGGGTTACTTAGATTGGAAGTGTGTTTCATTTTGTGTTATGCGTGTTTTTCATATAGGATTAGATTTAAGCATACAGTGTGATATATACTTCATAAGAAATGTACAATGATTCCCAGAATGAAACAAAACGTTCTTTTCTGATGACTGTAACTAACTGAGGAAAGTACTGTGCTACAACTTAGGAAGTCAACGAAAACTGCTTAGAAAGGAAAATTAATTTTTTATACCCATATTAAAAGCAAAGCTTGTTATGAAATTCAGGTTTAAGCTCTGATTTTGAGCATAATATCACTTTTTGAGATGCCTTGAATGCAATAGTCAAGTTTTTAGTGGCTCATCTATATGTATATCTGTTAACTTAAAAATTATTGCAGGAAATTCAAAATATGTATTTTGAAGTTTGTATGAGGATGTCCGTTGAAAAGTTTGATGACGGTTGGCAAGTGTCAACTCAAATTAATTATAACATTGAAAAAAAAATAATATAATATACATAAAAAGAGAGAGAGAGAGAGGCCCTATAAATAAACGGTTGGTATAGAGGCCGGTATCATCACAGGGTCAAATATGTCATAAAAATCTGTTCCTAAAATTAATTCTAATTGTTTCTTAAGAGACATTGGACTTAATTATCTTGCTTTATTGATCTTACGATTTAATCTGCAATTTGTCTTTAAATTTTTGAAATGCAGGTAAAAGAAAATCATGCGATTCACAAACCAGGTTATTTTTTTACCTTTATCGCAACTCTGTTTAAATTCAAATGCCAGTTTAGATACTAATATATATATATATATATATATATATACTATGAATCAATGCTACATTGTAGTTAAATATTTTTGCTTTAACATGTACAGGATCTATCTTCTTAAAAAATATATATACACTTATAACCAATTTTCTGAAGAATCATTAGTTGCCTGATGAATTCCTATGCTGAAATTATCTTAGAATAAAATGTATTTTAAATAAATTTATATTGTACAAATTCTCAATTTTTTGAAAATAAGTATTTTTCAGGCAAGTAAATTGAAGTAATAAAATCTATTTTCTTCTTTGAGAATTTAAGGTTTGCGTGAGAACTGTAATAAAGAATTCAAACATAAATCATTACAAAAAATAAATTTATTTTAGCGTTTTCTCTCGGGACATGTAAGCAAATTCAGTATTTGATTTTAAACGAATTATGATTCCTTATATGAATTAAATAAAATACTTTGAATTTATAAAAAAAAAAAAAAAAAAAAAAAAAAAAAAAAAAGTTAGAATGAATTAAAAAAGTAAAATTGCTTTTCTAAAAGTTATGGAAATCACAAAGAAATACAGTGACTCAGTGTAGGACGTTTCAACTTTAAAAAATAAATTTAATTACATGTATACAAACAAACACACACACACACGCGTACATACAATATATATAGATATAGATATAGATAGATATAGATATGGATTGTGAAATTAAAAAAAAAAAAAGAGCGAAAGGCTTGTTGCATTTCCTTTGTATTGCTATGAAAACTTTCTTTTTCCATTGGAATTTCAGTTTCTTTTTTGAGTTCTCAAGTATTCTTAAAATTCTAATTATGCTGTTAAACACATTGTGGTCCATCAGTGAATTTCATTGTTGCTTCGTGGTTTCATTGTTGTTCATCTGCTTTGAGATTTTTCTTTTTTGGATCCATGTGACTCCTATTCTGGTCTTGTGAAGCTGGGAGAGTGTTGCCGGCGTGAAACTAGTTTAACCCCACAAGCAAGTCACAAGTTTTCCCTCCTGCCTCCTTCCTTCCTATCTTAAGTTTCTTGGGTTACTTTTCATGAATTTTGATATGGTTTATGGTTTTGAGTTAGGATTAGTTGTGTTGGTTTGTTGATTCGTTTGTTTTGCGGGCTGTTGATTAATGGATCTGGTTTCCTTGAATTTGTGTATTTCATCCACTGATTAATTTTATTTTTTTATTTTTCTGGACTTCTCAAAGAAATTTTTAATCTTGTTTGTCATTGGTGTTTCGGTGATCTTTTGTCTGTTGCTGGGCTTCTACTGTGCTTAAAAGATCATCATTATTACACATATTTATATATATATATATATATATATATATATATATATATAGTGTGTGTCTGTGTGTTGAAATACTAGCAATTCTGAGCTCGATGATGTTTCATTTATGATTCTATGCACTTTTTTATAATAGTTATAAGGAAAATTGTCACTTATATCATAGTAGAATTTTATAGTATTCCCAAACATTTATACTTATTTTTTGAAAAGTGTTTTCTTTTTCTGAGTCAACTAAGAACATTAAAAAGAGTTTACTTATATTTGCTTTAAAGCTTTCCGCATGCATTTATACCTAAAAAAAAGTATCAATAAAAGGAATTAATATTAAGTAAAACCGCTTTTATTAAATAAAAAACTTTAAAGTCTTTTTATAATTATTATTATTATTTTGAAAAACTATTTTTTATTTCTTAAAATTTACCTATTTTTAAAAAATAATAATTTTTTAAATATCTCTAAATTGATCATTCATTTTATTAAGATAGTTTTGAGATCATTAAAAAATTGAAACGTGATGCTAAAAAAAGTATGTAATATATATATATATATATGTCGGATGACCGATTGGTGTGGGCTTTTAAAAAATAAAACTACTAATTCACTTAATTATTAATCATTTAAAATTTAATAGAAAATTAAATTACTTTGTAGAAATATTTACAGTATTGTAGTTTAAATTGTTATTGAATGGCCAACTATAACAGTCGCATTTGCAAATCAAAGTTCACAGTTTTTGTTACAAGAGAATTATTCATAAGTTCTGTTTTCGATTTGATCACTTTGGAAAAAATACGCGGTCTAGTATAGAACTCCGTCGCAGCTAAAACTTGTCGTCTACAGAACGAGGTACAGTCGTCGATGTGCACTCCTCGCCATCCATCCATCAACTGGCTCTCTCTCTGAACGCTTTCAGCTCCTGTCTAAGAAAACGTGTGTTCTGGAAGCGGCGTCCGTCTGACGTCACAGTTACATTCTTCCGGTAAGATTCTGCGCTCTCCGTCAATAGTAAAGGGAAACACGTCAGTTTTGGAGTCAGCTGTTGCAGGAAATAAGGGCCCGCTACTATAAGCTCGGCCATCCTGCGTCGACTGGTCCTCCAGGCGGCCACACTGAAAAATACAAAAAGAAAAAACAAATACAAAAGCAACACAAAATAATAACAAACTTATTTACAGTACATTTTCAAATTCGATATTCTTTTCTTTTTAAAAAAAAAAGTTAAGTGATCCCTCGTTTGAGGAATCTGGCATGAGTGGATGTGCAATGGGGCCCTTCATGGCATCAATTTCTAATCACATGACCAATATTTTCATTTTTTATTTTCGTAGTCTTACAGTTACAAAAGTACATCAGTTTTGGTTTAATGGCAACTTGGTCGCCTATTGTGCCAGTTTTTGGTGGTTGTCTACGGAATTTATATTTTGCTTTATTTTTCTCTTTAACTTTGGCAAATTGTTCTTTGTCATGTTCCGAAAGCGGCGTCCGTCTGACATCACAGTTACATTCTTCCGGTAAAATTCTGCGCTCTCCGTCAATAGTAAAGGGAAACTCGGCAGTTTTGGAGTCAGCTGTGGCAGGAAGTAAGGGCCGTCTACTATATATATATATATAAATAAAATATTTAAATGATTTAAAAAAAAACTGGTTTGGGAATATGAGCTTTAATGTTTCGAAATGTAATAAAGCGAATTACAATTTTATTTAAAACACTTGAACTAAAATAATTCAAATCTTAATTGAAATCTCAACGTATACTGAATTGTTTGTTTTTCATCATGTATTGTCTTTAAAAACTAGAATGTTTTAAAAGTTAAAGTCATCTCGTACCTTTTATAAACGTATAAGCGTTTTTTTAACCAAGCATATAATTTTGCTTTGATGAAAATGGTTATAATTTTAATTAAAAGTGCGGTTTACTATTTTTATAACAAATATTAAATATATAAACATATCAGTGTATGTTTTGCGACTAACGTTTAGTAATCTGAAACTTGAATAATCATAAATGCAATAATGTCTGTAAACATTCTTGTGCACCAAATAAATCAAATACGTATTTCTCATGGGAAATCAATATGACTAAATTAATTATGCTTTGAAGAAAAATATATATTATTTATCGAAGTATTATTTATAAATCAAGAATTACTTACAAGTTCATAAGATTAACGTTCTTTTAATGCCAACATATAACAAAAAAAAATATCTTTCCATGATTATTTTATAATTCTAGTTAAACAATGGAATATATATATATATATATATATATATACTAGCAGGCTACGCCCGCTTCGCTGGTCATTTTTTTAAAATGAATCATTATAATTAATGAATTTTTTATCATGTGAAAAAAAAAAGAAAAAAAAACTCTGATCGGGAAAAATGTCGCACCGGGTCCCCACTGCCTTCGGCAGCGCAGACCCGTGCGCGATGCGCACGCTCGAATGCATATATATGAGCGCCCTAATAATTTTACAAATTCGAATATAACCGCAATCGATTTGTAAGTATCGAAAACCTCTATATACCAATTTTGAACGATCTAACTGTATTTTTATTTTTTTGTCCCCCCTCTCCCCTCCCCCTTCTCGCCCCTCCTAATAACTTCACACTTTCAAAAATATCCCCATTCGACATGCAGGCCTCTTCAACCTATCTGTACCAATTTTGAATGGCCTAGCTGTATTTCTATTTGTTTTTGCCCCATAGCCCCCCTTACCGCCCCACCCGCTAATCGCCCCTCCTAATAATTTTACAAATTCAAAATCATCCGCAATCAATTTGTAAGTATCGAAAACCTCTACGTACCAATTTTGAACGATCTGACACTATTTTTATTTTTTTGCCCCCCCTCCCCTCCCCCCTACTCGCCCCTCCTAATAACTTTACACAATCGAAAATATCCCCATTCGACTTGCAGGCCTCTTAAACCTATCTGTACCAATTTTGAACGGCCTAACTGTATTTCTATTTGTTTTTGCCCCATAGCCCCCCTTACCGCCCCACCCCCCTACCCGCCCCTCCTAATAATTTTACAAATTCAAAATCATCCGCAATCGATTTGTAAGTATCGGAAACCTCTATGTACCAATTTTCAACGATCTGACACTATTTTTATTTTTTTGCCCCCCCTCCCCTCCCCCCTTCTCGCCCCTCCTAATAACTTTACACAATCGAAAATATCCCCATTTGACTTGCAGGCCTCTTAAACCTATCTGTACCAATTTTGAACGGCCTAACTGTATTTCTATTTGTTTTTGCCCCATAGCCCCCCTTACTGCCCCACCCCCTTACCCGCCCTTCCTAATAATTTTACAAATTTAAAAATATCCGCAATCGATTTGTAAGTATCGAAAACCTCTATGTACCAATTTTGAACGATCTGACACTATTTTTATTTTTTTGCCCCCCCTCCCCCCCTTCTCGCCCCTCCTAATAACTTTACACAATCGAAAATATCCCCATTCGACTTGCAGGCCTCTTAAACCTATCTGTACCAATTTTGAACGGCCTAACTGTATTTCTATTTGTTTTTGCCCCATAGCCCCCCTTACTGCCCCACCCCCTTACCCGCCCTTCCTAATAATTTTACAAATTTAAAAATATCCGCAATCGATTTGTAAGTATCGAAAACCTCTATGTACCAATTTTGAACGATCTGACACTATTTTTATTTTTTTGCCACCCCTCCCCCCCTTCTCGCCCCTCCTAATAACTTTACACAATCGAAAATATCCCCATTCGACATGCAGGCCTCTTCAACCTATCTGTACCAATTTTGAATGGCCTAGCTGTATTTCTATTTGTTTTTGCCCCATAGCCCCCCTTACCGCCCCACCCGCTAATCGCCACTCCTAATAATTTTACAAATTCAAAATCATCCGCAATCAATTTGTAAGTATCGAAAACCTCTATGTACCAATTTTGAACGATCTGACACTATTTTTATTTTTTTGCCCCCCCTCCCCCCCTTCTCGCCCCTCCTAATAACTTTACACAATCGAAAATATCCCCATTCGACTTGCAGGCCTCTTAAACCTATCTGTACCAATTTTGAACGGCCTAACTGTATTTCTATTTGTTTTTGCCCCATAGCCCCCCTTACCGCCCCACCCCCCTACCCGCCCCTCCTAATAATTTTACAAATTCAAAATCATCCGCAATCGATTTGTAAGTATCGGAAACCTCTATGTACCAATTTTCAACGATCTGACACTATTTTTATTTTTTTGCCCCCCCTCCCCTCCCCCCTTCTCGCCCCTCCTAATAACTTTACACAATCGAAAATATCCCCATTTGACTTGCAGGCCTCTTAAACCTATCTGTACCAATTTTGAACGGCCTAACTGTATTTCTATTTGTTTTTGCCCCATAATCCCCCTTACTGCCCCACCCCCTTACCCGCCCTTCCTAATAATTTTACAAATTTAAAAATATCCGCAATCGATTTGTAAGTATCGAAAACCTCTATGTACCAATTTTGAACGATCTGACACTATTTTTATTTTTTTGCCCCCCCTCCCCCCCTTCTCGCCCCTCCTAATAACTTTACACAATCGAAAATATCCCCATTCGACTTGCAGGCCTCTTAAACCTATCTGTACCAATTTTGAACGGCCTAACTGTATTTCTATTTGTTTTTGCCCCATAGCCCCCCCCATTACTGCCCCACCCCTACCCGCCCCTCCTAATAATTTTACAAATTCAAAAGTATCCGCAATCGATTTGTAAGTATCGAAAACCTCTATGTACCAATTTTGAACGATCTGACACTATTTTTATTTTTTTGCTCCCCCCCTCCCCTCCCCCTCTACTCGCCCCTCCTAATAACTTTACACAATCGAAAATATCCCCATTCGACTTGCAGGCCTCTTAGACCTATCTGTACCAATTTTGAACGGCCTAACTGTATTTCTATTTGTTTTTGCCCCATAGCCCCCCCTACCCGCCCCTCCTAATAATTTTACAAATTCAAAATCATCCGCAATCGATTTGTAAGTATCGGAAACCTCTATGTACCAATTTTCAACGATCTGACACTATTTTTATTTTTTTGCCCCCCCCTCCCCTCCCCCTCTACTCGCCCCTCCTAATAACTTTACACAATCGAAAATATCCCCATTTGACTTAAAGGCCTCTTAAACCTATCTGTACCAATTTTGAACGGCCTAACTGTATTTCTATTTGTTTTTGCCCCATAGCCCCCCCTTACTGGCCCATCTCCTTACCCGCCCCTCTTAATAATTTTACAAATTCAAAAATAAAAATATCCGCAATCGATTTGTAAGTATCGAAAACCTCTATGTACCAATTTTGAACGATCTGACACTATTCTTATTTTTTTGCCCCCCCCTCCCCTCTCCCCCTACCGCCCACCAATTAACTTTACACAATCGAAAATATCCCCATTCGACTTGCAGGCCTCTTAAACCTATCTGTACCAATTTTGTACGGCCTAACTCTATTTCTATTTGTTTTTGCCCCATAGCCCCCCCCCTTACGCATGTGAAATCACGTTTCGCCCCCCCCCGCCCCCCTTGGGGACCGAATTTCAAAAATTCCAGAAACCGATTTTTAGACATTTGTATTAGCTATATTTAAAAGCAAAAATTTTACGGATATCTGTTTTTTTGTTTGAGATATGGAGGATTTTGTGAAATTACGTTTTGCCCCCCCCTTCCCCCTTGGGGGGCGAATTTTGTAAAATCGCTTGCGGCGTTGTCTTTCTCGGGTCGTAAACATTAACCGTGCCAAATTTGGTCCCGCTCGGTGAAACGGCCTAGGATTCTATAGCGAACACACACACACAGAGAGACAAACTCTGCTCATTTATATATATAGATTAACATTAACTCTCTTTTTTAGATAAAATATTTATTATTATAATAATTTTTTTTTACTCGTTTGTTTATTATTACCGTTTTATAATAGTTTAATTAATATCTTTGCCAAAAATCAAGTAGTTTTATCATAGTGATTTAAAATATTTTAGTGAATTATGTCGACATTATTTTCGTGTAATATTATATAAAAAGTTGATTAAAATCTTATCCTAGAAAGGCAAACTTCTTAATTTATTCAAATAAAGTTTCTAAAATAATATAAATCTAAATTGTTTCCACTATGATAAATATTATTCAATGTTGCTGAATTATACATACACACATACACACAAACATATATATATATATATATATATATACTAGCAGGCTACGCCCGCTTCGCTTGTCACTATTTTTAAATGAATCACAATAATTAATGAATTCTCAAAATTGCATTAATTTTTATCATGTGATAAAAAAAGAGAAAAAAAAAATTCTCATCTGTAAAAATGTCGCACCGGGTCCCCACTGCCTTCGGCAGCGTAGACCCGTGCGCTGCGCGCACGTATTCCTTCACTATCCTTATGACTTCTCAAAATTCAAAGTTATTACTCATAAACTTTCATTCTCAAGAAATGGAATTAAAAAATATATCATTTAGCATCGGGCAAAAACTCACACCGGGACACCACTGCCTTCGGCAACGAAGACCCATGCGCGCTGCGCGCGCACGCTTGAGGATATACGTGCGCTGTACACGCATATTCCTTCTCAACTCAAACTTTTATTATTAAGAAAATAAAATAAAATAAAATCTTTTATCATCGGGTAAAAACTCGCACCGGGTCCCAAACCCATGCGCGCTGCGCGCCTATTCCTTCCCCACCGTTCCAGCCCTCCTAATTAACTTGCATATACCAATTTTGAACGGTATTACTCAATTAGCTGAGATGCAAAAGAAAACCTGATCAAGACACTTTAAATTGTAAATCAGGTGAAATCTCGAATTCCACTTTCGATAATGTAAAAGAACTTTAAAATATCTTTCGAATGATGTATTAGAAATAATTTAATCATAATTAGAATATGAAAAAATGAAATTTAAAAATATTACAGCGTCATCTGGCGGTAGAAATTTCTGTAATCTATTGTTCCATTCCAGTTACTTATTCTTACTCAATTAGCTGAGATGCAAAAGAAAACCTGATCAGGACACTTTAAATTGTAAATCAGGTGAAATCTCAAATTCCACTTTCGATAATGTAAAAGAACTTTAAAATATCTTTCGAATGATGTATTAGAAATAATTTAATCATAATTAGAATATGAAATATTGAAATTTAAAAATATTACAGCGCCATCTGGCGGCAGAAATTTCTGTAATCTGTTGTTCCATTCCAGATCAACAAAGCTTTCAAATGATGTATTACTCATGAAATTATTTTAATTAGTAGATGAGATACAAAAGAAAACCTAATCAGGAGATCTCAAAACGTGTATATCGGGTGAAATCTCAAATTCCATTTTTCGATAATGTAAAAGTACTTTAAAATGTGTATCAACTAAAATAAGCTTTCAAATGATGTATTACTTATGAACTTTTTTAATTAATAACTGAGATACAAAAAAAAAAAACTGATTCAGGACACCTCAAAACGTGTAAATCTGGTGAAAACTTTCGATAATTTAAAAGAACTTTAAAATATCTTTCGAATGATGTATTAAAAATAATTTAATCATAATTAGAAATTGAAATATTGAAATTTTAAAATATTACAGCGCCATCTGGCGATACAAATTTCTGTATTCCACTGTTCGATTCCAAATCAAAAAAGCTTTCTAATGATGTACTACTTACGAAATTATTTTAATTAGTAGCTGAGATACAAAAGAAAACTAATTCAGGAGACCTCAAAACGTGTAAATCTGGTGAAAACTGTCGATAATATAAAAGAACTTTAAAATATCTTTCAAATGATGCATTAAAAATAATTTAATCATAATTAGAAATTGAAATATTGAAATTTGAAAATATTACAGCGCCATCTGGCGGTAGAAATTTCTGTAATCCACTGTTCGATTCCAAATCAAAAAAGCTTTCTAATGATGTATTACTTATAAAATTATTCTAATTAGTAGCTGAGATACAAAAGAAAACCTAATGAGGACACCTCAAAACGTGTAAATCGGCTGAAATCTCGAATTCCATTTTCGATAATGTAAAAGTACTTTAAAATGTGTATCAAGTCAACAAAGCTTTCAAATGATGTATTTTTATGAAATTTTTTTTATTAATAACTGAGATGTAAAAGAAAACTGATTCAGGAGACCTCAAAACGTGTAAATCTGGTGAAAACTTTCGATAATTTAAAAGAACTTTAAAATATCTTTCGAATGATGTATTAAAACTAATTTAATCATAATTAGAAATTGAAATTTTGAAATTTTAAAATATTACAGCGCCATCTGGCGGTACAAATTTCTGTATTCCACTGTTCGATTCCAAATCTAAAAAAGCTTTCTAATGATGCATTACTCATGAAATTATTTTAATTAGTAGCTGAGATACAAAAGAAAACTAATTCAGGATACCTCAAAGCGTGCAAATCTGGTGAAAACTTTCGATAATTTAAAAGAACTTTAAAATATCTTTCGAATGATGTATCAAAAATAATTTAATTGGAATTTGAAATATCGAAATTTTAAAATATATGGCGGTAGAAATTTCTGTAATCTACTGTTCAATTCCAAATCAACAAAGCTTTCAAATAATGTGTTACTTATGAAATTATTTTAATTAGTAGCTGTGATACAAAAGAAAACCTAATCAGGACATTCTAAAACATGTAAATCACGTGAAATCTCTAATTCCATTATCTACGGTAGTTTTATTAATGGAAGTAAAAAGAAAAATAAATACTTTTTTTTTCGCCAAAACCTATATATATACCACGGTAGTCGGGTAATGGAAGTAAAAAGAAAAAGAAAAAGTATTTTTTAGTTCCTTCAAATGTATTTTGTTTTTATGGAAACTCCTATCGTCTATTGAAAGATAGATTACGTGTTAGAATAAAATTTAATTAGCAATTAAAATGTAACTGCTTTGTTTATTAATGAAATTTGATGAAATTTTAACTGCAGGTTGTTTTTGTGCTGAAAAGGTTGTATATTAAGTGTTGTGTACGAAAAAGAAAATTTGAAGCACTTTGAAATTTGCAATTTTTAACCCCA
Organism: Salticus scenicus; assembly: GCA_963930645.1. Lineage (NCBI taxonomy): Eukaryota > Metazoa > Arthropoda > Arachnida > Araneae > Salticidae > Salticus > Salticus scenicus. Next base: position 245,222,533 of record OZ005650.1, on the reverse strand, counting down.
GTTAAAGATCATGTGACATTAATGACTTGCACATGTTTTTTTTCCGTTCGAGACAGCCGTTAAAATCGTCTGCTGAATGCTGATAGAATACCTTTTTTTAAGCAATAAGGATTTTTGGTCATTTTCGCGATCGATATGGGTCAGCATTTTAATTAGTATCTCCGAAACTAATTAAGATTTTTAAATTCTGTTTCGAGTAAAACATTTGAAAGGCTCCAGAGCATCTGTATGTCAATTCTTGTACTTCTGCGTTCAATAGGGGCTGAACGTATAAAAGAACAGACAGACAGACAGACAGACAGATAGACAGACAGACAGACAGACAAACCTTTCCATTTATTATTATAGATATATATATATATTTAAATAATGATAAATGATGACATGAAATAAATGATGACATGTATATATATATAGTAATACATTAATAAAATAATATCAGTGGAAAAAGTTTTTGAAATTTAAAGATGAATTAACTTCAGTATTAAAACAATTATTTGGATCATAAGCGAAGACTACCCATATCAAATTTAAAAAGAATTAAAGAGAAAATGAAATGGAAATTGGAATGAGAAAAAAGCATAGTTTGCATTCTAACGTTTTCAAGGGCCTGGTAGAATGCAAATATGCTAAAAAATGGATGTTTTTCTGTCATATATATATATAAACTCATAAAATGATAAAAATAATATCATGATTAAAAACTTAAAAACATATGTTTAATTAATTAAATGATTGCTAATTACGTCTTGCAGAAACTTAGATTAACAATGATATCGTGATTTTTATCTAACACCTTGTAATTTCTAATAATAAAATTTGGAAAAGCAGTATTTCGCTTATAATATATGCACATATACATTAAAAAAATTATATTACCTGTAATTTTTTACCAAATAAAATAAACCGTTTTCGAAATTTTCAAATTCCTTGCCAGTTTACCAAAGAAAGAAAAAATCAGTGATATTTGTTTTTAATGTAATTTCAAGTATAATTATTCTGCAGAAAATAAACTGGAATTAAATATAATAAAAGCAGTTGTTCTATAACTAATTATTCTGGAGAGTTAAGAACGTTTTGTTCTAAGATTTCATTTGAAGTACTTAGAATAGTTAATAAGGTTTTTAAATAAATTGGTGCTTTAAAAATATACACATAGACAAATGCTTATAAACGGGAAATTCCGAAATCGGTAACATGTTAAATGTTAGTACGAAGAAATGATATTGCACAAGACATCAAGAAAACGTAAGATGTTTATATAAAAAATTCTTTAAATTTTCATTGGTATTATAAACTGCAATTTGCAGAAAATGATCATTTAAAAAACATCATATAATCATAAAATAACGATCCTAAATTTTTTCCAAGAACCTTTATTACAAGTAATAGGCAAATGGAAACTACTAACGTATTACACAATATTTTAATCTACTTTCAAACATTACAAAAAATAAATAAATAAATGAATGAACTTTTTTAATAGCTTCAGAACTTAACGATTATTAATATAAGAAATAATTGAACAACAATAGGTATAATTCCTTATTTATTTTTCTAATATAAATATATTCTCATGATTATAAGTTGTACAGTAATGCTGCTAAATTTATCATTTCAATATTATGTAAAAGTTTATTTATTCTTCACTAATGTTAAATTTCAATGTTATAAATGAGATGGAAAAATATGTATTTCCATTTATATTTAACCACTTATAATGAAAACAACAGTTTGCAAATATTGCCGTTAAAAATAAATTTTATTCAATAACTAAACTTCAGACAAACTATTTCGCTTGCATTTGCTTGGAATTTTAAGCTATTTTGCAATATTTAGTTTGTGGTATCAGTTTATGTTTATATTCGAGTATCAAATTTGGGGAAAAAAATTTTTTTCGTTGCCACAAGCTCATTTAAAATATTTTTACGCAAATATCCTTATTTAAGTAGATGTTTAAAATATTTTAGACTATATATATATATATATTTAATATATTTTCATTCTTAACATAATAGTAATACTAATACTACCTTTTCAAGAATAGAGGGGGAAATGAAGACGAAGAGACGGCTGAACGTGTTGAAAAAGGTCTGACTAAATGTCAGTGGAACTATGGCGGGCTCTCTGAATACTATAAATAAAAACCTATTAAACTACGTTTAGATTTTGTAAGAAATATACTTATTTCTTTCAATTTAAAATGTTATTCTTATATAAAGTCTTTAGAAAATTTTAAATGACTTGCATTAAATTTACCACAGTTAGAGATAATTTCGTTATCCTATGATCCATGATTTCCCTTGGTTTATTGAGTTAATATTGTCTCCTCATTTTTTGCCTTGAAAAAAAAAATATTCGATGTAATATATGCGGAAAATCTTATCCTTTAAATTTTCAAAATTTAGAGCGCTTTATTATATTTACAATTTAGAATTTAGAATACCATTTTTTTTTTTTAATCCTATAATATTTTCTCCATATAGTGTATATATTAATATTTTCTATATTCATTAAAATGCTTTTAACCGAGGAAAAGAGCATAAATAATAAAATGTATATTTAATATTGGTCAATAATTATTAAATTTTATTAAACTAAAATCTTTGAGGTAAATTTCAAAATTAGAAATCAATTAATTCTAACAAATTTAAATTTATAAATTTTGTATGTGAAACGCATATTCATTTTATGAATTTCAAAAAGTGATACCATTAGTAATTTAAATTGAACTCTTTACATAACATTTTAATTAACTAATTTTTAAGTTAACCAAGTTACCGACAAAATTTACTCAAGTAATAACCACTCATTCTGCAATAAACGACGGAGGAATAAAGATGATAGTCTGATTCTTGTCTTGATTACTTTTATCTTATGCTGTACATATTTTGACATATAACTCTAGAAATTACAAATTACATTTAAAATGCAGAGCTTCTGATTACACTTGAGTTTTGTATATTTAAGAAATCTGAATTATAATTTGTATTTTAATTGCTAAAACAATACTTTTGACCTTTTTAATGTTAGTTAACACTCTCTCGCACACACATTAAAAGTATGTCATAAACATAAAATTTTGTATCTAATGCATCAAAAACGATTTATAATTTTGGTGTTTGTCAATTTTTTATGAAGAATATTTTTCTTAAAATACATACGTACGCTATGCTGTCCCCATTTTCTGGGGACAAATGGGGACGTTCAATCTTTTTGAAGACATATTTCTAAGTTTAAACAAATTGTGGAAAGTAAATTATTAATCACTAATACTTAACTTTTAGTCTTTATTTATTAGGAATGAAAAAATACGTCCATAATTGGATAATTGTAGCAATTTTTGACGCTTCTGTATTATAAGGGTACTTGGATCTGGTCAGCCTAACATACACACACATATATATATGTATATATGTGTATATATATATATATATAAATATATTGCTATTAAATTTTAATCAACTTCTGTATTATTGATTTTTAAAATAGAACACAACAGACAAAGCATAATTCAAAATAATAATAATAATAATAATAATAATAATTTAAGAAAAGTACAGTCCAATTATACAGTCTTTTTATAAAAGAAAAATATTTGTCTAATTTGAAAAAAAAAAAAAAAAAAGAAAAAGAAAACTTTCTACTTAAAGCTTATATGTTTAAAAAATAAACATAAATTTAGAATTATTAAATGCATTTTTACTGAATTTATCCTAGTACAAATGTCAAAATATTTTTGTCCGGAAAATAGAGAGAAGCTCCCAAAAATGTGACTTTCCACAGGTAATGAATGACGTGAAAGATACGACCCACTTTAAGAGCGACGTATTAGAGGATATATTTCTCATTTCGCTTAGAGAACTTTTTTTGGTACTTCATTCTGCCACCGCATTTTATAGCCATTTATCTGTCAAACCGTAAAGAATGCCTTCAGTTCAAACTTGGTTCCAAGTATTTTTAAGTTATAAATATTATGTATTCGTTCTATATATTTTTATTTAGTGAAGTAAGATGATCAATAGTGAGAAATAATAAACATTACAGTACTTAAAAAATACATTTGCTTTTTATTAACTGTATGTGTTAATATTATTAATTCATAAAAAAATATCCATTGTTTTTTATTTAAAATTTAGGGAAAATATAATGTAATGTTGGAATGCCCTTAATATATTTCTTGTTGCTTGTTGATACTGATCGACCCCCCCTCCCCCCCCCCTAAATTACTTTTTAACCCGTTAGTAGTCGCTAGTTTGTCGATTTGCCGCCAATCTTTTAGTGTTGCCAGATTTTTTTTAATTCAATAGCCACCAAAAATATTTAGAAGTAGCATTTGATATACATAAAACGCGAATAAAATCGATGAAACGTCGGTCACATCACTTCTTAAAATTATTGGTGACAGTTAAATAAAAAGTGTGCAATTTTTAATAGGTGGCGCTGTCTATAGCGACTACTAACGGGTTAATATATAAGGTAATGTATAATAATACAAAATTACGTTTTAATAGTACAAAGATACAGATTGCATTGAGGCATGTTTTAACTAATTTATGCTTATTTAGAAAACAACTCCGTTATAAAAAATAATCCTAAAATGTTTTTCATAAAAATAAATAAATAAATAAATAAGACACCGCATGATTTTTTTAAAACCTTTTAATCTATCTAGACATCTTAATCTAGACCTTTTAATCTCATCTAGACCTTTTAATCTTTCTAGACATCTTAACAACTAAAATATAAACTGTTTATTTTTAACTTTAAAATGGAAATTCTTTTAATGATAAAAAAAAGGCGGTACACATCTACATGTCGTAGATGTATTTAATACTAAACTCTAAGTTTGTATGGCTAACAGTTTTAAAGAATAATTCATTTCTATAAAATTGAATGTCATGTAGTAGTAAAAAAAGTGAGGGAAAGTGTGCAAAACTAGATGTTATAACATTCATGCATATAAAATTTCAACTTTGTACTTTTAATTTTTTATACATGGGAGATGAACATAAGCACACTTACAGATATATGCAGAAATATGAAAAAAAAAATCAAGTTTTCGATGTATCTCTAAAGTAAAAGTTTGAAATGTTGAAGAGAAAAAGAAATGTATGTTGCCTAAAAAGGTGTTCTAACAAATATAAAAGCTTAATTTAAAAATTATACGTCGAAACGTTAAGTAAATAACATGCACTCTTTGATTTTGCATATACAAATATAAAAGAATGTGTATTGATGTCTAAAATTTATTTTTTTAGAAAACGTATTCCACGGCACTTAACTCTACGAGACGCATATATATATATATATATATATATATATCATTTAAAGTATAACCTATTTTACAAGTGAAAGGAATTCATATATATTTAAAATATATATATTTAAAACTACATATTTTTATATTATGTCTGAAATGTATGATGAATTTAGCATTTTAAATTATCCTTATTTTAAAAATACTCTTATTTGTATAATCCTTTGAAAAATGAAATGTTTTTTAATTTGTAAAATGTATATATATATTTAAATCTACCAGCGTTTTAATTGCTTTTATTTAAGTTTTTTTTTTTTTTTTTCTGTTTTCCAAGAAGCCTTCATCCCCTTACAGAGTAATAAGAAACTTTTCCTAACCATTCAAATCATTTTACAAAATTTAAACAAAACTTTTTAATTTTTAATGTATCTCTTTTATGCACATTGAATAAATACTATCGAATATTGTCCCTATTTTAGATATGGGGATACACATAAGCCCACTTACAGCCGTATGCAGAGATATCATGAAAACACGTGTCACGTTTTCGACATATCACTAAAGTGGAAGTTTATATTGTGACGACAGAAGGTTGCCTAAGAAGGTGTTACTAACAATTATAAATACTTTATTCAAAAATTATTCGTCTAAACGTTAAGTACAGGTGTCCAAAAAGCTCTCATACAATATTTTGAATGTAGTCTTATTAAAAACTACTAATTCTGGGCTATAAAAGGTTTTTAATCATTGTTTTGCAATATGTATTTAAAGAATATATAGAATAGAATCAATTGTAATATATATATATATATATTATTTAGAAATCATGAAATGATATAGAAAGGAAAGCGTTATAAAATATTTAAAAGGAGAGAAAACATGCAAAATCTTTAGAGACCTTAAAGACTTAGGCGTCAAACGTGATTTTGTTTATAGGACTATGCGAAGGGATAATGAAACTTCTTCTGTGCAGGACAGGTATGGATCCGGCATACCACGCACTGCACAGAATAATAAATTCATCAAAGCAGTAAGAGAGCGCATTCGGAGAAATGGGCAGACTTCTTTTAATAAATTATCACTAGGTTGCAAGATTTCAAATTCATCTGTCCACAATCTTCTGAAAAATGGTCTAAGATATCAAGCTTACAAATAAAAAAAAAGAACGCATGGACTTTTAAAGGCCTCAAAAGCAAAGAGGTATGGAAGAGTTAACACCTTGCTCACTTGGCACGCAGGTGATGAATTCATCTTTTCCGATGACAAACTTTTCGTTCTACAACAATCCCACAATCCACAGAATGATCGAGTATGGTTGGCATCCAATCCATTTAAAATATCCCTGACAATCAAGCTACTGTGCCAAGATTTCAGAATGATTCATTGTTAATGATATGGGGGGTCGAAAAGGAAGAAACCTCCTTTGACTTTTATTTTAAAAGGATTAAAGATTAATGCAGAAATGTATAATATATATATATATTACAAAATCTTCAAAACATGTAAGTAGACGATTATTATTGCTTCCAGGAACATGGCGCACCATCCCACACAGCTACTAAAGTGCAACAATGGTGCAGAGAAAATTTGACCGACTTTTTGCCAAAAGAAGAATGACTTCCCACCTTACCCGACCTAAACCCCTTAGATTATTTTACGTGGGGTTATATCTTGTCGAAGCTTAAAGATGTGAAATGCAGTAATTTAACACAATTCAAAAACGTTATACTTAAAGTGTTGGATGAAATACCTATGCGAACCATACGTGCCGCATGTGATAGCTGCAAGAAAAGACTAAAGCTGGTAAAAAAACAAAAAGGTGGAAATATCCCTAAATATTTGTTATGATGGTTTTCTGAATGTTTGTTTTGTAATTGACTTTAAATAAAAGCCTTTTATTTTCTTTAACTTTTGTGTATTTTAAGTTTTAATTTGTCTGAGAACTTATTGGACATCCTGTAAATATTTTGCACCTCGTGATTTCGTTTAGGAAAATGTAGAAAAATATGCAATGATATCTAAAATTTTCTCATTTTAGGTAACGTTTTCCACGACACTTTTTTTACGAGGCTATATATATATCATTTAAACTGTAACCTCTTTTACAAGTGAAAGGTTTTCATATACATTTAAAAAACATAAATTTAAAACTGTTTATTTTTATACTGTGTCTGAAAATTATTATGATTTTAGCCTTTTTAATTATCCTCATTTTTAAATTATTCTTATTCGTATAATCATTCGAAAAATGTACTGTTTTTATTCTGTAAGGTGTGTATATGAATCTACCTGCATTTTAAAAAAAAATTTCTTAAAAAAAGAAAACTGTTTTTATTTCATTTTTTTAAAGAAACTTTTAAACTAACAGAGTAATAACAAACTTTTGCCTAACGAACCGAATAATTTTGAAAAAATTAAAGAAAGCATTTCGATTTTTAAACTATGTATTTTGTTAACACTGAATAAATACAATTGGATATTGTTTATTTTAGATTTAAAAAAGTTTTTTTTTTTTTTTTTTTTTTTTTTTTTGTGTGTGTGTGTGTGTGTGTGTGTATTTTCTAAGAAATATATATACAAAGTGCAGTACTTATGAGGACAGTTCTTTTCCTGAATGGTATTGATATTTAAATTTCATAATACAGTCGGCAGCAAAAGTATCCTAGCACTAACGAAAATTCCTATGCAAAAAAAAATACGCGTAATACGGTTTTCTTAAATAAGTCCTTGTCGAATCGTGTTCTTAGACTGACTAAGAACAGGATTCAACAAGGATTTATTTAACAAAACCGGATTAATAGTGGTTATATATATATAGGAATTTTCGCTAGTGCTAGAATACTTTTGTTGCCGACTGTACCATCATTCATTTAAAAAATAAATTATTATCCTTGAAAAAAAAAAATGGTTATTAAATTTTTATACTCAAGTAATAACTATTCAAATAAATAATGGAAAATATGCATCAGCAGTTCCATGACCTTGCCTGCTTCACCATGAAAATGCATGTCAAAAACAGGGGAAGTTAAGTCATTACGAGTACAACACCAGGCAGAGTTTTGGATACCTGTAGAAAAACAAGTCTCCTGCACAGGAGACAGCAGTACGCATAAAGCAACTGTATTCGAGTATATGTCATAAGGCAGCTGTTGCATTATCAAACTTTGTTGTAAATATATATATACTGTAATCAAACTAGATACACAATGGAACGCAAACATAAGAATTTGTTAGTAGAGTAAAGTTTATGACTACTTGCTTTAACAAAGGCGAACGCAATGAACCTCCCAATTGCGTAAATTGCTTAGAACTTTAGAACTGTAAAATAAAATTTTACAGTCTGCTGAGTGTTTCTCTTTAGAGAGCAGAGAAAGATTCATACATATTTTTTTTCCATCGTAACACCCTAAGATGGACCCCATATGAAGAAACCGCCAATATTGGCCATCCAAGAACAATTTTCTCAATCTTTCAAATCCTATTCAATTCCACCTGCTGGCCGTTTTCAACAAAATCAACACCTCCAGGTTCGAAGGAGAATAAGTGACGAATCTAGAGATTGCCCTTGTTTGCGGCAAAAGTGTTATCAGTTTGTGAATGGCTATGTTATTTGTGAATATTGCGACATAAATTTTTCTGGCAGAACATACTCGAAGGATTCGAGTGCAGAATCCTCAAAATATGATCCTGTTCTAAACGGTTAGATTAATGTTGATTACATGAAAATGCAGTGAGACTCGACCCTAGTTTGTATTATTATTTGTACGTAGGTTAGAGTTCAACTGCAGCGATCCTATCGGGAAATGTGAGAAATGCATTCAGTAACAGAATGAATGTCTCTTTGCTTTGGAGAAACAACCAATGAAATTTAAGAGTGGGAAAGAGAATTTGCAAGTATCATGCGGGTAAGTCACCGATTGCCTATTTTTTTATGAAATAAAATTTTTATTTGAATACCAAAGCGTAGACAAATGGATTACACTACACGGAAAAAAAAAGAAAAAAGAAAGAAAGAAAAAAAATCGAGCCCTGATACCAACCTTCTTGATTAAAATGTAAAATTACAACCATTTTGTCCAATCACCCACCGTTTTCTCGGTACGCTACTTACTCCTTCAATTTTTATTACTATTCGGTAATTTTATGGCCATGGATTTGATTTTGAGAATAGAAAAGAACTATTGTATCACTTAAAAACAATAAAGTATAATGAATAATAAATAGTAATAATAATTAATTAATTAAAATATGATAAATTTAATTCATAATTTCAATGGCAAATCCCCCCTCCCCTATATTTTCCCCTCACTGCAAGTTTTCATGTTTTATAATTTTTCACTTATGTAGCCCCTCAGAAGATATTTGACAGTTAAAATAATCCTTTACATCCCTACAAATAAAATTTATAACCATGGAATTACCAAAAGGTGTTAAAAATAGGGAGGCTTCCCCCCAAAAAGGTGGGTGATATGGCAAAATGGGTGTCATATTCGGATTGAGGAGGTCATTTTACATAAGGATTTGCAAAATTGGTGTTGGAGTCGATTTTTATGCAGAGCAATGCTATTAATAAAATACATGTGCTTTGGTAGTATGTATTTCACGCTTTCAATTTATACTATGACTCACCATTTTATTATTGCTCGTTTTTCTCAAATAATATATTTTTGCGCGTTATATTATTTGTCCTGTGTTATTGTTCAAATTAGTGTACGTTTAATTTATCACTCTTGCATCAAACGAAGAGTGCATTTTAAAAGTTTATATAGCGTAAGATTTTTGTATCTATTTAATATAGTAGGTACTTAATAACGGAAATGAAGTTTTATAATATTTATGTCATAATATAATTTATGTTCTAATATTTATGTTTCTTACTATAACCTATGATGTTATCCTTGTGTTATTTAAGTTTTAAGTTACATATATGAAATAAAACCTTACTTTAATATTTCCACCCAGAAAACTGGGCGAGGCTACGTGTGTTACATACTTTATCAATAACTCTCACATTGACGACTTCGAAATTTGTGGTGCTACAGTTTGTTTTATTGAGTGCCAACGCTACTAAATGTAATAATATTAATGTTGGATGAATATTTCTGGATTGCATGTAGTTACATGTAGTTACATGTAGTTACTAGGTCAAAGGGGCAACGAGGATTTGAATAAACATTATCGCATTTACTTAGGCGATCACACAAGGAGTCTTTTGCTCCTGTAAAGGAGAAAAGTCTCAATGACCAGTCTTGCAGAATTCGAACGCCCATTGCCGTGGTTACTATCTATATACTGTTTTCGCATCATCTATAATTTGGGTACTGCTCTAACCTGGAGAGCTAATCTCACTCAGAAGATTCCAGCTAGGCCCTATTATATTGGTAACTTTGAACAACAACCATAACGATTCCTGCTCCCGGTTAACTAGAAAGTTGTTGGTAACGGTCACCAAGGAGTCTAGCTCTCACTTAAGGATTCGAGTCAGAATAAAAAAATTAGGGAGCAAATTACATACATTTTTACATTACATAAAATCTGCAGGCCCACTGGCCCAGTTTTGAGAGAGATGATTTCTAGAATAGGTCCTAGGTTTGAAATACGCTTGAATTATGTATGTTGTTTGTGCCCTTTTAAGTTTAAAAATTAAGATTTTCTAACAAAAGCTTGTGATTTGGGTAATTAGGGATATAAAGTGTTCTCATGTGAAAATAAAAATTCCCCGTAAACACCAAACAAACAAGCAACATAATATAATATATATATATATATATGTAATTACTCTATTTAATTTAAAAAAATGTTTTGGTGAAGATTAAAATAACATAATTAGATTTATATTTTGCAACATACATAAATTTAAGAAAACGCTAAATAAAAAATATATGTTAATGGAAATGAAACAAATTATGCTTTACGTATTAAAAGAGTCATTTCCATAATTTAAACATTGACGAAACATATTTATTTACAAATGGAAGCATATTAAAAATATTTATTCGCAATGTGGTAGCTAGCATTACGACTAAAAATGTTTGGAGATAAACTCGTTAGAAAATCAGAATATTTTACTTATAAATTTACTGTTTAGAAAAGAAAACCTGCTGATTATTAAAGTAGCTTTATATTCGCCTTGAAAAATTATGTCGTGAAAGCACATTTTCTTCTTCTTTTTTTTTTTCTTTAGATCATCAAAATTTTCGTGTTCCACCACATGATCTATCGCAGTGGAATTCCTTTTCCAACTAGTATGTTGTGGCCACCACGAGACTTTCTTCTATATTTTCCTATACAAATTCACTCAGTAACAATAATAATAAAAAAAAAAAAAAAAAAGTGAGAAATTGACAAAATTTTGGGTAGAATGTGAAAATTATTCTAAGTTTTTCAAAACACGGAAATCGTGGGACTGACAAAATTGGGGGAAAAATGCAAATTTTTTTTAAGTTTGTCAGAACACGGAAACCGTGGGAGTTTGATAGAATTAAGGGGAGAGAGAAAAAAAAAAAAAAAGTGGGACTTTGACAAAATTTTGGGTAAAATGTGAAAATTTGTTAAAGTTTGTCAAAACACGGAAACCGTGGGACTTTGACAAAATTAGGGGAAAATGCAAAAATATGTTAAAGTTTGTCAAGACACGGAAACCGTAGGACTTTGACAAAATTCGGGGGGAAAAGCAAAAATTAGTTTAAGTTTGTCAGAACACGGAACCGTGGGAGTTTGATAAAATTAAGGGGAGAGAAAAAAAAAAAAAAAAAAAGATTTTTTTTCTAAGTTTTTTCTCGTAAAAAGTAAAAAAAAATCGATATCTTTGTTTTAAATTATCACAGATTTATAGTTCAACCATTCGTTTTAAAGGTACTGACGAGACCTTTCAAATGATACCCATCTTGAAAATTTTTGCCCTATATCACCCTGTTAAAAATTTAGAGAAAGCGAGATGGCAACGCAACCTGTAAGACGATTTTTACCAAAAGTTGATAAGGACTAATTTATGTCAAGGTGCAACTACATACCAATTTGTATGAAATTCTGTGCAGTAGTTCCAGAGATACAGTTGCCACAAAATTTTGTCACACACACACACACAGACAGACAGACAGACAGACATTTTCTAAAAATGGTAAAATCGTGTTCTACAGCTCTCAAAACGTGTAAATCCATCAAAAACCCGAAATCGAAAATTTTTACGAATCCAATACTTTCTTCTATTGAAGATAGAAGAAAGTAAAAATTTTCATTGCATAAATATGTTCACAAGAAAAACATTTTTAATCATACCATCTTCAATTTTTAAGAGATTTTATTTCTATTACTGTTATATCGCATCATTTCGCGACCTACTTCAGACATTCTATAATTATATTTTGCTTTAATATTACGCTGATTTAAGATATTTATTCATATTTTATCAATAATAATTTATTGCTTTTAATTAAACTATAAACATGATATTTATTTACATGATATATTTTATTTACCTTTTAATTTTCTATAAAATATTTTCATGATTAAAAATAAAGATATAAACATATCATGTAATTAATTATCTCCCTAGGAAAGGGGTCAAGCTCTTACTGCACTTTGTTGATTAAGATTAATTACACGATACTCAGTAGACATTAATGTCCCCCTATTGGTTAGGCGTACAAATGCTGTCAACGAAAGCTTTCTGTGTTGTTTTCCCTTTATTTATATTACTCAAATTTATTATTATTATTATAAATGTGTGCATTCTTAAAAAAAAAAAAAAAAAACGAAGCATAAAAGGTTCTAGTTAACGAAAATACAGCACTTATTTAAACAGTATAGAACTAGCACTTTTTGGCCGCACTGCAAAAAATAAAATCGTAAAAGTACAGGGAAAATCTGGCAGCTGGGGTGCTAGTATTTCTCCGTCAAACATACAGTTTAAAACCGTAAACTTTTATCACTGACGTATATTTTACGCAGGAATCCTGTAAATGAAAAAGGTTTTTTGCTAAAAGTGCAGTTTTGTCCTGTATATTTGACGGAAAAATACTGGCACCCCAGCTGCCAGATTTTCCCTGTACTTTTAACGACTTTTTTTTTCAGTGAATCACAAATCTTCCTGATGTATTTTCTTAGAGCAGGTGGCTTAATTTAGACAAAAAGAGTTACCAATGCATTAAACTAGGTTAAAACTAAAAGAAATATCAAGTATGGAAAAATAAAATTAAAAATATTATAAGTTTATTTCAAATTATCACAGATACATTATTCAAATATTATTTATAATGGTACCCGACTAATTTTTTTGAAGGATATTCATACTTAAAAATCATATACCCGAATTTCCCATGCGTGGGTGTGGTATCCATACACACACAAAAACTCTATTTATTCTGGCTGACTTTTACTGATATATATATATATATATATATATATATATATACATTAATTACAATACATATATTAATTATATTTTTTTTACAATTTTTGATTTTCAAATTTCAATATTTAATTTTCAAAAAATAGAAATACTTTTTTACAATTTTAAGTTTTTCATTAATATTCAGTTTTGATTAATATTCCGTTATATATTTGAAGTATACTAGCCTGCATGTATTTTGAAACATGCTAGTACAACATAGTTATTAATAGCTGTGTTTCCACCTGCTGAGGAGATTGGCACAGCATAATTTAATTTTCTGGCTTAAATAGAGTTTAACTTTAACTAATTTTCTTGTTTATTAACATTGATTAATAAGTTATCTTGTTGTTTATTACATTTCACTTTCATGCCATCACTTACAATTATTTAAATATATTATATATATATATATATATATATATATATATATATATATATATATTTACAATTTACCAGAGTTGATAAAAAAAAAAAAAAAAAAAAAAAAAGTCGCAATTGTGTATATTTTTACAAATTTTTTCCTAGAATTCTTCGATGATATGTAGAAAAAAAGGGCCGACAGCGTCAGCTGTTAAGAGATATTCAACGCAATTCACAGACATTAATTTATGTCAGGGTGAAACTTGTAACATTTCATTAAATTCTGACCATTAGTTCTTTATATATCTGTTCCAATATTTTACCACACACAGACAGATGAACATTTTCTAAAAATAGTCAAATCCCTTTCAAAACATGTAAATCTTTTATAACCGGACGTCGATTCTTTTTACGAATCCATTTTTTTTTCTTCTTTTTTCTACAAAGAGGAAAAAATAATGGTATACGTTTGTCTAAAAATTTCAGCATTTGATTAAATTATAAATTATAGGACATTTCAAATATTTCGAAAAGCTTAGATTCATATTACGTTAAAAGAGAAAAGCATTTAACTGCTAATTAATAAAATTTAATTTACGTTAGTTAAAATATATATATATATATATATAAATTTTTTGCATTGTTATTCGAAGCTTCAATTATCAATTCAACAATTTGTTTAATGATTAAATGCAACATGAACCCACCACATTTTCAATAGTGATTTGAGGTTTCTTTGTGTAGAACTAATAATATCAGGACAATAATCTAATACCAACAAGATATATTGTAACTTGTCGAAATGAATAATTTTTATAGCAACTTCAAGTTTGTCTTCAATCCCACAAAATAAACTTTCTCCGGTTACAAAAAAAAAAATCATGTAACTTAAAGTTTGATTGATGAATGTCCGGCGACTTTATTATTACGACTTCTCCTAGAGAGATACTATTTACAAAAAAATCAGTCTTTATCTGTGGTGGATAGTATATACATGCAGTAAAAATAGCATTTTGAGTCACTCTGCTCATAGCTGCTGCAAAAACATTTTAATGTTGATACCCCCCCCCCTCCCCACAACCCTTTCTTTTTTTAAGTAGTAAAAATCTTTTTTGAGACAATTTATCATGATTTTTACGTTCAATCGCTCGAGAAAAATGCAATTTCAATAACTTTCAACTACCTTAGAAAAAGGTAAAACCGTTCTTTTCAACTGTGCAATTTTAATAAAATACTAAAAAAGCCAATTTTAACTTACGATAAAATAGTTTACCATTTTATATTAAACTTGTTACTATTGTGTATTAAAATATTTGTTTAAAAAAAAAAAAAAAAAAAAAAAAAAAAAAAAAAGTTAAATTTTGTGTATGCAATTTTTAATAAAAAAAATATTGAAAAAAAAAAAAAAAAGTGCGAATATTTGGTCGGAAGGAAATATTGCCCATTACTACTTAATACATTTATTATCAAGGTTTTTAATGAAACCAATAAAGTTATTACTATAGCTATCTCTGATTTATGCATTTTATCATTATTATATTTTATGTTATGTATTTTTTAAGTGGGTCCTAACACCATAGATATTTTTACTGTGGAAAAGAGACATTAAACTCTCAGATAAATATAATCTATAATTTCCATGTAACTTTCTCATATTGTTACGGAAACCGGAAAAGAAATAAAAATTAAAAAGCACTCTGTTTCAGATAAAAATTACAAAATATAAAGATTTGTATTTTTGTAACAAATTTAATTTATTTTAAACTCTTTTTATTGAAAAAAGAATCATTTTGTTTAAACGCACAGAAATTCTATTCACTTTCAACAAATAGTTCTTTTTAAGATTTTTAATTTCTGTATTTATGCGTGTTTAAAGCTCCTGTATTCATAAAAAATATATTAAAAAATGTCTTTTATTACATCAGTTACAGGAAAACGTGGAGTGTAGCTTAGTATTTAATGTGCTTTTAAAACTGAATGACCAATAAAAGGGATTTTCCAATCTTATTGGATTCAGTTATTTTCTTTTTATTTAATCCTTAAAATTTCCAGCAATATAACCTTAATGTTCAGCAGCAGATTTTTCTCATTTTTTATTGCCTTGGGAACAAAAAAAAAATATTTAAAAAAGTACATTACCGTGTTCTCTAAAAGTGAAGTTACATAAAAAGAAATGGGAATATTTTCAAGTTTTATTTCACATACTTTAGGGAATTTCTGAAATGGGGAATTTCTCTAACAAAATGATTTAATTTTTACTTAAATGGTTCATGAATATTTTAAATTTATTGTCTTATTTAAATAGCTGTTAATTTTTCTTAGTTATATTTCTGAAAACCAATAAACTGTATTTATTGTTACATAATAATATTATTAATATTATTATTTTCCATGAAAAATGTTATTTTCTAAATTTGTTATTTTCTAAATTTGTAGATTTCTTAAATATTTTTTTAATGTTTTATTTTTTTTTTAATATTTACTTAAAAGAAGGAAAATCAGAGGAATTAGTTTAAGCGCATATCAAATAGATGAAAGTAATATTTCGACATTGTGTGTGTTGAATTTGAATAATAATAATAATTATAATTATTATATTAACAATGAATTTCACATTATTCTGCTTCTATGGCAAAGCTGATTTTAAATTTTACCATACATAGATATGAAAAAACAATAACTATAAACTTTTATTAAAATACCTTACCAAAAATAAATTCAAAAACTGGCGTACAGACAACAGCAAGACATTAAAACTTCTTCACACACCATACATTTTAAATGAGCACAACCGGTTTCGAAAGGACGTAGCCTTTCTTCATCAGGTGCAAACACGTGCAAATGCCTTGGAGGCAAAAGCAAGACTGAAAGCAGGACAAAATCCAGAGGGGGAGGAGCAACGCAAACAACCAATAGGAAGCAACATTCAGGGCAGGACCAATCAGAGAGGAACACACGTACACACACCACACAAAGAGGAGGGAGGAAAGGAGTAAACAATTAAATTTTTTTTCAATAATATTAAACTAATAAGTAAATGTTATGTTTATGTTTATAACATCATGTTTATAACATATTATACATTGTGTTTATAACATCATGTTAGTTATAATAAAATAATTCTAATTAAAATAAAAATAATAATAATTAATGGTTAAATGTTATTAAATTTTATTAAATTTACTTATTAGTTTAATATTATTGAAAAAATAATAATAATTGTTTACTCCTTTCCTCCCTCCTCTTTTTGTGGTGTATGTACGTGTGTTGCTCTCTGATTGGTCCTGCCCTGCATGTTGCTTCCCATTGGTTGTTTGTGTTGCTCCTCCCCCTCTGGATTTTGTCCTGCTTTCAGTCTTACTTTTGCCTCCAAGGCAGTTCCACGTGTTTGCACCTGATGAGAAAGGGTACGTCCTTTCGAAACCGGTTGTGCTGATTTAAAATTTATGGTGTGTGAAGAAGTTTTAATTTCTTGCTAAAATACCTTACATTTATATAAAATAATGAGGAAAGATAAATGGTGCTAATGTAAAACAGTAAATCTTGAAATTTTTAAAGTGGAAATTTATGTTTAGAAATGTTACAAAAAAAAAAAAAAAAAATCTATATTTAATACTTTTTAGGATAATTATACAAGTTGCCTACTGAAATGCCTACTAAGATCAGTTTCTCCCCTTTAAATACGGCACTGTTGAAGCTATAGTCATTATAAAAGCGTGTCTATTTATAGTAAAGTACTTATGAGCTACTAGATGTGACCATTAACAGTGTCACCTGAAAGAAAACACCGAAGGATGAATTACAAAGTTGTAGAGCAACAATGATTTACTATAAAAAAAAAAAAAAAATGTAGACATGAGAGTTAGAAACACAACATCTATAATTCACATTTATTTGTTCGTGATTTCATACATTGTGACGTGACTAAACGATCTTAAAAAAAGTTTATTAACCAAAAACTATTGATATAAGGATATATTTATTACAGATGATCAATTTTCTCTCCACCACCTACAATGTACACCTAAATTCTTGAATGAATTTTAAATAGCGCACGTCCTATCCGGTACACTAGAATGTTTGCAAATTTAAGTTCAAATAAGATTCCAAATATGCAGAATGCATTGCATCCGACGGACAGAAATTTAAAAGCGAAAATAAAAGCATCTTGTGGTGACTAGTTTTTCATTTTTTTTTTTTTTCTTTCTAAGTTCATTTCGGCTTGTCATAGAGTACGAATTTGCGAAAAAAAGAATGTGCGCTTTAAGCATTTTATTTTTATCTTTTATGCTTTGAAAATCTCTTTTCATACGAAATGTACGATGAAACTTTAAAACTCACT
Organism: Salticus scenicus; assembly: GCA_963930645.1. Taxonomy (NCBI): domain Eukaryota; kingdom Metazoa; phylum Arthropoda; class Arachnida; order Araneae; family Salticidae; genus Salticus; species Salticus scenicus. The sequence goes on along the minus strand of OZ005650.1, from coordinate 245,204,179 downwards.
GTTTATTTCTATCTTGTACGTTCTCGAGATAGGAATTCTAACTTTCCAATTTTCGGCCACGTGTAGCCGTAAATGGTATTATCTAGAAGCTTATATATCTTTACATACTTTGATATCCATGCTATAACTAAAGATGCAATCGTTCTGCCGTTAAAAATTGGGGAAGGGGCGGACTTTACCGTATGTTATTCTTGTTAGGAAGTAGCATCTTGTTCTATAAACAAACAAAAGAAAACAAAACAGATACGTTTTATAAAAAGGGATTTAATTGTAATAATTGCGTTCAATATTACACTCCTGCTCAAAAATTTAGCAAGATTTGCAAACGATAATTTTTTTTCAGTTAAAAAATTTCTCTCTGTACTGAATGTTTTCAAACATTGGGTATTTAAAGAAGTGGGTCTTCCTCATGCTTTTCAGTGAAAGACTAGTTTAAGACAACATTTGGTTGGTTGGGGGGGGGGCAGTAAAAAATTGAGGAAAATCAAAAATGTTTGCGATCGTTCTGTATAATTTAACGAAATGAACTGTAACTTCAGGATATGTTAACATAGACAGATTTCAATTTCTAGATGAATTTGTGCGACGATTAAATAACGAAGATATAAGTATTTATTTTACCCCTCCCCCCCCCCCAAAAAAAAAAAAAAAAAAAAAAAAAATAATAATAATAATAATAATAATAATAAAATAAATACATAAATAAAAATCAACATTTCTTTTATTTATAGTATACAGAGTTTTAACGAAAATCATCCCCACTTTCAAAGAAGTTAGAAAAAGACTTTTAAAACAATATATTGCTATCGGAATGCAAATAGCTTAAATATCTCGTAAAACATGAGCATTTGTATGAAAAACAAATTTCACTGCGCATGCGCGAAAGATAAAAAAAAATATTATTGCATAGGTTGAAAGTTAGATATATTAAGCAACTTTTGTCAAAATTGTATTGGAATAGAGTAAAAATTAAGCAAATTATTCGAAAAAGAATGATCTAGAATTTAAATATTTGGAATTTCTTAGGGGGGTTTTTACATGCCGCTTAATTACTTGGCAGATTCAGTTATTTTAACAATTCTACATATCTCCTTTTTTTGTGAAAAAACCCTTATAAGTTTGTAACTCTAACATATTTTTGTTTATTTACTAAGATTTGTGAGATGATAAGAGGTTTTCCTCAAAAAAGAACATTTGCTAAGTGGTTAAAACAATTGGATCTTTAAATTAATTACGCGGAATGGGAAAAATCCCTTAAGAAATTTCAACTTTTAGAAAATATATGAAATCTAGGTTGTTCTTTTTCGGATAATTTGCTTAATTTTTACTCTACTCAAACGCACTTTTGACAAAAGTTGCCCAATATATCTAGCTTTCATCCTATGCAATATTTATATATTACCTTTCGCTGATGGGCAGTGAAGACGTTTTTCATAAAAATGCACATATTTCATGAGATATTTGAGATATTTGAATTATGATAGCAGTATATTGTTTTAAAAGTGTGTTTCTAACTTCGTTGGAAGTGGGAATATTTTTCGTAAAAAACTCTGAATATTATAAATAAAAAACATGTTGTTGTTTTTTTAGAGTTTTAAAATAAATGCTTATATTTCCGTTATTTAATATACTATCGTCACATAAATTCATCCGAACTAGATCTATATTAACATATTCTAAAGTTTCAGTTCATTTCGTTCACTTAACGATACAGGGTGATAACAAACATTATTGATTTTGCTCAATTTGTTACCGGCCCCCTAAATGTTATCTTAAACTAATCTTCACTGAAAAACTTAGGAAAGACCTAGTTCTCTAAATAATCAATATTTGAAAACATTTCATCGAGAGATAAGCTCTTAAATTAAAAAAAAAAAATCGCATGCAAAACCTGCTAAACTTTTGAGCAGGAGTTTAAAATTAGCAAAAAGGTTACGCAAATTTCATTATTCTGACATTGAAATAAAAAAATTTGTTAATCTAACTAAACTCTGTGTTTCCCAAACTACTTTCGAATTTAATAACAAATTTTATAAACAGTGTGATGGTTTAAGTATGGGTAATCCTTTATCTCCTATTCTTGCCGATATCTATATGCATTATTTTGAGTAAAAATTAATAAAGATGTTAAATTTAAAATGCTGGTTACGTTACGTAGATGACACTTTCATTGTTGTTGAAAATCCGTTTGATGTTTCTGCCATTCTTAATATTGCTAATGCTATTGATCCCCATATTCAGTTTACCACCGAGTTAGAAAATTGTAATCAACTTCCCTTTCTTGATGTTTTAATTACTAAGTGCGATTCCTCTTTTAAAACCTCTGTGTACAGGAAACCTTTCTCTGTTTCTAACCCTCCCCATGCTCTCTCTAATCATCCGGCTAAACAAAAAATTGGCACCTTTTACACTTACGTGTATCGTGCCCTTAAAATTTGTTCGGATACTTTTTCTCTTAAAGAAGAACTCAATTATTTAAAGTCTGTTGCTATTAAAAGAGGTTTTAGACCCTGTATAATTGATAAAGCTCTCAATAAGTTCAGTAGGCCAACTTATAATTCTACTCTTTCCATTGATGATAAAATTAAACCTGATAATCTTGTTGTCTTGCCTTTTTATCCCCTCTTATGTTTTAAATTAGCCAAAGTTTTGAAGCGTTTCAATTTTCACGTTCTTTTTAAACCTGTCAATAAATTCCAATTCCCTGCAACTAAATCCCCTGTTCCTGAGCTTCATAAGTTGGGTATCTATAATGTCCCTTGTAATAATTGTGATTTATCTTATATTGGTCAAACAAAGATAAGTCTTGAATGTCGTTTACGTGAACATTCTCGGTATGTTGTTAATCAAGAAATTTCTAAATCTTCTATTGCGAAGCACAGTTGGGAATTTGATCATAGTTTTAATTTTAAGAATGCCAAAATTATCTTTCATTCCAAACGCGTTTCCGAACTGGATTTTTTGGAAAATTTAGCTATTTACCTTAATCGTGATAAAATTGCCAATGAAAAGTCTGATTCCACTTTGTTGTCTACACCCTGGAAATATTTGTTTAATTCAATTAAATAATTTCCCTCATTATGTTTATAACATAATAATAGTTATAATAAATAATTCTAATTAAAAATAAATAATAAAATAATAATAATAATATATAAATACATTTTATTAAATTTACTTATTAGTATTAATACATCTAATTAAATAAATAAAACAAAACAAAGCAAAATTAATTGATTATTCCTTCCCTTGATCCCCCCCCCCGGTTTTTTGTGTGTGTATCTGTGTCCCTCTCTGATTGGTCCTGCATGATGCTTCCTATTGGTTGTTTGTGTTGCTCCTCCCCTCTGGATTTTGCCCTGCTTTCAGTCTTGCTTTTGCCTCCAAGACAGTAGCACGTGTTTTTTGCACCTGATGAAGAATGGCTACGTCCTTTCGAAACCGGTTGTGCTGACTTAAAATTTATGGTGTATGAAGAAGTTTTATTATCTATCTATTTATTGTACGCCATTTTTTGATTTTAGTTTTGATAACATGGTTATATATATATATTCTTTTTTTTTTTTTTTTTTAAGTTGATCTTTTGATATTAACTCGCTTTCCTATCATTTTTATGCGTTTGACAAAAATTTATCTGACATAATTTAGTTTCGAAATCGTATAAAAAGACATTTTAAATTGTAATATTAATTTAAATTATAATTTTAAAATCAATAAAATCAGAAAGAAGAATGTTTTTTTACATACAAAGCCTTCTATAACTTAAATCCTGTTTACATTTTCATTTCCTTTTAACGAATAGAATAAGTTACAAAAAAGACCATTTTTAAAAGTTAATCTGGTTATATTATCACGTTTTCAAATAATTTATTATTCGTTAATAAACATTCGTGAAACACTTTAGTTTCAAAATCGTAGTAATCGTATTATTTCACGACAAAAATCAGTAACGCTTTATCTAGTGGATGAGAAATGTTTAAATTTAATACTCTAAAATCCACTTCAAACCATGCCGTTAGAATGATCTTGTCATAACTAGTAGAACCTTTATATATATTATATATATAATAAGGGAATGCTTCCAAATCTCAGTTACAGATATTAAATATATATATATATTATTTTCTGATAACAACGAAATGCAAAAGAACTATCTGTCTAAAATGATTCTTGTTTATGAGATATGGGAGAGAAAAATTCTAAGAAATACGAAATCTGTATTTTTTTTTTTTTAAGTAAACTAGAATCTCGAATGAAACTAGAATGAAACAGTTTGCACTGTTTCATTTTTACATGACATTCCACAAAACATTCAGCAACTCTTCTAAATGGTTTACTTTTTCAAATTATAGCTTAACCTTTGTGGCGACAGTTATCCAACGATATTATTTTTGTTGATCGGTGACTGACAAAAGGGTATCACTTCAGATGCAGAAAAGAATTCAGAAGCATATAAAAACACAAAGAACACGATAATAAAATAAAAAATAAATAAAAATAAAAATAAAAATAAAAATAAAAAAACTTTTAGATTGTTTTGAGGCACCGGTATATTTACACTTTACATTTAACAAAGTTTGATGAATGCGTTCCTCTGTATCTAACATTCTCTTAAGAAAAACATAATTTTTCAATGCGAATGTCTATAATTTATGATGCTGAATCTCCTACAAATAACTCAAATATCACGAAAAAAAAAATTACTTTAAAATCTTCAGAAATTGTCTTTAAAATGATGTAATAAAGAGAAAAGTTCCAGAAAAATATTGTAAAAACTTTTAAAAGATATGCAATTTAGCGTGGCATTTGAAATTTTTAATTATGAAACTTGAAATTTGTGAATTTTTAAGCCTTAAAAAATCATTTTTGAAATTAGATTTTTTACTCTAAACTGCCACTAACTTCTAAAACAATAAACATTTTATTAGAATTATTAAATAAAAATCTGAGTAATATAATGAAGGAAAAATTGATTAACATCGCTGAACACTGTAGAACAAAAATTGCTAGCATGTTTATACAGATTTATTTATTTATTTTTTATTTATTTTTTTATTTATTTTTTTATTTTTTGAACAATCAAAAATTGTATGATCGGTAATAAATCTAAAATATTTAGGACATGATTGCACGAAGTGAACTTATTTTCTCCTGAGTTTTTTTTTAACATTAAACATTTCCCAAATGTTTATACCTGTTATTTATTACAAGACTATATATATATATATATATATATTAAGACGAATCCTGTATTGTCAATAATAATAATAATAATAAAATCCATCATCGCCTCAACAATATTAATGATTGGTGCAATTTTCACTCTTCAAATTTTATACGATCACATTCGTGCAATATATGTAGTGAAAATTTACATAATGAATTAGAGAAAAAATATTAGCATATTAAAAGATACAATTACAACAGTGAAACCATTTTAACCATTCCCCATGACCTGATTACCCGAACGTTAACACATTTCTGTTAGAAATTCCTATAATTCGTTCAACACCTGTAAAAAGCCTCGGTAGCAAGTCTGCAAAGAGTAAAGCTCGTATTCGGAGGATTAAAGGATTCTAGTCGCCAAAATACTGTCGTGTAGACTAATTGTTAATAGTGAACATAAAAACTTTTTTGGATGTAATGAAAAACATGCTTCTTAGGTGGTTACTGAAGCAGGTGAACCGTCATTCGTGGAGGATCGAAATTGTGACAGAATGTCTTTGGATCACCCATATAGTGAGGACAACACCGTTGTCAATCATTCAGTCTGTAAATTTAGTTCAAATTTAAACCCACTTTATTTCAACAACAACTTTAACATCCACCGTACATATAAAAGAAATAAAGAAAAATTATTACATATGAACCTGTAAAAGTTATATTTAGACCAATAATAGTTTGAGTAATAAACATACCTATGCACTTACATAGGTGCGAAATGTCCATTATGTTCAACGGAGACATCATACCGGGAATTTTTTATAAATGTTTCCAGTTTATTTAACTTTATTTATATGAAAATAAAATGTATGTGAAAGATTATTTTTTTAAATATTTGTGTATAAACTTGATTTTGAAATGAGTAATTTTTGGAGCAATGCACTTAAAGTTTTATTTATTTTTAACATTGTTATAATGGTCAATCTGACAAGTACAAAGCATGTTTCCTATTTAAGTTCATGGTACGTTTGTTAAAAAAAGTCTGTTTAAAATATATTATTTTAAACTTCTTTTTTTTGTTAGTAATTTAATTTACTATTTTAAAATGTTACATACACATATACCATGTATACGATTGTACAAATAAATAAATAAACAAATAAACAAGATTAAATACACTTAAAAATCAAAATCAAGACAGAACATAAGAAATAAAGTAATCAATAATTCTTAATGACTGATACGTTTATGATCTGCATTTACATATTTAATTTTTACATCAATAAATCCAGGAAGTGCTCGTCGGACTAGATATTTGAAATTTTTCGTGATTTTATAAGAACGTCATGTGAACTTGGATGAATATTCCTTAGAATATGAATATTCCTACTTCGTCGGATAGCATTTTAAACAGTCTTTGGAGCTTCTTGTATTCGACTAAATTTGACCTATACACTATGAATACCTTACCCTTAGAAAAAGATAAGCATATCATTTTAGAATGAGGAAAAAAAAAATATTCTTTAAAGCATGAAATAGCAGGACTTATCGATTATAACCTGAATACTAATAAATAATGGATTAAAGATTTACGACATACCTTTGAAATTTTTAGACAATTGCATTTTCTCACTTAATGCTTTTGTTTAATAAGTAAACTGAATAACGCATTAACAAAGAAATTGCAATTAAAACATTTCAAATCTGAATTAATCCCAATAAAATAAGCTGTTTTTCTATTAAATAGCTTTATTTTTTCTAGTTTATTCTTTTTTTTTTTTTTTTTAGTTTAGGTATATCGAAAATATATATTTTAATTATAAATTATATAAACAAATTTTACAGAACCACAAATAAGTTACTACATCTTCATCTGTATTACGCTCATTACAATATTTGATCAAGTAGCTTTACATAAAATTGCAGTCGAAAGCTAATCGACAAACATTTGACACATCATATTTTCAATACACAACAGAAGTGATAAATTAATCAAGGGAACAAATATTAGCTTAAAATCTAATGATGTTTAACAAATAAGCTCTCACGTTTCGAGCAAATATTTGAAGTTGTATAGATATAATTCGTCGCCTTGTAAAAGTCTGATAAAGCATGAAGTTATTCTATAAAGTTATTGTAGCAGCATTTTCTTACTATCAATAATTGTTTGGAATAAAATTATTTTGAGATGTGATATTATTTATTCCATATTACATGTCTCTTAAAAACTGTCTTGAATGAAGTTTTATTATATGTTAGAAAATATAGCAGTATTTGTTTAAAAATATTAATAACGCCTTGATGGAATATATAAATACTTTATTTACTAATTCATTAATTTTTGACTGGAGGATACTATATCTCATTAATAATTAAGGGATTAGAAATTTTATTCAAGTAATTGCTGGTAGCATTTTGCTGATTTATGTAATTTAAATGTTTTGTACAAATTACAAAAGATAAATATTAGCATGTTTTGTTTTTAATAGCATGCATAATTAACATGTCTAATAACACATATAAACAATATAAAATTTAAACTTAAAGATTACGTATGTAATTCTGCATAAATAATAAAAGGTTTTCTGAATGTAATAAACATTGTATGGCAAAAAAAAAAAAATCTTTTTTTCTAATAAATAATAAAATAAATATAATGTTTTTCATCCTAATATAGATTATACATTATACAGGTATATTTGTAAAAATGCTTTCTTTCGTTTTACTTATTTTTTCCTTTCTTCTCTCTGTCTCTCTCTCTCTATATATAAGAAGATAATATTGGATATGTGAAATTTTTTAACTTCCAGTTTTCGGAGGATTTACATGTTTTAAGATGATCTAAACACAATTTGACCAAAAGGAGTGAAATTTAAAGAAAGTTTTTATTTAGTTTAAACTTGAACTAAACTTGTTCTGATTACATTTGGATTCAGTTGTTACACAGTCAGCGCAGTATTTTAAATTTTTCATAATTTTTTATATGACAGCATAGGACAAAATTTTGCATAAATGCGCATAAAAAGAGTTGATTTTAAAGAATGATGTAAAACAAATACGAATTATTTTTAATATTTGCATTGAACAAGGAAAAATAAGTGTGCATTTAGGATCATCGCTGCCCCCCCCCCATCCCTTAGGATGTAAATTTTCAATATCGGTGTCATTCATAGGAACTAGTCAATACCTTTAAAAAGAGTGATTGAAGAACAAATCTGCGATAAATTGAAGCAAAGTTAAAAAAATTTCTCATTTTTAACGGACAAATATATATATATATATATGTATACTTTTTTTCTAATGTCGGCAGAATATTGACTATATTTCGTCATTTAGTACTACTTATCTGAAAGAAAAATCCTTTGCATTCATCATGGAAATCGATAATAAATAATAATTTCGAAAATAATTTGCATTACGTGAATTTCTATAAGATAATATAGTAGAAAGTCTTGACATGGTCACAACTTCATAATACTTTCTTCTATACTTCTTCTATACTCTATCTTCAAAAATCTTTCAAAATTTAAGGTATCCAGAAAATTTTAGATAAAAATGATTCTGCTTGCGCTATATGGTTGACAGTTATTTTGCAATGTAAAATATTGAATACGTTAACCCAATTTGCTGAGCGCAAAGCTTGTAGTTAGAGAATTAGAAGTTAAATACTCGAGATGGTCAGAACGATTACATGAATGGTGGTTGGTGCACTTAAAATATGTCGTGTCAGCAATTTCCAACATGTTCCTCTGAAATAATACCTCTTGGGTTTACCGAAACTGTGGAACCATTCCATAACGACGGATAAAAACGTTGTCTCTTCTATATGCACGCAAACATAATACATAATTTAGAGAGAATTCAGATAAAAGGGGGGACAATAATGTTATATATATATATATATATATATATATATATATATATACTATATATGTTGTTGGCATAGGAAAACATTCTTCTATGCATTTGTACACAAATTCACTCAGTTCAAAATACACTCTAAAATCGACGCACCAAGTAGGCGTAATGCAAAGTGGATACAGGTTGACATGCATGTAGAAAATGCCATATTTTACAGTTTGGATGCCATTTAATAAACATGTGACGCTGCAGCGCATCTTAACTGTGCAACTGGCAATATATTAAAAAGGAGAGATTTCTATTCCACGTCATAAATTCTTTGAGAATTTTATTCCATCTACTCACACAGACAGTAACGATACGTCACATACAGGTGCGCCGGCAATATGCGAAGATGTCAGCAGTTAATAGAGGAGATTAGTTGGGCTTAAAGAAGCCGGTTGGTCTAATTGGCGAATTGTTCAACATTTGGACAGGAACGATGCCACTACTAGATGATGTTGGCAGGAATGGGTGAATCATGGACAAACATAGCGTCAAGAAGGAGACGGTCACCCTAAATAGAGGGCAGAACGTGAGACCCGATCAATTGTCAGAGAGTTTCTCTACATGTACATCACATCTACTAATTTGCGTTCAATACAGATAACTCCCTCTTGGTGTGTCTCTTTTTTGTTATAGAGTATATTTATTAAAATTGTTTTTTTTATCAAAAAAATAAAATAATATAATATAAAATAAATAAATAAATAAATAAAAAATAAAAAATAGTGAGTGCATTCGATTTTCAATTCAGAACGATAATCACTTTTGTGCCTTAATAGGACATAAAAAAAAAAAAAAGTTTTTTTTTTTTTTTTTTTTTTTACAAATTTAAAAATTGTTATCCTCAAATAAACATAACATTTTCACAAATATATGTTCATGTATTCGTCTTAGTGGTATCGATGAGTTCTTTTGAAAAACTCGTATTAAAAATTATCTTCCGGTGCAGGAAGGGATGCTCCTAAATACATAGATTTTTTTCTTCATTGACTACTATTGCAATTTTTTATTTACTATTACCAATACGTGGTAAAGTAAGTATTGTTTATGGTCTAAATTTCAAAATTAAGATTTCTTTGTATTTGCACGTTATGAAATTCCCTGAACCGGAATACAATCAAATCCCACATTCTACAAGGATTGTCATGCATGGCATTAAAAAGAATTGCGTTTTTTCTCTAATGATTTAATATGAATATTTATTAATTAATCAATGACTGATAAAATAACGGTGTGTAAAATATTAAATAGTTTAAAATTCAAAACATTTAGACTTAATTTGTTGAGTAAAATAAAACACAAGTATGTAGGTAGCAAATTTCGAAATCTTGGGGGATCAAGCATGCGATTGAATAAAACATTTATGTTGAATATTACGATTTTGCGTTCTACGGAGAAAAATAAAAGTACGGAGGACCTCAATTCAACTACACAATCAATTAGAAATTGTTTGGAATTTGCAGTAACATAAATGTAAATCAGTAAATTAGCAAGCAAATAATAATAATAATAAAATACAATACCGTGTTTTAGTGTTTTTCTTCACTATCACTCATTTAGAGAATGCACAGTAATTTATCCAAATCCTCCTATGCATACCAATAAATGAACTATAAATGTTACTTTGTTAATGAATCCTGCTTAAGCAAAAATCTTTAACCTATACGAGGTTTATAGTCTTTTAAGTCATTTAATATACGTAAGACAAATACGTTTCATAGAAAGTAACGACTAAAATATTTAATATTTCTCGGTAAAAGAATTATAAATATCACACCAAACTATAAAAGCAAACAAAAACTATAATATTCTTTTGTAATAGTTATGCCTCACTAAACCAATATAAATTAGTCGAGTTTAATTTTAACTGTACTGAAAACGCATTAAATAAACTTGAGTCCATTGATGGTCCATTGATGATAAAAAATCTTGATATTGCTGCAAAAGAAAAATATAAATCGTATATTTATGAATATTTATACGATTGTTACGGTACTATATAAAATACATGCTAAATGTACGTTTAATCGAATTAAATCTTTAGGCATTATTTTGTTACTTACAGGCGTACGCACACACTTACATGCATATTCTTTATAATTAATATATTTTCTGGTCTCATTTAAATAACTGATATATATTATTAATTCATGGTTTGGTTATATTTGTATAGCTGCCATTATATATCGTGTAAGGAAATCATCAATAATATCATAAATTGTTGGGTGGAATACGTTTTGGCAGTAACTGCTGACAGGCTATGATTGATTATTTGTAAATCATTTTCAACTTATCCCTAGTCTTATATTATATTAACAATCTTTAATGAATTATTTGATTGCAATTTCATATGAGTATTACAAATAATTTATATCGAAACATAAATTTTTTAATATGTATTTATTCTTAAAGATAAGTCATTTTTGTTTAAATGTTTCTAATTTCTATTTTTAAAAAATACGTTTATATTTAACTTATTTAAATTTTAGATAGTTTGATGCGGAAAATTTTTTCTTAATGTAAATTATATTATCCGCTTCTTGCATAGGACTTATTTCTGAAAAAATATTTTTATATTTTGTGCATTACCAAAAATGATTTAAATTAATAAAATAAATAAAAAAATAAGTAAAATAAATAAAATAAAAAAATTTGAAAATTAATTTTCTTTATTGAAATTCAAGATTTTTTTTTCCCGGTTCCTTATTACTTTTTTTCAAAAAGAAAACAAATATGTAAACAGATAACCATTATATAAAAAAAAAAAAAAAAAAAAAAAAACATTACATTGATTATATTCGTTCTATTTTATTATAAGTATAAATGTAATACAACATTCTATACAATCCAGATCCCCAAACATCCCTTTCTAATTTTTAGAAATTTCTAACAACTTACAAAAATACCATTTTTTGTTTCTTTATGTAACATGATATATAAACAACGATATTGAACGAAATCTTTATCATCTTGAGGTTTTGAAATAACTATATCTATCTATCTACCTATACCTATCTACCTATTTATATCTATCTATCTATATATCTTTATCTATCTATCTATCTATATATATATATATATATATATATATATATATATATATATTAATTCCGAGCACATTCATTTAAAATGCAAGTCTCTAAAATAAGTAAATATGCTTGAAATTGTTAGTTCAATTTTAAGTCTCTAAAAATACCTTATTTAAGACACCTGCAGTGTCTAATATGGTACATTATTCCACATACTAAAAATAACGGAAATGTCGCCATATTTATACCTTTTTTAGATTAGGCAGCCATTAATATATCCCTGACAACTTTTAATTAAAAAAAGTGTCCTATGATTATATTTAGTGCTAAATCAATACATAAAAGTAGTTTTTATATGTTAAAGCATAAACAAAATATTATTATTATTATTATTATTATTTTAAAGATAAGGTTTTCCAATTTGGGATTTACTGTGGGAAAGGTTGAATTGGTGCGTAGATAGGAATACAGATACGTAAGGTACAGACACCACTGTTCATCACCCATACAAAAGACATTAAAGTAAACGTTAATTAACATCTATGAATCTCAATCCGCTCGAGTTAGATTTTCCGGTTCTAAAGAATCTAATGCAGGTGGATATAAATTCATAGATGTTATTAAACACTTATTATATTATGTCTTTTGTGAGGGTAACGAACACTGGTGTCTTTACTTTAAATGAGTTTATAAACAGAAATTTTATAGATAACATTTCTCATTTGTTTTATAATTACATAATAAGATTTAAGTAACATATCACAATTTTATCATTTATTCAATATATATATATATGTGTGTGTGTGTGTCTGTGTGTGTGTGTGTGTGTGTGTGTGTGTGTGTGTCTCTGTGTGTGTGTATACATATATACAGTCGGACTTCGTTAACGTGAATCTCAAGCGGAAAAGTTTGTTCATGTTATCCGTAGATCAAGCTATTAGTAACAAATCTTTATAAAATAAACTAATCTTTATTTTGATGGAGATCGTAGAAACGTAGAACAGTTCATGTTAAAAGCAATTCACGTTAGGCATGTTCACTTTAACGAGGTTCGACAATGTATATATATATATATATATATATATATATATATTGTATGTTAGTTTTCAATAAAACTTTTAAAAAGAGATAAAGAGTTTATTATGAATTATTATGTTAAATTAAATGTGAAAAAAATTAATAGGCTTATCTTTTAATACAGGAAAGTAGGTGGTTATGGAATACCATTTCTAATTAAATTTACCGTAATAAACTAATATATTTTGGATCATTATATATTTGACTACTGCAAACGTTCATGTATTGTTAGTGCGTGCTTTGATGGGTTTATGTTAGAAAAAATAGAGTTTACGTGCAAAATGTTTAGTTAAAAATCAACTATAATTTTATAATTATGTAAATACCTATCTTATGTAAATAAATATAATTTTCGGATAATATGGGCCAAGCGGCTAATGAGATGCAGTTATGGAGGGAAATATGGAATAGCCAGTTCCTTAAAAAATGATATTGAATAAGGCAGCGTTTTTGCAAAAAATCTTGAATAATTGCACTATAAACATTTTAATTCGAAATTATTACTGAAGATAAACAGTATTGAAAATATATCAACATTCAAGTTTAAAAAAAAAAAAATGCAAATAAAAATCAATAGCTGGTGTTCGATATTATCCAGATCGTGGAGAATAAATCAACCTTAAACCGTGTTGGTAGAAATAAGTTCATGGGAATCAGTCAACTAACTCAAGTTTCCTGTCGTAAATGACACAAGGTTTTCACTCAATCTGTTGTTCGTAAATATATTACAGAATTTGTAATACTTACCTTCAAAAAATGTCTAAATCTTCTTAAACCAAAGAAGTGGAATTATACAAGGTGAACTACTGCTCGTATTTGAGTCCTACTGAACACATCTGACGTGCTTCCAATACATATAAGTACAGTATAGGTGAGATATATATAGGTATCCCCTTTTACCCGATTATTACATATTCCCCACCGTTCCTCTGTGTCACAGATAGACACAAATTTCAGACTATTGTATTTGAACACAGTTTCTTTTTTTAGCCAAGAAAAAAAAATAATAAAAAAAGGTCTTAAATCTAAAAAATATTTTTAAGTAGTGGCTATGAGCAGTTCAGTGAAGGATGTTCAGTTATACAATCGTTCTCTTACTTACAACTTACTTGCGTCGTTTTTCATAACAGTTTGCCTTTTATTAGCTGATAGAGAATTTTTACTTTAAATATATGTTACATACATTTTTAATAAAATGTTTCTGTTTAAATATTTTTCTGTATGAATTATTTCAAGCACAATAAAATATACATTTTTAATTAATTATTCTTTAAAAATTCAATTTCATAATGTTTAATGGATTTATGACCTTGAGAACCTATTAAGAAGAATAATAACAAATTTAGTGAATATGAAAATGAACTTGAACATCATATGCATTAAGTAAATACTTTGAATTCACTATGCAAAAAAAAAAAAAAAAAATTCTCGGTTCGAAAAGTTGGTCTAGCGAACAAAATAGGAGCGAATGGTGCTGAGCTGACACGGACAAATCTCTGATGCATTTCTCTGATGCATTTCTATTATTAAATGCACGTTGCTTAAACATGTTCTTAAAAAAAAAAAAAAAAAAAAAAACTTTCAAAATAATACAAATGTCTTATATTTTAAATTTCGAAATTGTAAAATGTCTTAATTTCTAAGTTTCTAAATTATATTACATACTTCGTCTTGCTGTACGCTGTCATTACCACTTTTTGAAATCGTGCGACACCAAACTGAATTTAATCCAGAAATTATTAACGTAAATCAATATTCAAATGCCGAAATAAATCAATTTCTGAATTAATTATTATTACATATCAAACAAATCTCTCACACGTCAGCTTTAATCGGATGCATATATTTATGTAATATTTTATGAATTAAAAGAACGTTTTTACAACCAGATTAAAATAATTTGCCAAATCTTTTATTCTCAGCAAGCGCTAGTTTTTTTACATAATTATTTATTTATACTTATAAAAAAAAAAAAAAATCTATTAAATTTAATGGAAAAACTGAAGTTTCTTTAGAAACAAATCGATAAATAATTATTTTCAAAAGAAATGCTTTTGCAAATAAATTCAGGATGTTTTAGAAAGGGTTCATAAACTTTGAAAGAACATAACTGAGAAACAGTGAGAGACAGGAAGAGGAAACAAGTGATATGTTGGACATAGATATCTAGATTTTTCTATATGAATAAATTACTTATTACTTCCTTATCTGGACATTTTTTTAACATTAAATTTTTATTAAAAGCTTTCCACCTTGTCATAGTCAGACTTTGTCCTAATCGTGGTATTCCAGTAGAAAAAGAAAGAAAGAAAAAAAAAAAACGCTTTGCTCGAAGGAATACCACATGATGTTCTTCAATTTCCTATAAAAACTAATTCGATGCAACTCTCTTACACGTGTCAGCAAAAAAAAAAAAAAAAAAAAAAAAAAAAAAAGAATTTTTTTAGAAATACAGAAATGAATTTTCTATATTTCTGAATGCTATTTAAAGTTTCGTGTGCTTGTGGCACCATCTATTCTTTAATCTTTCAACTATTTCTGCAAACCTGTCTATGATAAATTTAAGATCTATCCAATCAACATACCACTTATTTTACTTTTTTTTTTCACTGTTTCGCAGTCATGTCATTTCAAATTTGTGGAGTCTTCACTTGGGTTTGCGGAAATTCCGCCCCAGCATCTCGCCCCCGGCATTTCGCCCCCAGTATTTTGCCCACGGGAAATCTCGCACCCCGGAAATTTTGCCCCTGGAAATTTCGCCCCCGAACAGTAGATTTCGGAAATTTCGCCCCCAGCGTCTCGCCCCCGGGTTGTGAAAAATATATATGTAATGACCATGAAAAGATTCCATTACCATGGTAATGACTAGAACTCCTACATAGACAGGCTGACGCATCCGCCATTTTCATCCCACAAGACCGGGTAACTATTTATTATTGGTGGTTTTTCTGCAATAAATTGCAGGAATAACTCCAGAAAAGGGAGCCGCCTGTTTATATTTTCTTCTAATCCAGAAAGAAGGAAAAAGTGGATTATAAATTGCAGATGTAACTCGTGGATACCCGGAGCAGAAGCACAACTTTGTAGCATAAGATTTCCCTTATTTTCAAATTATTTCATTTTATTTTCAAAGTTCTTTGACAAAACTTAATATGAATGTACTGTTTTTTTAAGTTATTGTTTTAAATTCTTTTAAAATTAACTTTAATATTACATTTCTTTTAAGTTGCAGTTTTGAGAATGTTAGTGATGTTCTTAAAATTGCCAACTTGTTTGTTTCCTGATAAGAAGTTCTAGCTCACTTGATCTGTATAAAAGTTTAAAGGCGATAACAACGCTAATCAGGTAACCTAGCTTTTTCTACCGCCAACACTTTCCCAGACGGGATAGAAAATGGCGGACACTGGGCCAGCTCTTATCATATAGGAGTCTTAGTAATGACAAATAAAAATGTAACTATACATGTAGTAATTCTCGATATTTAATTCATACTATTTTCCCTTTTAATTTCAATATAAAACATATGAATTAAAATAAGGTTTTCGAATGCAAAAATTGTTTGATAAATTTTGGTTTGCACTCAGTTAAAACAAAGTTTAAGTGTACAGTAATATTATTTATTTATTTATTAAATTTTTAGTGTGCACATAATTATTTTATTAATTTATCAAATATTATTTTACATTGTTTCATTTATTAATCAATTTGATAAATAAGGAAATAAGATTACACAAGCAAGAAATTTTCACTACCCTACTACTGTAGGGTAATGAACTAAGCGAGTCGTATTAACCCCCGATGATATATTGAACGCCCCAGCCCGCCCGTTACCGCTCTTCGATGTCTTTTTCTAGTCAGTTTTGTCATTTCATCCTTTCCGGTATTAGTCTTTTTTTTCACACACTTGACATTGTGATATTTTTTGTTTTCATCCGAGGCTTTTTTCTGTGGAATTTTGACTCTATTTTTTCCCATATTTCTATGAATTTTCAGCCTTTTTCTCTCGTTTTCTACATTCTAAGTTGCGGTCTGAAAATTCGTAACAGTTACTTTTGAAAATGTACTATATTTGAAAACAACCTCAGTTTCGATTCTCAGTTCTTAAACCCTTTGAGGAGGAGAGTTGGTTGGTTGGTTGGGTTTTTACGTAGCACTAGTGCTGTGCAATGGAGAATTGGCGACGGTCTGGGTATCGCCCCTAAAGGTGGTCAGAAGACATGGCATAAAATATTTGACCTCCACGGATGGAACTGAGGAGTAGAGTAATTCTGCTTATTGAAAGTTAAAAACGACCAGAATTTATGAACGATGTTAGAAGAGAAACAGTAAAGCTTTTTAGCGTGAATAAATATATTCAATATTCAATCACGTATATTTTTATCGCCATGCTGTGTGTGAACCCTTGTTGTGACCAAAATCAAAACAAATATCAATATTGTATAAACTTCAGATTTTTATGCAACAAATTATTACAAGATAAAAAGAACGAACTTTTTATATAACATGTTTTTAAATTTTCTGTTGAATCATATAAACGCTACCGAAGGCAGCCGGGACCCGAAATATTTGGCTAAAAGTAACGAAAAAATGCATTGTCAACTTGTTCTGAGCTATTCTGAAAATTTCAAATGTCTAGCTAGTCGGGAAGTAACATGGTTGTTAAATCATATAAACGCTACCGAAGGTTGCGCGAGATCGATAAAATTTGTTAAAAGTATTAAAAATCTCATAGTTATCAATTATGAGCTTTTATAAAAGTTTCAAATTTCTAGCTAATCGGAAAATTATATGATTGTTGATTCATATAAATGCTTCCGAAGGCAACGAGGACCCGAAACAATTGGCTAAAAGTATTTAAAAAATGCATTGTTATCGTCTTTTGAGCTATTGTTGTAAAAATTTCAAATATCTAGCTAGTCGAGAAGTTAGTAAAATAAATTTTCTGTTGAATTATATAAACGCTACCAAAGGCAGCAGGGACATGAAACTGTTGGCTAAAAGTATTTAAAAAATGCATTGCCACCATGTTCTCTGAAAGTTTCAAATGTCTAGCTAGGCGGTAAGTTAATTAAATAAATTTTCTGTTGAATAATATAAACGCTGCTGACAGCAGCAGGGACACAGAACAGTTGGCTGAAAGTATTTAAAAAAATGTATTGTCACCGTGTTCTGAACTATTCTGAAAGTTTCAAATGTCTAGCTAGTCGGGAAGTTAGTTAAATAAATTTCCTGTTGAATCATAAAAGCTGCCGACGGCAGCAGGGATCTGAAGCAGCTAGCTAAAGGTATTTTAAAAATGCATTGTCACCGTGTTCTGAACAATTCTGGAAGTTTCAAATGTCTAGCTAGTCGGGATTTAGTTAAATAATTATTTGTTGAATTATAAATGCTGCCGAAGGCAGCAGGGAACCGAAACAGTTAGCTAAAAGTATTTAAAAAATGCATCGTCACCGTGTTCTGAACTATTCGGTAAATTTCAAGTGTCTAGCTAGTCGGGAAGTTAATTAAATAATTTTTTTTGGTGAATCATAAACGCTACCGAAGGCGGCAGGGACCCGAAACAGTTAGCTAAAAGAAAAGTATTTAAAAAATCCACTATTACCGTGTTCTGAGCTTTTCTGAAACTTTAAATGTCTAACTAGTCGGGAAGTTAGTTAAAAATCGATTGCAAGATTTGTACTGGACACACAAACAAACAAAGAAGAATCGAAGTTAATAAAAACATGGTAATATTTTTGGGAAATAGCGCATGCATGTTTATATTTTTATTTGTAATTACATTTATACTTTACATCACTCAGGGACAAAATTTCCGGGGGCGAAATTTCCGGGGGGCGAAATGCTGGGGGCGAAATGCCGGGGCGAGATGCTGGGGGCGAAATTTCCGGATCCCGAGTGGATGTAACTTAAACTATCAGCAAGCACTAAATTCCTTAAATGTCCCACATTTTAGATTAGGAGAAACAAATTAATATTTATATTGTCACGTAGATGTCGTGAAGAGCCAAAGGGAACACTCAAAGTGAAATAACAAACGTAGTTTATTAGCAGAACAAACTTGTGATACAGCTACACTCGGCTGAGAACATACTCAAACTGAGAAACAAGTTGCGTATATACAATATTCGAATATTCCAGAATACAAGATTAACATAAATTAGAATATTCTAGAAACTGCTAGAATAGGAAATTAAATATGCAAAGATAATTATAAGACTTTTGAAATAATTATTTAGAGTCTTTAAATTTACATGCTCCCGGCTCGAATCGAACCGAGGCCGTCTGGGTGACAGTCCAAAGACGTACCTCTACGCCACGGCGGCTTCGAAGAAAGCTGACTTTGTGGCATTGCCCTCCTTTCAAAGAACAGCGCCTCGCTGTTTTTAAGACTTCTGGGTTAGAGCTCTAGTCCTCAAACGATTGGTCCCCTGTAAGTACCGTTCGTTTGAGATTGAACGGCATCATTCGGATTTTGTGTGTCTTCGTTCTCAATCTGCTTGTCCGGATCATAGTAGGGTTTCATACGTAATACGTGGACAATGTCTCTTGGTTTTCATCTTCGCGACGCAGGATCAAAATCTTCAACCTCATAGGTGACGTTTTATAAACGACGTAAAACCTGATACGGCCCAAAATACATTCTTAAAAGCTTTTCGGAGAGGCCGACTTTTCGGACTGGAGTATACACCCATACGAGATCTCCAGGAGCATAAGAAACCATTCGGTGTTTGGAGTCGTAACGTCGACGGTCTTTATCTTGGGCTTTCAGAGTTCACACTCGGTCTAGCTGCCTGGATTCTTCAGCTCTGGCAATAATCTTGGCTATGTGATCGTCGTCTACATCATCAGGGCAAAATGGTAACATTGTGTCCAGTGTCGTTTCAGCTTCACGTCCGTGAAGCAAATAAAAAGGCGTAAAACCCGTCGTCTCCTGTTTAGCGGTATTGTAAGCAAAGGTAACAAATGGTAGAATTTCATCCCAATTTTTCTGCTCTGCATCTACGTACATGGACAACATGTCAGCCAAAGTTTTATTAAACCTCTCGGTCAGTCCATTTGTTTGAGGGTGATATGCTGTCGTCATACGATGATCGATATTACACAATTCGACGAGAGCGGAAACAAGTTTGGATTGGAAGACAGCTCCACGATCTGTGATAATTACTCGGGGAGCTCCATGTCTTAGGAGAATTTCTTCGAGCAAGAACTTCGCTATTTCTTCCGCTTCAGCGATCGGTAAAGCTTTCGTTATTGCATATCTCGTTAAGTAATCAGTGCAGACTATGATCCATTTGTTTCCACGAGTAGATTTCTGAAATCTTCCTAGAAGATCGATCCCAATGCGATGGAAAGGTGCTATAGCTGGAGGGAAAGAAACTAAGCGTCTAGAGGGTTGTTAAAGAACGTATTTTCTCCTCTGACATTCTCGACAGTGCATCACATACCGAACGACATTTCTGTACATCTCAGGCCAGTAAAACCTTTTGCGGATTCTGTCATAAGTTTTCGCAAAACCAAGATGTCCTGCAGTGGGAGCGTCGTGGAAATGTCTTAATATATCCGCTTGTAGATGTTTGGGGATGACTGGCAGCCACGTTTTTCCATCAGGGTCAAAATTCATTCTACATAGTACTCCGTCAATTAATTCAAATTCCTTTTTATCCGCATTGGTGCAGTTATTCGACAAAATAATTTTTGCGAGATCTGGGTCTTTCTCCTGTTCAATCGCAAGGTTCATACTCGTAGTCACAGCTAGAAATTTCTCTGGCGTCTCAGTTTCCACTGGATTCCTCGAGAGAGTGTCAGCGTCCCTGTGCTTCTTACCAGTTTTGTATATCACTGAGAAATCATGTTCTTGAAGGCGAAGGGCCCATCTTGCCATTCTTCCTGAAGGATCCTTTAGACTCATAAGCCTGCATAGTGAATGATGATCCTTTACAACAGTAAAATGTTTTCCGAATAGATACGGCCGGAGTTTGTTGATAGCCCATACGATGGCAAGGCATTCCCGTTCTGTGGTGGAATAATTCTTTTCGGCTTTTGTCAAGGTTCTTGAGGCGTAAGCTATAACTTTTTCGGCATTGTTTTGAATTTGCACAAGGACTGCCCCAATACCATACCCACTGGCATCTGTATGAATTTCTGTAGGGGCGCTGTCGTCGTACATTCCTAAGACAGGATCAGAAGTGAGGGCTGACTTCAGACGGTTAAAAGATCCCGTCTCTTCAGGACCCCAATGGAACTTCGTATCGCCTTTTAGAAGCAACTGCAAGGGTTCAGCGAGATAACAAAAGCCCTTAATAAATCTTCGGAAGTATGAGCAAAGTCCAAGAAAGTTTCGTATATCATGTACATTCTTTGGAGTTGGAAAATTGCTTACGGCTTTCACTTAGTCGGGATCTGGACGGACGCCACTACTAGAAACAAGATGACCCAGTATTTTTACTTCTTTGGCCGCAAATAGACACTTCTTCGGGTTGAGCACAAGACCAGCTTCCTGAAGACATTTCAAAACAAGCCTTTGTCGGGAGAGATGTTCTTCAAATATTTCTGAAAATACTATAATGTCGTCTAAATAACAAAGACACACAGTCCGTTTTAAATGGCGTTGCAAATTGTCCATCATTCATTCGAAAGTCGCAGGTGCGTTACAGATTCCAAACGGGAAAACTTTAAATTCGTACAAGCCTTCGGGGGTTAGGAATGCCGTCTTCTCTCGATCAGCTTCGTCTACTTCTATTTGCCAATACCCAGAGCAGATGTCCATGGAAGAAAATAACTTGGCGCCTTTCAAACAGTCTAGCGTATCGTCGATACGAGGTAGAGGATAAACATCCTTTTTCGTGATCTTATTGAGCTTCCGATAATCTACACAGAAACGCCAGCTTCCATCTTTTTCCTAACGAGCACCACGGGTGAAGACCAGGGGCTTTAAGATGGCTGGATGATACCTTTATCAAACATTTTCTGAACTTCTTCACGAATGACGCGTCTTTCGGTCGGTGATACGCGGTAGGCTCGTTGGCTGATTGGAGCATGATCACTTGTATGAATCCTGTGTTTTACATTCGTCCGTGAGGTTGTCGACTTCTCAGTCTTCTCGAAGATTCCAGAAAACTTTCGAAGCAGTTCGGCTAGCTTGGTTCTTTGTTCGTTGTTCAACTCAGGGGACATCATTCGAGAGCAGTCCATCAGGGAATTTGACGTGTCTCGTGTATTCAGGCCATCCGTCGTGTCGGCAATCGCACATAAATGCCCTTCATTCAAGGGTTCGGCTAGGCCTAGGCACATTCCTTTAGGAATTACTTGGTTCCTGGAGTGGAGATTGGCGACCCAGATTTCACTTTGCCCGTTATGGTATAAGGTTAACATGGATGGTATAGCAAAATTCTTCTCCAAGAGCAGATTTTTACTGCCGTCTATGACTACATTTACCTCTCTTCGTATTTGGCATCCTGAAACTGCTATTTTAGTTAAAGATTGGGACTTAAGAGTGTAGTCTCTTGTGGCGTACAACTTCCAGGCGTCCATCGCTGCGAGGTCTTGACAAACGTCTTCTAAAAATAGTTCACTTTGTCCACAGTCTATCACGGCTTTAGAAGCTTCCAAAAAGTCCCATCCAAGGATTATGTCATGACTACGATGCGGCAAAACAATGAATTCAAATGGCAGCTCTCTGCTATTTATGTGAACACGTAAAACACATTTTCCCATCGGCCGGACAAAATTTTCATCGGCGACTTTCAGCATAACATTCTTAGCTTCAGAAAACAGAACCTGTTTTAGGGATCGAAGATACTTATCGGAGACGACGGAAAATGAGGCTCCAGAATCCACTAGGGCTCGTATCAGCTTTTTATCCACGATTATGTCTAGTTTGTTACCAGTCATCTTTGCGGCCGACGGAGGATTTTGATTACATGCACCTCCTTGGAAGGTCGCTCCGATTAGTTTTCCTCATTATTGCGGCTTGGAGATCTACTTGATCGACGATATGGCGACGGTGATCTGAAACGGCGTGTTGGAGATCGGTCTCTAGTTGGACTAGGAGATGAACGGCGAGTGAAGATTGGTCGGCGAAGTTCATCTTCTGCGTCAATTTCTTCAGGGTTCTGTCGGCGACGTCGATAGCTGTCGAAAATAGCTTTTCTTTCTCTGCAATAACGCACAACATGTCCAGGACGTCCATAGTGGAAGCAGACTGGTCTGTTGTCAGCTGTTCTCCAGAGGTCAGTTTTTCTTGGCTGCGTGGGTGATCTCTGGACAGGAACTCTGGATTCTCTGGTTACAGTGGCATATGTTATCCGACGGGGTGTTTTGGCCGGTGTTGATGAAACACTTCATCTTGGACTATTTCGTCTAGGAATTGCGAACATGGCTCTGAAGGTTCTTTCGTCTGGTTGATCAGTCGATGGATTTCCTCCTGTACAATTTGGCGGATAAGCGAGACCAAATCTGGTTCCTCTTCCATGGCTGCCACTGGTACGACGTTTGGAAGCCTCTCAAATCTTCGTCGTCCAACCCTCTTCTGCTTCATGTCCTCAATGTAGTTGCACCATTTAATAAAATCCGTTGTGGTGCTGATTTCTTTCGTCAACAGGGTTTGATAAATGTCCTCAGCAATGCCTTTCATTAGGTGAGACACTTTTTCGTCTTCGGTCATTGAAGGATTAATTTCCTGGCACAGATCTAAGACACTCTGTATATAGGACTGCGTACCCTCTCCTAACCGCTGAGCTCTGTACTTCAATTGCTCCTCCGTCTTCCTGGTGTACTTTTGTCGGTCGCCGAAAAGTCCGCTTAATTCATTCTTGAACACCTCCCAGGAATTCAGAGTATCTTCATTGTTTACGTACCACTGCTTTGCCGTACCATCTAGGAAGAAATAAACATTGGCTAAGCACATCATGTCATCCCATTTGTTAAATTTAGCCACTCGATCGTATTCTTTAAGCCATTTCAGAGGATCTTCTCCAGGCACTCCTCGGAAGGTCGATGGGCTCCTTTGCTGCTGGTAGGTAGGAGTCAATACGATGGGCTTGGTCTCTTCTGACAATTTGGTATCTTCCGGCATTTTTGTTTTCTTTTTGCTGTCTGGAAAATAAAGTCCGTATTCGGGAGATTGTCCTCTTAAACGGAGACTTCTGCGAAGATCACCACTGTTATCCACGTTTGCAAGGTTTAGTAACTGGCGCCTCCACCAAAAATGTCACGTAGATGTCGTGAAGAGCCAAAGGGAACACTCGAAGTGAAATAAAAAACGTAGTTTATTTGCAGAACAAACTTGTGATACAGCTACACTCGGCTGAGAACATACTCAAACTGAGGAACAAGTTGCTTATATACAATATTCGAATATTCCAGAATACAAGATTAACATAAATTAGAATATTCTAGAAACTGCTAGAATAGGAAATTAAATATGCAAAGATAATTATAAGACTTTTGAAATAATTATTTAGAGTCTTTAAATTTACTTGCCCCGGCTGGAATCGAACTGAGGCCGTCTGGGTGACAGTCCAGAGACATACCTCTACGCCACGGTGGCTTCGAAAAAAGCTGACTTTGTGGCAATATTTTGAAAGTACCATTACATAGAAAGAAGCGACATGATTGTAAATAGACATATCTTGAGCGTGCAGTCCTTTGTAAGTCGTCAGAGACAATGAAGAAAATTCGCAGTTAGTCCCAAGTCCTTTATTAACGTCTCTAATATGGGACACATTACATATGAGATACATTAAGGAATCGGTGATATATACAATGAAGAAATTTTACAATTCTGGTTTACATTTCGTTTTATAGCTACTACTGCCGCTAGGATTAGTACAGATTCCAGTCATTCTTCCTTCACACCCGGAATCCGTCTCTCTGAGTGGGTTTTGAAATCCGGATTGCCATCTTTTTTAGTTTTATAGCTACTACTGTCACTAGTACCAGTACAGATTCCAGTCATTCTTCCTTCACACCCCGAATCCGGTTCTCTGAGTGGGTTTTGAAAGCCAGATTGCCATCTTTTTTAGTTTTATAGCTACGACTGTCGATAGTACCAGTACAGATTTCAGTCATTCTTCCTTCACAACACGACTGCGTCTCTCTGAGTGGGTTTTGAAATCCGGGTTGCCATCTCTTTTACGGCGAATCAGGTTTGCCATATTTGCCGCATCATACAATGATAGTCATCTATTTGTTCATAAAATGGATGAAATTCACACTTTAAAAAATCGTCTATAAATTAAAATATAATGGAAATTAATTTTATCGTAGTGAACCAAATTTTATTGAAAAATTGATCTATATCTTGCAGACTATATTTGTTTAAACATGCACTTTAAAATTTATATTTTAGTAACCATTATAGTTATTGTACAGAATACACGGTAATACAGAAACGTTATTAAAATGTACGTAAAAAAAATATGATTGTCGAATTTAGTCTAAACATTTTCTGAAACAATTTCCTTTAAAAAAAGCATGCAATTTAGTTGGCTAGAAATAAAACTTAAGTGGCCACTTTTTTGTCAGATGATTTGGAAG
The DNA here is from genome assembly GCA_963930645.1 of Salticus scenicus. Classification (NCBI taxonomy): domain Eukaryota; kingdom Metazoa; phylum Arthropoda; class Arachnida; order Araneae; family Salticidae; genus Salticus; species Salticus scenicus. The sequence continues at coordinate 245,178,467 of OZ005650.1, read as the reverse complement.
CAAGAAAAAAAAATAATTTCGTTCTAAAATATTTCTTTGCTGAATGCAGATTCGGTTAAATACGTTTTTATTTAACAAAAAACACCATGCTATTATAGAATTATTTTTGACATCAGCGTTAGTATTTGTAAATCTTCCTCAGACGCACATTTTAAAACACATAGCTTCAAGAATTACTACTTAAAATTAGTTTTATAATTAAATTTTGCTGTATTTTACAATTCAGTTGCAACAAAAGTTTATTAATTATAATATTTCTTTTCGTTGAAACTTCAGAATTATATATGGAAAGATTAGATATTTTGCAATTTATTTAAATTTTTCTTTTTGAAATAATGTTCAAATTTATTTAGCAAACAACAAATAGAAGAATTGAAAGTTAATTGAGTTTTGCATTTTTAAATTATAAAAATAAGCATTTGTCTAAAAAAAGATTCTAGCATCATTACTGCTTTAAATCGTATCTCATTATTTCTAATTTTTCATGCATAGATAAATTCAAGAATAACATTAATGGTAATTTAAAACAAATTTTCATTAATTATGATTACCTTTAAAAATTCAAGATTTTATTATATTTTCCCCAAATGATCATGAAATGTACAAAAATTATTTGACAATTATCTGACTAATAAAACATTTCTAATATAAGAAAAAAAATATAGCAAAATATTTTGTATTATATAATTTTAACGCAATTAAAACCAGTACATTTTATGGCTTTTCTAATTAGCAAATTAGGTAATATCCGCAACACTCATATTCTATTAACCGTAAAATCTAAATTCTCATTTCTACTTTTATTGAGTTTTACAGTATTATACTTTAATGAACAAATTAACCTTAATATGTATCTATAACAATATTTGATTTTTGTTCTCTAATTAGGAGTTTAAATATTCAGTTAAAATATCTTTGATTGCTTTTAAATATAATTGAAATGTTAATTAATGAAGAATATTGAGGAAGTTAAATTATTATATTGACTTTTAAATATTTCTTTAGGAGAATATAATTATTTTTATCTGAAAATAAATGAAAATATCATTAATATGTTGAAATAAATTCATTACATCTGCGATTTTCATGATTTATTTTATTTAAATTAAAACTTGTTATTACCAATTAAGTAATATTTAACCGAGAATTTTATTTATGTAACTCGTATCTTTCGTTTGTATTTTAAGTCATTGAATTATAGTAATTGCAAATACTAACTACATACTCTTGAATAATTTTCCAAAGTATTGTAAATTATTACATATAAATCGGTTAAAATGTTTCAAATATAGTATTACATTTCTTAGAAAAAAAAGGAAAAAAATCCTTAAATTAATATAAGTTTACAACAGTATTTCCACGAAAGTAACGATAAATCACTTAATGATAAATCATTTAAGTTACAAAGAATTTCACTTGATTGTTAATATCACTAGGATTCTAAAATAGCTTAAGGGGATTTGGCAATATCGATTTGGCACCACGCAAGGTTTCATGTAAAACTTATATCTCCATTGAATATTTATAAATTTAACTATATTAGGTTTGTTTATAAAAATACATATTCCGGTAACAATTCTTAAGGCTATATGCATATTTTACAGATCTTTAAACTATGTTTTCCACGCTTGCTAGCCCACCAGCAGCCGAGAGGGTCTGTCCTCCAAGCTGTTAGACGTGAGGTGCCGAGTTCGATCCCAAAGAAGGTTCGCTGACCTAGTCGTTCGGAGTTTTCCATGGTTTCCAACGAATCTTGCGAAAATAAGGGCTAGGATGCCTTAGAAAAACCTCCATTGAGGGCACTCCCCCCTCTGACCCAGAACACATAGTGCAGTCAATTGGCCTTAATCCTAACAGCAAAACCACAAAGCTTGATTTTATTTTCATGAATTGCTAGTCTTCAAAATTCTAAAACTTCGAGAGATATTTAATAAAATAATTGTTTTTTTTTATTATTGATGTTTAATAGAACCTACTTAAAGGTATTAGGAATGGATTATTGAATATATTTAAAAGAAAAAAAAATATTAAAAAAAATATATATATATATATATAATGACACACACACACACACACACACACACACACACACATATATATATATATATACTTTTTTTTTTCCAACACTGTAAAAAAAAAAAAAAAAAAAAAAAAAACACGTAAGATTACGGGGAAAGACCGGCAGCAGGGATTCCAGACAAATCCCGTAAAAAAAAAAAAAAAAAAAAATTGGTTTTACAGGCAAAATGTTTTTTTACAGGCATGTAACGTAATTTAAGGTTATTATATACTTAATTTACGTTCTAAGCGTTTCTTTTTATGGGCTTTGTCTGGAATCTCTGCTGCCGGGCTTTCCCCGTAATCTTACGGGATTTTTTTTTACAGCGAAATTTTTACATTAACATGCATTTTTTATTTTATTTTTTCTGAAAAACTAATCAATAAATTTCAAAATCCATCGGTAATCCTTTAAGTAGGTTCAATAAATTTAAAATCAAATTATAAAGTTTTTTTTTTTTTTTTTTTTTTTTTATGTACGCAGAAGTTTTAGCGCATTGTAGTTCATGAATTTCTGAAAAAAAAGGCAAACAGAGGAAACGCATTTTAAAGATTTGAAATCCACAAAAAATACATAAACATATGTAATGTTGCCTGAATATATATTTTATTGAACAAACCTATTGTATAAGTATTAAACAGATATATAAGTTTTTATGTGGAACCATCAGAAGTGCAAAGTCACTTTTGTACAAAATTGATAAAAAATTACGAGTAATACATTTTAAAATGCTTCATGTATAAATTGCTAAGACTTATAATTTAATTAATACTATAGCTGAAAGAACAAAGTGGTAAAAGTGATATACCCTAATTAATTGGTTGCCAAGTGTTTTAATTTCCTGTATTTATTCTTTTATAATATACTTAATATATTTTTATTATCTAATTTTAAATTTTGAATGTCTTAATATCCAAGTACAATCTCAGAAAATTATCTTTTTTGAAAATTCTGAAATTAAAAATATGTGTAATACATTTCCGTTGTAAAAGTAAATATATAGGACATTAAAAAAAATTAATTTTAAACTAAATTATAAGCGTAGATTAATAAACGTAGTTAAATTTTTAAAAGGAATTTACGATGATTTATGTATATATACAGGGTGGCCATAATTAAACTGCAAGTGTTCAAGGGGTGCTGGAGAGAAAACTACTGGGAATATTTCAGTGAAATTTGGTATCTACACGTTTCAGAACATGTGCAAATCAAATATGAAACAAAAAAAAAATCGCCACTTTTCACCCGATAGGTGGCGCTGTACCGTATTTCAACGCTCACCGGTGGCATATACAACTTCCAAAACCGATAGACAGAGCATAATGACATTCTAAGAGGCACGTAAACAATATAAAACATCACTTACAGTTTATAAAAATTTATGGATTGTTTAATTTGTGATCTTAATTTACGTTAGTTTTTGATTACATGATACTGTAAAAATTTAATTACTCAGGCGAATTGTATGGAATTTTGATGAACTGTAAGTGATGTTTTATATTGTTTATATGCCTCTTAGAATGTCATTATGCTCTGTCTATCGGTCTTGGAAGTTGTATATGCCACCGGTGAGCGTTGAAATACGGTACAGCGCCATCTATCGGGTGAAAATGGCGATTTTTTTTTCATATTTGATTTGCGCATGTTCTGAAACGTGTAGATACGAAATTGCACTGGAATATTCCCAGTAGTTTTCTCTCCAGCACCCCTTGAACACTTGCAGTTTAATTATGGCCACCCTGTATATATATATATATAGCAAAAGGGTGTGGGATGGGGGAAGGAGTGTCTTTTTGGAAAAATATTTTATCGTATTCTCTTCCTTTCTATCCCCCAGTCATTATATGATTCTGCTTGCATTTCATCTGATTTAAAAAATAATTATTTATTTTATTATATATATAAATGGTACTTTTGAAATTTAACGTTTTTAATGAAATACTTTCAATATTTAATTAAATAATTAAAAAAAAAAATCATAAAAAATTTAAAAATTGCAGCCTTATTTATCGAACTGGAAAATTTTTGGTAAACCAAAGAAAATTCTCTAACGCATTAAAAAATAAAAAAAAATATTTTAATGTTTCATATGATGCAGCAAAATTTAGAGGAAATTGTATGAAACACAAGCTTAAAAATACCGGAATGACTTCAAAACATATTCTACTGAACAAACATTCACATCGAATAATTTAAAATAAACTTCCCGAATGTTGTATATATGTGGTCGGATTTGTATGTATATGCAGGGTAATTCATAGCTATTGTTCAAAAACCTTCATATAGTTCTGGAACAGGATAACAAGGAAGAATCATTTAGGAATATATGGTTGCAAATGGAATTCAGATGCGCTACATGTAATGAAAATCAGAGACTACAAAATGACAGACAGGTCAGAAATAATGATAATCTATTACAAAAAGAGGAGTTTACAAAACATATCTGTTTAAAATAAAGATTTTAAGCAGAAGTTTGAAGTTGCGGCCAGGAGCTGTAATATACGTATGTCAACGACCGCACATCAATCGATGAACGGAAGAATGCACATTGTATTTGCAATAAATCCACTTGTAGTGATGATTCATAGAAACAAATCAGTTTCTGAATCCATAGATGGTTTTTTTATACGCTAGGGTTTTCGTGTAATCTCAAAGACAAAATCAAGAAGAAAGAAATCTGGCAAATGAGGTGGATACAGGATGGGTCCAGCGTGGTCAATCTATCATCCTAAACTTTAAAGACAAGATATTGCAAGACACACGAGCAAAAGGCGCAGGAGATCTGTCCTGTTGATAACACATTCGTGGCTGTATGTGTATACTGAGCGGTACATCGCCTAACAATTGTGACAGGACTTGAGCCAGAAAGGTGCTAAGTCTCTCCCTCCAATTACGATTAAATGCAAGTAGAGGCTGTTTATTCTTGTTCCCTAGTAGCTATTCCATAACTATTAACTGCCCCAAAAACGAGCTTTACAATTTCTCATTCGTGTAGCAATTCATTCTTCTTTACGCTCATATGCAAAAATTACGCTTTTCGTTGTTTCATCCATTCCGGCATACTTCGAGACCTCTAGCGCGGTTGAGCTGTGTTTGCAATAATATGTTCCTATATGATTCTTGTTTGTTATCGTGTTTTTGACCGCCATACAAATTTTGAACTATAGTTCTGGATATCATGCAGATGATGAATTTCAATTTTTGCCTGTTAGAAAATTTCAGGATTAAAAGTACCTGAAATAAATAAAGCTTGATATTCATGTAATAAGCAATTAATACTTAAAGCAACAAAATGAAGTTAATATTAAAAAAAAAAAAAAAAAAAACTGAATATATTTTACATATTTAAAAACGTTTGTATAATACAAAAAAGTAAATAAATAAATAAATAAATAATAATAATAATTATAAATAAATAAATATTTTTTTCTAATACTTTTTACTTTCAGAGGAAAAACATGTATGGAAAAATATTGTAATCATGTCAAAAATTAGACTCTGAGATTTTGGAGTTTCTACACGTTTTGAGGTCTCCTGAATTCGCTTTTACTATTTTTACGATGATGTATGTGTGTGAACACGATATGTGTGTATGTGTGTGAACACGATGTGTGTGTATGTGTGTGAACACGATAGCGCTTAAACGCTTTGTTCGAATGACCTGAACGTTGGTACGTATGTTATAAGACACCATAGCACAAACCTTATTAATTTTGGTGAATCTTATAGTTTTTTCACTTATAGTTTTTTTACAGGAACACAAAGAATAATTCTTTATCATTATGGTCTATGGGACTAAATTATTTAAAGTGCGACAGTGGCTAAATGCCTTATTCGAAATAAGTGAAAATTTATACACATGTTATAAGTCACCGCCGCAAAAACTGTATAGATTTAGGTGAATCTAACTTTTACAGTTTTTTTTACAGGACTTTTTCATTAGGGTCTACGAGCCCAAATTCGTTAAAGGGCGATAGTGTCGAAATGCCTTATTCGATTTAGTAGAAAATTTATAGACATAATAGAGATCGCTGTTGCACGAAGATTTTGGTGAATCTAGCTCTTATAGATTTTTACACAGAAACAACGAATATATTTTTATCATCATGTTCTATACGTTAAAATTATTTGAAGCGCAATAGCGTGAAATTAAACAATGGAGAAAAATGCCAAAACATAATTTTTTCTTTTGTTTATTTAACGACTTGACTCACTTTAATTTATTTATACAACCGTTAAATATTTAATGTTCGAAAATTCGAGTTGAGCCATTTTTTTTTTCCATATTCCAGATCTCATATTACACTGCGTAAAAAAAGTAGGACAGTCGATTTTTGTAAATTATTTTTTGTATTTTTATCATGGCTATTAGATGTTTATACAGATTTTGTTTAACAAAGTTTTCTTTAATTTCACGTAAAAATTAAAGCTGTACTACTAATGCTAATTAGTGGATTGTAGAAAAACTAGCATTTGTGATTTTGAGAGTATAAAAAAAGTAGAAGAACACTTTGAAAAATTTGTTATTTGATAGATTGTGCCCGAGTAAAAAAGTAAGTATTGAATTTTCTTTAACTGCTTTTGTTGAAGTAAACGTATTTCTTTGTTGAAGTAAACGTATTTCATTGTTATTTTCTTTTTAGACTGCCTAGATAAATGCCGTTAAATTATTTCCAAAAAGGGCAAATTGTTGCATATAAAATTAATGGTAAAGATGTTAGACAAGTTGTTCGTATACTGCACGCCTGCCCCAATACACTTTCTAACATTATCAGAAAGTCAGATAGGAATAGGAAAAGAAAGATGACTGGTAGGCCTAAAAAGTTAACGCCTTGCTTCGAAAGAAAACTTGCTCATGAGCTTAAAAAGTGCAGTGGTAGTATCGCAAACGCTCCAAATCAAGCAGGACTTTCTCACGTGTCAAGGCAAACAGTTTACAACTACATAATAAGATCCAAATAATTAATTTTCAAAGAGCGTAAGCATCAACCAAAGTGGAAAAAAAAACACAGATTGATGAATTAAAAAACAAGTGTCATTGACCACAGATGAGACTTTTATAGTATTTGCAGAGAAGAAGTTTAACTTATACGATTTAGATGGTTGCCAATAATACTGGCATAGTCTGAAGAATGCAGAACAGTTTTATTCAACTCGACAAATGAGGGGGAGGGTGATGATGTAGTAAGCAATTGGATATGAAAAAAAAACAAGTGTGGTCTTTTTCAGGGGTATGCAGAAATATACAGGCTGTTGTATATACAGGCTGTTGTTAAAATGCTGAATTCAAACTTCTTCCTCGTGGCTCTGAATTAGGAGGAGAAGAGTGAATGTGTCAACAAGATGAAGCCGCCATTCACATCACCATAAAGTTAAAAATTGGTTCGCTGCAAATAATGTGCAGGTTTTACCTAAGTACGCTAAAAGTCCTGATCTTAACACAGTAGAAAACATCTGACCCGTGCTTTATTGTCAAGTATATGCTAGTGGGAAAATGTTTAACATTCTTACTGAGCTTCGGGTGGCTTTCGACAGCTCATAGGCTAATTTTTGTCAAACAGGAATCCAATCTTTGTATGATTCACTACCAAGTATAGTATTCGAAGTCATAAACGCCAATGGGAAGAGTATTCTTTACAAATATTGCTTGTATTTTATATTTTGTATTACTGTCCTTCTACTTTTTTACAGAGTTAAAAGAAGTAGAAACTGTTTTTGTTACCATTATTATTATTTTTTTTTAAATCATGGTAATGATACTGATATTGCCTTAAAGGAATGTCTTAAAGGATATTGCTGTTAAAGGATTTGCAAAATGTTACACAAAAAATTAATTTCATCAAAAATAAAAGGTACCCTTTATTTCTAAAAATATCTAGTATTTTCTACTTTTTTTTACACATTACTTTTCTTTTTAGGATAAGAATACAATTTTATTTACTGTTAAAAAGTGCAAAGTTAGTTGAAAAAGATTATTTTTTCTGTTAAAATAAAGACACTTTTTACTGACACAACAAGTGACAATTTTGTTCTTTCGTATCGACAGATTTATTTTTGTATTCTTTGACAATGCTTGTAAATAGCAGAAAAGTATATAAATTCCAAATCGTGCTGCGACTAACCATAAATTTACCAGGAACCCTTTGGCAGGTCGCGATCCACAGTTCGGGAAAAGCTGAGCTGGAATGTAAATATACTTGATGTTTTATGCAATGAACGACACATATAGTATAATATTATGTAAATTTTCTTTTTAAATGTAAACTAGTGTTCCGATGATGAGTATCGTGAGTATCGTTATAATTTTAGTATGCAATTTCCTTTTTATGGCACAAAATCGTAATCGTAAGGAGAAGTCTAAGTAATATGAAAGTGATTAAACATTAGTATCAGTTTTAGTAATATGTTTTGACAAAAGTAAGTAAAAAGAAAGTTCTTATACTCGTTTCATTCTAGTTTATTCACTTCATTTTACAAATCGTATCTGTGTTTTGAAACAGTAATCGAATTTGAATTTGCTAAAAAGTAATGTTACATTCTGAATAAAGCTATAAGGTGTACTTTTCTATAGAACAATTTCTTTTGTAAATATGTACCAGCTACTATACTACCAAATTATTGCTTTGTATAAACAACACGATTTCGAATAAGCATGGCTATGTTGCGTACAAAATTCCTTTACAAAATTTAGCCCTAAGAGCGCAAATAACACTGATAATGAAAGCTGGATACACTCTATTGAGTGAAGGTTTCTGTATGAATAAAATTCACATTAAAAGAAACCACGCCTATTTGTTCCAGAGTCTAGGCTGTAATTCAATTATTTTTCTTATTGATAAGACACCTATTAAATTTTATTTTTTTAATATTTTATACATTGCATAAATAAAAAATAGACGAGTCTAAATCTAATATTACGGTACAAAAAATTCCTTTATATTTCCATAAAGAATAAAAAAATAACCATTTGCAAAAGAACTTGAGTAATAATAAATGAAAGTATAATAATAAAATAAATATACCATGCAACTATATGCTTCATATTTTACACAAGTGTACATAATTTGACTCACGACATTTAATCCATTGGACTGTTCCGGAACTCGAAGTCTCCTCTTTGTTCCGGGAAATCTTCCACCACTTATTTTTTAATGGAAATTATTATCAAAAAGTAAGCATAACAGTTTAAATAGAGTTTTATTATTAAGGAATTGTGGTGGAAATAGAAAATGAAAAGTGGGGGAGGGGGGAGAGAGCTTTGATATTTTTTTTTTCTTTTTTATTCTAATTGCTAAGTACACTTAAAATTTTATACTGCATATTTTATTTATAAACCAGTTTCTTTTCTAGGATAGTGACATTTAAACATTACTCTTTCTAAAATAAACTGGTATTCACAATAATCAAAGGATTAAAAACATATTTTGATAACAAGCATGGATTGGAATAATGCAGAGTGCATTCTACGAAAACATAAATGTTTTTGCAGTTCTTTTTCCAGTTTAATATCCAGCAATATTTTTTTCTGGGTATCATATAACTTGTTTGACAAAAATATAGATAAATAAATATTTTAATATACCGTGAATGCATGAAAATAATAAGAAAAATACATGTTTGTACGAGAAAAACAAACACCATCCTCTCTTATTACATAGCTTCTTTGAGATTAAAAATCTCATATTTCATATCCATTAATATGTTACAGATTTTCCTTTTCTATAAAGTATCCTATTTGAGTGGAAATAATAGAAAGCACTATTTTCCTTGCTGTTTCAAACTGATAGCCCATGGCAAAATAAATATTTTATTATAAATATTTTTTACTTTTAAGAGATTAATAAACATTAAAATCTGAAATTTATTAAATTTAGTTAAAGTATAAGAACAAAGATAAAAAATTAAATAAAATTATACAAGATTTATTGTTATCTAAGAAAAATATTCTTGTTAAAATAATCTGGAGAGACATTAATACTACTTTGTATATAGCAGACTTTACTATAGACTATTTATATTTAAGTCGTGAAATATGAGGTACTGAACTTTAACATTATTAGTGTACTACAAAATCACGTAAAGTGGCTTCATATACAGTTTAAATGAACATGCAAATTCACCCTAAAACTACCTCATTTCTTTATTGTAGCTACACTCCTAAAAACGTTAACGTTGTTAATTAAATTAAAATTTTGATTTACATATTTTCATTTAATTTAATATAGTTAAACAATATTATTATATTTTACTGTTGTCTTACTGAAATATATCAATATCATTTATTGTAATCCCTGTAAAAATTGAAATTCTACATATATTGGCGAAACTGGCAGAACCGGAGATATCAGAATCAAAGAACATAAACGTTTATATGAATCTTGTGGCATTAAATATAAACTCGTAAATCCCTTTATAGACACCTATCATGCTTTAGATTTTGATAAATTTAAGGTCTTACCTTCTGACTTAGATATAAATGACAACTCTGCCCCTTAAACGAGGCTAAACATGTTTCCTTATGAGTGTCTAATTTTATTTTAATGTTTTATTGCTGTATTTTAACTGTTGTGCATGTGATGTATTGACACTGATGAGGGCTGATTCATAGCCGAAACGTCTGTCTTGTGCCTAACGCTCTTTTTTTTCATTGTGCTTTTATGTATTTTTTATTGTAAATAAACATTTCATTTTAACTGTTGTTTAAATTTGTACACAATTTTTGTCAGCACCACATTCTGAAACATATTATACTCACATGAGTATAATATGTTCAGTGTATTGTATATGAACTGTATACTCAATAAATAGAATAAATACATTTAGTACTTTAAAGACAAGAGTAGAATAAAAAAAAAAAAAAAAAAAAAAAAAAAAAAAAAAAAAAACTTTGCACACTGTTAGAAATAAAATGGCACACTTCACCGGAAAATTGGTTCCAACCAATATTTTGGGCACTAGTTTTCACTATGTTAGCAGCGCCATTGCAAAAGTAAGCACTATTTAATTACTGGAACTTGACTCCGAAATACTGATAGCTGCTAAACTGGAACTAATTTCATAGGGAAACGTACCAATTTTTTTAATCATTTCGTAAACGCCACACAGAGATAAAAATATGTCGTCTTCATAAAAAATGTATAAGTGGTCTTTTCTGAATCTCTAAACTAGAAATATAGATTTTCAATGTTTGCATACTATGTAAAAGAATAACCTGGTACAATATTTTGAATATTATGTATATTATGAATCCTACGTTTTGTGAGAAGTTTTCGCTTGATTTCCTGGAATTGTGTCATAAACCAAAATTATAGTTACTAAAACTGACCACTTGTAATCACATTTATTTGCAGAGAGTTTCAAATAAGTTTGTACGCAAGTTTATATAGGGAAACGATCTACAATTCTAATAAGGGTTTTTAGAACTCACTAAAAAAGGGAACTAGAATTTATAAGGATGTCATAAGGCTATTTTTACTAGAGCCACAATTTAGTTGAATTTGTTTTAGATTTCATTCCATTTAGAACTATGAAAATAGTAACAATTCCCACAGAGTTTAATTCCTGATTTTCGAATAAGCCTGTTTGATAATCGTCTTCTTCTAGGAGAAAATAAAAACATTTTCTCTGAGATTGTTTCTCCAAATCTAAATACTAAAGTAAATCAAAATCTACATCATAAGACGAATTTGTGATTTCTGACAGCTACACGTTTCAAGGGAGAAAATTTAATGCTCTAATGCTCTACATGCACATGCACACAAACATGCGTGAATGTATTAAATCTACAAGGTGTGCTAAAAGGCCAATTAATATAGTCTCAAGTTTATTAAATAAGAAGGAAAATTGATTGAAACTAGCATTTGTACGTTTATTGTTAAGTATATGAGAGTAATGTAATAGACAAAAAATTGTAAACTATAAATGCTATAAATAAAAGGAGACTAATTTATCTGTTAAAAACTTTAAAACCATTAATAAAAATGTTAAATTATGTATCGTAAGAAAACAAAATCTGCCTAGCTTATAAAAGATCGAATACCTGTAAAAAAATATTTTTATGCTTTTGTATATTTTGTATATGGGTTTAAATTATTTACAGACATGTCATAAGTACGGAGATTAACATAATTTGAAACAGATCAATATCAAGTTGTAAATTCTCTAGGACTGAGTTGAAGGTCTATTGCTGAAAATGTGGAAGATGTGAAACTGTAATTATTATTATTTTATTTATTTATTTAAAAGATAATTACAGAAATTTAAAAACTGGAAGTAGACCACCAATCTGTCACTTAAAGAAAAGAAAAAAAAACTTCAGATAAGTGTGCACTAGAAACTACTAAAACATGCAAGTTTTTAAGAGGATGTTTCAAGATCGTGTAAGAAAACCATGTGTAATACTATGAATCTGTCCGGTAATTTTCAATATTCAGCAAAGTGGGAAAAAAATACTCAGATGTTTAGCATGCGCGAAACAGAACACGAAGTGACATAGGATTTGAAATCTTAAAAGAATTTTTCTCTAATGAAAAAGTAGAATTTTTGGTACACTGCATAAATTGAAGTATTACTGGCATTATCTCAGCCGAGAGAAAGAGATTCTCAAAATTATATATGTGAGGTATATCATTATGGCGTGTTAATGCTTTCCCTTCAATGCTGTTCAAGTAAATACGATTTCCCCCTCACAATAAATTCAGAGGCATATAAGACGAATCATAATGATCTTATTTTACCATATGAAGTGAATTTAGTATAAAGTGCGTGATGTTTCAACAAGATAATCCACGTATCTACAGAAGACAAAAGAAAATGTTAGATCATTTAGAACACTATTGAAACTTTAAATTAGTTTACAAAGCATGCTTCTTTAAATCAAATTTAATAAATTGTAAGGGAACTGTATTTAAAACACGTTTACAATAACTAAAGACATTTTACTTCGATTTCAGATATACGTCAACCACAAAAGCTGAATTAAAAAGAAATCCTGAAATGTTCCGAATCATAATCGTATGTATGATAAACAGAGTGTTTGCAGCTATTAATAAAAAATAAATAAATAAATAAGTTCTCGATTTATTTTGTTTTTAATTCTATAGATTTTATCTACCTTAAAATTTTTACATAAGATTTAATTTTGAATTTTTGTATACAATTATTATATTTAATATAAATGTTCAAATGTAATGTTTATTATCTAATTTTTATATTTGAAATTTAATGATAAACATTTAAAGTTTTGGCGTTTAATCACAGCTTTAATAGAATTTTCCAAATTTTCTTTTTGTATTAATTTTTTTACACGCCCTGGTGGAATAAAAATACTAATAAAATAACTACAAATCCATAAAATCTACAAAAATAAACACTAATAATTTGAAAAGCATTGATAAATAAGAAGACTTTAAGAATGAATAAAGCTTATTTTTGATTTTTTTTTTTTTTAAGCAAGTGAAACAATAAAAAAAAAAAAAAAAAGGTCGTGCTGAATCATAGACAAAAAAAAAAAAAAAAAAAAAAAAAAAAAACCTTTATTTTAATTTAAGTATACATCAGCAATAAGGAAAGCGCAGCTGACGTCACGCTCAGGGCAAAACACTCTTCCAGGGCAAAACATTGGTATTTCCACCAATAGAGATTGTCCTTTTGCCACTCGTGAGTGGAAAAGATTGATTAAAAGAGCGTTTGTTTGTAAACATGCCCTTTCCTTATTGTTTTTTTTATTATTTCAAAAAAATAAAATTGTATTCAATAATTTAAATATACTTACATTCAAATTACTTGTTTTTAACATAAAGCTTGCATTCTAAACACCGAATATTTGAAAAACATTAATAAATAAGAAGACTTTATGAATAAATAAAGATTTTTTTTGATTTTTTTTCAGCAAGTGAAACAATAAAAAAAATGTCATGCTGAATCATAGACAAAAAAAAAATAATTTAAATATGCTTACATTCAAATTACTTATTTTTAATATAAAGCTTGTATTGGAAACACCGAATATTTGAAAAGCATTAATAAATAAGAAGACTTTAAGAATAAATAAAGCTTATTTTTGATTTTTTTTCAGCAAGTGCAACAATAAAAAAAAAAGGTCGTGCTAAATCATAGACAAAAAAAAAAAAAAAAAATCTTAATTTTAATTTAAGTATACATCAGTAATTATTTTTTCAGAAAAATAAAAATGTATATAATAATTTAAATATACTTACATCCAAATTACTTGTTTTTAACATAAAGCTTGCATTGGAAACACCGAATATTTCTCGAAAAGCAGTATTCTGCAAAAAGATCTTTTAAAAATTTTCCTTAGAGATTTTTCTTTTTCTAGAAACATACATAATACACAAAAGACATCCATCTTTGTGTTATTTACTTTTTGCTATTTAGAAAATTTCACATCTTCATGTATTTTTTCTAAAAAATTATGATTTTTTTTTTTCTTTTTTTTTTTTACACTTTTTCTTTTTCTCTTATTTTTTTTCCTTATTAGAGATGATGAATATTGATGAAAATAAACATTTTTCAAAAGATTAAAATTCTCTATAGACAAAAATTTGTTTATTAAAATAAAAACTACGAACATAAAAAAGGTGAAATTCAATAAATGCGACATTGATTAATGATGCTAAAAATTTACACAAACAAAAAAATAAATAAATAGATTTAAAAAAAAAGTAAGAATAAATTTTAAATCTAGATTTAAACTTTTTGACATATAACATGAATAATATATTTTGACATTTGGTATTTAATATCTTATGTTTTATGTATAAATTTATATATACATATATATATATATGTGTGTGTGTGTATTTTCTTAAATAGAATAAAACTTTTCATAAACACACTCAAGTTGACAAATATATAATCAATAATAATAAATAAAATGTTAAGTATTAGAAATAAAAAAAAAAAAAAGTCAAAAGTATTTTTTGCTATTAATATTCTGCTAAAACTTCTGCAGTAGATTTTACAATCGATATATAAAATAAAATACTCACGATATAAAATTGGCAAGAAATGAATTTTAATATTTTTTAAAGTCATAAGCACATTGTTAAAATCACAGACAAGAATGAGATAATTTCTGCTTTCTTTTTTCTCTATTTTTTTTCTGCTTTTTGTTTTTTGTTTTATCTGTTATCTTTTTTTTTTTTTCTATGATAATTTTTATACAGAAATGGTTATCGTATTTTAATAGAAAGACTGTCGCGATTAAAAAGTACAGAGAATACTGTATAAGAAAAAATTATATTGAAAAATACAGAATTTTTTCATCCGTCCACATTCCTCCTTTCATTCCTCCTTTTTTTTAAGGTAACATATTAAAATTTGCCTGTAGGGCATTTTATAAATTAACTAATCCGTGATAAAACTTAAAATAATAATAATAATAATAATAATAATAATTTTAGAAAGTTAAGTAATAGAACTGTTACTTTTTTCTACATTCATTAGCCAAAAATATTGTATTTGTATAAAGTTTCGACTTCTGTTTTAGGGATACAGAACAGGACTTGACCACTTACAGAAAATATCCATCAGTATGTTTGACTGACTGTGTTCGACAATGCTTTTGTAGTAGTTCTTTATCAATAAACATTGCACAAGATCTATAGAAATGTTATTTTGTCTTTAATTGATACATATCAAAATTTTTAAGAATATTACTCAAAAAGGGTACTCTCATCCTATTTTTCATGATGAGTCACATCGTAGAACGAAACAAATTTTCTTTTAATTATACACAATTACGTGATGAAAAAATCTGTAGTTACTTCATTCTACTTTCCAAACATTAAGTAATTAACGGCTCTATAAATAAATTAAAATAAGAGAAGTCGTTAAATAAACAAAAGAGAAAACTATAATAGGGCATTTAAGTTTTTTTTTCATTTTTATCAATACAGTTTGTTCTTTAATTTTACGCTCTTGTGTTTCAAATATTTTGAGCCCGTAGATCATAGTGATAAATAATTTTTGTTGTATCCCTGTAAAAAAATCTATCAATGCTAGATTCACCAAAATCTATACAGTTCTTGCAACCGTGACCTATAATATGTATATAAATTTCCAGCTGAATCGAAACAGGCATTTAGACGCTATTTTGCTTTAAGTAATTTCAGCCCTTAAGATGCAATGATAAATAGTTTTTCAAGGTATCCCTGAGAAAAAAAAAAAAAAAAAAAAACTGTAATTGCAAGATTTTCCAAAATCTATATAGTTCCAATGCGCGTCTGTAAAAATCTATCAGGGCTAGATTCTTCAAAATCTATGCAATTCGTGTGACGGTAAAATATAAATTGTATATAATTTTTCAGTTCATTCGAAAAAGGAGTTTAGACGAACTCCTTGAGCCTATAATAAAGATAATGATCTTTTCTTTGTTTACCTAAAAAAAAAAAAAAAAAAAAAAAAAAAAAATGATTAGATTAACCAAAATCAGTAGGATTCGTGGTATTGTGATCTATAACATACGTACTTTCAAATCAGTCTATCAAAGCGTTTAGATGCTATTGTACTCATTCATATATATACACACACACACATGCATATTACGGTGAGATACCACCGTTAAAACAGCAAAAATGAATTCATGGGACGTGTAGATACACCAAAATCGCAAGTCGAATTTTTTTCATGATTACAATTATTTTCTTACATAGTTATATTCGGAAGATAAAAATGAAATCATTCTGCAATTTTACTTATAATAGTAATAATGAATAAGGATAAAAATTTTGTACATGTAGGAGAATCGCTTACGCCTATGGGAAAAACTTTTATAATATGCATTTTTTTTCAAAAGAACTCACAAATCACTCATTTTTTTTCAAAGATTCAACAGGCGTCGAAATTTTCTGCTCTCGATGCTGGTAGACGAGAAATTCCGTGTTCAAATAAAAGGTAAATATATATAAATAAATAAATAAATAAAATAAATAAATATTTCTTCGAATACATACGATTCAAAATAATAATAGTAATAATAATAATAATAATAATAATAACAATAATATATGTAGTCAACTAAATAAATCATCTAAAGCTACCTGTAAAAATTTTTGAAAATCAAATTCGATAATTAATTATCCAGGAAAATTTATAAATTTAGTGGTTAATTTGTAATTGTAATTAATATCATCCATCATCATCATGTACAACACGGTTGAAGGCTATAAGCCTGTTCCGGGCTCAATCCATCTTTTACGGGGTCTTCCTCTATCTCTTCTCCCCCGTGGCCTATATTTTAGAGCTGCCCTTGGTATACGGTCATTTGGCATTCGTTCTAAATGTTCTTTCAACTTATTTCTATAGTTTATTATAGTATGTATTATTGGCTTAGTTTTTAGTTCCTTCCTGATGTCATAATTTCTTATTGTATCCATTATAGAACAATCTTTCACACTCCTTAGAAATTTCATCTCTGAAGACTGTATTTCTCTTTCATCACTCTTTTAGCGTCCATGTCTCGCTTCCTTATAGAAGAGTTGGTATGGCCATTGTCTTGAAAAATTTTATTCTGGTATCTTTTCTTGCATTTCTTAATGTTCTTCTTATAGTCCAATAGATGTATTGGAACTTATTTAGCTTATTTTGTATATCATTGTTGTAATTATAAGATATGTCACATCCTAGATAATTAAAACGTGAAATTTGTTCAATTGGTTTATTTTCTAAGATAATCTTTGTTCTAATAGGTTATATAGGTTAATATCTTAATTAGATATTATGTAAATGCTAATTTCAATATGGTATTTCTCTCAACAAATAATTGTAAAACAGAATTTTTTTGCAGAAGTAAAATTATAGTTGTAGTTTTTTTTTTTTTTTTTCTGAGCTTGAAAGTTTATTGCTGCCAATATAATGATCTTTTTTTTTTTTTTTTTTTTTTATCACACATGAAAACCGTTCTGCAAATATATAATGTTTTCTGTATTTATGGATTTATCTATCGGTTATTTTGATTTTCACTACTCATCTGTATCTAATATATTACCACAGGAACATATAAGCATTTTTGGAAAATATGTAAAGATGATAAATAATAAATTTATTTTTATATTGTTTTCAATCTCTTTGCATTTTTTCGACTTTATTGTGTCAATGGTATGCTAAAATGCCACCTCATTCAATTTTATTAAATATATATATATATGACAATATATATTACTTTGTTCTAGAATTCAGATATATATGAAGTCATAAGTATACATTGTTTTGTCTAAATATATTGCATTATTTTTAACCATTGAACTTAACCTTATATTTTTAGATAATTTATCTCTAAGGAATAAAAGAATTCGTTTGAAATTGTTTCGCTTAATTTCCTTTCAATAGAATATATTATCTATAATTATCTAATTATTATCTATTATTTTACACCAATGAATATTTTTAAAAATAACTCTGATATTAATAAATGGAAATTAATATTAATATTATTATTTATTTATTTTGTTGTTGATATTTTAAATTTGTCTTTTAATTAAAAGAAAATATATTGACAATAAGCTAATCACTCTTTTCACTCTTTTCACTTAGGTATAATAAAAATATCTGAAAAATATGCCCATTATTTCCAAATGAATTCTTACAAAGACATAGAATTCAAATTAACTTTCATAAGTAATTTAAATTTGATTTCCGTCAATTACATTTTTCTTAAAAATTGCTTAGTTCAATTTAATTTTTCGCAAATGATAACGAAATTTTAAATAAAATTAAAGTAATTTTACTAACTATTTGTGTGTTACATGTTTTAGCTGACGTGGAGAAAAACTGAAATTTAATTAAAACTTCAGCGAGAATGTTAATGTAACTAGATATGTATAATTTAACGACTATTTTCCTAAACAAATAATGTCATTTATTTCTTTTGCCGATAATTTATTTACAAGGCAATTGAATTTACCACATCCGCCTTTAAATAATTTAAAATTATAAAATAAAATGAATCCAATGACTTTCGTAAATGTAATAAGTCTGCATTAATTAGATAATTGTCAAATTTAATTTTAAATATATTTTTATATTGGTTTATTTAGTTTTTAAAAAATGCAAAATTAGAAACATAATATATTTGTAATAAATATATCAATGCTACATTTATTGAAATTAAATTTGATATAATCATACGTACTTATCTATAAGTAATGTAACTACTTTATTTATTTTTCTTTGCTTTCTGCCCACCATCTACTGTAGAGAAAATCTTAGTTTTCGCTCAAAACTTAAAAATGTAATTTAGCAATATAATTAGACCTTTAAATATCCAATGAATCAGAAAATCATATTTTTGTCGGTTGGACTGTTTTGTGTATCTCTCGATCGCTCTCACTCTGTGTGTGTGTGTGTGCGCTCGCGCGCGTATGTGTATGTTTTTGTTACTAACATAGTACTTTTAAAACAGATTTTAGAAGGATTTATAAGGTCTGCTCTCTATGTACACGCTACTTGAAAATTTATTGAGATCAGGAAAAAGAAAGTATTGAAACACCTTGATTTTTAAATGACACACACAATTTTTAAAAGTTACCATTTAAAATATTAACTGAACTAAAAAAAAAAAAAAAAAAAATTTGCTTGCGCATATATATACATATATGCTTATTATATTATGCATAGATGTATTTCAAACTTAGTGCATGGTATATATATATATATATATATATATATGTATGTATGTATATATATATTTTTTTCCCCTTTGGTTTGTTTTTAAAATTTATCTTTCGTTTTGAAAAACACTGAAAAACTTCTAATAGAGTCGAACCTCGTTAGCATGAATCTCAAGGGGAATAAAAAATCTGTTCTTGTTATCAGTAGTTCCTGCTATCAGTAACTATTCTTTATTTTGATGGGGAATGTGAAAAAAGTTTATTTTAAAAGTAATTCACGTTAATCATGTTCAAGTTAACGAGGTTCGAATGTTTATATACTGCATGTAGCCCGAAATACATTTCAAAATTGGTTATGCAATTTTTTACTATACGAAATTTATGCACATTGTTTAGCGCATATCTAATTTATATTTGTTAAGAGCTTTAAATACTTTTTTATTGAAGCTATGAAAAAAATAACAATAAATAAAAATAAATAAATAAAAATAAAAACAGTTGATTGAGGAATGAGCGGAAATTGCCCTTCCCCAGTTGAAAAATGCATGCATAATAAAACTGTTTATAAAACAATTCTGGAATGTTCCTAAAATACTTTAGAAATATTGAAATTCAATACTTCATATCTTATACCGTGCTCTAAAAATATATCTATTTTAACACAGATTAAAAGACAGTATCATTGCGAATTTTTTAAAACGTTTTGAAATATGAGTTGATATTTAATGAAATTTTTAAAATACATGAATATCGACAAAAATACATATTTTTATCTATCCCTAAAATCTAGTACATTAGTGTTGCTTTCACCATTTACATTTTTTGTTCGAAATATATATATATATATAAACTTTTATTAGATAATAATCTAATTATTTAATTCCAGAAATCTCAAAAGGTCATTATACGAAAATATAGGTCCGATATATTCTTTTAAAAAACTATACAGCTATGTCTTTCTCAATAAACATTTTTGTTAACAAAAATTCATTATCTTTATTTTATTTATTTATTTATTTGTTGAAAGAGCAAAAACAACATTTTTTTTTCTTCTTCAATAGATTTTGTGATGATGGTAGTTAATTATTTAAGTAATTCCTGAGTCTTATCGTATCATTTTCATAAAAATGTTATATTGACATAAATGGAAAAAGTTGTGTTTACTGGAATGAGTTCCGTGAAAGACCATTCACGAAAATTTTATTCTTAAAATCGCAGAATAAATAAAAAATATTCGGTCGGACACATCCTAGAAAAAAAGAGTAAAGTTTCTAATCAGATTTATTTTCACATACTTCAAATTTGTTTTTTATTTATAACTTCAATGAAGCCATGCTTCAACCTTGAAACACTAAAATATGGCATATTGCATGCAGTATTCGGGTTTCACTCCGAATTTCGACCGTCATCTAATATGGATCACAAGCAAGTATTTTTTTTTTTTTAACTACTTACTGATTTTTAAACCGTAATAGCGAAAAAACTTTGCCTTCAATCAACTTTGCCTTAAACTACTAAAATGTTTTTACAATCAATTAAAATTAGTTTCGTCTATCTCCGAAAATTATTATTTTAAAGAAATTTAAATTCCCGATAATAGAGATGTTTTATTGCTTTCAAACTCTGTTAAAAATTTCAAGAAAATGTTGTCTTTAGTGTTATGCAATACCCATCTAGAATATATTTCATTGAGTAATATCTTTTGTCCCTTTCAGATCACACAATACCGGATAGGATATGAAGAATACAAAATAAATATATAAAATTGCATAAAATACAGATTTTTTGTATACTTTTACATTCCTTATTACTTATTTGCGAACATAAGTTTTCTTTAATATTAAGCGATTCTCATTTAAAATATTATTGCAATAGATTAATACCTTTCACACCTTCTATTGAAAAAATAGGATAAATTACACACACACACACACACACACATATATATATATATATATATAATCAGTATATAATCAGAAAATAATCAGTAAATTAACCTAAAATACTTAATTTATTTTGGTTGCTTCTAGAAAAGTGTTATGTTTAATATTAAGAAAAAATGTTATAAATAATAAAATATTTCTGTTTTATTCTCTCAAAAGGTATTTTTTGTGTTTATCTTTAGGACCTTGGTAGGTGGAGAAAAAAATTAAGAAAATTAAAAATAGGTTTAAAATTCGGAGAATTGTAGAAACTCTTCTGCTTCTATACATTTAAATATGTAAGATTTCCCGAAAGAAAATATAACAGCACTAAAAATCGCGAATAGGGTATATTTTCCATAACAGCACACGTGTCCATAATACATCCTGAAGATGTCCATAGGGTGTTCATAGATGAACTTTTAATTCATAGGACAACCTGATGATGTCATTTGGAAAAGATGTGCTGTTAGGGTTAGAACTTCTGTCTCGTACGCACAATAAATTTTAATAATCCACATCGTTTGTGCAAATATGTACATTCAACTCCCTTTAATCCGTAGACCTATAATTCCCAAATCCCCCAAATGATAAAGAATTGAATTTTTAATGTAAACAAAGAAATTTACAGATGATATTTCGAAAAAAAAAATCAGAAACATTTTTTACATTTTTATTTTGTTTCATATTTTTTAATCAAAATTTTAGTATATTTTTTTCTTTCAAATTGAAAAAAAAAGTGAGATTCTCATATTTTTTGCCCTGCAATTCATGCATAATAACTCTAGCTCAAGCTAAGAAATTTCAGAAAATTATATACAATTTTAAAATAAACAACTATTACATCAATGCTTACCACAATTAAATATAACCAATGGTAAATATTATTTCTGTACTTAAAAAAAATAATTCCTTTTGCATTTTTAAAATGAACGTATGTTTAATACATTGTTTTTGGTATGTATTATTTGGACGTTCTTAAATCATTTACCATCATATATGAATATGTTGATTTGTTTTAATAATATTAAAGAATTATTTTATTCTAAAATTTATCAGAGATCGTCTTTCTATTTACGAGATAATAATAATAATAATTGTTTGTGCTTCTGCAAAAGAAAAATGTAAACAAAGACAATGACCTCTAATCCGCACAACTTTTGGAGAAAACTTTTGCGGATTACAGAGAGTTTACCATACATTTTGGATACTGTCCCGGGGTTCTCGATGTTAATTAGAGAATATTTTCCCTGAGATGAATAATTTATGTCGTTCATTTTCTACATGTGCATTTTTATTAAAGAAAATTTATTTACTTAATCAATTTTTCATGCATTTATTGTAAAAATTAATTTTTCAGCCGCTGCAAAATACCTTATACACTACGAAAATCGTATAATCTACCTCGAATATGCAAATTTCATATTTCGTATGTGAAAACCGAGTCCTTATCAACGACTTTATTTATTTATTTATTTATTTATGTTTATTTATCAAAAATTCTCTCACCCTGTTTTTCACAGTGTATAAATCAAAATTGGTTTCATTTTATTCATAATTTTCTGTACAAATACCTTCATTAAGGAAACTTATTTTATGTCCATCCTGTATTTATGAAGCATTCAAATAACAAATACATCAACACACACAATTACACGCACAAATAAATAATTAAATTCATAGATTTTAGAATCAGAATGCGTAAAATAATAATAATAATAATAATAATAATGGCAAAGGTTTTCAAATTCGACAATTTGACTTGAAAACAATATTTCATTTGGTTAATAGAACGCATAAATGCTAAATATATATTAAAATATATATCCAATAAAATGTTAATAAGAAACCTTTACCAAAAATTACAGTGATACATGTATTTTAAAAATGAAGAAAGCTCCTATTTTTTAATTTTTTTTTCATTGAGAATATTTTATATAATACGTTTCTTGTAAAAGAAAATGAGAAGCAGAAAAATAAAACGTAGGAAAAAAATCGATATTAGAGGGCATTTTTTTTTTTTTTTTCACGATTTAGAAAAATGCAGAAAGAAACAAGAACTAAAATAGCACAATCAATTCTGCGCGGATGTATAAAATGCCTGTGTCTTTTCGTAAACCTTTTAGTTAACCGAATATAAAAATGTATACTTTTTAAGATTACCATTTGACTTTTTTTTGTGTGCATCTTTTTATGTTTTCTTTTAACAGATAAATTTCTTTCTTTGTCCCCAGGGATTAGTATTTCTGAGCTACGAATATATTTTTTAAATTTGAGCTAAAACCGTGTTTACTTCAAACGGTTTATTTTATCGGGGAATGTTGTTTCATACTTTAAGAAACAGTTTTCTTATTATGAAAGTAAAATTATTTTTTTGTGAAAGATTAGTTTGATAAAGATCGTCAGCATGATTTCATTTAAAGTTGATTGAATTGATATAAGATAAAAATATTTCGGTGTATAATATTTTTGCTTAACTTTATATAGGCATACTTTTTTTTTCTTCATTTTAATTTATTTTAATTAAAAAATTAATTTTAATTCCAAATGAATAATACATTTATATTAGAATTGGATATAGTCCCCCGTAAAATTCTTAATAGATAATTAAATTTGTAAATTAAACTAATTTTACATTGAGTCTAATGATTATTAACTTAACTAGTATGATGCACCACATGACTTTCCTCTATATAATTTTACACGAAATTTATTCAATACAATTTATTTATTAAATTATAAAATTGTTTCCATTATAAATGCAGGCGATTTTTATCTGGCAGAATTATATTATCACTAAATGCTGAAAGATATCATTTTTTTGCAAATCGGAAGAATTTTTTTCCAAGTTTTTTTCCTTTAGAGATAAAAAAATCGATAACTTTGTTTTAAATTATCACAGATCTATAGTTCAGCTATTCGTTTTAAAGGTATTGATGAGATGTTTTGAAAGATACCCATATTGAATATGTATTCCCCCGGGGGGTACTTTCCCCCAAGGGAGGAAGCGATGCTCTCACATGCACAGTGTTTTTTCCTGGTTAACTACTACTATTATCAATAATTGCTATGAATTTTACAATAACACGATTAAAACAATTCTCATTATACACATTTATACGAAATTTTGTCCAATACTTCCATGTTAAAAATTTAGAAAAAAAATGCGATAACACCGCCACCTGTTGAGAAATTGTTCCACAAATGTAATCAGCACCAGTTTATGTCAGGGTCGGGTCCAACAAAATATGAAGTTTGGTTCAATTTCGTTCATTGGTTCGTGATATACAGCGTCCACAAAATTTGGGACACACACACACAGACAGACATTTTCTAAAATCAGTCAAATCGTGTTCAGGACATCCCAAAACGTGTAAATCCATCGAAAACTGGAGTTCAAAAAATTTTACGAATCTAATACTTTCTCTATATATACATATAGAAGAAAGTAAAAATCCATTATTATTGCAGAAAAACATCTAATATGTATGAGATTGTATTAAACATTTTAAAAATATTTAATTATTATTAATTGATCGAGAAATTTTAACAGCTGCCAAATTCTTGATATGAATTCTTGATAATTCAGATCTGAAATATTAACTGGTGAATTTTTGCAGACTTTGCAATATTTTTTTTTTATTTATATATTGTGTATATATATATATATATATATGTATGTATGTATAATACTCGGGTGTAGTCTAGGGGTAGCATCATAGAAAGACGAAAATATATTTATATCATCACATTTAATGACGAACAGACGAAATATACAAAAACAGAATATGCAATATGTAGCTAATACTATGTAGCTAATTTCCAATCTTATAACATTCCTAGTTTTGTAGAATAATAGTAGAGCGAAGTTAAGCACACACGTAGGTGCTTAACTTCGCTCTACTATTATTCGCTCTACTATTACTACTATTCTATGGCACTATAATAATCTACAGTAGAAACCTCTCTTGCCTCTATCCTGTTACTCGGCACACTCTGCGCTCAAACTAAAACAAACTCAGACGGCCTATTCGCTGACGGCTTCTCCACGTTACACTTTTAGGCAGGTACTGGAGAAACTTTCGCTCATATCTACTCATATTTATATATACACATACATATATACATATATATATATGAGAGTGTGTGTGCAGTAAAATGTGAATATATTCCATAATTACTATCTACTTTTTAAACATTCACTGATAAAGTAACTGTTATAAAGTCTAAATTTACCTTTGCAACTCTGATTTTTAAATACACTTTTTACAGAAGGAACTAAATAAGAAAATATAGTTAAATATAGAGAGAGGGGGAGAGGATTGAGAGAGAGATACAAACCAGTGAAAATACCAGCTTTTCCTTTTTAAAACATTGAATTTAAATTATTTAAAATCTCTCCAACTATTCCCAACCTCTAATATTTCTAACGCGAATTAGAAAATT
Organism: Salticus scenicus; assembly: GCA_963930645.1. Taxonomy (NCBI): domain Eukaryota; kingdom Metazoa; phylum Arthropoda; class Arachnida; order Araneae; family Salticidae; genus Salticus; species Salticus scenicus. The sequence continues at coordinate 245,152,410 of OZ005650.1, read as the reverse complement.
TCATATTGCACTTAATAAAATGTAAGATGAAAATATAAGACTTAAATTGAAATAAATTATGAAAGAAGTTTTCATAAATGGAGAAAATATTTTTTTTTTGCTCTACATTAAAAAAGTAAGTAATAAACAAAAATTCTATTTTTCTGAATAGCACAAAGAGTTTATTGATTTTCTATAAATTATATTTTTAGAAATCTGGCAAAAACGCATGCAGGCTTTAAATAAAATTTTATTAGAATTAAAATTTCTTATATCATTACTTATAAACTTTAAACATATAACATTTGTTATATGAATTTCTATCTTTAAAAATATTTAAAATATTTAAGAGTTTATATATTTTTTACCTAAATAAATGTGTCATGAAATTTATTTTCCATTAATAGATTTCTTTGTCTGTTTTCTACTTTTTCTTATCTATATATGACAGAGAAATTATTGTTTCGGGGTCAATTTTTCTAAATTGATTTTTTGATATATTTACATGCTTTAAGATACTCTGAACTAAAAAAAAAACAGGTTTTTAGTAGTTGGTCTCTGTGTGTATGCCTGTGCAACTGTTATTGGCGTATTTCAAGGACAAATTTCAACTAGAAGACCAAATAAGGCATGATCTGCATTCTATAGGGATGCTATACTAAAGTTTGCGTATAGATCAAACTAATGGTTCATGTGCAGCGACATCAAAGATAATTTAGATATATAACGTCTATACTCGAAATTTCTGGTAGGTACAGTGTAACATCTATAGGCTGCACTAAAGAAAATGAAATATAACATGTTTTTTATACTCCTAAAGTTTCAAGACAATCCCTAATGAATATTTCTAGATATTTGATAAAACGTCTGAATTCGAAAGTGTCCAAATACTTATTGGTAGACAGTGTATATCAAATTTCTCTTCTTAAAATTGTTAGTGAATATTGAGTAAAAATGTCACAAAGTGTGGCAACAATGTTATGATCAATTATATTCAGTCTCATAACGACAAACATATCGTGGAAGTTTAAAATTTAACATTATTTTTTATTTCGTTTTTTGTTTTTCGTTTATTTTTATACTTGACGTAAAAGAAATTTTCTGCTCGTATATATTTAAATATACATAACTGACAGTGATATAGTTAAATAGTTGGAAAAAGACAGAGTTTGCAAAGAAACTTTTGAGAAATCAGGCATTATACCTTCTCTTCGCAAAAGATGAGTTTTAAATTCTAAAACTACTTTTAAACATTAAAATCTCCATTTCCATAATGATAGCTTTCATTGCCGTAGGAAATTTTAAAAAGCTCTAGGATATACCTCTTATATACAAATACTGAATGCTGAATAATTGTATTTCTACAAATTTAAAATAGTCTATATCAAGACTAAAGGCATAAAATAAAGTATACTCTGATTTTTAATGAGTGTGTTTTTCTCTATTTAAATTGATAATATAAGAGATTATAATACATGCTAAATATTAACAAAGTCTATTTTAAATATTATTAATTTTCAGAAAATCATTATTTAATTTCTGTACTCCCTCTTATAAAACTGTATGTTACGTAGATATAAGCATAAAATAAAATTGTCCTGTAATTTTTTGAATTTTTACATTATAAATTATTTTTTAAACCGATTGATAATTATATCTTAATTTTAGGTAATTAAATTCTTTTTTATTTATTTATTTATTTATTTTAACTTAACATATAATCTAGACTATTTATTATTGTAAGTTATTCCTTTAATATAGATTTAGATTTTAAGATATTTAACTCAAGTATAAAATTAAGGGTCACCTGTGTTTAAAATTATCTTTGAAGTGTTGTTGTTTAACTGAAATATTAGACTAAAAACTATATTGTAGAAAAAGTCATGCAACAAAAATTTCATAAGGTCATATAGTCAAATTAATAATGTTTTAAAATCTAACAACCCACATGCAAAAAGAATCATCTAACAGTTCAAAGCACTGGAGCCTATATTCATTAAAAATAATATTTTTATATTAATTTTTCTTAGAATTCGTTATTCAAATAAACTAAGAGACGAACTGAACCTTTAGAAATCTAATCGAAGAAAAAATTACAGTCAGTCACGTAAAATTAAATTCAGTTTTTGGTATTATAATATTACGCATAACGTTATATTAAAATATTAAGTAATTCAAAAGCAGATTCGATTTCAAGTTAATAAATGCAATAAAATTAATTATTATTATTTTTTTTTTTAATCCAGAGGAAAAACATATAATTAAGAGATTTAAAGAATTTAGTATTAAAAAGTTTTTTTTTTTTTTTTTTTTTAATTCCATAATTAATTTTAGAAAATCAAATTTCTCTTTGAAATAATTAATTAAAAACATTAAGCATATAAAAATATGCGAAATATATTTTAATTTAGTTTAAATTATAATTATATTTTAAGTATGATTAAATAAAATAAGATTAAACAGTACCAAAATAATTAACATATTGCGAGAAAAAAATAATGATATTTACTCGCAAGCAAATAAAAAAGAAAATTTTTTTTTCTTATTTAATATGTATTCTAATGTATTTATTAATTTTTGACATAATTTTTAATTAATTTTTGTAAAAACTTATCGACAAATCTGGGTAAAGAAATGTACAAATTAAAGTATGTCTAAATTTATCAAAAAATTTTAAAAATGTTTAATTAAAATACTGTATTTTCACATATACTTATTCTTTATATTAAATAAAGAATACTTCAAAATTTCTGCGGTTTTAGGAAATTTTTGTCCTAATACTTCAAAATTGAAATTGGTAGGTATCTACTTATTGCATTATTATTTTTTTTTCTTTTCACATATTAAACATGAAAAGAAAAATTATCATAAAAGAAAAGTCTTCAAAATCTTGCAATTTGCATAAATTGCAATCACTTTCCAATTGTACTTACTAGTTACATCATTAATCTTGCAATGCATTTCATGTCGGTCATGAGATGTGTAAAAATTTTATTATTATTATTATTATTATTATTATTTTGTATGGAGGAAGAAATTTCTCAATTATTATTTTCATAACTTTAATAATAATAAAAAAAACTTTTACATTGGACGAAGGTGCCTCATAAATGTCACATTAACTTTAAATGAATGCATTAAAAAGACTGTTTTAGTCCTTTATATCATCTGAAATTTGTATAACCCCCCATACATTGTACTAAAAATCATAACGCTGTAAATTTTCATTAAGCAACTTGCAATTATTTCTCAAAATATACATGAACAGCATTCTAACGTCTTGTAAAACAATAAATTACTACATTGATGATACTTTATTTTCTAGAAAAAATATTCTTGTATATCTTAATAACGCATATGGCTTTCATTATATGGCGTGAAACATGAGCATGTTAAAATATTTTGTAGAAAATTTTTAACGTAGTCAATATCCATAAATACATCGAAAATCAGTTTTGAGTTCATATATTCAGAACGCATGCGTTATGTTAACCCTTTTCCATGAAGAACATGCAACAGTGAACTTGAATAATTTGTATCAGTCAATCTAGAAAAAATGTATCAGTTACTATCATGTTAATATTATCTATCATTACTAAATTTAGATTACATTAATAATGGTTGATACGGATACGTATGAAAAAGTAAAAAAATAAATTAAAGGACACACTTTTCGAATTTTTGCTTTAAATAGAGAATTCTTATAAACATTTTACAAAAAGATCGAAATCTTTGGATAAAGCAAATATTGAACTTCAACAAATAAATGGTATTTTTAACAAATAGTTTCCAAGGAAAGAAAAATCTAAAGTATATAAATACATTCTTATACGTTTAGTTAAAAATCAACGAAATTTTTGAAGACAGATGTCTTTAGTAATTAAATTTCTAATAAAATATAATTGTTGATTTTATTTCATTGTTTATAATTACTACATATTTTATTAAGCATACTTCTTGGAAATTAAATAATAATAATAATTATTATTATTATTATTACTTTGTCGAACAGTTCAATGAATCTAAATCAGTCCATGCATACTAAAAACTGCTTTATTTCTTCAAACATATTAAACTTCTATACATCAATATGAATGATTACGTCTCATAGAGTACGAAAATTGTAATTTTCGAAATTTACTTCATTTAACTACATGTTAAATGTACTTAGAATTTAATAGCGCTACAGTAAAACTTCTGTAAATATTAAAACTTACAGAAATCTTATTTTATTGTTACATTTAATGATGGTGTATAATTAAAAAAATTTTTTTAAACTAATACCCATTAAAAATGCATGAATATATATATACATATATATTAATTAATGAGAGAACATATGGAGCAATTGTATAATCAGTTTAGCGAACGTAGTTCTACTTATCCTTCACAAGCTTTCTTTAAGTGATTCTTTCAATTTGAAATATATATATATATATATATATATATATATTCTAAATTAAAATTAATTATTATTAAATTATAATAGAACTTGCTTTATTTTTTGAGATTTTTGAAAATATGTTCATACATACTGTTGATTAATTAGTCTTCTAATGAAGCTCACATTCTAGACGAAGAATTTTAATTAAACCTATTTAATTAAAGATCAAACTGATTAAATAGCATTCTTACGAAAGTCAATGAAATAATCAAACTAATTAAATAGTTCATTTTCAGATTTAAAATTTGATTTTAAAGTGCTTAATTATATTTTTAAATCAATTAAATTAAGAAAAGTATTTAAATATATATATATAATTCTTTTCACGATTCATTTTTAATAGTTCCGTATTAATAAATAAATAAAATAATACTTTTTATCATAAAATACGAAAAAATCGTTTACAATAGAGTTATTATAAATCTTTATTGTACAAGAGACTTTTCGGGACAGGAAGTATTGTTTAAAATATACCTTTATTTCTTATCTTTATTGTACAACCGCTTTGTTTTTCTTCATTTTCCCCCTTTCTTTTTTGTGGGTTGGGACACCTTAAGAAGACCCCCATCCCAAGGACGTTCTTTCATCCATAGGAAACTAGTGCAGTCAATCTTCCTTAATCCCCACAATCCAGCCTAAAAACCCTTTTATCATTTTTCTATTATTTTTTCTTAAAATAAAGTAATAGCAGTGTTAAGCAGTGTGAAGTTAAAAAAAAAAAATAAATAAATAAATAAATAAATAAGGAATTTGAAGATTTTTTACTATTAATTACTTTCGCGTTTTACTTAATTTACATAAACATTTTAAATTAGATTTTAACTTTAAATTAAATTACACATAATTTTTTTTTTCTGAATTATAATATCACACTTCTCTTAACAACTTTTCCCTGATTAAAAACTAAAGTACATTTAAAATAAAAACATTAGTATAAATTATTTTAAATTTGTGAAATGAACAGCATTTGTAATTGCTTAAAAAAAAAAAAAAAATTTTTTTTTTTTTTTTTTTTTTTTAAGTTAAGGCAAACGAAAATTTACTTCTGAAACACGGGAAATATTTTTTTCTTCTAAAATTTCCATTAATGCAACCTTCTGAGTAATCTAAGAAAAAATTATTTATTGCAATTTTTACAATCTGTAATCGGTCTTTTTGCACAAATTTTTAAATTGTTTGTGTACACATAAAACATACTGATATTACAATTCAGACTGTATTTTGTCTCTATTTTTTTTATTATTATTATTATTATTATTATTATTATTACATTTTTTTTTTTTTAAAAAAATACAAATCAATGCTTTGCCCTGATTTGTTTTCATTATAATATTTTAGACGAAACTTGCAATCAGGAAACTCTGAATTGCTACGTCGATCTACGCGACCCGTCTACCAGTTTCCAAAGCAGAACTCTCGGCCACTAGTTGGGATATATTTTTTTGGAATTGTTCCTTTCTGTTCTATTTTATAATAAGTTTTTATTTTACATAGCCAATCTTTATGAAATTATAATATAAATTTTTAAAACAATTTTTGTTTCATTTTTGAAAACTCTAACCTGTTTATTATTTTTATTAAATCAAAGCAAATTATATAGCACAATTTATCATGCATCGCTTCTTACAATGCATAATAGATTTTTTCTGATAACAATTAATATTTTTTTTTTCTGAAAAATTGAAATAAAGTAATACATATAGTTACCATGTTAATGAAATATTATATAGAATGAACATTTTTCTTTTTTATTTTTTTTTTTTATGAATTTATATATGTGTTAAGACAACATTATAAAATGCGTAGAACTGAAATTCATTTGTATTTTTATTTAGAGAAAACATTGAAAGAGAATAAAATTTGAAATATTTCTTCAAAAGACAAAATCAAAAAAAATTGTTGTTTAAATGTACATTTATTTAAGTATAAAATATTGTACGGCTATACGTTAATCTTAAATTTATTTAATAACAACTTATATATATATATATATATATATATATATATAAGTGCTTGATAATTTAATTTAACTCATATTTTACGTTATTTCGAACTTTTTTTTTCATTTTTGCTAGCCTAAATTAAGATTATAAAGTAATGCAAATCATTCTTATCTTTCTTTGTGAGAGTAGTTGAAAACTCTAATTAAAAATTTTTGAATTCTTCTAATAGTCATGGCATATGTATATACATATATTTAGGCATTCAGGGTAGTGTATCTAACACTCGCGAAATATCGCATGTTATAACGAATTCTTATAAAATAAATATAATAAAAACTGTCTTAAGCGACTTTTATTTAATTATAACAATCTCTATATTAAACCCCGTTCAAAGCTGTTTTTAGGAAATTGAATATACTGCATTAGAAACAATATACTTCACTCAGAGAGTAAAAATATGAAATATTTAATGCGATATGAGCATTTTTACTAACTGATTTTTAACTGCGTATGCGCAAGATTTAACAAAAATTCACAAAAAAATAAGCTACTTATATGAAAACACCAAGCAAATATCGTCTCAATACAAAAAAGTATGCGTGAAAGAATCAATTGATATCTAGTTCTTTAAAAAGAAAAAAAAAAATAAATTATAAGTCGGCTTCACTCACATTTTTATTTTGATTCAATCAATTTTAATATAGTGTTCGTTAATTTTAAATAAATATTGATAAAATCGTCTTATATTTTCCTTTATTTCAGTATATATATAAATACATTTTAGTACAAATAATAAATTAAAATCAAGCATCTATGAAATTTTTGAAATACATCTCAATATGTGTAGTATAAGAAGTATGTATTATGCGTAAAATCTGTACTAGTATATATTTTTTAATTTCCTTACATACATTTATGCGTGCATACACACACACAAGCATTGATAGGAGTGCCTATGCAAAAATATGCACACAAACATGTATGGACACACGCCTATATACTCCTACACACATACGCACTATATATGCTACCAGACACGCTCACAAACATACGATACATATCAAAGCACATACGGCATCCAGAACTTTCGCTCCCAGTATCTAGTACCTAGTATTTCGGTCCGGAAAATTTTGCCCGTCGGAAATTTCGCCCTCGGGAAATTTCACCGCCGGAACTTTCTTCCCCAGCTTCTCGCCGCAACATTTCCCCCTCGGAAATTTCACCTCTGAGTGTTGTTAAATGTAAACGAAATTACAAATAAAAGTATAAACATACATGCAATATTTACTGATACATTTATTGTTCATTCACATTAGTTTTCCCTTTAATTTCACTGTGAAACAGAGGTTTTTTGTTTGAAAAATTGTTTGATGAAAATTTTATCTCTGCTAATTAAATGAATATTTAAGTTTACAGTAATATTATTTATTTATTTATTTATTTTAAGTGTACAGTAAATATAATTTTATAAAATTTTATTTAATTTTGTATATTTATAAATTTATAAATTTCGCTTTTCATTCATAATAAGTAAATAAGAGTACAGTACTAAGATTTTTTTTTTTTTTTTTTTTTCGTGTATCTATCGATATATTTTAATCCAAATAAATTAAAAGGTAATGGATTCAATATATAAAGAAATAGTAGGTAGGTTATTAATTTCCTCTCACTGTTTGGACGTTCATACAAAGTAATTGATTATATATTTTTATAATTGAAAACTACTTTATTTTCTTACGAGATCTTTTATAACTTATTGTTTGAAAAATCGCACGCGTAGCTAAAACAGAATTTAAGTGTATTAAGCATTCAATCAATAATAGAAACAACATTTGCAGATTTTATCTGAAATATTTCAGTGCAATACAGAATATTATTTAGTAATTATTACTGAAATTAAACGTAAAGAATAAAAGTAATATAAATAATAAACAATGTAATTTAGTAAATAATAATAATAATAATATTTATAGCATTAACTACTTATTTTCGTCTGCATATTATATTGTTACCGTATTCAGTAGAAATGATTTCACATCCAATTGTGAAATCCGTTATAATCTCGGTGGTATGCCGGAAGCAAAGACTGTCATGTGGGACTAAAGCTATCAATCATTTCATTGAACGAAGATCCTTTTAAGAACAAACTACGCTCACACCAGCCTCTTGAAATGATATCGAGCCAAAATCAGTTTTGGCGATAACTGTTACTAATTTTCAATAGCTGCTATATTCTGTAAAACTTTAGTTCACACACACGCACGTACAAACAACACACATATACACACACTACCTACCTATGTCGATCTATCTATCTTCTATCTATCTATCTAGTTACGTAACTTAAATATATAAATATATACTTAATTTCTCATTTCTTCCTTAATTTCGAATATTTTCTTAACTTAAGTAATATGGTGTCTCACTCACACGACTTTCTCTTACACTGAAATTTAATACTATAAATACAGGTTGCATATTAAGAGGTAAGATAACGAGTGCTGTTATATAAACCTGTGTTAAACAGTTCAAATTAGGCTTCGGAAGAGTTTTATATAATAATTTAATGCAACTACATTTATATAGAGTTGAAGTCGGTTATTAAAAAATTATTCTGTTTTTAAAACATAATTTATTAAAGTTATTATTAAAAAAAAAATTATCTTTTATGATAATGCAGACGATTTCCATATTAGAAAAGTAGTATAACACTAAATAAAAAAAATAATAAAAAGCTGAATATATTCTCAATATTACATTAAAAAAAAATTGTTAAAAAGGAAAAAAAAAAAAAAAAAATCGATAACTTTAATTTAAATTATCGCAAATCGATGGTTCAAACAATCGTTTTAAAGGTATTGGCGAGCTCTTTTAAAAGATATTCATCATGAAAATTTACTCCCCTCGACGGTGACTCCTACACGCAGATTTTTTTTTTTTCCCAATTAACTATCTCTACTACAAAAAATATATATTAATTTCATTTTGTTTAGTGAAAAGTATAGACGTTAAACTCAACTTACCTGCAATTTCCCCCATAGCCGTAATGTATTTGAATAATTTTGAGTGTCCATGTACACGAAACATTTGCTACATCTCAACGAAAAGCTTACTGTAGCATCCCTATATGATAGACATTTAGAATACCGTGTTTGTAATTTTGCACCTATTTGTTCTTGAGATATGCCGATAACAGACACACAGACAGACAGAGAGACACACAGACCATTCGTTAAAAACATGATTTTCTTATTCAGGGGACCTCAGAACATGTAAATATAACAAAACTCACGTTCGAAAATTTGACCCTAAAACAATACTTTCTCGACCCTATGGGTAAGAGAAAGTAAATAATCTGGTGTGTCACTCACACGGCTGTCTCTTACTCTGAAATTTAATACTATAAATGCAGGTTGGAGATTAAGAGGCAAGATAACGTGTACTGTTATGTAAACATACGTTAAACAATTCAAATTAGGCTTCGTAAGAGTTTTATATTTTAATTAGTTCTGTTTGAGGGGGGGGGCTGTTAGAGGATTAGTTCTGTTGGAGGGGACCTACATTTGTATATAATTTAATTCGGTTATTAAAAAATAATTCTGTTTTTAAAAAATAATTTATTAAAATTATTATTTAAAAAAATTGCTTTTTATTATAATGCAGACGATTTCCATATTAGAGAAGTAGTGTAACACTAAATATCCCCCCAAAAAAAGTTGAATTTATCCTCAATATTACAGTAAAATAAAAATAAATAAATAAATAAATAATAAAAATAATTGTTAAAAATGAAAAAATCATAAAACTTTGTTTTAAATTATCGCAGATCGATTGTTCAACCATTCGTTTTAAAGGTATTGGCGAGCTCTTTTGAAAGATAACCATCATGAAAATTTACTCTCCTCGATGGGGGACTTCCTCCCAGGGGTGTGGGGGGGGGCGGAGACGCTCGTACATACACAAAAAAAAAAAAAAAAAAAAAAAAAAAAAATCCTAGTTGACTATCTCTATTACAAAAAATATATATTCGTTTCACTTGGTTTAGTGCAGTCTATAGATGTTAAAATCTACTTACTTGCAATTTCCCCATAGACGTAATGTATTTGAATAATTTTGAATGCCCCTGTACACGAACCATTTTCTTCATCTCAAAGTAAAGCTTACTTTAGCATCCCTATATGATACACATTTAGAATACCAAGTTTGCTACTATTTACTTCTGCTACTATTTGTTTTTGAGATTTGCTGATAAAAGACACACAGACATCCACACAGACAGACATCCACGCAGACAAATACACAGACAGGCACACAGACCATTCGCTAAAAAAAATGATTTTCGTAATCAGGTTACCTCAGAACATGTAAATATAACAAAAACGCACTTTTGAAACAATACTTTCTCGACCCTGTGGGTAAGAGAAAGTAAAAACGGTAATTTTGTTTTCTTCTAATTATTTGCTATTATTTAAGCATACTAATATTTATCGAAAAACATTTAGGTTTTTAAAAAATCAAATTTTCAAAATTTTAAAATTTTAAACATTTCGAATGTTACCTAGTTTTATAATTTTTCATTAGATTTTACATTATTATGCTGTATATTTGTGTTTTAGTTTATGGATCCACTGATAAGTTATCTTAAAAAATAATTTTTATTTTGAACGCTGAAATTTCATGGAAATTTTTAACATTCAAACATACATACAGGGTGTTTTAAAAGCCTGCATATGCCAAAATATCTCGAAAGGAAAGCATTTATGCTGAATACATTTATTTCAAAAGTTCATGCATTTATATAATCTATTACATGGGGTATAATATTTGGGCTGTCACATGACACAAATGCTTTTTTTTTTCTTCAAATAGACACCATACTTTTAATAACTTAATCATTTTAAGTGCAAATATCTGTTTAAAATCACGTATTACTATTACTTTTTTTAATGCTCCCAGGGACCCCGATTCTGATATTTATAGAAAATCTTAAAATATGTTAATGAAAAAGCAACTTTGCTGAATTTGATGATTACATAAGTGTCGTATTTTCAAATGATCTGGGGCTCCCTGAGACACAACGTGACACAAACTCAATTTTTTAAAATAAAACCACATAATTTCTTTACAGAATCGTGTTAAGCGGAAAAACATTTTTTTTAAATAATGTTTTTTTTTTTTTTTTAATTCCTTTTACCTTACAGAGTAAGGGGCCCCCGATTTATATGTTGTGATAAAAAATCTAGAAGTCTGAAAAATCAATATTGATTACGAAAGTGCCATACATTCAAATGATTTATGAGATGAGGCCCCATATGTGCTATCCAATGGCCATCATTCGCTATTGTGGCACAAACTCAAATTTTTCAATTGAGAACCATAAAATTTCTTTACGGAATCGGGCCCATCAGTTCCAAGGCCAAGCGGTTCTGTGTTCGAAGCTGGTAGACGTGTGGGGCCAATTTCGATCCCAGGTAGCGCTCGTCGGCCTAGCATTTCACAGTTTTCCGTGGTTTTATCCGAAACGTATGTAAATACGGGCTAGTATCCTTTAGAAAGACGCCCCCCCCCCAATGGAGGGCACTCCCACTCAGGATTAGGACCCTAGTACAGTCGATTGCCCTTAACACTTACACCCAGAACACAACACAACGCAACAACACTTTACAGAATCGTACTAAGCGGGAAAAAATCTGTTTTAAATCATGTATAATATATATATATTGATTTTATATAGTACTGTGCCCCGCATTTTATTTTTGAATAAAAAGTCTGCGAAACTTCCCGTGTGCAAAATGCGGGGGGCGAGATGCAAAGGGCGAAATTCTGGTAAGCGAAATGTTGGGGGCAAGGTGCTGGGGGCGAAAGTTCCGTAAACTAGCACATACAAACATAAGATAAAGAAAACGGCCTGAGCTCCTCTTTTCGTGTTTGAAGAACAATCAGTTCGTAATAGAAATTCTATATGAAAAATAGCTGCAAATTTAAGTTTTTTCTGACAGCAAACGTAGTGAACTATACCAAAATAAGAAACAATAATTAAAATTATATTGATTAAAAACAATTTGGATTTTTAAAAAAGTGAAATTTTACTGATGTTTACCATGGAACATTTGGAAAATGATTATTATTTGTTCACTGTCTTGTGACAAAATATTTATGATTGTTATTACTAAAAAAGATTGCATCTTTAATAATTAATATTCATGTTTTAATATAAATATAAATAATTTTATTATTCATTTACAATTAAATGTCAATTGTTTTAACATCAGTTCAAGCAAATTAATTACATTTTTAAATAGACTTATAGTATTTATCTAACTCTCATAAAATATTCTCATTCTAAATATTAATTACCTAATTAAAACTTTTTCTTTGCTTTTGTATAAATAAGCTCAGATGTAATGCATTCATTAATGTGAAACTGTTACAAACAACTACATTTTTATCAACATAAAGCAGAACTTCATTAAATCTAAATCTAAATCTAATAATTTATTGTGAGTGAAGTATTAACAACAATAAATATACCCTTATCCATATTAATTAAGTTTTACGTACTTTTAACGAGAATCTGAAACAATCTCTTGATTATAATATTTTGCGTGAATAGGTATATTATAACACTTCGTTGTATAAAAATACTACATATAAATATTGTATAATTCTACTACATATAAATATTGTATAAATCTACTACATTTGATATTAATTTTTAGTGAAACAGTAACAAAAATATTGTGAAAAAAAAATACCTTTTGTTTCTTTAATGAGAATTTTTGAATATATAAAATAAAGGTAAATAGTTAAATTTGTTTGGATAATGATAGATTTGACACCCGTGTTATTAAAGAGAATTTTTGAAAAAAAAAAAAAAAAGTAAATTAAAAGTTTAAAATTACAATATATATATATCTGTATACATTTCAGCTCAATTATAGTAGTAAAGCAATGATGGAAACTAGTAAAAATTTTTATATTATGTACATATACAAACATGCATACATTAACGCATGCACACACACACATATATATTTAAAAAAAGTTACTCTCACTGGCGTCAAATTACTTTGTCTGCGACAGCATCTTCTAGCGGAGGGCAGGGTGCTTCGCGTCATGAGAGGTATCAATGTGTTCCGAATACGCCAAGGAAGACATTTCAGCTCCTTAGAAATGTCTATCATTTAAATTAAAGAAGTTATTAACTAAACACCACGAGTTTATGAAGGTACTCTATTTGCCATTTTGAAGAAAGTTTCTCGTAGTGACGTTGTTCTTGTGTCATGAAAGTCATTTTACACGGGAAAATTAAAATATGATCCATTGTTGTACGTAGGTAGGTACGTAGGTTCGATTCAACGTCGCACCAGTACTGCGCTATGGGTAATTGGCGACGGTCTGGGACGCACTCCCAGAGATGTTCCGGTCACATGCCATCACAATTTTGATCCTTCCCGGAAGGGATCCCCCCCCCCGCTTTGGTGATCCACAGAGGTATAGTGTGGGTGGGAACATAGAGGACTTTGCGGTCACGACAGATTTTATGTGCACCAGCCACGATTAGTGTACACGATGGTCTTTGGCCGGCTCAAGTATCGAATCGGCAATCTTCCAATTACGTGCATGGCGCTTTACCGACTAGGGTACCGCGGTCCGAAACCATGGATGTAAAAAAGAAAGAAAATAAATATCAACTTTTTTTCTCTACATTTAGAAAATTAATTTTCTTACACGAGAAAATTAAAATATGATCCATGGTTGTATGCAGGTTGCATTTGACGTCACACCATTACTGCGCTATGGATAATATGCGACTGTCTGGGACGCACGCCTGCGGATGTTCCGGAGACATGCCACCACAATTTTGGTCCTACACGAAGGGGATGGTCCCCTGCTTCAGTGGCCCCCAGAGGTATAATTTTGAAGGGAACATGGAGGATATTGCGCCCACGACATAATTTACGTGCACCAGCCATCATTAGTGTACACGACGGTCTTTGGTCGGCTCGAGAACCGAACCCGCAATCTTCCAATTACGAAGGGGTACCGCGGTCCGGATCTAAGGTTGTAAAAAATAAATAAAAAGGGTCATATACTAAAGCTGTAATAAAAAATGGTCTAGATCTTATGAATTTCTTCCTATTAAAAATTTATATAGTAAATATTATATATTTCAACTTGACATTGAATATGACGATTTCCATCGTAATTTTCTGCTTTTGTCTTGTAATATGCACTATTAATATTCCTTTTCAGTGAAAGAAAACAGCGAATAGGCGGGAAGAGCTCTGCATGCGTTAATAAGTAAAGTGAGTCGGGGGGGAGGCGAAGCCTCCCTCGGGGGTTGGTGAGCGGAGCGAGCAGGGGGCACAGCCCCCTAGTATATTATATGTTTCTCTTACTTTGCCACATGGGCCATTATTTTTTAAATAAAAAAAATAATAAATAATAATAAAAAGTCATATAAACAGATAATAATTTACTTTTCTTACATTTAAAGTTCATAAACGTACTCAGTATATATATATATATATATATATATATATATATATATATATGTGCGAATTTAAATTTACGAATCTTAATATTGTATGTGTGTGAAATATTAAGTTAAAATTTATTCAAATTTAATTTCTCTGGTTTAGTTGTTAAAATAATATTATTTCAATTTTATTTTATTTTCAACCTATCAGTTTAGAATTTAATTAAGACTCTGCATACTATCATTTAAGACAATAACAGTGTCTATTCCGTAATTAATGCTATATTTTAAGAACTTAAAAAAAATTACTATGATACTAAAGAAACTCAAGTCTTAGGCTTAATGACAGTGGGACATTTTTATGAAAAATCTTTTCAATTACCAACTGCTATACAAAATAAATAAAAGTGTACAATTTTTATTAAAATCACACAATCAACTGTGGAAGAAAATCATATTTATTGAAATTTTATTTTTTCGACTGAGTGAAAATAATGCCTGGACCGGGAATCGACATTGCCTTACAAGGTCAAGGCTCTAACAATTGAGCTATCCAGGCCGACAAACCGGTCAGCATTACTTACTCAGACAACCTTTAGGCAGAAACATCTCTGGTCTATCAAGTAGATAGCTCAACAGAAATAAGCCGCAGGAAATGGAAAACACCATTAAACAATGGGAGAAAGAAATACAATTTTTATTAAAATCACACAATCAACTGTGGAAGAAAATCATATTTATTGAAATTTTATTTTTCCGACTGAGTGAAAATAATGCCTGGAACTTTGCGGACCCCGGAACTTTGTTGACCCCGGAACTTTGACTTACAAGGTCAAGGCTCTGATAGACCAGAGATGTTTCTGCCTAAAGGTTGTCTGAGTAGGTAATGCTGACCGGTTTGTCGGCCTGGATAGCTCAATTGGTAGAGCCTTGACCTTGTAAGTCAAAGCTCCGGGGTTCGACTCCCGGTCCAGGCATTATTTTCACTCAGTCGAAAAAATAAAATTACAATAAATATAAATAAAAGTGTGTTTAAAATTTCTATCATAAACTGAAAACTGAAAGTATTTTTCATTTATTTGTTTAGAAAACAATACCTTAATGAAACATATTTTATATATTAAGAGGATAAAAAAAAATGCAAATATTTACAATTTTACTCGAGAAGTTTTCAAATGAAGTATAATTTGGCAACTGCCACTATTAATAGTTCTGTCTTCTTTGCTTGGAATAATAATAATTATTTTTTAAATTGTGTGACATATATTGATATAGTAAATTTCATGCAGAATACATAAACATGAAAATTATTAGATATATAATAATGTATACTACTGATTTCTGTACTTAGAATAGTTTAGCTTTTCAAGTGAGTATTTTGAAAAATAAGTTTAAAATGTTAAGCTAAAAACAGAATGAAAATGAAATAGTTGTAGTGCAAATAAATTAATTTCTTTTTTAGTTGTATAGGTTTGAAAGCTATATATTTAAATGAATTAACCATAAAATATTATCTTTAAAATAAAATTTTTTTGTTATTAATTACCTGTACATTTTTTTTTAAATTATGTAGTTAATCTTTTTAATGCGTATCTAAGAAAACTGTATTTAGTGTATGGAAATTTTAACAATATACACATTTATGCATTTTATAACTTATTATATGAAACAATAAAAAATAATAATTGAAGAAATTTGCTCTTCTTTATTAGAGATTTTACAAAACTTACATATGCATGTAGTAAAAGTTATTGAATAATACAGACATAACTTTCATCAAGTATAAGTAACTGGTCAAAAACCATAAGATAAAGTACGTTTTTCAATTTATATCCTCTCCTTTTAAATGATAACAATATGCGTATTTATATATATATATACATACACACGCACACACACACACACACACACACACACACACACACACACACACATATATATATATATATATATATATATTTACATGCATTTATATGTATGACTGCTTCTTATTATGCACAGAATAAAACTTTTATTAGTTTTTTTTCCCTCTATGTGACTGTACATTAAAAAATCGAACATGTAATAAAAATTTAAGTAAAAGGTGTTGATTCGACTTCTCTTTATTTTCATTTGTTCAGCATGTGTATCTATCAAATCTATAAGCAAGTTGTTTAAAATGGTCAAAGGGTACAAACAACTGCTAGACAAAAGTATCCAATTCCATCTGTACAGTTTCTTCTTCTTCTCTCTCTCTCTCTCTCTTTTTTTTTTTCTTCTAAAGAAGATATTAATTCTTCACAAGAAGTTATTTATACTTTCATTATATTATTCTATTTTTTTTTCTGTGTTATACCAAACTAATGATTATGTCAAACTGTTATATCTAATTAATGATTTTTATTTATGCATTATATCAAATTAATCATATCTAAATTAATGAATTCTGATAGAATTTCATCAATAAAATATGAACTTTTTATATGTTTTATTATTTCCATAAACTTTATAGCTAACTGACTTTAATACTATTATAAACTATAGATAATATAAACTTTAAAATTTAGATACATTTGATATTTCTCATTGCTTTCCTTTTCACCATTCGATTAGTTTAAGCAAAGATATATAAAGTAAACATTTCAAGGCAATATTTTCTAAAAAGTTGTTTATATAATATAAAAAAAAAATCTGTTCTGTTTTTGAACTTTTCTAATATGTCATTTTAAATGACAAGATATAACATAAAGCTGTTCTAGTTAAAAACTTATTTTTTCGCCGATAAGAATATTTCATTGATCTAAATTTTTATATATATGTATATATATATATATATATATATATTTAAAAATTAATGTGTATATATATTATCATTTATTAAAGCAAAGTGAAGTAAACTAAAAGAAATGAAAACAGTTTTCAAATATGAAAAAGAATTACTTTTCGAAGGTCTTCAAAATTAGTTAATATTTTAACGAAAGACATTTGAATAATAGTATGCCTACCATATGCCTCCCATTGCATTTAATAAGCGTTAGCTACTTTTCAAAACAGATATTTCTGTATGTATATCCAAATCATCTGTTTAATTATCCCAGTATGTTATAAAATTTAACATACAAGTATTAGGAATTTCACCAAACAATTAATAACAATCAGTATAATTTAATTCCATAAACGTGTGAGATTTGATGTGTTATTAATCAATCATATCGCATCAATGATTTAAAATTGTGTTTGGTATAATCATTTATGATAAAATTTTAAGCTCTGAATTAATCACATATAGTTTTAATGTACATATATGCTAATTTAATATTGCTGCGTTTTTATCGGATTTATTTTAACGTTTGTATTTTTTTTTTTTTTTTTTCAGAAAATCTGTTGTTGTGTCCGATTTATCTGTATCATCTTAAAAAATTCTAAACTGTTTTGTTTTTTTCTCTATATATAAGAGTACATGTATTTCAAATCACAAGTAATATTTATTAACTAGAAATTTATATTGCATTGTTAATATTATCAATAAATGATTTATCCTAAATTTTCTGAATAAAAAGTATAAGCCATGCCGTATGAATTTCATCATTTACAACAGTATAAGAAATTTCAATATAAAAATACATAATGAAAATTCATAGGTATTAAACCTGATTAAAAGTTTAAATGATAACATACATAATTATACTAATGAAAACATGAAACACTTGATGAATTTACTAAAGAAATCTCGAGGGATATTTGAAATTCAGAAATAAAATAAACGAAGAGATTACATTATTTTATTTATTTATTTATTTTTATTACAGAAAAATAATTTATATACATACTGAAATGATATAAGTTTAAAAACCAATAAAAAATTTTTTTGGAATAGTTAATCATTGGGAAAAGGGAAAATCACTGCCCTAAAACAAAATCTAGAACATACCACGACTCTTTGTCAGGGGAACAAATTAGGTTTGGGTGTGCTCTATTATCCTTCAACAAATATGTTTATAATGTGATGAACAAAAACGTAATTTTGTTTGAGAAGAATTTATTTGCTTTAAACTTATACACTTTTAAAATAAATAAAGATTTACAGCGTCTGTGGAAAAAAAAAATCTCGTTAAAAATCCGATTGGATATAACTGTCGTTTGCATGTGTACACGAAAAGTTTTCGAACTCGTAAAGCAAATTCTGCCATATCCTTCGGAATGATCACAGCCTACATTTGTTCTGAGTACAGAAAAATATAAGAATCAATAATATATATATATATATATATATATATATATATATATATAAACTCTAATTTTTGGCACGTTTTCAAAATAAAATGACTTTAATCCATTAAGTGTTTTAATTGCTGCTACTAAGGGAATATTTATTTCATAGTGTTTATTTAACTTAATGGTCCATAAGGAAAACTTAAAGAAAAAGTAATATTACCGCTCAAAAATTTCTAAATTTATTTGATATTTTAAAGTTTGTGAGCAGTTATATTTTCAGTTTCCACCTCTCATGTTAAGTGACATGTCATACGGTATTTGAATTGTAATGTAAAAATAACTTTAGAGTGTACAAATATTTCTGTATTCAACCAGTTTTGACAAAACACAAAAATCGTTATAAAAAATGATTATTAATTCAGAGATCAAATATCGCTGAATTGAGTAGAAAATTAGACATTTTCATAGAAAACGCATTTAAATAAATTGAAGGTCAGCCACGCGTTGACATTTTCTATTTTGCGTTCTTCCGTTTATCCAAAAAACTAAGGTAACATATTTTTTAGAAAAGTAATATATAATTAATTAAATTTAACTTTTTTTTTTTAAAGACTTGTTAAAAAAGAGAGAAATTCCAGTCCGTGAAAAAAAAAAAAAAAAAAAAAAAAAAAAAAACTTGCACATGCAAAATTTGAAATATAAGAAAGCTTTAAAATTTTATTATCATTATTATTATTATTATTATTATTATTATTATGAAAAACAAATGTTTATATTTATTATTGTCTTAAGTACTTCAATAAAATATTTAAAGTAACATTGTGCTCTAAAATGTTTTGTAAATAACATATATGCTTGATAATATCACAAAGATTGATTCGAAATATTATAATTGCATCTTTTTGGAATATTTATTAAATGTTCCTTTATCTAAATATAAAAGCTTTCTATAATAACTTCCTATGCCATTTCCCGTAAAATAGATATAGTAAAAATAGTAAAGAAAATAAATATATATATATATATATACACTCAAATTTTGGGCACGATTTCAAAATAAAATGACTTTAATCCATTAAGTAATAAGTGTTTTAATTGCTGCTACGTAGGAAACATTTATTTGATATTGTTTATTTAACTTAATGCTCCATAAGGAAAATTTAAAGAAAAACAAATATTACCGGTCAAAAATTTATAAACTTCGATATAAAAGTAGTGTTATTATAAAGATTTTATTAAACTAATTATACACAGAGAAAAAATATATACCGCCTTTGTCTAGAATGATTAAGTGGCCATTTTCTAAATCCCTTAACTAGAAATATAGATATCCGAGCTATGCGCATAAGGCACGCCTATAATCTGAATAGACGAAATGATCGAGAATTTCTAGTTTACTCATTTCTAGATAGTGAAACAATATTCTGAATATTCCAAATACTCTGAATCTTTTGTATTGCTAGAAATTTTCGTTTGATTTTCTAAAATTGGGTAATAAACCAAGATTTTATTTGCTGAAACCCGCCTCTTGTAGTCTCATTTATTTGCAGAGATTTTTAAATAACTTTGCCCTCGATAATATAGGCAAACGCTCTAGAATTCCAATAGGGGCCTCTAGAACTCGCTTTCCAAGGTGACTAGAATTTATAAGGATGACATTGAACTATTTTTTCTAGAGCCTCAAAGATTCTAGATATCAGTTACAGATTTTTTCTCAGTGTAATGGGATTTTTTTTTCAATTCACTTTGCATTAATATTTTAAAGTTTGAGAGCAGTTAATTTTTCATCTTCCATCTCATGTTAAATGACATGTCACACGGTTTTTGAATTGTAATGTAAAAATAACTTTAGAGTGTACAAATATTTCTGTATTCAACCAGTTTTGACAAAACACAAAAATCGTTATAAAAAATGATTATTAATTCAGAGATCAAATATCGCTGAATCGAGTAGAAAATTAGAAATTTTCACAGAAAACACATTTAAATAAATTGAATGTCAACCATGAGTTGACACTTACTAATGTGAATGTTTACGTTTTCTCAAAAAACTAAAGAAAAAAAAAAAAAAAAAAAAAAAAAAAAAACAGATTTTTTAGAAATGTAATATATAATTAATTAAATTTAACCTTATTATTATTATTATTATTATTATTTATACTTGTTAAAAAGAGAGAAATTTCAGTTCGTGAAAAAAAAAATCGCCTTGCACATGCAAAATTTGAAATAGAAGAATGTTTTAAAATTTATTATTATTATTATTATTATGAAAAACAAATGTGTATAACTATTATTATCTTAAATGCTTCAATAGAATATTTAAAGTAACACTGTGCTCTAAAATGTTTTGTAAATAACATATATGCTTGATAATATCGCAAAGATTGATTCGAAATATTATAATTGCATCATTTTGAAATATTTATTAAATGTTCCTTTATCTAAACATAAAAGCTTTCTAGAATAACTTCCTATCCCATTTCCCGTAAATTATAATTCCTTTATATGCATATTTCTTTTCAATATATTGGTAAAAAGCTTTTCAGAAACTAAAGATATATTTTATTTAATTGAACAAAACATCTACATTGAAAACAAAAAAGTGCGTTATATTCTAATTTAATATATTTTAAAATGCTTTTAAATACAATGTAACAATATTATCCCCAAATAGAGACACTTTTATACACTGTGAATATTTTTGAAAGGGGAAATGATGCTTTAATAAATGTCAATATAGCAGTAATTTGAATAAAAAATCATTTTAAAATAAAATTATTAAAAGGACTGTTTTAAATAAGTCCATTTAAGATCCCAATTATCGTTTTGTTTTATTGAAAGAAAATATAATAAAAGCTTATTTGGAATGAAATGGAAAATTAATTCTCTCCTAAAGGATTTCTGAAACTTTGAAAGTAACATATTTCATATAATAAATATTTCATAGAAACTATTAAAGCATATAATGCATTTTGATCATAATTATCAGAATTGCTAAAGTAATTTCTTAAATGTATTTTTAACTATACAAATTAATATTATTTCTGATTTTTTAGTCCATTTAAGAAATTGCTTTCTTTCTTTGTGAGCACCATAAATAAATAAATAAATAAATAAATGCGTATATTTTCGCTCTCCATATTAATTTCAAAGAAAAAGAATAATTAAAAAATTTTCATTAGACAAAAAAAAAAAAAAAATCAACTACAGAGAAAATATATTGCAAGTGTTTGCGTTAATTTCACCGAGAATAAAATTTGTAACTGACATATAGAACCCAAATTGTGGCTCTGGAAAAAAAAATCCCATGTCATACCTATAAATTCTAGTTCCGTTTGAAAGCGAATTCTATAAACCCCTATTAGAATTCTAGAGCATTTGCCTATATGCTAGAGGGCAAACTTATTTAAAAATCTCTACAAATAAATGCGAATACAAGAGGTGGGTTTCAGCAACTATAATATTGGCTTATTACTCAATTCTAGAAAATAAAGCGTGAATTTCTAGTAATACAAAAGATTCAGAATATTCAGAATATTGTTTCACCATCTAGAAATGTGCAGACTAGAAATTCTCGATCATTTCGTCTATTCAGTTTATTAGCATGCCTAATGCGCATAGCTCGAAAATCTATATTTCTCGTTAAGGTTTTTAAAAAATGACCGCTTATTCATTCTAGATGCAATATCTAGATGCGGTATATATATATATATATATATATTATTTTTTTTCTCAGTGTTAAAAAATGATGAACCTTTAATCAACAATTAATCTTTAAAAAATATTGATTAAATTATTACATTTATGTATGCTTATGAGTCTAAATTATTGAGTGTAAGTTAATTTTTGATAAAAATATTAGTTTAAAAAAATATTTTTTGGCTTTACCAAGATCTTTACTTCCAAGATTTGGCCTTGCCTAGATTTGGCATTACCTAGACTGAGAAATTATGCTGTCGAAGCTAATAGACAGAAAGTGCTGAGTTCAAAACTAGATTACGCTCGTCAGCCTAGCTGTCTGGAGTTTTTTATGATTTTCTCTGCAAAAAGGGTAAATTCGGGCTATGACCTCTTAGAATCATCTCCTTTCGGGTGTTCTACTATCGTCCACAAAGGGCTGACCTAGGGTCTTTCTTGATTGATCTTAACCCCTTCCGAAACAGATCACCGTCATAGTTTTGCATTCAATTATGTAAATAATCAAAGAAAAGACTTAGTTTAAAAGAAGCATTTGGTATAACAATTAGATTTAAAATTCTGCTTATTCATGTATATGACCTATGATGATTGAACCAAAGACTGTTTTAAAAAATGAATTTTTTACATTTATAGTATATTTTCAAAACAACATGATTTTTTTTTTTTTTTTTTTTTTTTTTCTCAAAACAGGTTCAGATATTAAGTGAACATCATTAAGAATAATAATATGAAATAGATTCTTCCAATGTCAAATTAAACGAGAAAAATAATCGTTTTGTTTAACTATTTAATATTTTACTTAAAAATCTCGCTGTTTCTTTTACGGAATAAGAAAAAAAAAAAGAAAAAAAAAATGTATTAATAATAACAACTTTTTCCAGCATCTCTACTGAAAATTATTAAAATAGTATTATTTTGCTATGGACTAAGACTTGAACGAAAAGTCTCTATTTTGAATACCACTTGTTTTTAAAAAAAGTAATGTTTAGTATTAATTTGCAGTAATAAAAAATAAAGACTGATCTGATTCCTGTGCTTTGCAGATAAAATATTAAAATGTCTCAGCAGAATGACAAAAGTTCTTTTTAAATTTTAATATATGAAACTAGCATTATTTTGTATTTTTTATTGAATATCGTTGTGATTAAAAAAAGTTTATATATTTATATTCAAATAAGTGGTTATATAAATATATATATATATATATATATTATTATTATTAATCAATGTGATTATTCTTTTTATTTTTTATTAAATAACTTTATTAATTACTTATATAATTTTCTTTATACTGCACACATAATAATAATTATAATAATAATAATATTAACCCTCTGTACCATACTGTAGACTGTAGGCAACATACCGTTCGATCGTGGTTCAAATTCAAAGAATCGGTTCTACAACGTAATCAGGCACTGTAGCCTGTCGTATACACTCACAGTTAGAGAATCTAGTATCTAGAAACACAACTGGATGGCGCCGTATGTCGTAAGTTGAAGTTCATTACTCGACAGTGGGTAACTAACGACAAGTGCGGACCGGCTCTGATTCAAAAAATAATAAAAAATAGTTTTTCGTGTGTTTTGTATTTTATATTGAAACAGTGAAGAGGTAAGTGTTTCAAATTCATTGTATAATATTGATTTTGACCCAATTTCACGTATTTTATAGGATTTTATGCTAAAAAGTGTTTGTTGCCTGTAGGTGTTTTTGTTTGTTTTTTCGAAATTTATGAGAAATAAAAAAAAAAACCTGAAACACGTGTATTTTATTTTTTTCCAATTATTACGAAACAAATAAACACAAAAATATTAAAGGTCATGAGTTACAGAGGGATAAGAGCATTTTTTTAGATATAATCTTAAAATCTTTTGTTTTTAAATACGAAAATAATGTCAAAAAAGAAAAAAAAAAAAAATGATAAATTATAAATTATAAATTTCAGAAAATCTGCATTAATAAAATCAAAGTATTGTATTAAATCTTCAATATTGCTGTTCACTGAAGAGATGCTGTTATCTGATGAATAATTTCTTCAGTATAAGCATTTTTTATTATTTTTTATATTTTATTATTATTTTTTATTGTTTAAATCTAAATTAATAAAGTCATACTTTATCTGTAAATTTTTCAGAATCCAAATATTTCACGATAATTTCACGTTTCCCGCATCATGAAAGCAAAAAGTTACTAGAGAGATTTTATGTGTGTGTGTATGCTTGTGGAGGGGAGGGTGATCTATGATCCTCCGCATCTCTAAAACAATTTTTGTCTGAGTATCACGTAAGAATGGCTGGAAGGAAATCAACGACACATGGCAGGGGTATAAGTTTGTATAGAACTTAAATTCATAAAAATCGAATATTTTAAAATTTTCATAAGCATTTCAATTTTTTTATTAAAAATCTTTATTAATTTTTATTACTAAAAAAAAATAGAGATGAAAATCTAAAAACGTAATGTTTTACACAGTTTTTGCTTGCGTTATCTTTTATATAAACAACTTTTAACTAAGAAATACCTTTATATTAAAGTATTTTTTATTCAAGGAACAATAACAATATATATATATATGTTAGAAATACATGTATGCATAATACAAAAAAAGAATTTCAAGGGAATAATAGTTATTATGCACAATTTAAAATATATGTTCAGATACAATACATATTCAGATTTTTGAAATATATTTATGAAATTTACTGAATTGTTTTTTTATATATGGGAAATGCACGACATTAAACAAAGCTGCATTCAAGTTCATCAAATCGCAATCTGTTGGTTTAAAGCATGTGAAAATATTTTCTCTGAAAAAATGTTCAAAAATATTTTAGTAGTAGGGAGATATACCTAATCAATTCAGAAATACGACCTAGAATTTCGATTAAAAAAGAAAAAAAAAATCAAATTTCTATTAAACTACGTTTTAAAATACGTTTTATACGAAAAAGTTTTGAAATTTTAATGAATGACTCTCTCTTCAGGTTTTTCATGACTTATTGTTTATTTTAATTATTCAAATATTGTCAACGCATATTATATTTAAATATTTAAATATTTATAATAATGAAACCGGTCCAGAAAGTTTACTTTTACTAACCTATGGAACAACTTTATCAATAAGAGAAAAAATAGTTGCCATAGATGGTCTCTGCTTAGTTCCTCAGCATGTATTTGTTCTCATAAATTTCTACTACAGAACATATAATATTCAAGTTAAGAGAAATGAATCATCTAATCAGGGTGACATATTAAAATTCATCACCTAGTAGGATCCCACCTATCTGTTAGATGCATTTAACTTATCCCAATATTTAAATAAGTTTTATTTAGGTTCGTTTCGTATTTTATCTGTCATGTAATTCCTTTACAAACTATTTTCAACGCAATGATTTTCATAATGCAAATTTATGTGAAACATTGTACAATTCTGGTATGTTAAAACAATCTTAAATTTCAAGTAACTTACGAAATTTTGAAATTAGAATATCCGTAGGCAATGCTGTTCAAACCATTATCACAAATCTTATTTTTAAAGTGTTCTGACATTTACAGTGAAAATATTCCTCAAAATGAATGTTTAAGTGAAATTTGGCTTATTCAGTCAAGTTAAAAAAATCGTAAATTTCGAATAATTTACGAATTACTTACATCAAAAAATTTATAGTTAATGATGGTTCTTTTGGTATCCCAAATGCAAATTTAAAAGCAATCGGACATCTTTACGATGAAAAAAAAATCCCTCAAAATGGATGTTTATGCGAATTTTTCCTCAATTCTGCCAAATTAAGAATTTGTAAATTTCAAATAAATTACGAATGTTTCAAAGTTTAATTTTCGTAGTTGATGATGCTAATGCCTGTATCATAACACATATTTTAAAGTGATTCTGTCATCTTAATATAAAAACATTTATTTTAATGCACGTCTAAGTGAAAATTTGTCCCATCTCCCCCCCCCCCCATGTTGAGAAAATCGCAAATTTCAATTAATTTACGAAGTTTGTAAATTCCAATGTTTAAAATCAATAGCATTCTTACCAATGCAATAAATGATATTTAAAGCATCTCCGATTGATTTACGACCACTTTTTTCCCAAATTTTCTATTATTATAAAAAAGCAATAACTACAGAAGAAACCAGCTTATTTTCTAAAACATCTTGGCAGCCTATATTTTTCAGAGTAACTTATAACACAAAGCATTATATCTCGTTTACATGTTTTATATGTTTTAAAAGTTCAAATATAAATTTGATAAAACATATAATTTCCCCAAAGTTTATAATTTATGATATTGTTCTAGAAAAATTCATACTTCATACTGTAAAATAAGATAAAATAACTTGTCCTTTTATACGGCGACGAAACTAAATTGTAATTTTAATCACTTAAACATTTAGTGTTGTTAGTGAGCATCTAAATATTATGTAGTAATTTATTAAGAGGATATTCTATGTATGCTAAAGTTTAAAATAGGATGAATTCTACATAACTCTACTACACTCTATTAAGTTATAAATGTTCTAGTTGAATGTAAGCCTTAAATTTAGATTTCTAACCTGATTCATAGCGTAACAACTATAGAAACCATTTGCAGACTACGATTTAAAATTACGACCTTCCACCCGTAGAATAAGTAGACACTTCAGACTAAATATTTGATAATTTAATAGTATATTTTACATGAAAACTCTGAATAATTCACACTTGTTTTTTAATATAACGATGTTTAAATACGGTTTTAGAAACTACGTGACTAAACGAGATACTGAAATGAGAATAAAATCGACAACATAGGTTTAAGTTATTTTATTTTTTAGTTTACACGATATGTTAAATTTTTTGATGAAGAACTAATGAGGAGATATTTTCAAAATTGATGTTAAAAGTTTAAAATTTGATTTAAAAAGAATAATAATGGATTGCATTGTTATAAAATATGAATTAAAGAACTACACTTTATTCTTAATTATATTATTTTTTATTTTTATTATTTTTTTTTCATAGAATGAAATAATACTTATCTCTGATTTGTTTATGAATACTATGTTTAAATAATAATAATAATAATAATTTTCTGTGTAAAAATCATTTCAAAATACTTTTACTAGATAAAACTTTCTGATGAAAAAAAAAAAAAAAAAAAACTTATTTGACATCAATTAACAATAAACATGTCTTCAACATTAAAAACAAGAGCGTTTCCAAAGTTGAAAGACTAGAAATGATATCAGTAATATGTTTATTACGATTTAGTACATGGATATGCAATTTTGTTAATAAACATTTGTGACTGCGATATATTAAACATATGAGATACATAAACCTGCATGTGTGAAACAACATAAATGATTGTGAGCACATATTAAACACACTGTGATCACAAATTGAACACATATTTATAGAACATGCATGTATTCTTAATAAAATTCTGTATATGTTGCTGAATGGTTGCTATGTCTTTTAAACAGTCTTTAAATAAACTTTAAATTTTATGTAGGAGAGTTGATTACTGAGAAAAAATTCTGTAACTGACATTTAGAATCTAAATTTGGCTCTAGTAAAAATAGTTCCATGTCATCCCTATAAATTCAAGTCCTTTTAGGAACAAAGTTCTAGAAACTCTTATTAGAATTCAAGAGAGTTTGTCTATATTATCGAACTCCTTTCTCAAAGCGAGTTCTAGAAACTCCTATTAGAATTCAAGAGAGTTTGTCTAGATTATCGAAGCCAAATTTATTTAAAAATCTCTACAAATAAATGCGTATATAAGAAGCGGGTTTTAGCAACTATAATATTGGTTTATGACATAATTCCAGAAAATCAAGCGAGAATTTCTTACAATACGACGGATTCAGAATATTTTTTTACCATATAGAAATGTATAGACTAGAAATTCTCGATGATTTCGTCTATTCAGCTTAATGGCGTGCCTTATACGGATAGCTCGGCAATCTATATTTCTAGTTTAGGGATTTAGAAAATGACCAATTATTCGTTCTAGGCGGTATATTTTTTTTTCTCAATGTATAAAAGAGACATTAAGAGAAATTAGAATAAATCTGTAATTAAAGTTATGTAGCATGGAGAAAAAGGTGCATCTAGACAGAAATCCCCGTATAATCGCTTAATAATATCTTTTTATGATGAATAATTTAATCGATGTACTCTTTTTAAAATTTAAAGTAATAATACGTAACGTGTACAGTTATCTTTGTTAAATAAAACAATACATAGTAAAATCGTAGATAATAACTATTTAGAAAATTAAAGTACCCAGAATCGCATTTACACATTGTAGTGGAAAGTTTTCCATGACTTTTCTTAAAAACTCAGTAAGAACACCACTTTTAATTTTAGGGATCTTATTCTAAGTTTTGTTAAGATTTTATGGTTTGCTGAACCATAAACTCTAGTGACCGCAAATTTTGTAGTCGTAACAATCATACCTGTTCGTTTAAGACAGTGTCTAGAAAATACCTAAGAACACATTTAGTTTTAACTTTTAAAGATAATTGTATGTAATAAACTATATGCGCGAAAAATATGAGTTTATACCTACCATATTTTAGGAGGAAAAATTAATTAAAGTATGGAACTAGTTTCTGACCATCCTTTACTCACACACGCACACACACACACATGTATATATACATATATGTTTATATATGTATATATATCGTGTACTTTTTTCACACTAAATATCCAAAAAACTTAGAAGGATGATAGTATTTATCAAGTCTAACAAAAATTGTAATGAAACATTGAGTCACAAACAGCGTTTACCGGGTGAAAATCGAAAAATACATTTGCTAATATAGAAAGAGAGACCATAAACAAACACTCTATTAAAACAACAGAGAAAATATTTATTGCACAAAAAGGTTCAAATCTGCTCGTGATGTCCGGTATAAACAACATTTTAAATCAGCTGTTCAAACAGCTAAAGTGCTTGCCGCAGACATTATTGCATAGATTACTGCGACGAAAGAACGACTGGATGACGAACTCGAATATTCCGGGAGATTTTCGAATTTCTGCTGCAGAAGAATGAGGTTTCTGCTGCAGGAACCACAATATTTGCTGTTAATTCTTCTGGTGCCTCCACTGGCTTGGTAAAAAATCATTTCAGTTGTTTACGTAAGAAAATCAAAGGGTTAATGTCAGGTGAGCTTGGAGACGAAGCAATATTGCCATCACGTCCGATCCATGTTGCCAGATAAGCATCATGGAGGTAGTTACGCACGTTGAGACAAACTTTGCGGCGCAGCATCGTACTTGTGAAGTTATTGCATGCTGTCAGATGAAACAGTCAGCTACCGCCATTGAAACGGTCAGGCAGCAAGTAACGAATCGTGATCATTGACAATGCCATATAACATGACGATATCTCGGTCTGCGGTAAATATTCCGCAGAACATTGGCGTGAACATACATAAGCAAACCACATTCTAAATATAGTATATATAATGTGATTTTGTGTTTCAATGAAAAAAAAATGCTTTTATCAATATCATCAATCTTAATTAAACTGTGAATAAGATTAAAAATATTTTAAGTCCTCATCTTTTATTTCCTTTGTGTACCGATGATTTTATACGACGATTTGCAGAGATATTAGTTGGGAGAGTGACTTTATCTTTCTTCCTTTATTATTATTTTTTTATTTTTTTATTTATATATTTATTTGACGGTACAAGTTTTTTTCCCCTAATTCTTTAACTTAATATTTGCGTTTACTTGAATTAAAACTATATGACTGAAACGAAAACTAATTTCTCAGGGAATTATTTCAAGTGGAAAATATGAAGTCTAAATTTCCTCTGTTACAAATACATCACATAATATACTACTCAATCTCACCTTAATAATGAAACAAATCAAAGCAAATGTTAAATATTTGCTATTTATCTACGAGGAAATACGCTTTTGTTAATTACTTGATTTGTCGATTAATTTATCAATTGTATTGTCATGTGTTACCGTGCGAAGTATTTAGGAATTATTAATTGAAATTTTGTGTGAAATATATCGATAACCTATTTAATCAAACAAGTAAGAGAAAATATTTATCATGAGAATTTATACTATTATCATATATATATATATATTTCAACTATTTTACCTTACTACCTATTTGTTATAATTGTGTAGTTAAAGACTTGTTTTATGTACTTATTATATTTTCTGATATGCTTTTCTTTATGTAAGAAACAACGATTTACTTTTATTATTATTATTATTATTATTATTCTGCTTCGTGAAAAAATTATTTAACATATATACATGAGACTATCTTCATTGAAATAAAAGCAATAATTAAATATTGGCAATTCATTCAAAGGTAAATATGCTTATATTATGTTCTAACATTTCATTCCTCAGTTAATTTATCATTTAACTTTCATCTGGAAATTTATCTTGCAAAGAATTTTTGAATAACTGTTTGACATTTTTTGGATTTTATATATGATCTAAGTTATGAATCAATGTAATGAACATAATTTATATTCTGACTGTTTTAATATATGATAATCGTGTTTTCTCATTTATCTCATTTATTTACATGATATAATGATATTAGTTCCTAGGTGACCTTTTTTTTTTTTTTTTTTTTTTTTTTTTGTAAAAGTAAAAAAAAAAAAAAAAGAAGAAGAAGTTGTGAATAAAAAACTAATATTTTGCTTTGAAATAAAGCCTTTTCAATAAATATTGAAATTTATTGTTAGTTTTTTTAAATGTATTGAAAGATATTTTTTTTAATTTAAATTATCTTTAAAGTGGTGGAATTACTCTTTAAATTTATAAGTCATATATGTAAAAAATTCTCCTCATTTTAAATTATAACTCGTACACACTCACCAATTTATAACACATTCAAATTTTCATCTTCTAAAAAATAAAACTTTTAACAATGCTAATATTGCTGTTGAATTTACTAAATGTTCAGTTTCATAAAAACATGTCGTCTGCAATATAAGTTAAACCATTTACAAATATATTAAAATAAATAAATAAAAAAAAAAAAAAAAAAAAAATGCGCTAATTTTTAAGCTTTCAGAATTATAATGCTCTTTAAAAATTGTGGAGTAAACTTTAAACTCCACAGGAAAATAATCAAAGTTTTTAACCATTAAAAATGCTAAAACACTATTTTCTCACTCGAAAACACGACATTCCTAAACTTTCGTTAAAGAGTGATGCTTGGTCTCTCTATCAGTATGACTGGAGCATCATCTACCGCATGTAAATGACAACACTATACTTTGTATAGAGAAAAAACTAGTGCTGGCGCCATCTATTGACCATATTTCGTTGAATTATGAGGTATGTTTCTATGCACGATTTTATGCAAGTATGTATTTGAACAGAACTTAATGAATGATTTTAATGAACAAAAATAGAAAATATTCTAGTTAAAAAAATTTTTTGATAAATAATGTCTTATTTTTATACAATCAAAAGAAATGACAATTTTCAAACATATACTTCAAAGACATTTCTCAAAAACATTTCTCAAAAGCATATAATGTAGAAAAAATATAGAGAATTGTAATAGTAATCTTTTTTATTCAGAAATATATAAAATCCAAGAGAACAAAACAATGTAATATTTAATGCCTAACACCTTAAAGTGTATCGGAATTTATATTTTTCTCGTATTATTGAAAACTACCATGCATAAAAGTTTCAAGTACTTAGAATAAATATCTTTTTAAAAATTTAAATAAGCTGCGAAAATCATACCTCTATTAATAGAGATACAGTCCACAAATGCTTCGTAAATTTCAAAGAGTTGACTGTAAAAATATACAGCCGGACTTTTTTTTCGATTAAAAAGTCCCGTACGCATATTTGTAATAAATTACTGTAACATTTTGAGTGTTGACCGTTTACTAAAGGTCCTTTTTCTCTTTCGAGGAAAAAAAAATTATATATATATATATATATATACACGGACATAGCTATATTTTGAAGTCAATGACTGGGGTACGTTTTGCCAGACACTGACTACAATTTATTGTGCAAATAATTTAAAGTAGAGTACACGGCTCTTGATTTAATAATTTGCAATGATATTCTATAGTTTTGGATGCAATCATTTAACTATTTTTTAAACGCGTTTATTTGTAACATATTTTCATACTTTACAAACAATTTTTTGTCATCGGAAATCTGTTATTTAACTATTTTTCAGATCTTAAAGTATTATTATTTTAAGAAGGTTCGCTAGAGATATGTTTTATTTCTTCATACATAGATGCAGTAAATATTGATAAATATGATTAACCTCGTTTGGTAAGCATTATCTACTATTAACTAACTACAACGAATATATACTCAATGGATCGAGGGAAAATGATAGTCTACAACAAGGAAAGACCGGTATAGATTCGTAACTACTCCGAAATATAAATAATTCATTTTACCCATGAACCCCCACTCCTTGCGTAAATATCGCCATACTACGCAATATTATTTTTATTATCAGTATTTTTGAGGAAAATATAAAAATACTGCACGATTTAGAATATTACCGATCTTAATAATCTGGTTTGACACTCACACGACTTTCTCTTACCCTGAAATTTGATACTATATGTACGGATTGGATATTAAGGGAAAAGATAACGAGTACTGTTATGCAAACCTATGTTTAAACACTTCAACTTAGACTTCGGAACAGCTCTTTTTGACAAAAAATTCTATGTGAGGGATTACCTCCCCCCTCAACCCCCGTTTCATTATTGAACCTACATTTATAGAGAACTCAAATCTGTTATTAAGTTGAAAATTTCGTTTAAAATTATTAAGACAACTTTCACACGCATCATTTTTTGAAACTTATCAATCTTGAACAAAACTTTCTAGTAACAAACGTATTCACTTCAATTGGATTGCCTGAAATTATTTGTTTTTAATTTACTCTAACAGACACAGGCAAAGATCAAACTATAAAACTTGACTTCGTTATTCAAGAAACCTCAAAACGTGTAAATATACAAGAAGACAACCGATAAATATTTAATTGAAAAAAAAAACATTATTTACCATATGACTTTGAGGAAGTAATTTCAGTTCCTGAGCAGCTTTCCTGGACATGGTAAAATAGCATGTGACAGTATATAGTGAAGCACTTCCACTAACGAATAAAAAAGAATGTTATGGTTTAAATATTGACAACCCTGTACACATCACGTGGCTCTCATAAATATAATCCTATATTAATAACACATGGCACAATCTGAAATACACTTCCAGATACTTTCTTTACCTTATGGGTAAGAGAAGGTAAAAAAGAGTGAAAAATCTCACAACTTTGAAAAAGTAATTTTCACTCTTTAGAAAGGTTTTCAATTTTTGTATGTTTAAGTAGTAACATACCAATTTTTACGGTTATATATTACATTTTATAATCTAGAGAGATATTTTATTTATTTATTTTTTCTTATTTTCTTTTTTATAAAACGAAACAGTGGTTTTATTTATTTATTTATTTTGTTTATTTATTTATTTTTTATCTGACAACGAAGTCCTTAATATTTTTTAATATATTTCGACTTAGTGAAATAGATTGATACAATCACTGGCATTTGTAATTCGAATCTTATTTTGCTAATAACTTTCACCCTAAAACATTTATAAAACCTAGATTTCTCTTAGAAATTTAAAGTTTATTATAAAATTATGTAGAATTAAAACTACGAGTATAATTATTATTAATATTAAAAACAAAATTTAAATTAAAGGGATAAATAGCATTCAATTATCAAATGGCAACACTTTCTACTTTTAGTCTATAATCTGGAATTTTATAAATATTATAAACATTAACATTGTTAAAAATCTTGGAAGTGTGAATTTTCACTTTCAATAACTTTTTAATTTTTATTCTTAAATGTCTTATTTTTTATGAAAATTTATCTTAGTAATTGAAGTAGCAGTAGAATGACTATCATATACAAGATTACAATCACAACAGTCAATATTATATAAACGATTAGGCGATATAGAATGTGTTTTTCGCCATTCTTAATTTTTTCTCTAATTGCTGAAGGACAATACTTATTTTTGTTACTCTGAGGAAATACTATATTTGTTTTCGATTATTTTCAAAATTATGGTGGACATTTAACAAATAACAAAGTAATTTTTCAACAGAAATTTTTGTATGGTTTGAACTCATGGCTTCATGCTCGGTCATCAGTATGCCATAAACTTATATAATAATAATAATAATAATCTATACTTATCTATCTATCTATCTATCTATCTCTCTCTCTATATATATATATATTAAAAAACTGCAGAGGTAATGAATGGCAAACAAAACGTAAAAGAATTATAATGCGTACAAACTGACACATACTTAGATTTGACGTTCATCATCTGTGAATATTTAATTAGAGTTGGAGTGTGTAACGTTGAACTTTTATACCAACTGTACTTCCCAAGCAGGGTTGCCAGATCTGGCGTTTTTGTATTTAACAGTAAGCAATAATTTTTATTTGTAGCCTTTGATAAATCACTTCGAAGATTGATAGTCTATTATGTATATCAATTGTCACTTCTCAAAATTATTGGTGACCATAGAATAAAAAAAGAATACCAGATCTGGCAACGCTGTTCTCAAGTGGGTAATCAGTCTGGGTGGCTCAGTGTAGAGCATCCACATGGTAAACAGAGTGACTGGGTTCAACTCCCGTGTTTGACATTTGTCACACATTTGATATAAAAATTCATTCTTACACAAAATCATTCTCTAAATCAGGGTTCGTCAACCATTTTATACTTACTGCCTACTTTTGTATCACTCTTAGTCATAAAATTTTCCAATCATCCACAAGTTCCGCACTAGAGGGAATTTATAAAACAAGGAAAAAGCTTTACTTTATAAAATTTATAAAGAAGATTTATGACAAATACATTTATGGCAAGTACATTTATATTTCAATTTATATACACCCCGCGACAAAATGTTAGGTACAACACGTTTTTTCTTTGATTTTTCATAAATAACGTTATCTAAATTGTGCTTATCATTTATTATTATCGTAAAATAACATTATTCCCGGACTAATTTTTGATTTAAGACTAATTTAGAAAAGTTTTAAGACTAATTTTTTTCTAATTTAAGACTACACTCCGTGACAAAAGGATAGGAACAAAGAGTTTTTTTTTTTTTTCCAAAAAATAACATTATCTAAATTGTGCTGATCATTTATTATCATAACAAAATATTATCATATCAAAAACGTACTAAATATTTGAATCATATTTCTAGAAAAATTTTAGCCTTAATTTTTTTCTAAATTAGTCTTAAAACAAAAATTAGTCCGGGAATAGTGTTATTTTATGATAATAATAAATGATAAGCACAATTTAGATAATGTTATTTTATGAAAAATCAAAGAAAAAACCCTTTGTACCTATCTTTTTGTCGGGGGTGTATATTTAAGACAAATTACAAAATGAATAAATAAAAGGAAATTGCTTTAAGTGTGGGACAAAACCTCTAACGCCCAGCAGAGACTGGAACGCCATGTAGTGAATGTTAGGGACCATCCCGACTTCCATTGTGCTAAATAATGCAGCAGAAAAGAAATGCAAGGAAAACTACCTACATTGTGACTAATAAAGAAAAATATATATTTAAATTGATGTACAGCTACAAAAAAAAAAAAAAAAAAAAACCTCAGATTCTATAATTAGGTGTGTATGGGGAGGGGGGAGTCAATGTTGCCTTGAAACAGCAATATCTGCAGCTAATACGCGAAATAAAAAAATAAAAAAAGCAATTTCCTATCACCATTTATTATAGATTTATTTATATGTTTGTTTATATCTCTTCCTTTTTTCTTCTTCTTTTTTTCACATATATGCATATCATTTTTAATGAAATAGGTTATGTGAAGTGTTATACAAATATTTTAAAGTATAAGCATGTACCTTTCGAACATGAAAATGAAGTTATTTATGAAAATCGGTTATATTTTGATTTGTAAATTGTACTTTGACATTTGAACAACAATGAAAAATCAAAGAGATATTTTTTGTTTTCCGTTAGCTACTTCACGATTTTTTATAAAATTTATATATCATAAGAACTGTAAAATAGCCTAAACATATTATGATAAACATTATTTTGATATGAGTTTTTACGTTTTTTGCATATAAAGGTGTTAATTATATATATATATATATATATAAAACATCTTCAAGACAATTGACAAGATAGTGTGACCGAAGAAAAGTATTGCAAACGATTATATAATTTATTTAAAGAAAACAAAAACAAAATGTGTTATTTTAGACTGCCATGATTCCTGCAATTTTCCCGTAAATATTTGTCAGATAAATTACTCAAAAAAATCTATTTTAAATAACTTTTTGCCTATTTAAGCACTGAAAATGCTTACAATGCTTTAATTAAATTGTCCTTATATATATATATATATATATATAGTATCTTTAATGTTAAAAGAAAAAGAAAAAAATATGAGTATAATAAAAGTTTTTTCTTTTTCTTTTTTCTTACTTAATAAAGAGAAAGCTTTTTGGTTAATTGAAAAGAAACAGAAATATTAGTTCTTTTGAGTTATGCAAACAAACTCATCATTAGTAAAACATTTCAATGATTATCATTAAAGTAGAGTAGATATTATTCAAAAAGTTTCTCGAAGTAATGCACAAAAACAACAAAGCTCCATTCGAATGCTCTGTGAAACCATTTACGGGTAAATTAATTTTTCCATTACTCCCTAAATTAGTTTTTTTCGATTTCTTTTTTCAATGATTCAGAAAAGAACAAAAGGAATGTGAAATGGGCTTATTTATAAAAGTTCTTTCAATGACTGCATCTCAGAAAAATTTATTATTATAAATTGTTTTCAACATTTTCATTTAATGAAAGTTTTTAAAAATATTTTTAAAAGCACTTATGTTTGAAAACCATTAAATTGTGTATTACTTTAATTGCATTTATGTATTACTTCTGTTTGATTAAAAACACATATGTATGATATTTTGTAACAGAGAATAACATCCCAATCGTGTATAATACTCATTTGTGTTACTTACAAGGCAGACGGTCGAAAGTATTTTATTTTCGAAAACTGCTAAGATTAGAAGAATTTGTAACATTTCCGATCATGTTCAATTTGCGTTTTACAATTTCTTCGATACTTCGAAATTTGGGCTGGTGTTTTTTACAATCTCTTCATAAGTTTTTCTCTTTTCATATACAATTGTGTAGTTTATTTTATTTTATTTTATAATAATTGTTAATTTGAATATAAATATATTTCCTTTTGTTTTCAGAACTGCAGTGCTTAAGTTCTTGTTTCTCTCGATAAGATGTAGGGAGATATGCTACTTTTTCTTTTTGCTAGTAATTCTTGAAACATCATACTGTATCCACACTGAATTTAAGGGGCTTCCCTAATGATGACCTCTATGTTTTATTTTATTCTATTTATTTTATTTATTTTATTTTATTTTATTTTATTTTATTTTTTGCCGCGGAAGGGGAGGGGAGTGTAATTAATATTTTCTGTCTGGGTTCATTTTTATGATTTTTATTGCATTAATTTTACTATTTTTACATTATAATTACATTTTCATATTGTACGTCTGCTGCATTTTTTTGCGCACTAAACATGTAAATCTGCTGTTTTAATATTGCTTATTACAAGGTAATCGCTGTTCGTCTGCTGCTTTCGGGTGATGACAGGGAATAGTGTAATTACACCAGTCGTTCGACATACACACGCACACACACATATGCATACATATATATACACATATATATATATATATATATATATATATATATATATATATATATATATATATATATATATATAATGTTAAATTAAAACGAAAAGACACACAGGAAGTAAGTAAAATGAGTGCAGTCGTAGGCTTAAATGGTACTTTAAAAAATTCAGGGCTTACATCCATTACGTGATGTAAGCACTTTCCTTAAAACTTACATATTGAAAACCCAACCTAGGAAAAAAATTCTCTTTTTCATTCCAAGCGGGAGCGGTCATGTGATCGAAACCATCCCGATTGGCTTACAGGAAGTCATACGTCCATGAAAGGTGGGAATAGAAGGTTCTAGACTAAAATTACATTAGAATTGCGCAATATAATAAATAAAAGTTTGTTTCATCATAAAATAAAATAAAATAAGTTTAGGAATTGAGAACAAGTTAATGGATTTGAAATTGCTGAAATACTTAGAAAATATATTAATGAAGAAATAATTAGGTCGCTATGAGTAGATTAGCGGGATGCAGAATCATTTAAGTTTAAGAAACGAGGATTAATTTTAAGGGGCTATTAATTATATTCCATATATATATATGGCCTAAAGAGCGTTGGGGGATAATATTTCAATTTGAAAAAAAAAGGTACTCGGTGTTCGCCATGTTGTGTTGAAAAGTTACTGGTCTATAAATAAATAAAATATTCTGGTGTGTCACTCACACGACTTTCTGTTACCCTGAAATTTAATACTATAACTATAGGTTGGAGATTAAGAGGTAAGATAACGATGTTATGTAAACCTATATTAAACAATTAAAATTAGGCTTCGGGAGAGTTTTATATGATAATTAGTTTTGTGTGAGGGGGCTACGTTCCCCTCACACAAAACTAATTACATACTATTAAGTGAGCAATATTTGTATATATATTTCACTGTTCTCGAAAACGGTAGCTCGGACAGTCACGAGATTTAACACAAAGGTGCCCCCCGAAGGATCATTGTGCCCATCGAAGTCAGAATTTCGAATTTCTGTTTAGTTTTCTTTTAATTAATAAAAATTTGAAAATAATAAGCTAATAATAGCAAAAAATTAACCATTTAAATTTAATCCATAATTTAATTGTTGCCAAAAAAAAAAAAAAAAAATACGAGTTTATTTTTTTTATTCCAACAGGAAAATAAATACATTTATCTAAACATGAACAATACTACACACTACTGATCGCAGAGCTTCCAAATTTGGCATATAGGTACCTGGGACCCTGCAGGTGTGCACGTCATCGAGATTTTTTCGAATTTCGAATTTGAAATTTTTAAATTAATGTTTTTTCGATTACAAACATTGGCTTTTATGTTTCATTTTTCATGAATTTATTCTTCGATTGTAATCGTCTGCGTATCTTAGCAACGGCTATATTATGCAATTTATTTTTTATTTAATACATTTATTTGAGGGCGAATCTTTTTTCTCTCTTTAATTTATTATATTTATTGAAAATAAAATGGTAATGCAGTAGAAAAAATTAAATATATTAAATTTAAAATTTAAAAACGTATTTATAACAGTTATGTTTATGTATAATTTTTGTAGTATAACAACAATTATTTTTCATTTTTTAATTGAATTTCTTTAATTTTTTTTTTTTTTCTAATTTATAGTATTTATCAGGAAATAATGGTAGTATATAGTAGAAATGATTAAACTGATTGGAATTTATTTGTTTTTTATGTATTTAATTCCTTCTAAAAGAAAATCTACTTTTTATTTTATTTCATTATATTGGCCGGAATCAAATTGTAATACAGTGTAAATAGCATGAGAAATTAAATACTTGGTTCAAAAACTAAAATATTTAATAGACGCTGGGGTACAGTTATCTTTAAAATCGTAGTTCTTAAATAATGGCAGACCCAACTATCGTCAATAACTACCCATATTGAAATACATAGGAAGGAGATTTCTGCAGGCAGTGGGAACCTGCTCCCGATACAGTGCGGGCAGAGAAAGAGCTGCCGTAGTCAGCGAGTACCAGATGCAAGGTCTAGAGAGATTCCAATGTATATATTTTAGTTTTTATTTATAATGTGATGTGAAAAATAAATAATGATCCAATTCTTTTGGAGATTCATTTAAATATAGTGGCCAGCGAAGCGGGCGTAGCCTACTAGTTTTAATTAATTGATTTTATAGGACTTTTGAATAATAAATTTTCAAATAAGGGGGAAATTCCGCTTCTTCTTTTACACCTGACACATCTTAACGAATGGAATATGATTGTAGGCGTTAACGCGTTAACTTCAAACTCGGAAATTTATCTTAGAAATTGGTTATATCCGTAAGATAAAGGAAGACATGAACAAGATATCTAGATTTCTTTATATATATATATATGTATATATATATATATATATATATATACACACACAGAGAGAGAGAGAGAGGGCCATCCTCTTTCATGTAGGGTGTGCGGGTCTTTTTTATAGTAATGTACCTTTGCTCACGGACATAATAATTGCTAATAAATATGGTAGAGGAAATGGAACCATCAAGTTTAATATTAATTTGCGATTTCATATATGAATATACACTTACACTTCAGTCATTACAAAACAAAAACTAGTATGTTGTGGCCACCACAAGCCTTTTTCTATATTGTCGTATACAAATTCACTAACGGCAAATAATTTATTAAAATTACAATTTATTAAAATTATCTAACATGATGAATGCAAATGGTTTTTATCTTTGAGAAAACTAATACTAAATATCCAATGAAAAACAGTTTTTAACCGACTTCAAAAAAGAAGGAAGGTTCTCAATTAAAGCCGTATGTTTTTTTTTTTTATGTTTGTTAGCTCATAACGCCTAAGCGAATGATCCGATTTTGATACTTTTTGTTTTGTTGAAAAGGTCTTGGTCTGAAATAGGTCCCATTGTAATATCTTTACGATCTAAAGAAAATACAGGGTGCACAAAAATATCAGTCCCAACTCTTTTAACTGCTAAACGACTGCAGCTATAGTGATAAAAATGGTATGGAAGTATAACAAAGTGGCCATGCAGTACAAGGTTAAACCGCTTGCAGCGCCACCTGGTGGAAAATAGCGGAGTTAGTGTTCTATCTCGAAAACGGGTCTAGAAAAAATAGTTAATTACAATATTGAACATTATCATCGATTTAGTACAAAAAGATAGTTTAGCCATACATGCTAGCGTTCCTATCTCGGAAACAGTTCAAGACTGGAGAAAAAAGTGAATTACAAAATAGGAGAGCATCATCGATTTAGTACGAAAAGATAGTTTAGACATTGATGCAAAAAATACAATAATAAAAACGTACATTTGTTTGTTCGCAATTTCTTACACTATGCACACTTGAGCTACATTGCACACGTTGTAGCGTAGCTGGTGAGACATACGCTACATAGTTCAAAATACGGTTTCTTGATACATTTTGTTTTGTTGTAAAGATCTTGGTCTGAAGTAGGTCCCATTGTAATATCTTTACAATCTAAGGAAAATAAAGCGCCATCTGTTGAAAAACAGTGGAATTAGCGCTCCTATCTCAAAAACGGTTCAAGATGGGAGAAAAGTTAATTAAGAAGTTATAGAGCATCATCGATTTACTACGAAAAGACAGTTTTTAGACATTATTACTAAAAATAGAACGCTTAAAACTTGCAGTTGTTTATTCGCAATTTCCTACACTGTGCACACTTGAACTACATTGTACACTTTGCAGTGTAGCGGATGACACATATACTCTGTGGTTCAAAGTATTGTTACTGTAAGCGGTCACATCCATTAGCGCAAAGTCGTTTTCAACCAACTTCAGAAAGGAGTGTGTTCTTAATTCGAACTATGTGTTGTTGTTGGTGTTTGTAAGCTTACAACTTCGTAAGGGATGCTCTAATTAACCGACTTCAAAAAGGAAGAGGTTCTCAACTCAAAGCGTATGTTTTTTTTTTTTTTTTTTTTTTTTTTTAG
Organism: Salticus scenicus; assembly: GCA_963930645.1. Classification (NCBI taxonomy): domain Eukaryota; kingdom Metazoa; phylum Arthropoda; class Arachnida; order Araneae; family Salticidae; genus Salticus; species Salticus scenicus. The sequence continues at coordinate 245,109,902 of OZ005650.1, read as the reverse complement.
CTCATAACTTCTGAACGGATGATCCGATTTTGATACTTTTTGTTTTATTGTAAAGGTCTTGGTCTGAAATAGGTCCCATTGTATTATCTTTACAATCAAAAGAAAATACAGGGTGCCCAAAAAGTCAGTCCCTACTCTTTTAACTGTTGAACAGCTGCAGCTATAGTCATGAAATCGGTATGTAGGTATTGTAAAATGCACATGTGCTACGCGATCCAACCACCTACAGCGCCACCTGATGGAAAACAGTAGAGTTAGCGTTCATATCTCGGAAACGCTTCAAGACATGGGAAAAAAGTGAATTATAAAATTGCAGAGCATCATCGATTTACCACGAAAAGATAGTTTAGACATTAATGCTAAAAACAGAATGCTTAAAACGTGCATTTGTTTGTTCACAATCTCCTATTTTGTGCACATTTGAACGACATTGCATATGCTGTAGCGTAGCGGGTGACATTTATGCTATGTAAAATTCAAAGTATGGTTATTGTAAGCGGTCACATCGATTAACGCATAGACGTTTTAAACCGACTTCATAAAGGAAGAGGTTCTCAATGCAAACCATGTTTCTCATTGTCGTTGTTTTTGAAATTTGTTAGCTTATAACTTCATGATTAAATTTTAATACTTTTTTTTTGTCGTAATGATCTTGGCCTGAAATAGGTTTCATTATGATTCCATTAAGATATAAACAAATTACAGTATACTCACAAAAGCCTGTTCTCCTTCTAACTGCTGAACGCATGCAGCTTCACTGGTAAAAACAGTATGTAAGTATCGATGTTAAAACTTCTGTCCGTCAGCTGCGATGCATATTTTGCTCTTTGTTTGAACTTTACGCTGCGCAATTTCCAGCGCAGCGGGTGACACGTATTCACTGTAAAGTTCAATATATATGCCTAACACAATTTTTCGCTACGAATACAGCGTATCCTTTCTTTACATTTATTTTTAACTTAACGTATGTTCATTCAATAGATAGTTTTTTCTCATATCCGATAGAGGCAAGAAAAGTGGCACAACTTAAAAATGCAGCAATTGAGAAAAATCAAAAGATAGGTACAAAGGATTTTTTCTTTCATTTTTCATAAGATAACATTATCTAAATTGTGCTTTTCATTTATTATTATCATAAAATAACACTATTCCCGGACTAATTTCTGTTTTAAGACTAATTTAGAAAACTTTTAAGACTAAAATTTTTCTAATTTAAGATTACACTCCGCGACAAAAAGATAGGAACAATGGGTTTTTTTTAATTTTTCATAAAATAACATTATCTAAATTGTGCTGATCATGTATTATCATATCAAAAACACATTAAATATTTGAATCATATTCAGAATATTCATATTGAAAATAATCATATTCAAAAAAAAAAAAAAAAAAAAAAGCCCTTTGTTCCTATCTTTTTATCGCGGTGTGTAGTCTTAAATTAGAAAAATTCTAGTCTTAATTTTTTTCTAAATTAGTCTTAAAGAAAAATTAGTCCGAGAATAGTGTTTTTTTATGATAATAATAAATGATAAACACAATTTAGATAATGTTGTTTCATGAAAAATCAAAGGAAAACCCTTTGTACCTATCTTCCCTTGTATCGCGGTATGTATATATATATATATTAAGTGTTATTATTATTAGATGAAAAAATCTGGATTGACTCTGCACGAATTTTCTAACATTAAGTAATTAACGTTGGTATAAATAAATTAAAGTATTGAATGTTGTTAAATGAACAAATAAGAAAATATAGTACGGTTTTTGAGTATTTTTTCAGTACAATATTTTCTTTAATTTAAAGCTGCTGCACTTTAAATAATTTGAATCTGAAGATAATTATGATAAAGAAATTGTGTGTCCTTGTTAAAATCTATAAGCGTTAGATTCCCCAAAATATATATATAGTAAAAATAATTTAAGCCCATAGGCCATAATGCTAAAGTATTTTTCGTTTTGTCCGTGTGAAAAAAATATTAGTGTTAGATTTACCAAAAATCTTCGTACTATGATGGCCTATAACGTATGCACCAACTTTTAACTCAATAATTCAAAGCATTTAGACGTTATCGTGTTCACTCATATATATACGCATATATTCATACATACATACATCACCGTAAAAATAGCAAAAATGAACTCAGGAGACCTCAAAAGTGTAGAAACATTAAAATCTCAGTCGAAATTTTGCCATGATCACAATAATTTCCTTACATGTGCTCGGAAAGTAAAAATGGAAAATTTACGAATTGTATACACTTGTAAACATTTGTAAGCAATTGTAAACGTTTAGAAAGAGATCAAGATTTATTTTAAATACTTTATTTTATTTTAAATATTATTGTTAAAAAAAAAGTTTTTTTCTTTTTCTATGCGTAGTTATTAAAAAGAAATTTCAAAATTTATTATTCAAACATATAAATATTCTTAAAAAAAAAAAAAAATAATAATAATAATATTTTAGTAAAGAAAACTGTTATAAGTTTGTGGGAAAAATGAAGATCGGAGTAAAATAGTTTTAAATAGACCCTTCGAAAAATAATTTCTTTGAAAAATTTATTAAAATGTATTTTTTCCCCTCTATTTAAAGTTAAAAGAAGAAACGAAAGAGAAAATAGAAAATAATGGGAACTAGATTTTTAATCATACATCGTTTTTCATTCTCTACTTGAGAAATGATCATCTTGCAATGATCATCTTGCGTTTCATGTCTCGTACAGTTCTTATTTATATATGCATTTAAAGTTTGTTTTCAAACTCATCAATATTTATTTCTTCAAATGTGAAAAAATAATTGAAAATAAAAAGAGATATTAATGATTTGAAGAAGTATATTTTGATAAACATTTACTTTCTTTAAAGAACTGCCGGAAAAATGCGTGGAAAATATGAAAGGAATTATGTGATTTTTGAAATTCTAATTTTAATGAAAAACTCGATTTAATGTAATCATATTATTTCATAATACGTTTTATCACAAGACATACATTTAGTATACAATGAATTGTATATAATGTAACTGATTAAGACATTTTTTGAACATTAGTCAAATTTTGTTTTGTAAAAACGAAAAGAAAAAAAAAATAATAACTAGACCAATGAATTACATGTTCATTTTTAATGAAAAGAAAAAAATACGAGTAATGAAAAGAAAGTTACTTCGCTCATTAAAATCGCGCGTGATGCTTTTATATAAAAGTGGTATTGAAAAATGTGTCCAAACGTATGAGATTTATTATTATGTGGTTCATAGTGCATCTATATTTAAAACATTTTCCCACAGATATTTAAAAATTTTCATTTTTAGAAAAGAATCTACTATATTTTCAGATAATTATTCTGTTTAAGAAAAGTAATATGCACATATTTATATATAATTAAAGAAATTGAATAAATTTTCGGTAATTTATCTGAAAATAATAGATGCGATTATTGAAATTTAAAATTTATAAGTAATATACATATACTTAAAAAAAAAAGTATTTCAGTATGTTTAATACATTCTTTGCTTTGCAATGTACCGAATTTAATTATATTAAAATACATTTAATATTTTAAACAATTTTTAATGTTATTGAAAAATCAATTCGTCAGTCACCCCTCGGTTTCTTAAATATTATCAGAATTCTTTGAAAAACATGTGTTATTCAGGTTACTAGTGGCATGATTTTTATTGAAAATGGTACGGATTACACTGTTGTTTTGTATACAGGATATATTTAAATAATTAGGACGTATTGCGGTGTAAGACAAGTACTTAACATAACCATATTTCAAAAGTTTTCTGCCCACCAAATATATATTAACCCCTTGAACTGCAATTTATTTTCAGTCAGCACTGCTCATACAGACAATTTAATTTTCTGAGTTTTAAGAGGAGGGATTGATATAGAAACTTACGGTTATCCCTTTTAATAATTAGGGTGGACATGGATTAGAAACTTTAGATATTTTGCAGTTTTTACATACAGCTTCAATTTCTGAGTGTTATATAAGAATGAAAAAGAGTCTGAATTCGCCGTTTTCATACGCTCCGAACGGAGGATGACATTGGAGGCAGGTACTGAAGGACTCGACCACTTCTGTTTATAGGGAGAGACAGCAGATAAATATTTCCGGGCTTGGGGTGTCAAAACAACCCGCGCCCGTCCTGACGGATTAAATTAGCTTGAGTTTTTTAGACGTTTGCATTAGTAATATATAATTCAACTATAGCACCGTACAAAACTAATCAATTATACTGGAGAAGGGAGTGTTTAATGTTTTCTCTTTAAAAATATCTACTATATTTTATATTAACATCTCAAACTATAATTTTTGGTATCATCACCGATTTAAAATACAATCGTAGTAATGCGACGAAGTACCCTGTAAATACAAGGGTCTGAAATACAGACAAAAATGTGTCTGAATATGTTTAATTTTAATATTAAATTAAATAAAAAAAATTATTTAGTTTAGACAATTTAAGTGCGTCATAAATTCTGTCATCTTTGATTACTTAATTTTGGATTAGTGACCTTAAGCAAAATTTTTTAAAAATAAATAAGTAAATGCGCATTCTTCATCTTTTTTTTTTTTTTTTTTTTTTTTTTTTTTGTTGTTGTTGTTGTTAAAATAAAATTTTAGAATCTCCTAGAACATAAATAAATTATTTATAATATTTAAGAAAAAAATGTCCACATTTTGGTTTATTCCGAGAGGTTGGATTCGAACAAAGGTGCTTTAGATTCAGAAGCCAGCGTCGTAAGTTCTTCTCAAAAAGAAGAAAGATGTTAGGAGGTTTTATCAATATTTATTTACAATCAGCGAAAACACTGTATTAATATTCAGCACTGATTCAATCAAAATAAAAATGTGATCAAAACCCCTTTTAGTTTAGCTTTTATTTTAAGAGAACTGAAATTCTGCTCATTCCAACTCTCATATCGTTTTGAATTTATATGATATGTATTTGGGTATTTGATAGAAGTTGCTCAATACCTTTGGCTATTAAATTATGCAAATGAAATTTTTATAAAGCTTACGCATGCATAGTTAAAAATTATTTAGTAAAAGTGCTCGTATTTCGCAAGATATTTACCATTTTTGCATTCTTATTGAGTTATGTTGTGTCTAATTTAGTAATATGCTGTGTCTGAGTAATGCTGTGTATGAGTAATGCTGTGTCCACATTTCCTAAAAATAGCTTTACACTAGGTTTAATACCCTATGTGTTATAATTGAAAAAAGTGAAATTGTTTTTAGCAAGTTTTTAAAGAAACCGTTATATTTGCGTGAATGTATGTGGTAGCGTCACAGAATTTTATACAGACAATGAGAAAAATTTTATAATCATATGCTACAGCTAAAACGTATTTAAAACATTACCTTTTACAGGGTGAATCAAAATATTTTGATTAATGTTTAATTTTTAACTGGTGTTTTTTCTTTTTCAGGGCACAGCTTTAGTTGAAAAATGTGAGTTATAACATGTCTTTTACATTACCAATGTTTCAAGATAAAGGACTTTTCTAGATATTTGACAAAATGTCTACATTTGAAAGTGTCTAAATACTTATTGGTAGATAGTTTATGATGCTTTAATAAATTGGTTTCAATATACCTGACTATTTTTTCATGTATAATCACTTAAATTAAGAGTTAATTTTCGTTAATGAATACAATTATTAATTCTATATCTCAGAGTGTACGTTACGTAAATACACCAAGCTTAATGTGTGAGATATATGTCATAAGTAATTGTGCTGATTCAATTTAGATATTTATCGACGATAGGTGGAACAACTAACACATTCTGCGATTTAAAAAGTAGCTATTCTCATCATCTATTGCTCTAAACCACAGTAAAGTATGCATTTAATAAATGCTACAACATAGAAGCTAATTTTATTTATTTTTTGCGTATATGAACTGATAGTTGGCGCTAATATTTAGAATCATACAAAATGAAATTTTCTAATCGCCAGTGCATACTAGTTCTACTGTGGAGAATGATTCACATTAACCTTATGATTGGTTGTATTTTTTCTCGCATTTATGATTTAAAAATAAAGATATCTAAAATACATTTGTACTTTAAAAATATTAAACAAAAAAGTTACATGTTCTCAAGAAAAAATCATTCATTTTAGTGTAATCTGAAATATATATATATATATATATATATATATATATATATATATGAAAAACCCTTTTGATTCATATGACCATACTAATGAATCCTAATATTTAAAATACACTGAGATTAGTCATTATATACATGATTTTTGCAATAACGACACCTCAAAATATACAATGATAGCTAAGCCCCAGTTTTGAAAATTTGTCTCAAAAACATTACATCCTGTTTCATTTCGAACTCTGGGAAGAAACATGGCGCATCTCTAAAACGTAATATTTGAGAAAAATTAGGATGATAGTGCAATGATTAGTCTACAGTAAAACTGACACAAAAGACTCACAAGTGGTTAAATTGTGTAATAGAGGTTTGAAACTTTTCGTGTATGTTGAGTCACTTTTCATACTAAATTTAGAATAACATAAACTAACTAATGTTTTTTTGACTTGCGTCACTCGTCTTGCGAGGATGCGATATGCGTTTAAAGTGCAAAACTGGTAAAATCATATTAAATAATTGCAGAAATTTATACCGAATAAAATTAAGTTTCAATAAAACAACTTTTACTTTATAAATTTAAAGAAATATTTTTATTTTTAAAATAATAAAAGCTTGTATTTTTGACTATTATTTATTGAAAATATTTAATCTGATACATGTCTTGTTAAAGAGAAAGGAAGTGGGAAGAAAAATAAAAGTAATGAATAGAAAAAAAATCTTAACCAAACAAAGACTAAAATAGCACAAGCCAATCTCAAGTATGACTCAAAATATCATTTTCCTTTAGCAAACATTTTAGTTAATGTAATGAAAAAAATGTGTACTTTTTATGATTAAAATTTAGTTTATTTATGTATTTCGCTTTTTATAACTTTTTTTTATCAGATAAATTTCCTTCTTTGTCCACGGGGATAAGTACTTCAGAGTTACGAATATTTTTTTTCAAATTTTTAGGTAGAATTTTTAAACTTCAAACAATTTTCTTTATTTAAGAAATGTTGTTTTTCGCTTAAAGAAACAGATTTAAGAATATAAACATAATATCTTTTTTTTTTTTTTTTTCAAATAATAACGCGATCTTTGTTAGAATGGTACCATTTAAACTTATTTGAATTGAAAAGAATTAAAACCATTTTGGGTTATAATGTTTTCGTTTTCACTTTAGAAGTATCAGTTGTTTCTTTTTAAAACCTTTTCATTACAGAATGATATTTATTCTATTTAAGTATTTTGCACATCATTTATATTACAAATATATGTATAATCGGCGGTACATTTCTCAAAAAACATTTTTTGTTTCTAAATTGAAGTACATAATCTTATTTATTACATCCAATACGATGGATAAAAATATACTGTCAATGCATAATAACTAAAATTTATGATATAGTACTTAACATAAACATTTTACTTAATATATAAGGCGGTCATTTTCTATTGGTCGCCAATTTTTAATAACTAACAAATTCTCGATTTTCGAAAAAAATTATTTAACTTATACATTTATTTTTACAAAAAAAAAAAAAAAAAAAAAAAAAAAACTCAGAATAATATGTATAGATACTTAAAATTAATTAACTGATATATACTGTGCTTACAATTATACATATATATATTGTGTATATGTAATACTACTATAATAAACTTTTTTTTTTTTTTTTTTTTTTTTCAAAAAATGGAAAAGTCTTTTATTAAATAAAGTTTAACTCTTGGCTTTCACAGTAAATCAAATTTAATACACATAATAAAACTCTTCATTTAAAAGAATTAAAAAATACATATCTTGTAAATAATAAAAAGAAATGAACAAAAATTAAATTTGTTTATGCATATGAGAATAATATACTAATATAATTTTATATTATATTAAATATACTTTTAGATAATCATGGGCTTCTTTTTTTTTTTTTTTTTTTTTTTTTTTTTTTTGACGCTGAAGTAGACCGTACAGTCGGTAACAAAAGTATCCGAACACTAGCAAAAATTCATATATAAAAAAAAATAGAGTTAATAATGTTCTGTTAAATAAATCCTTGTCGAATCATGTTCTTAGTCCATCTAAGAACATGATTCAACATGGATTTATAAAAAAAATCCCACCACGAGGTGAATAAATTCCATGATGGGTATCTTTCAAAAGAGCTCGCCAGTACCTTTAAAATGAATGGTTGAACCATTGATCTGTGATAATTTAAAATAAAGTTATCGATTTTTTTTCATAAAAAATAATAATAATAATAATAATAATAATAATATTGAGAATAAATTCAACTTTCTTTTGGATATTTGGTGTTATACTACTTCTCTAATATGGAAACCGTGTGCATTATCATGGAAGATATTTTTTTTTTTTTATAAATAATAATTTTAATAAATTATTTTTACTGAGTGAATTTGTATAAGAAAATATAGAAGAAAGTCGTGTGGTGGCAAAAACACACTAGTTATTTGTTGTTAGTGGATATGCTTTTGTAATAATATTTTGCCATTTCCAGGAAAGCTGTTCGGAAATTGAAATAAATTCCTCATAGGGATAAGGTAATTAATGTATGTTTTAACCTAAATTTTCATCGCTTGTTTGAATGAAAACAATTGAATGAGAACATTAATGAAACGGGTGGTTGAGAGGGGCGGCAGACCCCCTCACACAGAACTAATTATCATACAAAACTTTTCCTAAGCCTAATTTGAATTGTTTAACATAGGTTTACATAACAGTACTCGTTATCTTATCTCTTAATCTCCAACCTGTATTTATAGTATTAAATTTCAGGATAAGATAAAGTAGTGTGAGTGACACAGCAGGTTATTTAAATTATGACAATTCATCTGAAACTTATCGTTCAGAATTCTAATAACTCTGAATTTTGACAATAGATGGCAGCACTATGCAATTTTATGACTCTTTAGAATATAAAACATTGATTAAATTCATTCTTTTATTGATATTTTAATGTGTTTTAAACGCTAAATTAATTCTTTTTTCATTTATTATTATTTATTTTTTTCATGTTTTCAATTAATTGTTAGTTATACTGTAAATAATTCTTTTTTCAATTTGCTGTGAACGTGTTATGTTTCTGCAGACCTATTCGAGTTTGTTCTTTTTGTTGTGATTCTATCCGTGGTTTCTAGCGGTAAGCTGGAAAAATTCATTCTAACGTAGGAGCTAATAAATTCAATAATTCACGTTTATATTCAAGTCTGTATTTATTCAAGCTTTTATTCATTGTTTCTTAAATATGATGTTATTAATTCAATTGAAAGGAAGGTGAGTCCTTCAAATTCATTTTAAACTGATTTATGATTTAATATAATTTAAACCAGCGATTTTTAAAACCATACAGTCCACAATTCTATTCAAAATCCCTCCATATTTTTGGCCGTCTACAGCCGGAGATATATTAAATTATGAAATCTTTTAGTAAAAATTAATATTTTTCAAATTTGAGAAGAAAAAAAAAATTGTTCTAATGGCTCCGAAAATTGAAAAACTAAAAGCAAAAAGAACTATTATTCGTTCGTCAGTGACTAAATTTGAGAACAAAGCTATAAAAGCTTTGGAAGCGGATCCTTTAGACATTCAAGAAATAAAAATTTTGAAAGGTCATTTGCTTGAAAGGCAAACTCAATTAGAACAAATTAACAATGAAGTTGAGGAAGTTATTTCTGATTTAGATGAATTAAAAAAGGAAATTGAAGATAACGAAAAATGGACAGAGAAACATACTCGTATAAAATATCACATAGAGTCAAGATTAGAACTTTCTTGTTTTCAGAACACTGTAGTTGTAACACAGGTTAATGAAATATCTTGTTCTGTTTCGAAGCAATTTATTCACTTTCCAAAATTTGATTTGCCTCATTTCTCTGGCAATTTGGAAGACTGATTAAGCTTCAAGCAAATATTCCTAACCACTATTCATGAGAACACTCAGCTTTCCGATTTGCAAAAATTACAATATTTAAAAGCGTCTGTTATTGGATCTGCCAATAAGTTAATAAAAGGCTTTCCAATAACTGAAGCAAGTTATAGGGAAGCTTGGGCAACACTAATTTCTAGATTCGATAATAAAAAAAATCTAGCTTATGCCCAGTTAAACAATTTCTTTAATTCGAATTCTTTGAAACCAAATTGTCGGAAATCTATGCTAGATTTATTAGATAACTGTAATGAAGCAATACGTAACTTGAAATGTTTAGGATTTGAATTTAATTTATTTGTGGATTTAATTCTTGTTTATAATTTGCAAACAAAATTGGATGATAATTTAAAGAAGCAATGGGAATTATCTTTAGATAGTGATTCTTTTCCCACCTATGATGAATTTATTTTGTTTTTTGAAAAACAAGCGAGAAGATTGCAAGATATTGCTGATGGTACTTATTCTAAATCTGAAAGTAAACAAAAAGTAGTATTTAAAAAATCTGTTTCTAATGCTGTAATATCTAATTCAGATATAAAATCCAATAATTCTATCTGTTCAGAATGCTCGGAATCTCATGCACTTTTCAAGTGCCCACACTTTCTTAAAAAATCTGTTGAAGGTAGATGGAATATTGTGAAGGGTAAAAAACTATGCATAAATTGTTTACGTTGTAATGATTTCGTTAATAAATGTTTGATTTCGACAAAATGTCGACAGTGTAATGCTAAGCACCATACACTTCTCCATTTCGAGAAAAATAAAGTTAATTCTTCACCTGTTATTGAAAATACTAATCTCAACATTGAAAGTCCATCCTTTGTCAAATCTAGTTGTTTAACCAGTGCCCACGAGAGTTGTCAAACTTTGTTATCGACAGCTATGGTTCTTGTAAAATCAAATACTGGAAGGTTTGTGCCATGTAGAGTCATGGTTGATTCAGGAAGTCAAAAATCATTAATTTCCAGCTCTTGTGCTAAAAAATTAGGGTTACCTATGAAAACCACAAATCATAGAATCTCGGGTGTAAATAATATTGTTGCAGAAACTGCTCTTTTTGAAGTTAATATTATTTTAAAGTCTTATTATAGTAATGAAATCTTTGATGTGAATGCTTTAATAGTAAATAATGTTACGGTAAATCTTCCTAATTTTGTTGTTCGAAAATCTTCATGGCCTCATTTGGAAGGTCTATCTTTAGCAGATCCTAAATTTTATGTTTCGAGTCCAGTTGAAATTTTGCTTGGTGCAGATTTATTTCCCTTAATAATTTTAGGGCAATCTATTCTGGGTCCTAAAGGTACTCCATGTGCTTTAAATTCCAAATTGGGATGGTTACTCTCGGGTGTCATACATGGAAACAATTTTCAGCATTCTAAAACTGTCCTTAGTTGCCATGCTACAGTTCAGTTAACTTATGATCTTCAGAAATTTTGGGAAATTGAGTCCCTTCCTGATGCAACACCAATTCACAGTTCTGAAGAAAAATACACTAAAACTGTTAGACGAATTCAGTCTGGAAGGTACATGGTGAATCTTCCCTTTAAAGAAACTCCAAATTTAGGTGACTCACAATCAAATGCTTTAAAACGGTTTTATTTGTTAGAATCAAAACTTAATAAAAATCATGAACTTAAGGAGCAATACCATGCCTTTATGCAAGAATATATTGACTTACATCATATGGAACCAGTCCCAAATTCTGAAATTGATTCTAAAGATTATTTTTACATGCCTCATCATGGGGTTGTGAAAGAAGATAGTACAACTACTAAATTGAGGGTGGCATCTGATGCCTCGGCTAAAGGAACATCAGGCCACTCTTTAAACGACTTTCTTGAAATAGATCCAAAGTTGCAACCAGATTTGTTTAAACTTCTTCTTAAGTTTAGAACATATTCAATAGCCTTAACCGGAGACATCGCCAAAATGTACAAACAGATATTGGTAAACCCCAAACATGTTGACTTTCAGCGAGTCTTTTGGCGATTTCAGCCACATGAATCTATTGCGAGTTTCAGATTATTGACTGTAACATATGGCACAGCCTGTGCCCCATTCCTGGCTATAAGGACATTGCACGAACTAGCCAAAGATTATAGTTCAGAATTTCCTATTGTTGCGCAGTCAATTTTCGAGAACTTTTATGTGGATGATTATCTTGGTGGGTCACGATCAATTGATACAGCAAAACAATTGGTCAAAGACCTAAATCACGTTTTAAATCAAGGAGGCTTTACACTTAGAAAATGGGCTTCCAATGTACCCGCAGTCATTGAAAATCTACCAGAAGATCTTAAATCCACTAGGCAAAATGTAAAATTTTCCGAAGATTCCTCCCAAAAAATCTTAGGCTTAGTTTGGAATTCGGCAGAAGACTTATTGAAAATTCATTTGAATGGCGTCAAATCGGTGCATACCAAGCGAGAATTGCTATCAATGATAGCTCAAATCTTTGATCCTTTTGGGATTCTAGCTCCAACCACGATCATGTTAAAAATCATGATGCAAGAGCTTTGGAAGGATAAGTGTGCTTGGGATGATCAAATCCCAGATTCAATTTTGAAAACTTGGCAAGAATTTGATTCTCAAATTGAACTCTTAAAGTCCATTGGCATACCAAGATATCTGAACTGTGAAACATCTCCAGAGAACCACATAGAGATCCATGATTTTTGTGATGGATCTGGCAAGGCCTACGCTGCAGTGGTATACCTTCGGACACTATCTTCTCTAGGTGAGATTTCAGTTAACTTTGTCGCTGCAAAAACCAGAGTTAATTCTTTAAAACATGTCACGCTTCCAAGAATTGAGTTATGTGCTGCATTCTTACTTGCACAATTAAGTTCCACAATATTAGAATCTTTAACCTTTAATGTAAATAAAATTTATTTGTGGTCCGATTCACAAATTGTTTTAAATTGGATTGAATCTCCTCCAACCAAAGGAAATCAGTTCGTAACAAATCGAGCAAACAAAATCAAATCACTTGTCCCACAAGCAGTGTGGACTTATGTTGAGAGTTCGTCGAATCCGGCAGACTGCGCCGCAAGAGGCATTCTACCAAAGAGTCTTTTGCATCACAAATTGTGGTGGCTTGGGCCTAAATGGCTTAGTGCTAGTGTCAAGTTACCATTATTCCTAGTCAAATCTTCAAATGTTAAGTCAAAAAATTCTGAAGAAAATTTAAGTCATGTTACAACATCTAGTCATAAAACCTTTCCTGATTTTCTACTCAAATTCTCTTCTTTTTCAAAACTTTTCAGAATCCTTGCATTGTGTTTGAGATTCATTTATAACATTCGTAGTTGTAATCGTAATTCTAGACGTATTGGACCTGTCAGTACGCCTGAAGTTTCAAGTGCTATTACACATATTCTTAAATTGATTCAAGAACAAGAGTTTTCGGTAGAACTGAATTTGCTCAGGAAAAATCAACCTTTACCAACCAACAACAAATATTTATCCTTAAATATATTTCTAGATGACCAAGGTCTAATCAGAGTTGGCGGACGGTTGTCCAGACATCAGTCACTTAATCAAGATCAGAAATATCCAGTGCTTTTATCGAGAAATCATTTCATTACAAAATTAATTGTTGAGCAATATCATAAAAAACACTTTCATGCTGGTGCACAACTGATTCTTTCCCTAATTGGACAAAAGTATTGGATACTAAATGGTCGCTCTTACATTCGTCGAATTCTAAATGAATGTATTTTGTGCAAACGTTTGAAGAAACAAACTTGCCAACAAATTATGGGTGAGTTGCCAGTCGAACGTATAACTCCAACTCGACCTTTTTCAAAGGTGGGACTAGATTTTGCTGTCCCACTCATCACTAAACCAAATGTGCCTAGATCTAAAGTTAAATTGAAGTCATATATTTGTGTTTTTGTCTGCATGTGCACAAAAGCGGTGCACTTAGAAGCTGTTTCAGATTTATCTTCATCAGCTTTCTTAGCATCCCTAAAACGATTTGTTTCTAGAAGAGGACTGCCATCAGACATATTCAGTGACAACGGAAAAAATTTCCGAGGAGTTGCTAACTATCTTAAGCAACTATTTCGAATCATTCATTCTGAAAATGTTCAAAATTTTGCTACCAGCAACTTCATCAATTGGCATTTTATCCCACCATATTCCCCCCATTTCGGTGGACTATGGGAATCTGCTGTTAAATTGACGAAAAGTCACCTAATTAAAGCTTGTAAGGCTACCATTCTAAATTTTGAAGAGCTTACTACTCTTTTATGTCAAATAGGAGCCTGCTTAAATTCCAGACCATTAACGCCACTTTCTTCAGATCCATCCGATGTTAGAGCCCTCACTCCTGGACATTTCCTGATAGGAGTTCCACTCCTTGAGATTCCTGAAAGTGGAAATTCACCAAATCTCACTTTATCTTCTCGTTGGACTCTAATCCAGCGAATGAAGCAAGACTTCTGGAAGCTATGGTCTAGAGACTATCTACATCATCTGCAGAATCGACCTAAATGGTTCACTCCACGAACTGATCTTCAAATTGGGGACTTGGTTGTTATTCATGATCCACATCTATTCCTGTCCAGTGGAAGCTGGGTAGAATTATTCGTACCTATCCAGGATCTGATAATAGAGTCCGTGTGGTCAGGTGGTCAGCATTTGGACTCAGAGTGGTGAAATTCAATGCCCTATTGCTAAAGTGATACTCCTTCTCCCGGTGGGGGAGAATGTTCAGAATTCTAATAACTCTGAATTTTGACAATAGATGGCAGCACTATGCAATTTTATGACTCTTTAGAATAAAAAACATTGATTAAATTCATTCTTTTATTGATATTTTAATGTGTTTTAAACGCTAAATTAATTCTTTTTTCATTTATTATTATTTATTTTATTCATGTTTTCAATTAATTGTTAGTTATACTGTAAATAATTCTTTTTTCAATTTGCTGTGAACGTGTTATGTTTCTGCAGACCTATTCGAGTTTGTTCTTTTTGTTGTGATTCTATCCGTGGTTTCTAGCGGTAAGCTGGAAAAATTCATTCTAACGTAGGAGCTAATAAATTCAATAATTCACGTTTATATTCAAGTCTGTATTTATTCAAGCTTTTATTCATTGTTTCTTAAATATGATGTTATTAATTCAATTGAAAGGAAGGTGAGTCCTTCAAATTCATTTTAAACTGATTTATGATTTAATATAATTTAAACCAGCGATTTTTAAAACCATACAGTCCACAATTCTATTCAAAATCCCTCCATATTTTTGGCAAATATTTAAAATAGTAGTTTTTTTTTTCCTCTAAATTTTTTTCAGAATTCTTATACTTTTAGATTTATTTCTTTATAAATCGACCTATTGCAATCACTTTGTTTACCAATCTATCTATATATATAATAAAAATATTGTCATCACGATAACTCCCAAAATAATACTTCAAATAGTACCAAACTTGGACAGCGAACTTATCTTATAAATATCTTGGATGAATTTGTTAAATAAGTTGCTCTGCCATTTTGTTTTAAAATCGGGACCACTTGAAATTACAATTCAAATTGTAAAAAGCGCATTACGAAATTGTTTGAATTTATGTATACATATACCATATAAGATTCTCAACCAAGTTTGTTAAAGAACTTTATCCGCCATTTTTAACAAAGTGTCGGTTATCTTAAACTAAATCAGGCAACAATTTGAAAATTTAAAATCCCGATAACTTCCGAAATAATATTCCAAATCGAACCAAATTTGAACAGTGAACGTATCTTAAAAATATCTTAGATGTGTTTGTTAACCAAATTGCTCTGCCCTTTTGTATTCAAGTGGAGGCCACTTGAAAATTTTCCGAATATGTTTAACCGCAATTTTTTTCCAAGTTCCGTCCCCTTGAACGCTGCCATTTGGAACTTTATTATTGCGATAACTTTTGAAATACTGAACTTATTTGAACGAATTTTGGACAGTGGGCTTATCTTACAAATATATTGGATTATTTCACTGAGCAACTTTCTCCGCCATTTCGATTCAAATTGCGGCCACTTACTTTTTCAACACGATGTCTTTTAAGATTCTGAATTAATTCGAACTAAATTTGTACAGTAGACTTATCTCGCAAGTACATTTGATATAATTGTTTGCGAACTTGGACTGTTTTTTTTTTTCTAAGTGCCGGCCACTTGAAAATTTTCAATTCACATAAAAAGGTATTTATGAACTTATTTGCTTAAAACTTAATGTGTACATAGTCTACATCAATATTTCTACCACGTCCATTAATAATTTGCAAAAAATGGAAACTGGTTCAGATATTATTATAAAAATAGAGCAAGAAATCTTTTAATCCACGAAAAGGGGTAGGGAAAGCATCTAAAATAAATGTATATAGACAATATTTTTTTTCATTTTGAATCAGTAGTAAAATTAGATGGTAAGAAAATAAAGCTTAAATGTTTTGATTCGAGTTTTCATCGCAGGAAATGAAAGGGTAAAGTAGTTTATTTTGTCCTTTCCATTAAAGTAGTAAAAAATAAATTCCAAAATTAATTTTCTGGCAGGAATGTATTAAGAAATATTTTCACTTAGATGTATTAAATAATAATCTTGAAGCCGCATTATGCTACATGCTAAAACCGCATTTGTACATTGTCGTCGGGGTATTTTCCTACTTTGAACAGGTAGCTCCGATTTTTGTTGCTCCTCAAAAATGTTATATTATTTATTAAAATGGTTGGTTCACGTATTCATGATAAAATTATTCAGATTTTTTGTTAGTAATTGATTGTGTAAATGTCACTTGGATATATATACACACAAGCAGCATATAAAGTGTTAGACACAACCACGTAAAATCTTTTATTTATTTATTTATTTATTTATTTATTTATTTATTTATTTTTATTTTTTATTTTTTTTTAAAGAGGAATGCCAGAATGCGAGGCTCGTTTTACAGGAAAAATGTATTTTTACGAACCCGCAATCAAAGCACTGATGGTAACATCGCATGAACGTTAAATAAATTAATATAGACATACCAATATCCAGATATATAACTTTTAGTTCTTTACGAAAGCAACAAGAATTTATTTAAAAATAATAATATTGTTATTTATTCCTTATCTAATGAAATGTATTTTATAATTCCACATATGTATGTTTGTTCCTTACTACTAAATGTCACATCAAGCTTATTTTTATTAAGTTAAAAATATTTTCCTGTCTAAATCTAAAATTTATTAATTAATCGAATGATAAATTTCCTTTATTTTCTTCAAATATCTCAAGCCCTCCTTAGAGCAATACGATAGATTATGTTTACCAGAGCATTAGAAAATTGTAATTTTCAACATTTTTTTTATTAACTACATATTATTATTCTTGCAGTTTAATATCCCTACTCGCAAACATACATAAGCTAACAAAATTTAAAATATCTTATTATATTATCATATGCAATGACGTTTCATTATTAAATTACCTTTTTAAACTAATTTCGATCAAAAATTCAACATTATAATTTTTTCTTTCTCTGGAGTATTTTTGGAGTACTTCTATAAAACGACCGTAACTCTATTTATCCTTACATAAACTTTCTTTCAGCTGTTATTTAAAGTTTAAATATATTTCCTAATTTACAATTAATTATCATTTAATTGTAATAAAATTTTCTTTATTTTTAAAGGTTATTGAATGTTTGTACATTTATAAAGCGGATTAATTAAACTTATAATGTAGTTCACATACTAGATGAAGAATTTTAATTAAACCCATTTAATTAAAGATCAAATTATTCAAAACCACTCTTACAAAAGTTAATTAAATAATGAAACTAATTAAATACTTCGTTTCCAGATTTGAAATTTGATTTTAAAAGTGCTTCATCACTCTTTAAAATGTTTAACCAGGGAAATGATCTCAATATTTATCATATCCTTCGAGCTATATTTTTATTAGACAAGTGTTAATAATAATAAAAAAAAAAAACTGTCTAGTTGGCTGGCTGATTTTTTGAATGATTAAAAAAATATTTTTACGTTTACCAGGATTAACATATAACGTATCCTTTGTTGCTTAATATACGAATTTAATATAACACAAGCCTGCAAAATTTGAGTCATGAAAACGTTTTCACAATGGAATGAATGATGTTTTTTTTTTTTTTTTTTTTTTTTTTTTTTTTTTTAGTGCATTGATTTCAAATATAGCATCTGTGTTTATGAATCACGTAAGTAATTGTCACAAAATGGTCATAAATATTGTGCAATATATTATTCTACATATCCTGGTCAAAAGAAGATCGTTTCAAAATATTTTTAAGTGTCTTATTTACCAATTAAATAATATATCAATCAATTGAAAATGAATTACTAAATGTATATTGATTTTATATTAAATAGAAATATATTAAGTAGAACAGTTAATGGTCACTATCGTTTAATACATCCTAAATACATATATCCTTAAGGGTTTATTTTGCTTTTGCCTAGAAACTTCCTTTAGGCACGTAAGTCTGTTGTTGACAGTACCGGGGACTTCTGTGTGTACCAATAAACAGTAGTCCGCCATCATACTGACGTTCCATTTATTTTGGTGTCTACGCTCTTTCTATTTATAATTTTTTATTTTTTATAAAACTGGTACAACACATGTAATTTTTTTATTAATTTTCCTGAAATCAGCATCCAAAAATACATCAGTGATATCTATTGTTTTCTAAATGTATTTTTATTTGTAGGCCTATGTAATCAATTTTAAATTTTGTTTTATTAATTATGTACACCCAATTTAATTGCAATTTATTGTATTTACTATGATAAATGTGTTATTGTAATTCAAAGTTTTATTTTCTTTTACAAATGAATCATAGCTTATGTATATGAAATGTGGATAAAATTTCCTTAGTTAAAAAGTTTCAATAACGTGAAAAATTCTACAAAATTATGAAATTCATTATTCACTTTCATTCACCTCATAATATATATATATATATATATATATATATATATTAAAATATAACATAAAATTCAATAAAATGAATGATAAATTCAGCAATATATTTTAAAAATAAATTATTTACTGTTTAGTTTTAATCTAATAGAACAAAATGCGCTAAATGCAATATTATTACTAGTGACAAAGAAAAAAAAACTTTTATTTTCTTTGTTTAATTTATAAACATTTTAAATTATAGAAATACTAGATTAATTAAGTTTAAATATTTTACTAAATTAATATCATAAATTTATATGATATAAAGTAATTAGGATTTTTTTATCATTATAATAAAGATAAATCGATTGTGTTAATTTCTTTTATTTTTTCTATGTTCTATTCAAATTCATAAATAATGGCTGCTTCTCAACTCTTAGTTTATTAAGTGCCGTTTTCACACACATGTGCCACGTGGGTCTTGTGGGTCATCTTTAATTTATATGATATAGTGTAGTTGAATTTAGTTGATCTCTATTGTAAAGATAAATCAATTGTGTCTATCATCGACGGCCTTCAGGAAAAGCCACACAAAAAGACAACTGCTGTCTTTCTGGATCTCTCTGCGGCCTTTGACCGTGTTTGGAGACAGAAACTCATTGAGATCATTCACCGTGCTGGCATAACTGGAAATTCTGTCCTCTGGATTAAAGACTTCCTCAAAGACAGAAAGTTTGTCGTGAAGGTCAATGGAAACTACTCAAAGACACACCGCACTTGGGCAGGAGTCCCCCAGGGCTCAGTTCTAAGCCCCTTGCTGTTTCTCCTCTACATGAATGCCATCCATGAACACATTAATGGAGAGGCCAAGATAGCCTGCTATGCAGATGACATTGCCATCTGGAATACAAATTCTGATCTGTCTGCTTCAGAAGCTATCCTAAATACCAAGCAGATGAACGTTTAAACCTGGGCCACAAACCTTAAGCTCTTGATTAACCCAGAAAAATCTAATATCTGCGTCTTCACCACTGACTGAAAAAACAGGAAAGCATTCCGTTCTAGCATCAAAATCTTCAACTTGACCATCTATCAAATTTCTAACCCCAAATATCTTGGTCTCACATTGGACACCGAGCTAAGATTCACCAAGCGCATTAAAACCACCTCACAAAAAGCTCAATATTCTCAGAAAAGTATATGGCTCAGCATGGGGTTCTAAACCGAAAACTCTCCTCAACTCCTACACTACACTCATCAGACATGTTCTTGAATATGCAGCACCTATATGGGCTCCAGCATCCTCCTCACCAAAAGAGAAGCTTGACACTGTCCAAAAAAGAGCTTCAAAAATCAATAATGGTGCAGTTTTCTCAACTAACAACCTGAGTACTGAGATTGAAAGCGGTCTCACACCACTTGAAAGCAGGCGAAAACTGGCCACTGTTAAATTTGCCAATAAGATCAGGAGCTGCAGCGTGGAACACCTCTCAAATGTTACTTTTCGGGCCTGTACCAACAGAGAAAGGTTAAAGAGATCCTCCACGCTCCAATACGACAAAGATATCAGAAATTACATCAGTTTGAGCCACTCATTCCTTGACATTATTGATGAACCATATTTTGCTGTCAAACCACCGTCTACTGTTAAGATCAATTTAGACCTGCTGGAACCGTGTTCGAAAAAAAAACCACAAGAAACCATTAAGAGGAAGGGCATGGAAACTATAGCCACGATTTCTAAACCTGTCCTTGTCACCGGTTACACCGAAGGCTCTTCCAACTCAGAATGTGAGAGAGGAGGTTCTGGCATCTCCCTTCTCCTTCCAGATCAACCATCCCTGAAACATCGGGTCGCAGCCGGAACAATCGCCTCCAACTTCACTAGTGAACTGATCTCCATTAAAGCCGCTCTTGCCCTTTACCTCACACAGTCAGTTCCCTCGAATGGCATCACCATTTCTCTGACTGCAAATCTGCTCTGGAGGCCATTAAAGGAGGTAAAACGAGACTCGCCCAAGATATCAACGCGCTTCTGTCCACCATAGTTTCCAAGGAACAAACCTGCACCATCCAATGGGTCCCTGCTCATGTCAAAATCGAGGGGAATGAACAAGCGGACTCCCTCGCCAAGGTAGCTAGGAATAAAAATCCCCCTCCCATGCAAACCACTTGCTTTGATGCAAATGCCGTCGCAAAACATCAGCTCTGCAGCAGACCTCGAAAGAAATGGTGCCTTCCGGAGCTTAATCTTAACCGTGAAATCACCACTACCATCAGCAGATTACGGACGGGGCACATGAGAGGTATGAAGATCATGCCCGACGGCTCTAGAGCCTACGCAGAATGCGGCACTGCCCAGGAACTCAGCTGGATCCGAGGCATCTCTTCAATTGCATCTGTGTTGTCTCGACCCTCTTCAACATCGACCTCAACTGCTAGCATGACACCCTTTATACCGAAAAAGTAGGAGATGTGGCCAGGGCTGTGCTCCATGGCTTTGGTCCCTTTTGACTTGTCCATACACTTTTTTTTTACACTTGTCACACGACAACAACAACAACAACAATCAATTGTGTTAATTTCTTATATTTTTTTTCAATGTTCTACTCAAATTAATACTTAATGACTACCTCTCAACTCTTAATTTATTAAATACCGTTTTCATATATATGCGACATGTTGGTTTGATAATGGTTATTTCTTCATTTTTTATATTTCTTTGAATTTTTTAAACTCTGTCGCAAGATTGGACATACATTATACTTTGGGATTAAGAATTCAGTAGCTATCGAAATCTTGGGATATTTCTGGTCAATAAAGTATGTAACTATGTAAGTTCCTGGTAAGATATTCTTTATTTTTGAGTATTTTTTCAACACTTAAAAAAATTATCACTGATTCTACTTCTTATTATTTTTTCCTCTTATTAGTATTATTACGTATTTCATTATTATTACTATTATTTTTTTATTATTATTATCATTATATTGGTAAAGTTTTCGTTATGGATGTACAAATCTTTTGTTGTAAATTTGATTTTTGTTGTAATCTTTACTGGTCAATATGGGTATTTCTGGTTCATTACTGTGTGCATATTGTGGATGTTTTCATATTTCCTTTCAATATTCTTTATTATAGCTATTTCTGTACTTATGGATAACTATTTTATGGTGTGTTTCCCATGAGTTCTACAATCTTGTGTGTTCTACAATCTAGTTCTACAATATATATATATAACCGACTGCTGAAAATAGATGTCTCGTGAAGGAGATTGTATTGGAAGTAAACATTGGATTGTTATCCATAGCAATTCAATTTTATTTCGTATCTTTGTTTGTATACGTATATATAATTTAAGAAAGATTTGTAATATAAGTAGGATTATTATTAAGTTGAATTTTCGAAAACATCGAAACGAGTGAAAAAATAAAACTAAAATAAGTTAAATATATGTATAATTATTGTTAATAGACAGTTTTTTTTTTAAATGCTTTAATCTTAAAATTAATAAATAAAATCTCATTTCAAAATAACTTTTTTCAAAAATGTTAAATAAATGCCTACAAATTTCATCCTGACTTTATTATTCTATTTAATGCACTCAAATCATTCAATGCTTGTCTCTCAATGACCGTTTGAAATATTATCTTTTTGCTTAATAAATTAATTTGAAACGCGTTCCAGGTCGCTTTCAAATTTTCTGTAATATCAGAACAACTTTTTATAATTCTTGGATTTTATTATTGCCTGAATGAGAAATAGAAAATAACGAACTTCATTTTAAGTCTTCTGATTGAGAGAAGTTCAAGATTCTTATTAAAACCTTTCAAAAATTTTTAAATAGTTTTCGCAATTTCTTTATAATATTCTTGACATTGTGATGGATAATTTCTATATCATATTAGAGATTCTACCTATCTTAAAACTTCTTGTAAACTATTTTAAAAAGTGCCGATTTTTAATCATAAATTAATATAAACATAACTATAATAGTCTTTTATAAATGAGTTATAAGAGAATTTTAAAAATAACATTGCTTTGAAAAAAAAAAAAAAAAAAAATCGAGGTCTGATACCATTTTTGCTGATTCTTTTGTAAAATGACCGCCTGAATCTGAATATCACTCCCATTTTGCCCAGTCACCCACAGTTTTCTAGAAACACAACCCCCTCCCTCAATTTCTTTCCCTTTTTGTTAATTTTATAACCATTAATTTGAATTGAAGAATGAAAAATAATTAATTTATCACCTAAAAAAAAAAAAAAAAAAAAAAAAAAAAAAATTTAAAGTTTAAAAAATAACATTAATAACAGATTAAAAAAAATATAAGATATGTAATGCATAATTTCCGTGGCAAAGCCCCCAAAAATTTTTCCCTTGTCGCAAATGTCCATGTTTTAAATACTTCCAACTCTATAGCACCTCAGAAGATATATAATGGTTAAAATAATCCCTCCCCTCCTCAAAATCAAATTTATAGCTATAAAATCACTGAAAAATGATAAAAATAGGGGGTCATTTCTAAAAAACGGTGGGTGATAGGGCAAAATGGCGTCATATTCGGATTCAGGTGGTCATTTTACATTTA
Organism: Salticus scenicus; assembly: GCA_963930645.1. NCBI lineage: Eukaryota > Metazoa > Arthropoda > Arachnida > Araneae > Salticidae > Salticus > Salticus scenicus. Next base: position 245,086,352 of record OZ005650.1, on the reverse strand, counting down.
TCCATCACCATTTTTGCAACTTCTAATGTGAAATGACCTCCTAAATCCGAATATGACCCCTATTTTTCCCTACAACCCACCGTTATTTAGAGACACCCCCCCAATTTTTATCACACTTAGAAAAAATTCTGTAACTGACATTTAAAATCTAAATTGTGGCTCTGGAAATAATAGTTCCATGTCATCCTTTTAAATTCTAGTCCCCATTGAAAGCGAAATCTAGAAAGCACTATTAGAATTCTAGAGCGTTTGTCTATACTATCGAGGGCAATGTTATTTAAAAATATCTGCAAATAAATGAGAATACAAGAGGCGGGTTTCAGCAACTATAATCTAAGGTAAAAATGAAAGAAAACTGAAATAATTTGTGTTTGGCATTTCGCTAATCAAGAACTCTTATTTTAATAGGCATTTTATTTTATCCTAGAGACAATCTTCATAAGTGTATATGTTGCAGAGAATAATGCGCCGTACCCAGTTTTCTAGCCCCAGTTTTCCGCACCCAGTTTTTTTCACCCAGCTCTGTTAAAATGCTCCTACACATTATAACATATTTAAATATAAATATATATATATATATATATATATATATATATATATATATATATATATATATATGTGTGTGTGTGTGTGTGTAATAATCAAGAGTTATTAAAATACAGTAGTCAAGAAAATGCAATTTTTCCTCAAAGAAAACACACACAAAATACTAATTATAATTCTTTGCAGATTAGATAGATTTTTCTTCCAGAATCTTTCCAGCTTATGGATAAATACGCATTTCGTGGATGCAACTGAATAATGAAATGGAGGTGTGGACTGGAAGTGAAGGTGAGTACAAATCTTACCTTCTCTATGAATTTTGACTTATAATTGCTAAACTTTTATATGTAAATAATTATCACAGCTCTCTCATTTCAATGCATTTATACTTAAATACATAATTATTATAAACTGGTATAAATTGAGCGCGCTATGCGCAAACATCGAATATTTATAAAATAATCTTTGTTTACTACCCAATTCTAGAAAATCAAGCGAGAAGTTCTCGCACTACAAAATATTTAGAATATTCAGAATAATATAAGAAAAATATGATAAATTTTTATTAATGTTCTAAGATTTTTTTAGGGAAAAAAAATGTAGAATCAATACGATTTATAATCAGTACGAAAAAGTGTTTAAAAAGTTTAACACAAATGAAAAAATCATTGAATGAACAGACAAAATATGAACAGCGTTTATTTTATTTTATTTGTTTGTTTTTATCTATATTTTGAAAACAATAACTCAATAAGACAATTTTATATTCTAAGAATATGAATAGTTTCTATTATTTATTATTTTACCTGAGAAGATTTTAAATGAAGTATGTTTCAAGAACGCTTATTATTGATAGTTCTGACTACTTTGTCTCGATTCAAATTATTTTATTTATTTGTTTATTTATAATCTTTTTAAGTATGTTTTATTTAGAGATTTAGATAAAACTCGTGCTGAGTATACATTAACATGAAAATTGTTAGATCTATGTTAAAATTTGTTACTCTTTTCTCTATTTAAAGCAATTTAACTCCTCAAATCATTAATTTGGAAAATAAGTTGAAAATAGAGACTTAATTTGAGTGTAAATATAGAAAATATTTAATTTAGTTTGGTTATTTCGAAAGCTATGTAGTTAATGAATTAAATACAAAAGATCAGCTTTTAAAAGAAAAATAAAATGAATTGACAGCGTATTTATCTGTTATTGTGTAGTTTTTTTAAGTTTACATTGAAGAAGGTTTAAAGTATTTTTTTTCGAAGCAGTATGTAACGTATGAAAACTCTTATGAATTATTAAACCTAATATATAACACAATTATCAATAGCAAAAAAAAAAAAAAAAAATGAAATAAGAAAAAAGAAATTTTATCTTAATTTTTTACTGTTTTTAAATTTACTATATTCAAAAAATGTAACAAACGTTATTTTATAATTAAAAACATAGTTTTTAATTAGTTACACATAACTGTTGAAAACATACATAGTTTTAGGCATTCGAGTATGCATTTTTTATAACAAGCAGATGAATTTACATATAAATATATTTAGTCTTTATATAAAATATTTGCCTCTAATTGTAGGCACAGAATTAGTTTTTAGTTTACAGGGCTAGACAAATTTCGTTACGTTATGCAGTCATTCCTTTGGCATCAAATTTAATATTAGTACATATGAATTGCAAGGATTCATCTATATAGGGAATTTTTGTGTCTAGTACTTTTGGCTCCTGCACGGGAACACAAAAAAGAATTTCGCACCATTATAGTCTATGGACAATTTTTTTTTTTTTTTTTTTTTTGTGAAATTTAACATGGTTACTCTCCGTGCAACATAGTATATTATAATATATTTTTGAAATTTATAAAACTATGCTTTCTGCAGAAAATGGTAAGGATATATTACCCGATACGTAGTGCAATCTAATTGTAGTTTATAATGTATTTGTATTTTATAATATGTATAATTCTTCTAGATCATGTACAGTGACAATCAAAATTATTTCAAGACACTGAAGTTCGTACTGGACATGGCATTCAGATTTATATTAATATTGTTCCTTTTATTCAAATTAATAATTTTAGCATACATTATTAAAATGCTTAAATGCTTTTTTTTTTTTTTTTTTTTTTTTTTTTGGTGTGTGTGTGTGTATAAAACTGTAAAATACAATTTCTAATTAGTTTGTAGGACTTTTCAAAAAAATTAAGGTATGATATGTAAGCATCCGATAGTCTGGATAATTGGTACAAATATTTTTTATTTACATGAAATTAAATGAATGACTCAGAAGCATTATTGTACATTTCCATCAACAGACAAAATTTATTTTACATGCAATTGCTCACTGGTACAATATATTAAACAAAATGTATTTAATATAATTTGTTAAGACTCATAAAACCATGGCTCTGTAAAAAATGGTATGTATAGATTTATTTTAATTGTTTATAGGGCTACAAAAAAGATTTCCGATAAATTATACGTTGAGCATCTTAGGTTTGTAATACTCATTTTCTAATATACAATTTATTTTCTGCATACGACACATACATACCAACAGGTACAGACAGATAGATGGAATGAGGAGTTCAGAAACGTACATCGTTATGTAAATCGTTAATTATGTATATGAATATATATATATATATATATATATATATATATATATATACTAGCAGGCTTTGCCCGCTTCGCTGGACACTATATTTAAATGATTTCTTTGTAACTGAATATATTTCGATTGACGACTACTTTCGTCACAGCTTAAGAATGGGACCTCTTTGGCAATATCAAACATTTTTTGAACTTCTCGAATCTGTACAACAAAACTATTATTAAAACAAATATTTTCGAAAACAGTCCAATAGCTGGTGTTATTTCTTCGAATATTCTGGAAACAGTTGAAGCTGTTACTCGTACAATATAAGTCATTATTCGATGAATGTTCTGGGACAGTCCAAAAATAGTCACTTGTTCCACAGAAGTAAAGCAAATAAGATCAACTACACCAGCGCAAAAATTTTCGCTCACTCACGAAAAATGTCCAGTCGCTTAGAGCTCAATCCCTAAAGTGCAATGACTCAGAATAGGTCTCTGAATAACTTTGGATCGCAGTGACTACATACTCTTTCCCAAAAATCAACTCACACCTACTTATAACTTTTGGCGATGGGGCTTGGAGATGACTTCATCGAGAATCCCTTGGTAAGCTTAAGGTCTATGTTCCCGTGTGTCGGAGAGCTTCGAAATATCGGGAACCCTAAACTACCATTTTTCACCAAATTTGGTAACCCACTCGCAAAGTTAGTCGCCAAGACTATGCTTTCTATTAAACATATCTTTATTTAGTTATTTAAATATTAATTTGAATTAATCAAATATTTCTGCCCGACAGCGTGCAAGTGCAGTCACACACAGCAGCTTATTTATTTGTATGTTAAATTAGCGTAGTGATTGGTATATAAAAAAATAAATGAATTTAAATTTACATTTAAACCAGTTTATAAAGTTTCTATATATATAAAAAAAAAAAAAAAAAAAAAAAACTTGGACTCATGTCAAAGTTGTACCTTGGGGGGGGGCAGGGGGGCTCATGTCAAAGTTGGGCCTTGGGGGGACTCATGTCAAAGTTGGGCCTGGAGGGACTCATGTCAAAGGTGTGCCTTGGGGGGGGGACTCATGCCAAAGGTGTGCCTTGGGGGGGACTCATGTCAAAGTTGTACCTTGGGGGGGACTTATGTCAAAGTTGGGCCTGGGGGGGACTCATGTCAAAGTTGGGCCTTGGGGGGACTCACGTCAAAGTTGGGCCTGGGGGGACTCATGTCAAAGTTGGGCCTTGGGGGGACTCATGTCAAAGTTGTGCCTTGGGGGGACTCATGTCAAAGTCGGGCCTTGGGGGGACTCATGTTGCCTGTGGGGGACATGTCAAAGTTGTGCCTTGGGGGGGACTCATTCAAAGTTGTACCTTGGAGGGACTCATTTCAAAGTTGTGCCTGGGGGACTCAAGTCAAAGTTGTGCCTTGGGGGGGGACTCATGTCAAAGATGTGTCTTGGGGGGACTCATATCAAAGTTGGGCCTTGGGGGGGACTCATGTTGCCTGGGGGAGACATGTCAAAGTTGTGCCTTGGGGGGGATTCATTCAAAGTTGTACCTTGGAGGGACTCATGTCAAAGTTGTACCTTGGGGGGGGACTCATGTCAAAGTTGGGGCTTGCGGGGACTCATGTCAAAGTTGTGCCTGGGGGGACTCATGTAAAAGTTGTGCCTTGGGGGGACTCATGTCAAAGTTGTGCCTTGGGGGGGACTCATGTCAAAGTTGTGCCTTTGGGGGGACTCATGTGCCTTGGGGGGACACATGTGCCTTGGAGGAGACTCATGTCAAAGTTGTGCCTTGGGGGGGACTCATATCATAGTCATGCCTTGGGGGGACTCATGTCAATGTCATTTTGAAAAGATTTTGATGAAATTCGGGCAAAAGCAGAATTTAGTTTAGGACGGAGGACTATTAGTTTTTTTTTTTTTCTTCCCAATTATAACATTGCTTTCAAATTATTCAACTATATTTTCGATAAATTTTAGATTTCGATAGATGTCCAACTATCGAAAAATGATTTTGACAAATGTCCAACTATCGAAAACGACATCGCAAAAATCGCTGTCTGAGACTAATAGGCCCTCAGTCTTAAAAATAAATAAATAACTAAACATTATCGTGCTACACAACTCTATTATATTTCTCCCTTGGCGGCTTTTGAATTTTTATCGCCATATTAGCTTTTTTTTTTTTTTTTTTTTTTTGTATAATTTCTTGCATAAAAATAGAAAGCGTTTTATCGGATACCTTTTCGTTAACATATAAGAACCCTTCATATTCTGTTTGTTTTATTAATGGTTTTTAGGTTTAAAATAGTGCTTGATAAAATAAATTTTCTATTTTTAAAACTGCACTTTTTTCTATAAAATTATCTACTCAGATAAAAATAGATCATTTATGTGACTACTGTTTCAGTTTATTTTTTTCGTTTTGTAATATTTTTCTTGAATTACCTAGATTAAAATCGCTGTTGCTAAATTAAACCTCTTGGCGAAAAATGTTCGGTGTACTTCAACGCAACAATTTAAAAAATCACCCAGGAGGATCTATAAATAAAACTGATTTTAGTACAACATATATTAGCATCGTAAACTATATTAGAACTTTATCAATGTGTAAAAGAAATTTTAAATTAAAAAATGACGTCAATTTTTGTGAGATGCATAATTTATTTTTATTTTTTTAAATTTTTTATTGTTCACGTTTAGATAAATATATTTATTTTCCTGTTGGAAAAAAAAAAAAAAAAAGCTTTTTTCTTTTTTTTTTTTTTCCTTTTGGCAACAATTAAATTATTGATAAAATTTAAATGGCTAATTTTTTCCTATTATTAGCTTACAAAATTGCTATTTTATGCATAAAAATCACAAAACAAATTTTTTTTTCGGAATGAAAGGTAGCCAACATTGTAAGTTAGGGTATAAGCTATCTGCATTACAAATTTCATCGAAATCCGTCGAGCAGTTTTGGCCTGAAACTCAGTCAAATAAATTCACGGACATTCACATTTATATATATATATAAGATATATAAATATGGTGCGGCACTTGCAACTCTACGGCATTGGCGGGGGGTCGCCGAATTGATGACCATTTGTGAAGGGGCATTCATTTGTCAGTCATCGCTACCCCTGACAGGAACGCCTTCTCCAGGATTCGAACCCAGGCCCATCCGTCAGGGACGCTTAGCACTTGGGTGGCATATATATGAATATATACATCTACACACACACATATATACATACATATACATATATATATATATATATAACCTTTTTCGGACATCCTATATGAAAGGTACGTAGCATAGGAGACAGGTGCATTCAACTTCGTCATTTTGTTCCCCCTTGTTTTAATGATTTGAAAACATTTACGCTAAGAGAAGTTCAAATAAGAAATTGTGTTTCTTGAGAGCTTAATTTAAATGTAAATATAAAATGTAAATTTTATAATTCTTATGATCTCAAGATAATTTACCTTTAAACATTGTAACTCACTATGTATTTTCTTTTGAAAGTTGCTTAACTAATTTAAATAATGGCTATTAGATAACTAATCAGAAATATATATTAAAAAAAAAAAAAAACTACATTTTCTAGAAATTTTGGTCTGGAACATCCTTACGTTGAACTGAGTAAAATCAAACAATATAAATTTTTTTTTAATTAATAACTTTATAAGCAAAAATCATAAATTATAAAAATTCACAAGAGTTTTTTTTTTTTTTTTTTTTTTTTTTATGCACTGAGGATTATTAGTCTCAATCTGCAAATTTTTACGATACCAGTTTTACGATAGTTGGACATTTCTCGAAATCTAAAATTTATCGAAAATATAATTGAATGATTTGAAAGCAATGTTATAATTCGAAAAAAAAAAAAACAACTATTAGTCCTCGTCCTAAACTAAATTCTGCTTTTGCCAGAATTTCATCAGAATCTTTTTTTTTTTTTTTTTTTTTTTTTGAAAGAAAAAGAAAAGAAAAGAAAATTAATAATAATCAGTATCGAAACAAACACTATTGAAAAGTTTTTTTTTTTTTTTTTTTTTTTTTTTTTTGAATTGGGAAATAAAAAGCGTTTGTGCAAAATGAAAAAAAAAAACAAAAAAAAAAAACAAAAAAAAAAAAAAAAGAAAGAAAGAAAAAAAAAAAAAAAAAACAAGGTAATTAAGTTTAAATTTGAGTTAGTAATTTAAGGATGCCATTGATACAGTAACTTTTTTGTTGTAAAATGTTTTTAAGAAATTAAAATGCGGATATCATAAGTGCGCTAGTAAAGATCTTTGCGAGAAACGTCCGAGTTACTTCGGTGCCAAATTTCAAATTTCGCTAAAGGAGTCCTACACTAAAGCTTTTTTTTCCCTTATAATTATAATTATTATTAATATATATGCATTTACTATAAATATCTTTATTCGAAGCACAACGTAACAGAAATGGCCTATATTTTTAAAATACGCAAAACTACATATTTTCCTGCTCCAAAAAGTAGAATTGTTATACTCGATTCGCTTACAGGACTACACAGAGTTATTCAGATACAATACAGTTTATAACTGGGAATTGCTCACTGAAAATTTCTAGTGTTATGAGGAAATTTAGCGCACTATCGGATGTGTACGTAAGTTTTAGAAGGCATACAGAGCTAAGCAAAAGCAATATTTTTAATGTTTTTTTCCTTAGAAATAATGCTATAAAGATACTATTGTGAGAATTTTTCACGACAAGGTTAAAAAAGCCAAATATATTTTTGTAGACCTGCTGATTTTGGCCAATTTACAGGGGCACACAAAAACAGCCTGTTACATGATATTCTTTAAAAGCAATAGTTTAAAAAAATTAAGTTATCTTCTTCCATAATGAAAATAAAAATATATTTGAAGATGCCATTAAGGAGGTAAAATGCATTTGATGATTAAATTGGTAACGGGTAAGTACATTTGGAAAATCTGTAATCTAAGTAAACCCCATTACTTTACTTTTTTTTTTCAAGGATTTCATTATAAGTACACACACACACACACACACACACACACATATATATATATATATATATATATATATATATATATATATATATATATATATATATATATATATATGTATATACTTTTCTCCGTCTTTATAAAACATACATATATTTAACTATATAATTCAAATAATTACTCGTATAAAATATTAAATCAAATAATAAATTTGGGAAGATCAGGAGAGTGTTTATTTTATTTTATTTTATTTTTTCTTCACTATGGAAGAAATTCGCACTTCAAAATTTGTTTTCCTTTGTGACGAAAGTGACGTAATATATCGTATGAAATTATACTTTTTTTTTTTTTTTTTTAAGTGAAAAGTAATAGTACGGCCGTACATCAGGTGGAAAAACTAGGTACGAAGTGAGAGCGAAATGGTACATATGCGCTCTAGTATTTTTTTTAATTCCTTAACTGCTTATTTATGCTAAGTTTTAAATGTTTTTTAATAATATGGAAATCTGAATACTATATATATAATTTTTCAAATAAAGGATTATATTATGTAAGCCAAATTTTAAAGTAGAAGTATCTATCATTAATTCAAGTTCAACCTCTTTATTAAGTTATAAATGTTTCAAATGCATGTAATTTTTAAAATAGCTTGCTAACTGGTTTCAAAGAGTAATAAATATAAAAATGATCAGCAATCTGCAAATGAAAATGGCAAAATTCCTCATGTAGAGTAATTACACACTTCAGATTAACTATTTAATAAATTAGTAAAATATTTTACATTAAAAGCGTAAATAATGCTGACAAGTTTTTAATTTAAGGATGTTTAAGTAGTGTTTTAGAAACTACGTGACTAATTGGGATAACTTGAAAACAACAACGTTAAAACTATTTATAATTTGCGAATTATGTTAAATTTTTCAAAGGGGTACTAATGAGGCTATATTTACATAAGTAATTTTAGAATTTAAAAAGAAAAAAAAAACTAATATGCATGCACTACTTTAAGATATGATTATAATAATGAACAAATAATAGTGAACAAATAGAATTTGTTCTTTAAGATACTCTTTCTGAAAAACAAAATCTTGACAATTTATCCAAGTCTTATTATTTCAAAAGTTCATTTAAAGCCTCGCTCATAGAAATGCGTCAAATAATGTATTACTCCATCCCCAATTAATAATGAAACAATTCAGAATAATTGTAAATATTCGTTTTTCTCGACAGGAAATGTGCTTCTGTTCAATCTTTGATTATTCGCTTAATTCATCATTTTAGCTGTCACATCGAGATAACTTTTGACGTATTGTGGAATCACTACTTGATATTTGGTTTCAAATATAGTTTCGACCTACTTGATGAAACAATATAAAGAAAATATTACGATTGAATTAAACTAATCTAATAATTATAGAATTTTATTCATTTTACTTTACTATGTTCCATCAGCTTGTAAGTAACATTGTAAGAATATACACGATTTTGTATAGACTAAGTTGCATTTCTTTTATGCTTTTCTGATTATTTTTTTCTTTTGAAAAGACTCTCTTTTAATCGTTTGTTTAATGTGCAAATTTCATTCAAATATTCATGAAGATCGTTAATGAATAATGCAGAAAAATGAATTTCAGTTACTACTATAGAAGGTAAGAGGATATATTATATTAATTTAGAATACAAATGCGTCGAATAATATATTATCCATTTGCAGTTTAGTATTAAAATATTGAAATAAATCAGAACAATTGTTAAATGTTTGGAATTCAATAAAGAGGATATATGTTTGTGTTATATTCAATCTTTGGTTCGTTGATTAATTCATCATTTTAGCTGACATATGCCAGTATATCTTACGAATATTGTGGAATCACTATTTGACATTTTATTCGATTATATTAATGACATAATTTCTCAATCAATGATAAAAAATCATATCATGACACTTTGAAAATAATGCAGTATTTGTATTAGTTTGCAGATAGGCATGTATGTATAGAAATTATTTTGTATAAATGTATACTAATTATAATTTCTAATATAGCTTTCCCGACATAAATATTATTATTTTTTTTTTTTTCTTTTTCAAAAATACTCCTTTTGAAAAATTTATTCGATATGTGCACCGAATAAAATTCTCATTAAAATCACTAGGACGATCATTAATGGATAGATTAGTAATAACAAATTTTAATTTTTACTAACTAGTGGATCTGCTGATAAGGAGCTTCAGCGTCCTGTTTGCATCACACATTATTCAAAACGCTGTTTTTATTTATTTCTTATTATACTATATTAGAAAAACCCGGTTCGGGAACGAACCGAATTCGGAATGCGAGAAAAATTTCAAAATCAAACTCGAAATGCACAAAACTTGGCCTGATGCTGTTTGCATGCCAATAGATCAAAGTTTGTTAACGAAATCATTTTTAGAAGCTACACTTCTTCCAGCAATACAGGAAACTTTAGAGAAGACAAGATGAAGAAAGAAAGAAGAAAAGAAGGAAGCTTTAGAGAAAGAAGAACAAGAAGAGAAGGAAGAAAAAGAGAAGAGAAGAAGTAGAGAAAGAATAAAAAGGTAAAAGAAGAAAGAAAAGAAGAAAGATAAAAAGAAAGATAAGAAAGTAGAAATGGAAAAGAAGACGTAGAAGAAAGAAGATGAAGGAAGAAAAAAATAAGAAAGGAGAAGAAGAAGAAGAAGAAGGAAGAAGAAAAAAGAAGAAAGAAGAAAGAAGAAGAAAGTAGAAGAAGATAAAGAAAAGAAGAAAGAGAAAAGAAGAAAGAAGAAAGAAACAAAAAAGAAAGAAGAGGCAGAAGAAGAAGAAGAAGAAAGAGAAAAGAAGAAAGTAGAAAAAAGAAAGAAAAAGAAGGAGAAGAAGGAAGAAGAAATACAAAAGAAGAGGAAAGAAAAAGATAATGAAGAAGGAAGAAGAAATACAAAAGAAGAGGAAAGAAAAAGATAATGAAGAAGAAGAAGAAGAAGAGAAGGAATCTTTAGAGGAATACTCGGTGCGTCCACACACAGACAGAGTCCAAGGATATATCATTGCCATATATATATATATATACAGGGCGATTAAAAAAAACATTGACAAAATGGCATGGTAGATCAGTCATACAACAAGGATCTAAAATCACATAGGAACAGGGGGTCGCAACTGCGATCCGGAGCCGCTACAGGGCGTATAAAATAATGCATAGCACAAAGAGAAGAAAAAAAAACCATTACAGATCATTTTATTTATAATTACTCACTCACATGCAACTTAAGCAAGCGAAATCTTCAGCCCACAGGAGATGCTCAAAGTTTTTGCCAGATGCATCGAGACACGCCTCGCATCTACGTTGCATAGAGCGCCGCACCTTCTCAAAGATACCAGGTGTATCTCGAACACATCCTGCTGCCACAACGATTCCTCCTACCAAGTCTTCCGGCATTACAACAAGTGTTTCATACACACGTCCTTTTAAAAATCATCATAAGAAAAATCCAAGGGAGATAGATCTGGTGATCGTGGTGGCCATGCGATTGGTCCACCGCCAGGAAAAGCAACCTGCAGATGTGCTCTGACATCTGTGCTGAAATGTGCAAGAGCTCCGTCGTGTTGAAATCGAATGCGTTGACGAATACGCAACGGAACATCATTCTGCATTTCTGGTAGAACCTCTTGCAAGAATGTTAGATAAATGGGACCGTTAAGTATTTCTAAGAGAATGTACGGACCAAGTAAACAGTCTCCTCCTACAATGCCAGCCAACACGTTAACGGAAAATTTTCGTTGTGCTCCAAGCGGACATGAAGCTCACCCATGAAGCTATGGGTTTTCATCCGCCCACGTATGCAGGTTGTGAAAGTTCATCACACATTCTAATGAGAAGGAAGAGATCCGCAAGTGTTCTCATCCGTAAAGAGAACACTTGCTGCGAAGTTTCGGTCTGCAGCACTTTCTTGCAAAAACCAAAACGCAAAATCCATACGATTGTTGTAGTCTTCTGATTCCAGTGCCCGGACGAAAATTACACATCTGGGGGTCACCGAAGAGGGAGAGCCAACCCTTCCGTGGAGGATCAAAATTGCGATGGCATGTCTCCGGACCATCTCTAGGAATGATAAAGATATAGTCCTCCGTCATGTACAACGCGCCAAACGGTAGCTTGGAGGATATGGGTCTTTCGGGATACAACCCGTGTACTCATTGAAGGATTACGCTGGAGTTTTTGGACAACTCTTTCTTCAACATCAACTGTCGGAGTTATTCGTTGGCTACCAGCATTCGGCTTGTTCACGTTGAACGAGCCGGTTTCACACAATCGTCGATGCAGACTGGCAAAGAATGAGCGGTTAGGCACCTTTATACCAGGATATTTCCCACGATACATTCGCAAGGCTGCTCGTCCATTACCATTGCAGTTGGTCATACCGTAAATTAAAGGCATTTCAGCCATTTTGCGGTGCGTGTAACTAGCCATCTTACGCCCAACGCATCCAGAACTCGAATGACTACAATCTCCGTTTGCTCAGTTCGTGTTTGTATTGCAAAGCCTTCTTGTAGCTCTAGCGCCTTCTACAGGCGTTTGCGACCCGCTGTTCCTATGCAATTTTTGATCCTTGTTGTATGACTGATCTGCCATATAATTTTGTCCCCGTTTTTTTGAATCACCCTGTATATATATATATACATATATACATACATATATTGATTGTATTAACTTGCTACATAAACAGATACGTTCCTGATTAGTACGTAGCATCATACGTAACAGATCAACACCCCACTGTATCTATCTTTCTATACTTATCTCTATAATATATATATATGTATTCTTAATAACTGACAGTCTTGTATTATTTCCCTGAAATTCATACATATTTGTACCAAATTTCATGAAAAAAGATTACATAGCATATCGGAACTATTTTCTGTAACGCTGTAAACTAATAACCAAACTTTTGCCAACGCTTTTCAAGAGGAAAACATACTTTTAAAATTCTTATAAAATTCCATTATATTTAATAGGATGCAGTCATGTTAAAATAAACATTTAACAAATGCCAACAATAGACCGTAATAGTACGAAATTCTTTTGTGTATCCTGGAAAAGAAGCTATAGTTATTATATATGCCAATTAAAAGAATAAACCTAATTAATTATAACTCATTAATGTTCAAACAAATTTGACATAATTTGGATTATTACAGTACGTCATCGAAATTCTTTTGTGTGGTCGAATAAATAAAATGTATATTCCGTACATCCCTATACCCCATACTATTCTATACACCCTTTTATAAAAGTAAACATGCTTTTAAGCATCTTTACAATTTATGTTAATTCCATTATGTTCAATGCGGCATAAACGCATTAAAGTGCGCTTAAATAAAAAAATTGTTCATAAGCACTAATTTCACGAAATTATTTTGTGTGTCTCTGTAAACGAACCATAAACATTGTATACACCAATAAAAACTATTCCGCTTTTCTACGTTTTTCATGAATAATTGTTCCAAATTTGACATAATTTAGATGATTACGTGGCATTATCAGAACACTTTTGTAAAATCTTGTACATTAATTAGGAAATCTAACAGCATATATTTTCTGCAGAAAACGTAAGTTGAAGTATCTCCCTAATGTAAGCTAATTTCGTTTTATTGATTGCAAATTAATGATGTTAAAATGCATCACCCATATGTCGTAATGATAAGAATTTCGGCGTATCCCTGCACACAATTCATAAACAATAAACACATACAAAATTATACTGCTACTTCTACACAAAGTCTGAATGTGTGTGCAAATTAGCAAGTCAATCGGAGCATTTTTGCAGCTGCTATTGCGGTACATACAAATTCTGCCCGTAGGCCGTAATGATCAGAAAGTTTTTGGTGTTTCCCTGTACACGAACTACAAATGGAATACACATCCACAACTATACAGCTAATTTCGTGTGGCTCATAAACATGTGTACCAAATTACAAATCAATAGCATGATTTTCGTGGTCGCTATCGCGATACATACAATTTCTTCCCTATAGGCCGTAATGATAAGAAAAAGTCTGGAGTGTCCCTATACACGAACGACAAATGGAACACACACCTAAAACCATACAGCTGATTCCGATGGGCACATGAACATGTATTCCAAATTTCAATTCAATAGCATAATTTTTGTGGCCGCTGCTGCGATATATTCAAATTTTTCCCATAGGCCGTATTGATAACAAAAATTTTGGCATGTCCCCGTACACAAACTACAAATGGCATACACACTCAAAACTATAGAGCTGATTCCGTGGGGCTTATGAACATGTGTACAAAATTTTAAGTCAATGTTGTGATTTTTGCGGCCGCTATCGCGCGACAGACAGAAAGAAAAGTGAATAAACACACAGATGCAACCCAAAATCTTTTGTAGTCTAAAGAGAGGGCCTCCACTGACGTTTCAGCATTGAATGTAGCGAACGTTTTTTTTTTCTTTTTTTTCTTTAATGAATAGAGAAACTTCCTTATTTAAAACACTATGAAAAATTTGAACTGAACGCATGAACAGAATAATAATGTTGAATTATAAAGGCATAAATTCAAAAATATTAATAGCTTGAAAATCATTTTGTAATTTTAACTATTGTGCCTTTAAAAAGGTAAATAAAAATGAATATAATACACATTTACAATATTAAGTACATTCATAAATTTTAAAATTTATATATAGTTCTATAAAAAGCATGGAAAGCTATTTTAATATTTAATGGTATCATTCAGAACCTGTCAACTAATATTTTAATTTATGAGATATATATATGTCATATATATATGTCTTATATAGGTATATATATATATTATTTCTGAATTGAAAAATGAGATTTGTTTAGAAATGACACCCGTACTATATCTACCAATAAGTATATGGACATTTTCGAATTTAGACGTTTTGTCAAATATATAGAAAAAATCTTTAGTAATCATCTTGAAACTTTATGAGTATAAAGAACGTGTTACACCTCATATATTTCAGCAAAAGTTTTTTTTTTTTTTACTGAAGAGGAAAAGGGGACCAGTAAAAAATGAAAGAAAAATCAAAATGTTTTGCCTCACCCTGTAAAAAATAATGCAGGAGATGCATTTTGGCTGTAATATGTGCTTATGAGGATTCTTCTAATTATCTGTATAAATGTACATGAGGCTAACCGAAATATTCATGGTGTTATAACGCTTCCTTTAAGAAAAATCAAAAAATAATTGACACTATTTAAATTATAGCATGTAGGGTCTTAAACCTAGTGCAGAGTCATTTTTAGGAAACCTGGTTTACTACATTAGACACAGCATACTGCAATCAGAATGCAAAAGTGTTAAACGAAATACGAGCATTTTTACTAGATAATTTTTAATTTCACATGCGCAATCTTTTAAAAAATTTACAATTAAATAGCTAAAAGTGTTCAGCTACTTATATGAAAACCCCAAAGAAATATCGTGTAAATTTACAAAGTTATGAGAAGCAGAATAAACAGAATTTCAATTCATCTCAAAATAAAAGATAAACTATAAGGTGCTTTAGTCACATGTTTATTTGAATTAATCATTACTCAATAGTAATACAGTATTCACTGACTGTAAATAAATACTGACAAAACCTCCTACCCTTTTATTGAGAGGGAACTGAAATTCTGCCCATACTATAACTCATAACGTTTTGAATTTACACAATATTTGCCTGGGGTTTCATATAAATAGCTCCAAACAGGAATTTTTTATAAAGCTATCGCATGCATAGTTAAAAATTATTTAGTTAAATTGCTAATATTTCATAATATATTTAAAAATTTTTGCACTCTGATTGCAGTATGCTGCATCTAATGTAGTATGCCAAGTTTCCTAAAAATGGCTTTAGACTGGATCTAACACTTTACGTGTCATAATTTAAAAAGTGTTTTTTTTTTTTTTTTTTTTTTTTTTTCAATTTTTAAGGAAACCGTTTTATCTCAATGAACATATGTGTTAGGCTCAAAAATTTTATACAGATAATTAGTAACAACCTCATAATCACATGATCATGCTTTACTTTTTACAGGTTGACCCAAAACATTTTCATTATTGTTTAATTTTTTACTGCTCCCCTTTTCCTCTTAAAGACAAAAGCTTTACTGAAATATATGTGGTATAACATGTTTTCTATAATCCTAAAATTTCAAGATTTTTCATTGGGAGATTGTGTAGATAGTTGACAAAACGTCACAATATAAAAGTGTCCAAATATTTATTGGTAGATAGTGTTTTATCTTACAAAAATATATTCTTGTACAAATATTTATATAACTATTGAATTAAAGTTTGGAAAACATACCGTCTTCGTCGAAGCTTATGGAATTCAAATTATAATTTTAAGAAAACCAAAATAATCTGATAATGTATAAGTTTTCAAAGCTTAATAGTTAATTTCTCTGTATGATACTTAACAGTATTCTTCTTTTTTCCTAATCTGACAACAAAGTCCATAACATTTTTCATATATGTAACTTAAGATCAAGAATTTGAATCAATCAATAACACTCCTATTATTAATCCTTTTTTCTGATAGCATTTACCTTTACAAACTCTTTTAATTATAAATATACTGTAATCACAAGCAGCATCACAACTATTCACAATAATAACAGTATAAACATATCTTAAACCCCCTAAAATTAGCAGCATTCAATGAACAATATGTAATATAATGTGTTTTTAAATTAAAAGCAGAAACAGGAATTAAACAGGTATGAAAAATATTAATATTATTAAAATCAGGCGATTTTTTTTTTTTTTTTACTTCCAACACCATAAAAAAGTATTTCTTATATATTTATTTCATTTTATGACAAATGATTTTAACATTAGAAATAATAAAAGAATGACAAATATATTCTTGATTTTAATCACAACTAGATAATAAAGTAATTTGAATTTATAAATACAAAAATAAATATATAAATAAATAAATAAAAATAAATAAATAAAAATAAATAAATAAAAATAAATAAATAAAAGTTTTTTCCTACCAACTAAATAAGGAATTTGACAACACATAGCTCCACTGTTTTACGCAAACAATACTTTTAAATTTACATTTTTATATTGAGATTAGCCTGAAACAAATATCAGGGTAATCGATCCCCTCCCATTTCAAAAATAAATTCAGTGCCTCTTGTTTAGGCACAGGAAATACCATATGCCATAAAATTATTATTTCTGATTTCCATATACGTTTATATTCAAGTTTTTACTTATATAAGTAAACAAATGAAGACGTAACTTACACACACGCACGCATACAGACACATTAGCATTTATGTATATATATTGCTACAAAAAAAAAAAAAAAAAAAAAAAAAAAAAAAGGTATAATTGTAGAAGGAAAAAAAAGATCAAATGCCAAAATTTTCCTCAAGAACCAAAAATAGAGATATAAAGGAATAGTTCTATTAAACATATGAAAAACAATAAGTATTATTCAAAAAGAAAGATAAAAATTGTAATATTAACATGAAGAAATATTTGCATTTAAAAAAAAAAAAAATGAATGGGGGAATTTTAAAGTACATGAATATTCATATATTCCTTTAAAGTTATAACAGTATGCATTGGAGTATATATGTAATAACAAGGCTCATGGTTACAATTTATTATGAGGAAATTCCAGAAATGTGTGCATGGCAGTATTTTTGATGAAATAGATTCTGACGTAGTGTTTATTTCATTTTAATTTATTTTTAATACCACCTAGTACTTTGCGAAAATGAAGTAGTATATTTAAATTTCTTACAATTTTCCATGTAAACTATACTTTGCCACTATATATATATATATATATATAGATAGATAGATAGATAGATAGATACTGCATATTTTTTTTTTTTTGCAACTAAATTTAAGAAACAAAAGTATTTCCCTTTTCATATTTGTCTTTATGGAATACTACAAACATACAAATAAAATATAAAATAGTAATTTCATTATAGAATCTAAAACATGTAATACTCCTTGCTGCAATTTACAGATCTGTAATATTTATAATGTCACAATTCTCTAAAATAGGTTTTAATATATATATATATATATACATATATATATATCATAGTTATTAAATTTTATTTGTATAAAAAGAGTTTACGTTTTATTACATTTTCAAATTCCGGAGAAATGCACCTTTTGAAAGAACTTTTAAAATGTTTTAAACAATTACAAGGCATGCAATGCTTCAACTTAATAAGACCTTTATTTTAATTGATATAAATGTGATATGTTTAATGTTAAAAGAAAAAAAAAGAATAATACACTGAAAACTATTTTTGATATTTCCAATTAAGGAAAAAGCTTTTTGGTTAATGGAAACAAAATTAAAAAATATTACTTCATTTGAGTTATACAAACAAACTCATCATTAGTAAAACATTTCAATAATTATCATTAAAGAAGAGTAGATATTATTATAAAAGTTTCTCGAAGTAATGCACAAAAGAACAATACTCCTTTAAAAATCTCTGTGAAACCATTTATGGGGAAATTAATTTCTCCATTACTTCTTAAATTAGTTTTTCGTTTGTTTTTTAATGGTTCAGAAAAGAACAAAAGAAATGCTAAATGGGCTTATTTATATTTTTTTTTTCAATGACTGCATTTCAAGAAAATTTTATTAGTATAAACTGCTTTCATCATCTACATTTAAGAGACGTATAATTAATAATAAAAAAAAAAAAAAAAAACGCTTATTTGGAAAGTATAAAAACGTATAGTGTTTTCTTTGCATAAGTCGGAAACAAAAGTATTCGAAAACTAGCAAAATGTCCTATATAAAAATCATGTTCTTAGACTGTCTAAGAACATGATTCGACAAGGATTTATTTAACAAAGCAGTATTAACTCTACTTTTTTTATATAGGAATTTTTGCTAGTGTTCGGATACTTTTGTTACCGACTGTGCGTGTGTCTTATTTTCTCACAAATATTAGACTATGAGCAAAATGCGTAGGTTTGAAGCACAACATTATAGGTGAATAGGAGAATTTCCATGGCAATTTGGATCCTCTACAATGAAGATAGCTGTCCTTCTTCCTTTTTCGAGGAAAAAATTATCTTTATGAATAATATTAAAAGTTGTTTTAAATAAGAATTGAAAGAAATCATACATTAATATCTTAACAATCTTCCATATATGTTTAAATTATTTTTCTCTAATAAAATTATTTTAGAAGATTTTTTTTTTTTTTTTGTGTGTGTGTGTTCTAATTTATGTTGCTGTCTAAAACAAGGCAAATATCGATAAAAATTTATATGCTGCAGCAATGACAGATATTAAATAATAATCTCAAATTTTGAACTCTAATGAAAAAAAGATAATGTATTTGTTCAAAAATAAAAAAATAATCTAGTACGGTTAACTGATTTCTTTCAATAAATCGTAGAACTTTCTTCAAATTATGTATACATTTATAATTTAAAAAACTTGTACTCTTTCATAAAAAAAAAAAAAAGTTTGAAACACAAACAATCCTAGTGTCAAAATTTTCCAAGAAAAAAGAAAAAAAAAAAAAAAAAACCTGATAATTGCTTATATTTGATTGATTCTCTATAATTGATTAGGAATGTATTTTTATGATAATAATAATAAAAAAAAACACTTATAATAAAACAATAAATATTTCTAGGAGATGTCACTGAATTCTGTACAATAAATACCATATATATATATGTATATGTATGTATACATTTATAAAAAAAATGATACAGGTATCTAGTGTAACTCTAGGATAGAACGCCGTAAAGGAGAAGTGGTCAGTTTAAATGTTTAAACTTTATCATAGATAGTAACAATTGCTTTCTTCATTGGAAATAGTTTAATGAATTCATTCATTGCGACGTGCAGCTTTGTTTTTCGATTACAAAAAGTAAGTGAAATTTTAATGTTTATTTAATTTTGTGTTTGAATATTTTGTTAAATTAGGTATCTGAATGTTTTACAATACGTACGTTACACTTTCTTTTTACTATACAGACTTTTAAGACACGTATATAACCCAGTCTTTGCTTTTAAGCCAAAAACAAGGAAGTACAATGGTGGAGAGTCACTTTAAATTGGGTGGGTTCTACAATTTCAGGAGAGATGACTAACTTTAAAGCATCAAAAACTCCTAATATACCATCACCAACAAAAGTACTGTATGATATTGCAGCAGTTTCTGATGAAAAAAAAAATTAAAAAACATACCGATTATAGGCATTTAATAGAGATAGGTAGCTATGGTTTCACATCATCAGAAAATACAGAAAAAACGTTGGATATCCCAGTCGTCGGATATCCCAGTCGTCGAATATCCCAGAAGCAGACAAAGTTGATAAAGAAGCTTAAAATCGTGAAATAATTCCATCTTTACAAATTTTTATATGTTTCGTACCATTAATTATATAAAATGTGCTATTTTTTTTCTATTTTAACTTCGCTTTCTCTTTCTTGAATTGGATCTTGACTTGAAGGTGAGAGGGCAATTTACCATTTTAATTCCAAACAATGTTTACCATATCTGTTCTTAATATTTAATTATTTATTGCCCAAAATATGATGGACGTATGTATAAGACTTTTAAATATGCATAATATTTTTAATATTTGCATAAAAAAAAAAAAAAATCAATCTTTGAAAACAACAAACAACTACTAAACTTATCCCTATAATACGTCTATTCGAAACTCTAGAAAATACTGCAATAAGATAAAATAAATAAATAAGCATTTAACTGATAAAATACTTTATTTATTTATTTATTTATTTAATTTTCAAGATAGTATGAGACATGTCTATAATGTATAAATATGTCCTTTTTATGAGTCCTGGAGTAACACAGCTTACTCGCAAAAATAGGCGCGGTAATTATAAATATGTATGTACGTATAGTACAATTGGACTATCACTTTCAATCAGACAATTTACGTCGTCAACATATTCTGTATTTCTCCTTTAGCATATCAAGAGGCACAGGTGTTGGACAAAATAATGAAAAAAAAACATTCGCTTTTTTGCGTTTTGTTGAATATCTTGAAAAATTCTTTATGGGCTGTTCTCGAAATTTTAGAATTAGGAAAACATGTCTATCCTGTCATTTTTTAGCAACGATTTTGTCAGGAAGACCCTTAGGGGGCGGACAACAAATACAATAAAATAAAAAGTGTTTGTGATTGCCCTGTATCTGGAAAAGCGTCGATTCATCCGAAAATTTTAGATATGTTTATAAATATTACATTTTACACGTGTGTAGAGTTTTGTGAAAATAACTCAAACATTAAAAGAGTTATTAATATTTTATTAAAAAATGCAAAAATTTTCACAAATGTTTACTTAACTCTAAAAGTTATTCTCTAAAATCCCTTAAACTTCCGGAAAACATGACAGGACATGCCAAAATAATTATACTATAGTTTAAAACAAATACATTAAATATTCAATGAGATATGGAGAGTTGCAGTAAAAAAATTATTACTGCGCATGCGCGAACTGTAACAAAAAATCTTTTACATAGTTTAATACTCAACTGCTTTATCAAAAAAATCCAGTTGATTATCGTGAAAATTCATAGAGATTTCGGTGATTGAGTGAGCTGTTTCTCAGTTGTATTCCAAAAAGCTGTTTATTCACAAATAAAAATTTGTTGTAAAAAAAAAAAAAAAAAAAAAAAAAAACATGTTACACAACGAAACTTAATACAATAGCTCTGATTCATTTTTCTTTCTTTCTCTCTCTCTCTTTTTTTTTTTAGGTGTGTACTACATACCCTGTCAACGCTGGGTATGTGGTACACATACTGGATGTGCCCCCCTTTTTTTTATTCAATAGTCACCAATAATTTTGGGAAGGTATATTTGATACATATAATACAATATCAATCCTTGAAGTGATTAGCCAAACGTTACAAATAAAATTATTGGTGACTATTGAACAAAAAGAAGGCCAAATCTCGCAACCCTGCACATACATAAAAAAGAAAAGAAAAATTAATTGTTTGAAAAGAAAAATTAATTTTCTTTCTCATACAAATTTTTATTTGTGAATGGTTCCTTATCATAAAGACCTTTAAAGAAAACCGCTGAAAAATAGCTCATTTAATCACTGATATCTCTATGAAATTTCATGATATTCATCTGGATTTTTTTATAAGATATTCTAGACACTATTAAACTATGCCCTTTTTTTTTTTTTTTTTTTTTTTTTTTTTTTGCTACAGTCCGCGCGTGCTCAGTAATAAATTATTTACTACAACTATCTACATATCTTTCAATATTAAATAAATTTTCTGTAAACATTAGTATAAGGATTTAGGTATATGTTGTCATGTTTTCTGAAAGTTCCCTGAAATTTGGAGAAAAAAACTTTAGATTAATGAAGTGAAACTTGTGATTTCTTTTTCTTTTTTTAATAAAATGTAACTCTTTAGATATACCATATATCCTCAGAAAAGTCTACACACATATAACTATAGAAGGCAAGAATATAAGGCATCAAAATACAAAACCATATTTTCAGGTAAAAATATTAATTATTTATTTTTTCAATTAATTTATTGATTACGTTTTTTATATCTTTCGGCAAAATAAAAAGTTTTTTTTTTTTTCAAGCTTGCATAAAGTAAAAATTATATGTATTTATATTACTATTGGGAAAAACTGCTTGAAAGAAATTTTAAGAAATGGGTATAGTAACCATTGTTAAGGAACTCAACACAGTTGCAGCATACTTTCATATGGAATAATAGAATAAAAATTGCCCTGTCGTACTAAACAGAAATCTGTTTTGTGCAGAATTTTATAGCTAATATTTAGAAAAATAATGGAATTCGTTTATTTATTATTTATTTATTTACTTAAACATTAAAATCTAAAAAAAAAAAAAAAAAAAAAATTACTAAGTGGAATTTTGTATTTTAGAACTTCAATGCAAGATAAATAAATAATTTTTTGGTAAAATAAAAAACGCTTATCTTCAATGTTGTGAAGTTTGAATGGTCATAATTTGACACCTGTAAAACAGTCATCTCGAATGATCAACGCTTACGTCACATGAAAGGATTTAATGTCAGATGTCTGCACGGCCAAGACCGTAGCTGAGCTCGGCCCGCACTTCTCTAATTCATGTCGGGTAGGGTCTGGGCTTAATTGTTTGTGTATACTAGGAAAAGAACTCGACCAGGACCGCAAAGAAATCCGGCCACTTCAGGAATCAACCATGTTCTCCCGCTTTCTTCAATAATTATTGATAATAATGATAAAAATTGATGATAAAATTTTCTTTAGTCATTTATATTACATAATTTTATAGGCTAGTATGTTATATGTTTTTTTTTTTTTTTTTTTTTTTTTTTTAAGTATTTGTAATTTCAACTTGACTCTCTGACAGTCTGTCTATACGCTGTCTGATTTCCGCAGATATTTTTAGCATATCTCGAAGCAAATTTATGTTACTTAAAAGGTTTCAATAGCAAGTTTCATATTCAAAATGATATGCATATCATTATTAATTCGCGCAAATATACAAACAAAATAAATTAGGTACATTACTGTCCATGAGGCTTTTGCCCTATGATCTGTAGAATCCAGAGTTTATGAAGGATATTTTTAAGAACTTTTCTGCTACTTTCCATGACATTACATGTAATGAAATAAGTATAATTTTTCAGTTGGACAAAATCAACTTTTCCAGCAAAAATTGATGTAATAACATTACTGTTCGACTTATAGGATCAAAAAGTGACTCGGATATATTACTTGATAAAAGTGGAAATAAATGAAAGTATATTTTTAGTAGTATTATCCTATTTTATTACTTTCTTACACTTTTTTGGCAAATAAAAATATTTTAGGTTTGACCTTCTTGTCTGTCTGTTTGTGTGCTTTCTGTCCTACCGTAATAATGAATTTTTATTTATATGTAATTGTTTAAAGTTTGCTAGTTCTACTACTAACCTTCTAAAAGTTTAGTAGTTTTGTGAATATTCTATTTCTTGGATGTTTAAAACATCTAAAAATAGATATTAAAAAAATTATACTTAGAAGTTCATGCATATATAGAAATATGTATATATATATATATATATATATATATATATATATATATATATACATTTATTTATTTATTTATTATTTTATTTATTTATTTATTTATGTATTTGTTTATTTTCAGGCTGTGCCGAGTCTTCTTGATTCAATCGGTTTTCATCCAGGTCAAGCAAGGTCATACACTGTAAAAAAATAAACCTACCGGGATGGGTCTGGGCCGAACTTTTAAAATTCATATCAGACGGGCTCGGGTAAGGAAGGTTTTTGAAGGATTGGGCCTAGACCTCACAATTTCGCGCTGTGAAGACCTTTAATCAAACCACAGAAAAGGGACCATTATTCTTCTACGAGAAAAAAAATATTTATTTAATATTATTGTTATTATAATTATTATGTTGAGATCACAACAAGAAAGAAAATTTATTCTTACAAAAATATCAGTTAGGTTATGATTTCTTGTCTCAAAACAATAAGATTTGTGCATAGATATTATGCAAGTATAGAATTTTTATGCATCATTTTATATTGTTTATAATATTAATTTTATGCAAAACTTCGAAAAACGTTATATTTCGTACATTATAAACAAAAAATCTTTATGTGTGTTTATATATATATATATGTGTGTATACAAATGTATAAAAAAAGTATAATTACAAAGATTAATATAAATTGTATATCATTCAAGACAAGTTTCCTCAGTGAAGTGAAATGAAAAACGGGTGTTAAACTACAAAGAAATGAAACAAAAATCACACAATGAAAGACAAAAAATCATTACATAAGGCCTGATTAATAATACAGGACACTTCAATAGGGAAAAGTGTAACAGCGATTGTAGTGTGAAAACAGCAGCATGATATAACACCTTGGAAATCGAATTGCTACAACTACTTGAAGAGAGAGAAAAAATTGACATCGACTATTGAACTACTAAAGCGATTTATTGAATAGAGAAAATTGAAGTTAAAAGCATGTCCTAAAATTTGGATTTAGGAGGTTTTATTAAATATGTATTCGATTTATTTATTATGTATATTTAAATATATACATCGATTTTAAAATAATGATTCCACTGAAAGAATAAAATAAAAAAAGGAATGATAGAACAGAAATAACAATATATAAAGAAAAATATAGTTTTCGACAAATACTATTGCTTTTTAGCAACCTGTGACTTTTATTTGATTTTTGTTAAGTCACAAGTTTGTTAAGTTTTGTTGAGTCAATTTTCATATTTTTACATCTGCCATACACACACGTACAATAATAAATAATAATAATAATAATATGCCTTTCTAAAAACAATTGTTTTGAGTCGTAGATTAAAATTCAACGTTTTTTATATAAAGGTTACAGAAAAAAAAAAAAAAAAAAAAAAAAAAAAACTCGAACAAAAAAGGGTGTAAAACAGTTCTTTAAACTTGTTGTCCATTCCCTACTGAAAAAAAGATCCCTTTCAATTTTAAGACTTGTAGAATTTTACTTAGAATTACATTTAGAGTTTCATTTTATTCTCATCAATATTTATATCTGCAAAACGAAAAGAAGAATAACTTTTAAAGAAAAATAAAAGAATATTAATGATTTCGAAAGGTATTTTTATAATAATTATCTCAAAAAATAAAAAAATCCGAACGTTGAAGAATTACCGTTAAAAAAAAAAAAAAAAAAAAAAAAAAAAAATATATATATATATATATATATATATATATATATATATAAATAAAAGTGAAGATTTTACGGAGAAATATGTGCAAGAACTGATGAATTTTTAAATACAAATTTTCCATTTATTATAAAAACTTTACTATAACTTCTGTCATAATTTTTCATTAAATAAATTACTAAAGTAAGGTATTCAACTAATTATGACAAATTTAATATCATTTATGTAGTTTAATTTAAAAAAAAAAAAACTTAACATTATAAATTATATTTATATATATATATATATTATTAAGTAAATTTAAAAGAATATTTTCGATTAAAAAGGAATATTACCATGTTTTACACATATATGACCATATTTTATGTTTTCATTAAAATATAAGTAAAGAAAGTTCATTTGTCCAGTAGAATGCGTTATTCAGAATGTGGTGCAATATACCACAAAAACGTTCGTACAAAAATGAATTTATTATTACTTTGTAGACTTTGTAAAAAGATTGAAAGATAGTGATGTTTTATAAATTATGTTTTATATTTTCAGCCTGGTTATAAGATTCATATTTAAGCTTTGGTAAACAGTGTTCTGTTCTATTTAAGATAAAAATAAATGTTCACTACTAGTGTTCATTAGAAATATTAAGTTTTTTTTTTTTTTTTTTTGTGTGTGTGTGTGTGTGTGTGTGTGTGAAATTCAGCAGTCAGGAAAAATAAAAGGACATTTAGTGAAACTTCTTCTTCTTCTTTTTTTTCCGCTTTACACGTATACAAGTCAAATAGTAAACAAGGAATTGTCTTTAATATTTTGATCGAGAAAAACGGATTTTATTAAAAACTATTCACTATATATTTAGAATGCTTATAGGAATAATTAAAAAAGTTTCTAAAAACAATCCAATTTTTTACACTTTATAAATGATGATATTTATATCATAAAGCTTAGCCATACATTACATGTGAGTCACAGTACAATGTATAAGTTTCATAAAAATCTAAAACAAATACGTAAAGGAAAATAATAGGACAAAGCTTATTATAAAATAATAATAATAATAATAATAATAATAATAATAATAATAATAATAAAATATTTTTACGTGCTGAGCGAAGGTGGTCTTACAAAGCCTAAAATTTGTGCAGGACTTATTCGTGTATCATGTCGATATCATATAACTACATAAATAATATGTATATATATATATATATGTATAAAATAATTCATACTCAAAATTTAGAAGCATCGTCGAATGTAAAAACAAAGTGATAATCATTTTTCTTGAGCAAAGGAAAACTGGAGTACGTACAGTACATCCGATAAATTTGAAATATTTTCAGATATTTTCAGAAGTTACGAAGAAAGTTCTAAGGTATCATTAGCTTATTGATGTGGAGTAAGAACTGAGCTAATCTTTCTAAGTAAAAATGAAAGAAGCATACATATTACATTCTGGTATTTTTTTCTGATTGAATTTTACTGAATGAAATTAATTGTATTTTACATCAGGACGAAACAATGATTCACATTGCAGAAGAGGTCAAAAAATGTTTTGTTGAAAATAATGTTCGAATTTTAAACATATCCTGCTAAAATTCCTGAACTAATTGTAGAGGGCATTCCTACATGGGAAAAGTTAATTGAATTTTACATCAACACGAAACAATCATTCACAAATTATTAATGAAAATATATAATATCTAAAAACTTTTACAGTTTCTGCAAGTTTTCCTCTACAATTCTCCATAAAAGCGACTCAACCGTTGCAGTATTTGAAAGTTTTCTCCGTGTTTCTTTGGGGATATAAATTAATGCGAGTTCCCTTTGCTGCAGAATATGGGCTGCTCCGTGAAGACATAGTAAATTCTTAACTAGATTTGAATCCAAGAAAGACTCAACCGTCTCACAAAAAGTGTCTCCATGGTAACCAATCGAAGCTCGACTAAATTCACGTTTTCAGACTGTTTCATCTATGGTTCATCAGTTTTCAACTGTTTTATCTGTTTTAACTGTTTCATCTATAATAACTGTAACTGTACTTCGATTTTTTTTTAATATATAATTCAAATGTTGCTGTACTCGTAACAAAAAAATGGCTTTGTCCTGAAGATGCCCTGATGGTCAGGGCGAAAGGCCTTGACAAGTTGTCATTTTAATGGATAATTGTAATTAAATGTACCATTTTATACGTGTTGTAAAGTGATTTTTTTATAAAGTTTGTGGTTTTTCTGCAATGACACGTGTGTTTATGATATCTCTATGTGAGATAAGATTTTATATAATCATTCACATTGCATAAGAAGTCAAAAATCGTTTCGTTGCAAATAATGTCCGAATTTTAAACATGTCCTGCTATAATTTCTGAACTAATAGAAGAGTAAGACATTAAGTGAATCCCTAATCGACAGTTAGTTTCTAATAGAAAATTGTTTACACTTTTTACCGACCAGTGTTTCCACTTGGAAACATCGATATAAAAATTACTTTAAAAATGTTTCATCAATTTGGACTTGAAAAAAATTAGCAAATATAATAGAATGATTATTTTATTATTATTTTTTTTTTTATAATAGATCCATATTTTTAATCGTAAACAGAAAAACTTGCAGATAATTAAATAAAAGTACATTTTTCGAAATTCTTAACACAGCATAGCATAAAAATCCATACAAATGTGAGAAACAATAAAATGTTTCCGTGTTTTGAGTAATCAGTATATTGAACAGTATCAATAATACCATTAAAAGAATACAAAATTTATAATATTAATCAGACATTTCTAATCTCTTTCACGTAAAAATGTAATGAATAAATACAAAATATTTTTTTTTCAAAAATAATAGAACAAACTCTAATAATATTTATTATTTTTTATTTAAATTTATCTTCAGTTTTCATAAATTGTTACAAAAGTATATTATTTTTAAAGAAGTACATTATATACAATGTAACACATCCTTAAATAAGTCCCGGGGCTAATGTCCAGATAGCGTCACATATGAAATATTTCTGTGGGGGGAAGTAAACCTAACTTTCAAAAGATACGCATTAAAGTTTCATGATATTTCGATAGTTTATTGCCGAGATATCAAAGTTTTAGTGACCCTACTTTTGATTTTTCAAAATGAGGGACAAAGCTGAATTTCATGAATTGATTAATCATTGCTTTGTGGTAGGCAAAAATGTTGTTAAAATTTAGCAATTTCTTAACAGTTTCAACAGTATTTTTGTCCATCAAAAAACAACGTTTAAACAACAAACGAATTTTTTAAATTTAAATTTATCTTCAGTTTTCATAAATTGTTACAAAAGTATATTATTTTTAAAGAAGTACATTATATACAATATAACACATCCTTAAATAAGTCCCGGGGCTAATGTCCAGATAGCGTCACATATGAAATATTTCTGTGGGGAGAAGTAAATCTAACTTTCAAAAGACACACATTAAAGTTTCATGATATTTCGATCGTTTGTTGCCGAGATATCAAAGTTTTAGTGACCCTAGTTTTGATGTTTTCAAAATGAGGGGCAAAGCTGAATTTCATGAATTGATTAATCATTGCTTTGGGGTAGGCAAAAATGTTGTTGAAATTTAGCAATTTCTTAACAGTTTGAACAGTATTTTTGTCCATCAAAACACAACGTTTAAACAACAAACGAAATTCAGCTTTGTCCCTCATTTTGAACGAATCAAAAGTAGTGTCACTTAAACTTTGATATCTCGGAAACAAATGATCGAAATATCATGAAACTTTAACGTGTATCTTTTGAAAGTTAGATTTACTTTACCCACACAGAAATATTTCATTTGCGACGCTATCTGGGGATTAGTCCCGAGACTTACTGAACGATGCGTTATATAATCTTATTTTTTATGTATTATTTTAAAACAAGTCTTAAGGATTAAACAAAAACAACAACAATAAAAATACAGTTAATTTTAGTAATTAAAAAGGAAATATATCAAATTTCAATTATGCAAGCAGTTAAAAAAATGGCATCGCTAACTCCATAATCTATTTTCTGAATTGGTTAAAATAATAGTTCAAAAAATGTATCTATCTATATATATATATATATATATATATAAATCTGGCTTTACGAATTTGTTTATATTTAATGAAATCCCCAAAGAGGTGCGACTGTTAAATGCCCTAACAGATTCAAATTTCATTTTTCACAATAGATGAAATGCAGTTTATTCAAAAAAGTCTTCGATTTATATGAATGCGCACAATTCATCTATACATATAAAAGAGTACTTCCACTCACTCACTCACTGACTCATCAACGTTGAGCAAAATCTACTGGAGCCACTGACTCGAAACTGGGTCAGATTATAGAACATATAGTGTAAGTACCCCCTAAGAATCGATTTTGCGAAATTCGCCCCCCAAGGGGGTGTAGGGGGCAAAATGTGATTTCAAAAAAACCTTCATATCTCAAAGGAAAAAAAACAGATATCCGTAAAATTTTCGCTTTAAAATATAGCTAATTTAATTATCTAAAAACCAATTACTGGAATTTTAGAAGTTCGGTCCCCATGGGGAGAAAGGGGGCAAAACGTGATTTCACATGCTCAAAAGGTGGTTTCACATACTCCTATATATCTCAAACCGAAAAACAGATATATATGAAATTTTTGCTCTAATATATAGCCAATACAAATACCTAAAAACTAATTTCTGGAATTTTTGAAATTCAGCCCCCAAGAGGGGAGGAGAGGGGGCAAAACGGGATTTGAAATAATCCTTTATATTGCAAACAGAAAAAAAATATATGTGTAAGATATTTTTGCTCAAAAATATAGCTCCCATAAATACATAAAAACTAATTTCTTTAATTTTAGAAATTCGTCCCAGGTGGGGCAGGAAAGGGGGGCTAAGGGGTAAATAAATAGAAATATAGTTTGACCGTTCAAATTGGTACAGATAGGTTTTAGAGATCTGCAAGTCAAATGAGGATATTTTTGAAAGTGTAAAGTTATTAGGAGGGTCCTAAAGGTATGTGTGTACGTGGGGGGGGGGGAGGCGGAGGGGCAATAAAATAAAAATACAGTTAGACCGTTCAAAATTGGTAACATAAAGGTTTTTGATACCTACAAATCGATTGCAGATATTTTCAAATTTGTAAAGTTATTAGGAGGGGCGGGAGGAGGGGACGGAGGGGCAAAAAAATAAAAATAGAGTTAGGTCGTTCAAAATTAAAACATAGAGGTTTTTGATACTTACAAATCGATTGCAGATATTTTCAAATTTGTAAAGTTATTAAATTGGTACATGGAGGTTTGATACCTACAAATCGATTGCGTATATTTTCGAATTTGTAAAATTATTAGGATAGACGGGAAGGGGCGGTGAAATGGCAAAAATATATAAATAAGAGTTAGAGCGCTGAAAATTAGTGTTGTTAGGTTTTGAGGCCCGATAAATCGATTGCGGATATTTTCGAAAGTACAGAATTATTATGAAGGGCGGGAAGGGATCGGGCGCAGGGGTAAAAAAAAAAAAAAAAAAAATCAGATAAAATGTTGGAAATTAGTATTATTAGGTTTAAAAGCCCGAGAGAACGACTGCGAGTATTTTTTAAAGTCTAAAATAATTAGGAGGGGCGAGAACGGTAGGTGAAGGAGCATGTGAGACTTGCGCGCCTGTATGCGCTGCCACAGGCAGTGGTGGCTTGAACCGATTATTCCACTGATGGGAAAAAATTGTTTTTTTTTTTTTATTTATGTTTTTCCCTTACGATAATATAGTGATTCATTAAGAGGGTTGAACACAAATGCGCGCGAGCAGCGCACAATTGCCTGAGCTGCCAAGGGCATTGGGGACCTGTTGCGACATTTTTTCCAATCACATTTTTCTTTTCTCCTTTTTTTTTTCACATGATAAAAATTGATGCAATTTTGAGAATTCAATAACTATAGTGATTCATTTAAACATAGTGAGCAGCGAAGCGGGCGTAGCCTGCCAGTTTATTTATAAAAATGTCAGAGATATGTCACACAATAAATAAACATAATTGGTATTTTTTAAAAGTAAAGATTTTTACTTTCTCTTACCCATAAGGTAGAGAGTATTGTTTTTGGGTCAAATTTTCGAATGCGAGATTTTGTTATATTTACACGTTTTGAGGTCCCCTGAATACGAAAATCATGTTTTTAGCAAATGGTCTGTGTGTGTGTCTGTGTGTGTGTGTGTCTGTTATCAGCATATCTCAAAAACAAATTATGGCAGAAAGTTCAAACTTGGTATTCTAAATGTGTATCATATAGGGATGCTACAGTAAGCTTTTCGTTAAGATCAAGCAAATGGTTCGTGTACAGGGACAATCAAGAGAATTCTAATACATTACGTCTATGGGGGAAATTGCAGGTAAGTAGAGTTTAACGTCTATAGACTGCACTAAACCAAATGAAACGAACATATATTTTTTGTAATATAAATAGTTAACTGGGAAAATTTCTTTGTGTATGTAGGAGCCTCGCCTCCCCCCCTGGGGGGGAAGTCCCCCCTCGAGGGGAGTAAATTTTCATGATGGGTATCATTCAAAAGAGCTTGCGAATACCTTTAAAACGAATGGTTGAACTATAAATCTGTGATAATTTGAAACAAAGTTATAGATTTTTTTAAAATTTCAACGAAAAAAAAAAAACTTAGAAAAAAAAAATCGTATTTTTTTTTTTTTTTTTTTTTTAAATATTGAGAGTAAAATGGACTTTTTTTGGATATTTAGTGTTACACTACCTCTCTAATATGGATATCGTCTGCATAAAAACAGAATTATTTTTTAATAACCGAATTAAATTCTACATAAATGTAGGTGCATTAATGAAACGGGGGGTTGAGGGGGGCGGTAGCCCCCCTCACACAGAACTAATTATCGTGTAAAACTCTTCTGAAGCCTAATATGAATTGTTTAGCATAGGTTTACCTAACAGTACTCGTTATCTTACCTCTTAATCTGCAACCTGTATTTATAGTATTAAATTTCAGGGTAAGAGAAAGACGTGTGAGTGACACACCAGATTATTTATTTTATTTTATTTTTTGAATATTTAGATTGCATAATTGTATGAGATATTTTCTTGTAAATCTATTTAAAATAATTTTACATGCATAATATTTAATTTGAGAGAGTAAAATTTGACGCAAGTATTATCTTTATTTATTTCAAAAATTTTGTAGAAATAATAGTTCTAAATATGCATTATTTAAAATTATCTAAGAGATTTGGAGTAATATAATCATTTGGAATATTCTCAGAGAAAATGAATCTTTGTGTACTATAAAACCCAAATAAATTATACATGTGCAAAATATTTTATTTTGCTGCAGAACATGGAAAATTAATTTTAAAAATATATATTTGTATTTAAATAGAGAAAAACACAGAGTATAAAAGTAAAAAAATGCAGTAAAAGAAAAAAAAGTGCAGTTAAGGATATTAAAAAATAAAAGGAATTAACAGAAAAATGCCGAAAAAAATAAATAAAAATAAAAATAAAAATAAAAATAATAATAAAAAATAAAATAATAATAATGTTCGAAATGAATTTTCTACAATGTCTCTATCATTCATATTTGTCAATCAAAATTTTGTTCTACCTTATTTGAATAAGCAATTAAATCAGCAAAGACCGAGATATTTGCTTTAAACCTGCGAGTGATTATATTTACATTAAATTCTAATCTCTGTTCAGTCGATTAATTCACCCTTTCAGCTGTCAGATAAGTGTGTGGCATATGAAATATTATTGCAGTATAACTTGCTTTTGATTTAGATTTTGCCTAAATTCTAACGATGAAGTATTGTAATTGAAATGGTATGGTGATAAATTCAAACTCATGAAATACTTGAAAGCTTTTTGATTATTTATTTTCGCGTTATATACAATCCAATATCATAAATACTAAATATAGATGCATATACGTTTCCATATTTATATGAGAATCTAGTGTAATCTGAAATATTTTTTCAGGTAATGCAGAAATATTAATATCCAATATGTACATTTAAAATAATATTATTACACATAAACCTTTCATAAGCATTGAAGTATATTTAAATAAAACAAAATCTAATACATAACGCATAATGAAATTGTATAACATGAAGTTACATAAAACACATATATACCTATAAAATTTTATATATATAATAGTACCTAATAATAAATTCCTGAATAAGATAGTTATTACAACGAATATGGTAATAGTATTAAAATAAAATAGTTTAAAAAAATGTAAATCGCAATATTCAAGATTTATGTAAAATGTACAACGGATTTCTAGACTTATAATTATTTATAGTCATCATCTTAATACACACTGTAATAAGAATCATTATTTTAATAATAGCTCTTAATTACTTTAATTCGTGAGTCAGTTGGACATTTTTAGCAGATTCGTTCATTCTATGATACAGAAACGGAAACTACTCTATTATGACATAACCATTTCAATCGTTAGCACAGTTATAAAGAAAACGCCCAAATTTGTTAATTGAAAATTGAAAATATTTTTAACTGCACATAATTAATTTTCAGAGACTTATAGATTTCTTAACTTGTCAAACACATTTTTTAGTGATATTTTACAATAAAAAAATTCATATCTTTACACTTTTTTAAATAATTTAAAATTTTAGATCAGTCGTGAATAATTTAAAACATTCACATATTTTATTGCGAATACCCGCTTGTTTTTCAACACTTTCGTCCGTTATTTAAATGATTTGAATATTCGACAGATGCCTAAGAGAAAATTCTTGCTTTAAATAGAAAATATTTTAGTTATTCCTTTTAACCCTTTAACATTATTTGGTTTTGCACTGAAACCAAATATTTAACTTTTATTAAAAAATTAATCATATATATATATATATATATATATACACATATATATATATATATATATATATATATTTGCCTTGTTTTAATCGATTGTTAACCTTTTGTTTTTTTTTTTTTCCAATCATTTCTTCGAATTTTAACAAATGATGTATGTTGACTGTGTTGTAGCCTCAACTGGAATATTATTTTCAATCATACTGCAAGGTGTGTGGTAGTAAAAAGATGAGTTGGATGCTAAGAGGCAGAAGAAGAAGAGAAGACTCAAGAGAATAGCAATATAATTCAATAATTTTAACTACATCAAAACGGTATCTTACCACATGTGAATTTTCAAAGTCATCAAGTTTAGCACTTTTCGTAGGAAGCCTAAATATCTACTACGTTAAAACATCATGAAGGATCTATCAGACAGCTGATAGCAAAATTATTGAATCGCTAGCAATAGTTCCTACATAAAAGATTGACACCTAATACTGTTTTGTCGTGTAAATATTTGTCAAGTCACGGTCTCTCTCTCTCTCTCTCTCTCTATATATATATATATATATATATATATATATGAAGAATGTGGGTAGGTGGTTCAATGATTTTCCTGCCTACTGTAGAAGTTCGTCATAAAGCAGGTCAATAATTACTCCTATAATCACTCTAATAAGCATACATTTCCTTAGCTTGGAAGTCAATTTTAAAGAAAATTCAATAAGATCGTCGCCAATTGCCCATCTGCGCAGCACTAGTGCGACGTAAAAACCAACCAACCAACCAACCTTAGCTTCTAAGCCAAATTTAAAATAAAATTCATTAAACGATTAACTTCATTTTATACCAAATACTCATTCTAAGATTACTTATATTCAATTTCTTTCTATTTTTGCAATTTCTATAAATCATATTCTCAATTTGACAAACTAATTCTCCAATAGCTACAGACACTCTACACCAACTCAATTGTACCTATACTCGACACTTCTAAATTCAACCTGATATCTCACCCAAAACATCGCCACCTGTTAGTGACCTTCACTTTCGCAACCCAATATTTTTAACTCAACTCGATGTTAGCTCTTGAGACCACCTTCAATACTAAATTCAACTGGCGGCCTTTATTTTCACAGTCCAATATTTCTATTTCAACACTATCACTTGCGACCAAATTTGATACTAAATTCAACTGGCGACCTTTAGACTCCCAACTCGACACCTCTCATACATTACAGATGTTGCAGAGAAAGCCATACGTAGACGTCATTTTAGGTTTCTTCATACTCACGAGAACATCTTGCTAATTTGATGATACAGTTCTGTCTAGGTTTCTCACTTGATGAAGATTAGTGCTATTATTTTGTCATGAAATAACTGCTGTGAGTTTTTACAATATGTATGTTCTGAGTGTTTGCTTTTACTTATAAAGTTATTTAGTTATGAAAGTATTTATTATTTTATTTTAATCAGGTTAAGAATAAGATAAATCAAACAAAATGAAATAAAAAATAAAACAAGATAATTAAGTTTAAGTTTGAGTTGGTAATTTTTTTATATCATATTTAAAAAATAATAATAATAAAATGAAATAAAATAAAAATATTAGGTGTTCCGAAGAATGCTGTTGTTTTTTTAATTTAAGGAAACTAACCACGGAAAGTTTCGTGGACAAAATTTAAATAAACATTAAGAAGGTATTTGGTAAAATATAAGTATTTTATTTTATTTTATTTATTTTCCGGGAGCACTGTTAAAAATGAATTGCTCGAAAATGAGTAAAAGGACATACTCATTTCGAAATGGGTATATTAAAAATAAAAAAAAAGGAATACATGCTTCGCTCATTTGTGAAGTATTGCATGTTTTCAAATTAATATCTGTTAAATTCACAATTTATTATAAGTATGCTGAACTAAAAAAAATTATTTTAAAGATCTGTTTTTCAATGATTACCATCTTTAGTTCATGAAATAACAGCATGTTAACAGCATGCCACGA
Source organism: Salticus scenicus (assembly GCA_963930645.1). Classification (NCBI taxonomy): domain Eukaryota; kingdom Metazoa; phylum Arthropoda; class Arachnida; order Araneae; family Salticidae; genus Salticus; species Salticus scenicus. The sequence continues at coordinate 245,049,642 of OZ005650.1, read as the reverse complement.
TTTGACATCTAAAACATTACATTCAATTAAATTTTTCTGGAAAGTTTTAAGCATTTATTATGGAATATATATATATATATATATATATTCTCATATTGTTTGTATTTACAATATTATTTAAATATAATTTCGAAAATAATGACTTCGCAAATATTGCTTCCGTTATTTCTAAAAGCATTACATTTATAATTGCTAACAATTATTGTAACACAAATAGTTGCGGCGCATAAAACTGGCAAATTCTAAAATTATTATTGCAAATAAAAATTGTTAAAAATTTACACAAAATATTTAATATGTAGATTTTTAAACGTAAAATAAACGTTAGTTCTTAGAAATATTACAATTGCAATATTACAATATTGCAATATTGCAATAATTATTAATATTACAATAACTAAGCAATCTTGACACACATTATAAAATATCAAGGCCTTTCACGAGAAATTAGAAGTCAGAAATTTTAATAAAGAGTTCTTAAGGTAAAGGTGAAGAAAAGGTAAACATTCTTTAAGTAGAACACTTTTAATGTTTAAGTGTGGTTTTTGAAACAAATAAACTAGGGGAAGCCGGGGTAATAAGAGACAGGGGTTATAAGAGACGCAGTCAAAAAACCCACCAAAAAATATACTTAGACAACTTTAAAAATATGTAATATTAAGTATCATGTTTATTCTTTACTACAATACACTTATTGAGAAGTTTATAACACATTTTGAATTCTTTTTATACGACGAAAAAAAACCTTCACTTTGAACTTACCCTGAAAGTTCGTGACTTTTTCTAAATTTTTCTTTATTTTTTTTTGTAGGTAAGATGCTTGGGATTGATTAATGTGTAACCTGTTGACCAAGACTATGACTTTGATGTAAAATTTTTTAAAACCTTGAAAGCATTCATTATTTACATGTTCTAGGCATGTTTCTTATTACCCCATTTTTATTTTTTGTGGGGGTAATAAGAGACATGAGTCTCTTATTACCCCCACTGTTAATTACTGTGCCCCCCACCCCCCCCCATTCTAGTTTCTGTTAATTGTACCTGGTGTAGTTTACGAAGAGTTTACCAAGTGTTAGGCCCAGTCTAAGTTTACCAAGAGAACATTTTGTTTTTCACTTTAAATCAAAAAGCAGTTTTACTGATTTGGCTAGACCATATTTAGTTGTTATGATTATGTAAATTTATGTTTAGAATGTGTATAAGTTAGTATTTAGTCATTAATACTTCATTACATAGTAAATAAGTTCATTTATAATTACTAGAAAAATCTTTTATAACATTTTGTTCGCTTGTATACACTTCAAAGATACGTCTTTTTTGCCTACACTTTAGAAAATGGGTAAAATATTTTCTGCCCATTTTAAAAATTATATTGATGTTTTTGGTTAATCCCTAGGTTATGTTGATTATGTAGAACTATCATTAAGTACAATATTATATTATTTAGGGCCTAATATTAAAATAAATGAATTTCACAAACACATTTATGACAGTTAATTTTCGAGGAAACATATTTTTTGGATGGATGTAAATAATAAAAATTAAAATCTATTGGCTGATTCAGAATTGTTTCCAGATGTCTTTTATTATCCCACATGATTTTACATTGTTATATATGGACAGTTACAAGCCTGGTCTCTTATTACCCCACGTGGGGTTATTAGAGACAAGGATTTAATGAAAATTTAAAAAACAAATTTAACAAAAAATTTAAGTTCAAAAATCACCTAAAAAATCACAAGGAGTCCATTTAATGAAATTAATACGAGACATTTATTTCAAGTTATTTAGATTAGTAGTATAGATTTTATTAATATTTTTTGTCTCTTATTATCCCGGCTTCCCCTAACGTGCTCAGAGGAGTTTAGAAGAAGTTTATTATATCAAGGCGTATTCCTCGACATTTATCAGAGTATGGTGAGTTATTCACTTAACCCAACACTTACTATAAACAGAAGGAACTACGCTATCATTCCAGATAGTGATAAACTAAATTCTAAGTGGATAGTCTAATAACCCTCTAATTTGTTCTCAAATAAAAGACTGATTTTTTTACTTCTGATTTATTCATTTAAAAATTCTACATTTACAGCTTCATAATGAATAATTAGGAGGTGGTTAAAAATAGGCAACCCTTACAAGGTAATGTTGGGAAAATAAACCCAATGTAATTTTTTAGAATTATCACCTGAATTTTTAAAACATTAATTAACTAATAATTTTAGAGTGTGTATATATATATTTTTTTTAGGTAGATAGACCTATTAACCAATAATTGTATTTAATTCAGTAAAACATTTAAAATCTTTACAATAAGGACAACTGGAAATTTTATAACTTTCAAAATTTGAGCCTTTATTTACTGATGGTACTTCACAGTAAAATTAAATTAAAAAGCATACAAAATAGAAGTGATGTATGGTTTGTCGAGCATATTAATAAGAAAAGAGCATATATACTTCACTTTAATCTCACCACGTTGCAGTAAGGGATACATGTAGCAGTTTTTGTTTCAAAAAGGAATTAAAAGAGTGCTCTCGCTGTTTTTTTATTGGCATAATTTAAGATCTTTATGTGTGCCATAATTTATTTATACCACTTTTCAAGAGTCTACCATCATTCTTAAAAGAAATATAAAGAGCAAAAAAAGAAAAAAGAAAATAAATAAAATTTTATCCGTGATTTTGAATGAATTAAATAATAAATAGTGAGCATGAGTATATATATATAGACAATTAGACAGAAATATACACTTACTAATTTGTTTATATTTATAAGCCTGCAATGCAATTCATTTTATAAATGCTAAAAAAGAAAAAAAAAAGAAAAAGAAAAGAAAAAGAAAAAAAAATCATTCAAACATTAAATACGTGAACACTAAATATATCTCTAAAAGATACAAATTAACATTTCTTATTTCAAATAAGCCATAAGTTATATTTTCATACTATTTCAAAAATTTAACATGAAATGATGCACTGAAAACATTAAAAAGAAAACTTTTTCGGTATCATTTGTTTCGATACTGATTATTATTAATTTTTTTTCGTTTCTTTTTCTTTCAAAAAAAAAAAAAAAAAAAAAAAAATCTAGCAAAAGCAGAATTTAGTTTAGGACGGAGGACTATTAGTTTTTTTTGTTGTTGTTTTTTTGTTTTTAATTATAACATCGCTTTCAAATTATTCAATTATATTTTCGAAAAATTTTAGATTTCGATAACTGTCCAACTATCGAAACATGATTTCGACATATGTCCAACTATCGAAAAATGATTTCGACAAATGTCCAACTATCGAAAAATGACGCCTTAAAAATCCCAGATTCAGACTAATAGCCCTCAGTCCTAAAAAAAAAAAAAAAAAAACTTTGCAGACTTTTATGTGCCAATGGTACACCTCAAGTGCCACCTCACTAAAATGCAATTATGGAGTGATATGTATAGATTTTATTGCGTATATATTTAAATATTATTCTTAAGTAACTAAAAAAATGGATTTCAAATACAGATTTTGTAAATTTAAAATTTCAGTAAATTTTATAAACTACACTGCTTAGCATGAAATTTTCTCCCAACACCATTTTTGCAAATTCTTATGTAAAATGACCTCCTGAATCCGAATATGACGGTCATTTAGCCCTATCACCCTTTTTGGGGAGGATGCGGAGCTCCCCTATTTTTACCACTTTTCGGTAATTCTAAGACAATAAATTTTATTTACAGTGGTGAAAAGAAATATTTTAACTGTTAAATATCTTCTGAGGGCCTAAAGAGGTGAAAAATTCTATAACATGAACATATGCTAAAAGGGGAACATTTAGGGAGGGGGGGATATTCGCCACTGAAATTATAAGATACATTTATTATGTTTTATTAATCATTTACTATCATTACGTATTATACATTATATATATTTTATTTTTAACAGGTAAAATAAATTTTCCATTCTCCAAATCAAATCAATGGCCATAAAATTACCGAAGAGTGATAAAAATTGGGAAAGGAGGTGGCGTCCCGAGAAAATTGTGGGTGATGGGGGAAAAATAGGGGGCATATTCGGATTCAGGAGTTCATTTTGCAGAATAATTAGCAGAGATGGTATCAGGGCTCTTTATTTTTTTATTTTTTTTTTCAGCGTGGTATTATTACAGATTGAATTAGATATTTATTTTTATTATTATTTTTCAATAATAATATATATATTCTAATTTTTTACAACTTAAACACATTTTTTAACAAGAAACAAATAAACAAAAATGTATAATGAATCTTTTTTTTTTTTTTTTTTAAGATTGTCTGCGATAAATTATAACATACATTTCTCATAAAAAAAATTTTAACACCAGAAAATGTAATGAAATATCTCTTTTTCAATGAAGTTCTCAAATCTCAACAAGATTGCTTCTATTATAAAATCAAAAGAAACATGGCACAAAAAGATATCAAAAATATCAAAAACTAATGTCAATTTCTTAATTAGAAATACTTTTATTATTTTTAATTTTTTTTTTTGTAGCTTTATTTCAAAAGGCATATATATTTTTTTACGATATAGATATGCATATTTAATCTAAAATTTAATGAAATATATTAAATTATGTGTTTAAAATGATACTTAATTTAAATAATAACAATCAAAAAGTTACGTGCACCAATAAATAAATTTGAGATTGCTTTTAATTTATATATGAGTTCACCAAATTAAAAAATGTAAACAATAGCTTTCAAAAATAGCTTTAAAAATCAATTCGTCTGGATAGATTTCCTTTTCTAAAAATATTCATAAGCATTTAAGAAATCAATAATAAAATTTCTTAGAGCAATCAAAGAAAGTCTAAGAATTTTTCTAAAACTTAAAAATCTCTTAATCCTACATGGGAACTTTGAGTAAATTCCTTGCATTCTTTCCCACAAGCATATTAAATATGAAACAAATTTTAGTTCTTCTTTTGTAGAAACGTTACGTCTCGCAGAAGATTAAAGAAGTTAAATGCAAATTATTTCAAAATGCTTTCTTGTTAAAAAGAATTACACAAATAAATCTTCACGTGTAAAGAAAAAATAGCTTTCATGGGAGTTTGAAGTTAAAAGAAGAATTCAATACCGTGAAAATTAAAAAGCTAATTATCTTTTCTCCGTGGAATTGCGTAATACTTTCATTATAAAGCTCTTTTTTTATTCTACAAAGATTTATTTTTTAAGAAATAAAAGAGCATCTTATAAGAATTTCAAATAATTTCATAAAAATGCAGTATATTTACGTTTTAATAAAAAGTACTTATTTGAGAGCCTTACATTTCAAACCATAGAAAAATCATATAAGAAAAAATTATTTTTCTAAATATTATTTTCTAAAAGACATTTCCTTATTCAAATTTATTTTTCAAAAAGATCCCCAATTTAAATTTAATAAAATTTATGCTTATAAACTATATATATATACATATATAATAGACTTTTTCAATATAAAAGTTAAAATAATTTGTTTCTTAGAAAAAAGGAAAAAAATATTTTTATATAGATGTTAGTATACTTTTTTTTAAAAATTGTAAATACATTAGTTATATAAATGAAAATTTTGATTTAACGTATTTCTAGAAAATCACTTACTTTGAAGACAATTATATATGTACATGCATATATATATATATATATATATATATATATATATATATATATATATATATATATATAATCGTTTGTCCTGACTGAGTGAGTGATTCATCATCGCCCAGACCAAACCCCTGGACTTTTGTGACAATGTTCTTTTGACAATGAACATGGTGACTTGGACACATGATAATAAACTTTAGTGACAAATTTTGTGACAATGTTCCTTCTATTACGTAGACATCCACTAAGAAGCGATTTTATAAAATTTGCCCAAAAAAAAAACAGATATCCGTAAAATGTTTGCTTTAAAATATAGAGAAATATCGAGAACACAAATATCGAGAAACCAATTTCTGGAATTCGGAAAATTCAGTCTCCAAAGGGGGAAAGAGGGCAAAAATCTGATTTCACATAATGCTATATATCTCAAAGGAAAAAAACAAATATAGGTGAAGTTTTTGCTCTGAAATGTAGCTATTACAAATACCTAAAAACCAATTTCTGGAATTTTAGAAATTCAGCCGCTAAAGGGGAAGGGGACAAAACGTGATTTCAATTAATCCTTTATACCAAAAAAAAAAAAAAAAAAAAAAAAAAAAAAGATATATGTTAGATTTCTGCTCTAAAATATAGCTCACACAAGTATCTAAAAAACAGTTTTTGGAATTTTAGAAATTTGTCCCAAGTGGGGCGGGAAGGGGGGGGGGCATTGTGCAAAATAAAAATAAAAATAGAAAATAGAAATAGAAATGCAGTTAGACTGTTCAAAATTAGTACAGATAGGTTTTAAAGGCCTGCAAGTCAAATGAGAATATTTTCGAAAGTTTAAAGTTATTTGGAGGTACGGGAAGGGGAGGTTGAAGGGCACAAATATAAAAATAGAGTTAGATCGTTCAAAACTGGTACACAGAGATTTTTGGTGTTTTCCATTTTGTAAATTTTTTTAGGAAAGCTTAGAAGTGGGAGGGAACTAAGGGGAAAAACAATGAAAATTAAGTTAGACCGTTCATAATTGGCACATATAGGTTTTTGAGACCTACAAATCGAATGCAGATATTTTAAAAGGGAAAAATTATTAGGATAGATGGATAGGGGGGCGAAAATTAGTATTATTAGGTTTTAAGGTCCGATAAATCGATTGAGAATGTTTTCGAAAGTGTAGAATTATTACGAAGGCCGGGCGCAGGGACAAAAATAAAGAAATTGAGATATAACGCTGGAAATTAGTATTAATAGGTTTAAAAGCCCTAGAAAACGATTACGTATATTTTTGAAAGTATAAAATAATTAGGAGAAGCGAGAACGGTGGGCGAAAGAACACGCGCTCCTTGCCTTAGCGTATACGCTGCCGCAGTCGTGGGGGCCCAGACCGATTATTCCACCGATGAGAGAAGAATTTTGTCCTATTTTCTATTTATGTTTTTTCTTTACGATAATATAGTGATTTATCAAGAGTATCAAACATAAGTGCGCGCGCAGCACACAGTGGTCTAAGTGGGGACCCGGTGCGACACTTTTTCCGATCAGAATGGTTCTTCTCTTTTAGCGAAGCGGGCGTAGCCTGCTAGTATATATATATATATATATATATGTGTGTGTGGGTGTGTGTATATATATGTATATATACAGTCGGTAACAAAAGTCTCCGAACACTAGCAAAAATTTCTATATAAAAAAATGTACACTTATTACAGTTTTGTTAAATAAATCCTTGTCAAATCCTGTTCTTAGTCAGTCTAATATATAATATATATATATATATATATATAAATTAAAAATTCTCCTCAAACAGGCACCTGTTAACATTATTCAAGGGAGCTTATAGTTTGCTAAAAAGTGTTTAGGGTCAAATAGGAAAACTTAAAGGGTATGAGTATCAAAGAAAAAAAAATTCCCCCCATATAAGGAACATAAGTGTACATAAGTGTACTTTAAATCATCAAAATGCATTGTTTTGGCAACTTGATTTGAAATGTCGACTTCCACAATATGAAGACATCTTCACAATGAAACCTCGCATAAACAAAGACCAATGGGAAGTGCTTCATTAAGGTGAAAACAAAGAATTTCTACATTAAATGTACCAAAAATACTGTCGTTCAAACAAGGTACTGAATGGCAGTCTGTACGTCTTACGAATGTATCTTCGTTCGTTTTATTAAGTGTTTACTGTCATTTTCTTATTGGAATATTGGAATGGTCAAGTATTTAATACTACATTGTTGAAATATTTTCTTAAACCAGAGAAGCAAAAGAAATTATAGTATCGGCCAAATTTGATTTCGGTATTTTCATTTTCATAGACTTGCGCATATTAAATGGAGGTTCTGCAAATGCTCAAAAACATCATGATGAAAATTTTGATCGTTATGGGAAACTCTATTAGACAACTAATGGGATAATTATTTTTAAAATGGATGGCAATGCTCAGCGACACCAATTTATGCTTGTAGAGAAATTCATATTTCATCAAGGTATTACAAAAACGGAGCGAACATCACGATGACTTGAAATAAATCTGTTTTAGTACACTTGGAGCCTTTCTTGAGCCGTTCTTTTCTTGATACTTTCTTTTTTGAGTTGTTTCAAAAGAACCATTCTTTCAATTAAATCGAATGAGCTGTGGCAATGGTTTAACCATGTGTAGTTTTCTATACAAGTTATAATATTTATACAAAAACTTAATCTTATCGATGAAAACATGTAGCGATTATGCGTTAGTTTTAAGACTAGAGATATTTCTCATTAAATTTTACATTTTTATAAAAATATTGAAGTAATTCAACATATATCTGTTTATTACTTAATGGATTTTAAGGAATATGATTTAATTTAGAAACATTAATAGAGCTCATTAAAAACAATATTTATTGATTATATTTATAAAGATAAAAAGGTTTGATTTTATCCACATTATTTTAACAGTTAACTTTAAAAGCCCTTTGCACTTTAACATTCGGAAAGCAGTAAACAGTTTTTCCGCATTTTTAACTATATATTCGATTCCTAACATGGTCGATAAATTCGTATTTATTTATTTATTTATTTATTTATTTATCAATACGTCCTAGAATCTGTTTTGAAAATGCTACACTTTGATTTTTTTTTTTTTATTTATCCATTTATATATATTTAAAGTACATTCAGAGTTCAATAAAGTATATCTGTTTAGACTCAAAATGTTTTTACTTTATGTGATAAACATTTAAAATATTTTACATAAAACTTAACTATATTCTTTAACACTTTGCTGCCTATTTTCTTTTCTTTCTGCCTTCTAAATTTTCTCTAAAGAAAAAAAAAAAAGAAACAAAGAAACAAAGAAACAGAGAAACAAAGAAAATATTAAACTCAAAAATACAAAAGTTTATGCACTTTACATTGATCAGACATCTAATTATCATAAATCTTTTAAACCACCTTGGGAACTCTAACACTGTTTTAGACTTTCGTATTTCGTGCAAGATTCTTATTTTTTTGTTTGTTTATTTATTTATTGAAGATCAGGGGATTTCTATTTTAAAGTAAGAATAAAATACGACAGAGAAAATGTTTTTAGTAAAAGTAAAAAAAAAAAAAAAAAAAAAATTATGGTAACGATTGACTTTTTTAGAAATTTAAAAAAAAAAAAAAAATCTGTAAATTGAATATATTTATAATAGTTTTTTTTTTTTTTCTTTTTTTAATTACACTTGAGATATATTTTATTTTTATGTGTATATAAACATATATATTCATATATGTTTATATATATAATCTGTCATATTCAATATATATAATATGACAGACTTATATATATATAATATGTCATATATTATATATGTCAATATATATAATATGACAGTCTTATATATATATAATATTTCATATTCAAAACAAATATATTCATATACTCTTGAGATATATTTTATTTTAATATTTTGTCATTGATAGAAAATGTAAAACATAAGCTCTTATTTTATTACTAGGCATTCATTTAAAAAACATTATTTAAGCAATACTTTTTTTTAACATCGTATTTAAAATCTTTACAATTACATATTTTTTGTATTATTACAAAATCACACTTCGTTTATATTTAAATCAATACGTTAAAATTAACAATAAAATGCATCAGATTTAATGTTAGATATACCCTCTTTAAACGATCGTTGTGCATATGTATAAATATATCAAATAATGAGCAATGCATCTGTAGTATACACTATTAAATCTATCTAAGAATAAGGTACGTAATACTTCCATATGTTCACCAGGGGTTCAATTAAGGTAATATAATCTTCTTTTATTAAAGTTTAATACTATGAATATTTAAAGCAACATATTTTGAATTAAATAGCACGTACTGTTCTATATCTTTTTGTTTTAACTTGCTTTGGATAAGCTAAAGCAAATTTTGTTTACTTCATATGTTTTGAATTTAAGCATTTTATTTTACCCTCTGCTTTAAATGGATTAGATTTATTCTGTATAATCCATTCATGCTGCTAAAGCTTTAATTTCTTAAGTAATTACACTAATCTTCCACAAATGACCGGACACTTTCAATTTCAGACTTAAAAAAAAAAAAAAAAAAGGTACTAAACAAATCATCTTGAAACTTCAGGAGTGTAAAGAACATCTTACTCCTCATATATTTTAGTTAAAGTTTTGCGATTAAAGTGATAAGGGGACCAGTAAAAAACTAAAGAAAATTGAAAGTTTTTGGCATCATCCTGTAAAAAGTAATTCTTTAAATGCGAACTGCATGTAACATGTGATTATGAGACTCTTTTTCATTACCTGTTTAAATTTTTATGTCTCTACCGCATATAATCAGGGAGATATAAAGATTTTTTTTAAAAATTGCAAAAAATATTTTCACTTTTTAGCTATACCACGCTAGGTATTAAGCCCAGTGCAAAGCTATTTTCGGGAAACTTACATACTCGGGACATACAATATTAGGCACAGCATACTGTAATCAGAATGAAAAAATATTAAACATCTAATGAAATATGAGTATTTTTATTAATTAATTTCCAACGGCGCATACGTAAGATTTAGCTAAATTTCATTTACATAATTGAATAGCCAAATATGTTGAACTACTTATATAAAAACACACAAGCATCGCGTAAACTCAAAAAGTTCTACGCCATAGAATGAACTGAAATTCACACAGAAAACTCTATTACCATTCATTGAATCAAAATAAAAATGTGAGTAAAACCCCTAATAGTTTAGCTTTTTTTTTTTTTTTTTAACTTTTTGAGTTTACACGATACTTGTTTGGCGTTTTTATATAAGTAGCTCAAAACATTTGACTGTTAGATTATGCAAAGGAAATTTCGTTAAATCTTATGCATACACAGTTAAAAATTATTTTCTATAAATGTTCACATTTCGTTTAGATATTTATTTTTTTTTTTCATTCTGATTGCAGTATTCTGTGGGTAATGTTGTATGTCGTGTTTATCGAAAATAGTTTTGCATCGGGTTTAATATATTGCGGAGTTATAGCTAAAAAAGTGAAATTTCTTTGACAATTTTTTAAAGGAACCTTCATATCTCCCTGATTACATGTGATAGAGAGACTTAAAAATTAGAAAAAATGAGAAAGAGACCCATAATCACATGCTACAGCCAAATTGTATTCTAAGCATTACTTTCTACAGGGTGATGCTAAATACATTAATTTTTCTTTATTTTTTTACGTGTTCCTCTTTCACTTTTGGCTCAAACCTATAACTGAAGTACATGAGGTATAACATTTTGTTCACACTCCTGAAGTTTCAAGATGATTTGTTTAGTATTTTTTGAGATATTTAAAAAAAAAAAAAGTCTGTAATTGAAAGTGACCGGTCATTTATGAAAAGGTAGTGCATTAAGGTTTGCCTACTACTGAAACCCAATATTTCATTATCTCTCAAAAACTATGTAAATTAGTCGTATATCTAAAGGTCTACTTACAGCATAACTAAAAATGCAGAAAATCATGAATAACGATTAATGATTCTCTACTAATTATTCAAAATTACTATTATTCAGATTTTTGAACAGAATAATAAGGCAATCCTGTGACAGTACCTACGAATGTAATTATGTCAATTCTAAGATGGCCATTAACCCATCAGTGAATAAATTCTAAGTAAGCTGCAAGTGTTATAACTTTGGAAAAGTTGCAAAAATTTCACAAAAGAAAAAAATATATGTAAGAAAAGAGGCAAGGAATACTTGAAAAAACAAAAACAGAAATTATAATACAAAAATGCAAATAAAAAAGGAAAGGAAAAGTGATGAAAATAATAAAAATTATAAAATGACAGAAAAGAAGAAGGAAGCAAACAAACACGAAGAAAGAAATTTTTTTAGCATTATTCTATCAATAAGAAAAATCTAAGTAAGCTGCAAGTGTTCCGAATGTTATGACTTTGGAAAAGTTGCAAAAAATAATTATAATTTAAAAGTACAAAAAAAAAAAAAAAAAAAAAAAAAAAATGAAAGGTGATGAAAATAATAAGAATTATAAAATGAGAAAGAAAATAAAAAAAAAAAAGTATCAGCCAAACACGAAACAAAATGATAAATAAAAATAAATAAAAAAATAATTCATATGAGTTTCCCGGAAGAATTTGTAGATTGGTGGAGAGTACAAAGTATCAGTGATGCGAAATGATGTAAATGAACATTTATAATACATGCACATAACGGTGTGATTAAAATACTATTAATAAATTAAATCTCACTTTTTATAATACAATTTCATTGAAGCACTGTACGTATAATCTGACAGTTGAAATCGTAATATTTTTAAAAATTATTTTTGATATATCATTTGTATGTATTTTTTTCGTTAATAAATTATTATTACATAAAATGCTTTTTGTTTTTTAAATTTTTATTTCCAATTGAATACAAATTTCCTTTTTTATTTCAATTAGAAGTATCCTCTAATCGATTTTGAGCATCCTCAACTGTCGCATATTCTACTTCCCACATTTTTTTATTTTTTCTTATTTAGTAAAAAATGCTTTACTTAGAAAATTTTGTGTTACATGAAAGAACAGTACGTATTGAGATACTAGTTAATGCCATATTTTCTAATATTTAGTCTAGGGGTTGTCAGAATTTTTATACCTACAACTCACTTTTATATGTATGTTAAGATAAAATTTTCTACCAGCCCACCGGCCCAATGTAATTGTGATTTATACAATAAGAAAGTAACTTTATTTTATAAAAATTATAAAACAGAGTAGCAGTACATTAAAGCATATAATATTAAAGCAATTTTTCATTTCTATGTTTTTAAAAAATCAAGGAAGTTATAAAAAAAATGCTTTAATACTATATGACCAAAACCCTACTGCCCACCATGAAAGCTTGAACATCCACAAGTTGGTGGCAAAGACCGAGTTGGATATCGCTGATTTAGACCACTACAAAAAGAGACGAAAAATGTCCTTAAGACATGTACTAAAGGTACAGTTAACTATGTTTAACGTCATTTCTTTTGTTTATTATATGACATATTATACAAATTGAATTAACTATTTCAAACTTTTTTTTGCAACGTTCTTTTATGCCTTAAGAAATTTCCTGTATATTATTTTCAAGAATTTCTTTAAAGATACATGTATGTCATAGTTTAGCTCGGTGTTAAAAGAAAAAAAATATATATTTCGAGAATTATTTGCAATTTAACTACTAAATGCACATTTAAACTAAATGCAAATCATAATAACTAAAATGGAAGGCACTGTAGCATTGTAAATGAAATTTAAAAAGAAAAGAAGTAGCAAATATATGGAAACTTGAAAACTGCACAAATAACCTAAATGTACATTTAGATAAACAATGCAATAGACGTGCGGCTGAGAATAAAGTGATATAATATGCATTAAAGCATCTAAAATTTGTTTAATATTTCATATACTAAACACTGTTGACTGTTCTTTAAACCATACAGTATGTGAAAGGAATAATAAAGGAAAAAGCATAAATAATTTGTTTTCTTTTGGGGCAATATATCCGTATGTAGTGAAATAACATTCAAAAACGTAAAATAGGTTTCAGAAAAATACTATAAAACACTAGTAAAGAAATAAAAATTTTAATATGTTTGATTATATAATAGAATATAGAGGGAATAAACATTCATTCATAATTATTTTTGTGCTAAAAAGTTTTATTTAAAAAATAAATAAAAATACTTAATTAAAAGCAAACACGTTTTATTTATGAGACAAAAAATTTTAAGTTAAAATACATTTAAAAAACAAAAATTACATATAAAAACAATTAAAATCAGACGTTTCGAAACCCGTCCAGGTTTCCTCATCAGTAATTACAACATAATATGCAAACAGGATATGAACACTCAAGGAATTTAAAGGAGTACAGAATATTGAGGAGCCAGTGCGCATGCTTCATTGATAGTGTGGAGATGCTTGGCAGAAGGAAACCTGGACGGGTTTCGAAACGTCTGATTTTAATTGTTTTTATATGTAATTTTTGTTTTTTAAATGTATTTTAACTTAAAATTTTTTGTCTCATAAATAAAACGTGTTTGCTTTTAATATATATAATTGAGACGGTTTGATGTTTGTGTACGTTAATAAAAATACTTGTTAACAAATATTTTAATGATTTTACGTTAATGATTTTCAGGCATAAATTAACACTCTCTAGCATTACACATAACGTTTCTTCCAAAATAATTGGAGAAATTCAAATATGAACTAATCTGCATACAAAAACTTTAAAGATTCCATTTTAAAATTTTAGCTAAAAAAAAAAAAAAAAAAAATCACCTTTTGTTACCAACAGTTGGATTAGCATAAAAGAAAAAAAAAAAAAAAAAAAAAAGATATTTGTATATACATAGGTAATTTCGAACGCATAAATATCAAGTAGTTTAAAATGTTATATTTTATATTTTTTAATTAAAAAAAAAAAAAAAAAAAAAAATGACACAAAGAACTCTTAAAGCTTGACAAACAATTTGTTATAATATCATATCCGCTGGCTAAAAGAAGTGTCTAGATATAGACTTCTACAGAAAATGAGAAATATATCTGTAATATTTTGTGCTTAAAGTGGATCATATTTCTCACTTCAATACATGACCTAAAAATAAATTCTAAGAAAAATATCTTGTTAAACCTACAATAGTAATAAATTTTCATGTAGAAAGAAACATATAATTAATTTTAGATAGAACTTTTGCATGGTCTGTTATAGTGTATTAATGATTAACTAATAATAGAGTAACAAAAAAATAAGAAAAAGAAAAAAATCGTAGAAAATATTTATTTACGTGATTATGGAAATATTATTCTCCGAATATATTAAAAACATATTATTTTTGTTTTCTTTGACAGATTACTTTCTAAATTTCTTTTATAAAACAGCTATCTTATCATATAATATAATACGTATAAATTATTATGAAATTATAAAAGATCATTTTAACCATTTTAGGACGGGTATCTCCAAAAGGAATTTAAAAGAAAAAAAACGATCCCCACTTTTATGCGTTACACTAAAACGATAATTTAGATATTTATTTATTTTTAAGTAGCTTGTGTTTAACATTCTTTTTAACATTCATGTTTAACCCGTTAAGTGGCGTTGACATATATATATATATATATATATATATATATAGTGGTCTTTAACGCGTCTATTTCTGTTAAAAATTTTAAAATGAATTTAACACGGGTATGTAAAAATATTTTCCTAAATACAGTAAAGTTTTTAGGATACAAGTTACTGTTCAAAATATGAAACTTTGGGTACAAAAAAAAAAAAAAAAAAAAAAAAAAAAAAAACGATTAGATTAGTCTTTTGCTCATTTCTTAAAATTCACAAATTAAATTTGTACTTATACCTCTGTACACACATACCTCTGTACGTATATCTGTGGACAATTTTAATCTTATTTAAAAGCCGTTCAATTAGCACATTTAATCCTAAACAACTAAACTTAATTCAATGTTATTCTTAAATAATCATTCGATTCACACACTAAGAAATAAAAATAAGTATATTTTTATATTTTCTTTATTTATTTCAAAAACAAATTGTATATCTCAAGAGAAGTATCTTAATATTTCGATAAAAACTCCTTTCTTTTCTTTTTTTTAGCATTTATGAATGAACTGTAAGGTGGTGTGAGCCCAACGGTTTGGTTAGTTGAGTGGACTTTAAGTCGCACTAGTGCTAAGCTTTGTTCAATATCCAACGGTCTGAAACTTACCCTTAAGAGTGTTCCCGAGACATGCCATCACAATTTTCTTTCTCTGCGAAGGGAATAAATATGGAGAGGGGAATACGATCTCCACTTGGATATTAAAAACTGTTCACTTTTCCAAAAGCAAATTAAATATCTCCGATACATAATTAAATTCAACAAGACTTTAAAGAATCCTATGTAGTGAACATAAAAATCCAATTAATAGTAAAACGAGGAACTACGTCGGATCTTTTTAATGGTCACATACCATTCCCGCTACTTGTAAAAAAAGTCTTCTTACCTTTACGGAAGCTCCACAACAAAGATTAAAACTCTAACGGACGGCAATATGTAAAGTCGCTTTTATAAAATTGAAGACTGAATTTGCCAGTTTTCATTTTGAGAACTCTCTAGAACTCCCCTTTCTTATGATCCTATATTCCCTTTTATTCTTTGTACGATGCTGATGCACTAGGAGTTCTAGTACACACAAACAATGGTCGAAATCGACCGACTGCATTCAACTCCAGGTCACTGACAACAAGTGAGATTTTTTTTTTTTTTCACAGCTCTACCGGGAAGCTTTTGACATAATACTTTTAGATAATATTTCAATTATTTATTCGATAGGCATTCTAAATTGGCTTTTTTAAGTAGATATGTTAAATTTGTAACCGACAATTTACCTTTGACTAAAATTTTTATCCTGCGGTAAAATTAGTTCCGATGACTTCAGGACTTTTTTGCCTCCATATTCTATGCTCCTTTCGCAATTTTACAACAAAGTATTAATACGAGAAAGTCTTGAATTGAATCAAAGATTTATGTTGCTTCAGGAACCTGTCCTATCATCCTGCCTTCCCCCAAATACTGTTATCAATTTGAACCTACTAGACCACTGCTTGAAAAAAGAACCGGAGGCCATAGTTAAAGCCAAAGGAATTAAAACTATCGAAACTTATTTGGGGCGCGACCTAGTGCAGATGTATACTGATGGATCTTCAGATGAGACTATTTTGAATGGAGGAGCAGGCATATCAATCACTCTGACTAATGACATGAAAATGCAAAAAAGTATAGGAGCAGGAAACATTGCTTCTAATTTTACTTGCGAACTAAAAGCAATTCTTGAGGCCCTACAAATGTATATTTCTCTAAATGACACTGATAAAGCTAATGGACTCGTCATTTTCTGTGATTCAAGGGCTGCCCTGGAAGCGATAGAGAATGGAGACTCCAGGCTTGCACAAGATATCCATCACTACTTAGAGGAAATTTGCCAGCTTGGGAAAAGCTGTACTTTCCAGTGGACACCCGCACATGTTGGTATTGAAGAGAACGAGGAAGCAGATAAGCTGGCGAAGGAAGCGAGGGACCTAAACTTGGAAATCTGCAGCACCGTAACTTTAGGTGACGCTAATGCAATTGCTAGATACAGACTGAAAGAAAAACACATCAAAAAGGAACATCAACTATGTGTTATCAATGCAGACAGGATGATTACCAAGACTATCTCCAGACTCAGAACCCAACACTTTGGTGGAATGACAATAAATACAGATGGCACCAGAACTTACAAATCATGTAGGAACTGCCTGGAGAAGGAACTCACTCCAGAACACATTTTCAACTGCCCGGCCATCATAAGAAGCTTACAGGCCTTTGACGAATTTCCCTTTCAGGGAAATCTCTATAGCGACAAAATTGTGGACATTGCCAAGGCCGTGATTTTGGCACATGGAATGATTTGAATTTGACTTCAATTGGACACGACACCAACCAACCAACCAACAACAAAGTATTTTATGAAAAAGTTACAGAAAACATAGAAGCTGATTGTCTTTCCAGAGCTCCAATGATTCATAAAATATCACCCTGTGATAAAGCAATCAGTAATTAAATTAATCAAATATGCATGATCTCTATGTATGATCTCTATGTATAAAATATCGGCATTATTATTAAATGCTGATATAATTAGGAAGTCTACAGACTAAGATGAACAGTTTTAAAAATTAAAGAAGACGTTAAAACCAATCCAGAACTTCCATAAGTGTAAAGCTTAGAAAATATTATTTTGTTGAAGAGATAGCGTGTCGAAAAAATTGGAAAGGTCAGACACATTTTTCAAATGATTTTTTTTTTCTTTAGGTTTTACAAACTAGTTTTCTTTCATACAACTGTTTTGTTACGAAAGGAATATAGGCATTTAAAAACAAAGGAACTAACCTACACAAATTTAAGAAAGATAACTTGCATATTTTTATAAAATATTTTTTATCAAATAACATAAGCAGCTATTTTTAATATTACAAAATTTTATTATGCATATTTTATTATTAACATATAATAATCATAGTAATAATAATAATAATAATAATAATAATAATAATAATATATATATATATATATATATATATATATATATATAATATATATATATACATATATATATTATATATATAATATATATATATATATATATATTATATATATATATATATATATATATATATATATATACCGGGTGATTCAAAATAGATGTTACAGCGATTATCTCGTAAACTAAGAAAGATAGAAACATACTTCCATTTACAAAATTAGAGCAAATTAAGAGTAGATTTCAAATATGGCATTTTTTTGTACAAGGGGCTGTATACATATTAAATACGAAATTTAATTTTTATACGGCCCCTCCTATCATGTGACTTATATTTAGAAAATTATTCTCCTCGCTCTGACAAGCAAAATAAAAAAAAAAATCATCTCTCTAAGTCAAAATCTCGCTAAGTTATTGCAGTTTGAAAATTATGACTTACACCACTTTTTTTCCAATTTTGGCATCTATTTTTCAACGCCAACGAGCTCACTTTAGGGGGCTATCTATGAGATGAGAAAAATTAAATAAAGATCCTTTATTTTAAAATAGCAACTAAAATCATTCAAGCACGTGAAATGAACAGTTTTAAGAACTTAATGCAAATTTACATTATTTCGTATTGTTAAAAAATTTAATAGTTAAATTTCTTAGGGGTCATCTGCAAATTAAAACACGTTAAGAGAGGAAAAAAATTAAAAGTCTTGCAAAATCGTATGGAATTTTCGCGCTTTATTTTTACCACTTTCCATCATAGTTGAAAAATTTAATGACTTCGGCTCTTTAACAATTCCAGCCAGGTTGAAAAGTGTTAATGACTTCGATTTGTCTGTCTGTCCATTCGTCTTTCTGTGTGTCCGCGCTCTAACTCCCGTGAATATTCATAGAATTTCCTGAAACTGATATATGTTATTTGAGTTCACTATCGGATGTTCCTTATTAAAAATGGAGTGAATACCTCTGCTAGCTTGTGCACAGGGACACCCGAAAGTATTCCAAAGCATTGTGTTCTATTAGAGGTATTTTTATAAACCATATTTTAATACCTTTAATTTATGTATATATTAATAAAATTGAAATACGTTATTAAAGTTTTCTATCGGATATTTTCTATAGAAAATGGAGTAAACACCATCACTGGTTTGTATACAGGGACACCCAAAAGTATTCCAAAGCATTGCGTTCTATGTGAAGATATTTCTATAAACCAAATTTTAATTACTTTGCATAAATCTTAATGAATTTGAAATATGTTATTCATATGCACAAAAGAATGCTTTCTATAGTGTACAGTACGATTAGCATTAGATTTACAGGGCACACAAAAATATTCAGTAACGTTAAGGGTTATTATTGGACATTTGCTGGAATTGCATTTTCGTTTACATTAAACATTTTTTAACAATTATTAACTGTGAATAGGATTTCAATTTGCATATTTTTTTGTCTGACTGTCCATCTGTCCGTCTGCCCGCCCCCAGCGTCTCTAAATATTTTCAGAAATTTTCAGAAATGATATATGTTATTCAGGTTTACTATATGATATTCCCTATTTAAAATGGCATTAATTAATTCTCTACAATTGGTTTATGTACAGGAACGCACATAAAATGCCAATGTATTGCGTTTTGGGACAGACATTCTTATAAATTACATTTAAATAACTTTATACTGTAAAAATCATAAGGAAATCCATATTTATTGTTAATATTCTAAATGTTTTGTATAGAATATGATATCGTATAGATGTATAATTCTATGTCAGGGGGGTTACCGCTATTCTCAACCCCCGTTTATTTATAGTGCCTATACTTATCAAAACAAAATTCAAGTCTGTTATCAATTTCTTTGAAGCTTGCAAATCTTGATCAACTTTTCAAGTGGCAACTAGATATGGAATCCGAAGTACCAAATTCACATTTCCTGTAGTTATTACTTTCTCATACCCATAAGGTAGAGAAAGTATTGTTTTTGGGCCAAATTTTCGAAAGTGAGATTTTGTTATATTTACACATTTTGAGGTCCCCTGAATATGAAAATAGTGTTTTTAGCGGTTGGTCTGTGTGTGTGTCTGTCTGTTATCAGCATATCTTAAGAAAAAATAACAGCAGATATTCAAACTTGGTATTCTAAATATGTATCATATAGGGATGCTACACTAAGCTTTTCATTGAGATGAAACAAATGGTTCGTGTACAGTGACGCTCAAGAATATTCAAATACATTACGTCTATGGGGGAAATTGCAGGTAAATAGAGTTTAACACCTATAGACTGCACTAAACCAAATGAAATGAATATATATTTTTTATATGCATAAAAACATGCCTCATGTAGAATATGGCAAGGAAATCATTCACTGTTCATTTACAGGGCTACACAAAATAACTAGATTATAATGCGACAATAGCTGAAAATTGATGGAAGTGCATTTTAGGTTGTGCCGTATATTATTACTATAGGTTTATATTTAGGTGCACTTTGTAGTTTGTACATATTCTTCAAAAGATATACAGGGTTGCAAATATTTAAGTTATAATATTCTTTTTTATTGTTAATGAAAGTGCTTTACTATAATATTTTACCATGTCCAGGAAAACTGCTCAGGAATGGAAATGAATTCTCATAGACATATGATAAATAATGTATGTTTTTAAGCTAAATATACATAGCTTTTTTTTTGTGTGTGTGTGTGTATTTACACGTTTTGAGGCTTCCTTATTACCAAAGTCAAGTTTTTAAAAGTTTGATCATTGCCTGCGCCGAATAATTTCATGAGATCACCCCTCGCACAGAACTAACTATCATATAAAACTCTTTCGAAGCTAATTTGAA
This sequence comes from Salticus scenicus, assembly GCA_963930645.1. Classification (NCBI taxonomy): domain Eukaryota; kingdom Metazoa; phylum Arthropoda; class Arachnida; order Araneae; family Salticidae; genus Salticus; species Salticus scenicus. Next base: position 245,028,601 of record OZ005650.1, on the reverse strand, counting down.
TTATTTTAACATAGGTTTACAGTACTCTTTTTGTTACCTCTTAATCTCCAATCTGTATTTATAGTATTAAATTTCAGGGTAAGAGAAAGTCGTGTGAGTGACACACCAGATTATTTCTTGTTAAATTATGCTGATAATTCATATACATACAGATCAACCAATAAAAATTTACCTTTCGTATTCAGGAAGCCTCAAAATGTGGTATTATACAGAAAAAAAATCGCTATTCAAAAACTACTTTGTTTACAGTATGGGTATGAGAAATTAATTTTCCGTTCTGAGTCAGCAGTGTTCTTCGAAAAAAAAAATGCAGCAAAGCACTTACGCCAATTACATTTAATAATAATATAAAAAATGTTTACCTTAATTTTGGGTAGCCCGGTATATTGTCTATAAACTATATACAAATGACTTTGTGTACGTAAATTTAGTGTTATATGTAAAACAAGTAACATAAATTGAAATACACTTCCAGCAATTCCCAAGTATAGCTCCAATATATCAAAATACTCGGGGTAACCCTGTAAAAGAATGATGAATGATTGCTATACCACAATCTACATAAAACATGCTTTTATGCGTATAAAAAATCTGTTCTTTTCATTTTGTTTAGTGCGGTATATACATGTCACACTGTACATATGAGAAATTTTGCTGACAGACGTAATCTCTTGGATGACCCTGTAAACAAACAATTGTCTGATCGCAAAGAATACTTTAGTGTAGCACCGCAATATGATACAGATTTAGAATATCGAATTTGGATTTTTTGTTACTATTTATTCTTGAGATATTCTAATAACACAGAAACACACACACACACAGAGAGAGAAAGAGAGAGAGAGAGAGAGAGAGAGAGACCAACCGCTTAAAACATGATTTTTGAATTCAGAGGATCTGAAAACATGCAAATATAACAAAAGCTAATTTTCGGAAATTTGAATCAAAAACAATTCCTTCTCTACACCGTGTATATGAGTAAGAGAATGTATAAAACAAAAGAAAGAAAAATGAATTTGAAAATTTCCTTTTAGTACATAAATTATTCATAAATTTTATTTGTTAAATTATCAGTGAGTATTCTCTTGTGTATTCACAGAGACATTACTGGTTAAAATAGCCGTCTTTCCCTGAATGATTTTTCTCTCCCCCCCCCCCCCCCAAAAAAAAAAAAAAGCTGATCAACGTGAACCTTATTACAAAAGCAATAGTAATTACAATTTCTCACTTTTGATACAACCCCTTAAGATTTGGCGAAAAATGCTAGAATTTTGAAATTGCAATAACTCAGCGAGATTTTGACTTAGAGAGAGGATTTTTTTTTTATTTTGATTGTCAGAGCGAGGAGAATATTTTTCTAAATATATGTTATATGATAGGAGGGGCCGTATAAAAATTAAATTTCGTATTTAATATGTATACAGCCCCTTGTACAAAAAAAATGCCATATCTGAAATCTACTCTTAATTTGCATTAATTTTGTAATTGGAAGTATGTTGTCTATCTTTCTTAGTTTACGAGATAATCGCTGTAACATCTATTTTGAATCACCCGGTATATATATATATATATATATATATAATAACATAGTTTACTATGTCATTAAAATATATTTGAATTTTTAGGGTTAATTATATTTGCTGGGATTTTCTTGGTATTTGTTGATACTTATTGTTAGAATGATATAGGTATTAAGGCGTAAGGGGTGCGCCTTTCATTTTTGAAGAGCATCACATTGGTGGAAGCAAGATCTGACATCGAAAAACTTGCAATAGATGGCAGCACCATCAATCAAGAGTTCATAATTTTAATTCAGATCAGGCCGGAGTAATCCCGAGCAATCCTGATCCAGTACCACCAAAGATATAACTTTGATAAGAACACTATCATGACAGATTTAACTAGCACCATGACTAATTATTATTATTTTTTCCTTGATATTTGTTTTTAAACTAATATTGGGGTATGACATCGATAATGTTATTTCCCTGTACTGTTAGACTTTTTACAAAATATAGAGATTTATTAAATTACACTTTTTTTTTTTTAGCAAAACGTATTGTCATAATTTTATAAAAAGAAATAAACTGGTGTGTCACTCACATGTCTTTCTCTTGCACTGCATTTTAAAACTATAAAGACAGATTGCGTTTTAAGTATTAAGTTTAATATAGTAAGATAAATAAGTTCAAAGTACTTCAAAAATAATCTAAAATTGGTTTACGCACAGTTCTGGCATAAAATTATGTGTGAAGTGAGCGGTAGCCCTCTTCAAACCACACTTCAATTATAGTGCCTACACTTAAAAAATAATAATAATAATAAATAAATAAATAAGGTCAAGGCTGTTATTAATATGCCTCCAAACTTTCCAATCTTAATAAAATTTTTAAGTGGCTACCTTCAAAATACCAATTCGAATTTTCTGCAGTTATTTGTTTAGTTATACTGATAAGAGATAGACATACAGATCAACCACTAAAAGTTTGACTTTCGTAATCAGGGCACTTCAAAATGTAATATTATACAAAAACCAGAGTTCAAAATAAAACTCCTACTTTATTTACAGCATGGGTATAAAAACAAATATTCCTTCCTGAGCAGTGTTCGTCGACATGGTAAGTTATACGAAAGGACTTCCATCAGTTACATTTAATAGAAAAGAAAGTTTACCACAATTTTAGATAGCCCTGTATATTGTCTATAATCAACATGTACTTTAAACAATATTGTGTACTTAAATTTAGTCTTACATAAAAAAACAAAATGTATTACAATTCCAGTAATTTTAAAGTATAATCTTAATATATCCAAATAGTTTGGGTAGCCCTATAAAATAAATATGAATTATTTTCATTGTACAATCTACGGAAAACTTGCTTTTACGCATATAAATATATATATATATATATATATATATATATATATATATATATCTTTCATTTGGTTCTAGGGCAGCTTATAGTTGTTAAACTCTACGTACATTCAATTTCCCCGTAGACGTTATGTATTTGAATTCTCTTGGCTGTCCCCTGTACCCTAACCATTTGCTTAATCTGAACGAAAAGTTCAATGCAGCATCCCTATATGATACATATTTAGTATATCGAGTTTGGACATTCTGCTACGATTTGTTCTTGAGATATGCTAATAACAGAAACACGAACAGACACACACACAAAGATGCACATACACGCAGACACACACACACAGACAAACGCTAAAAAGATAATTTTTGTATTCAGGAGATCTCAAAACGTATAAATATAATAAAACTCAATTTTGAAAATTTGACCAAAAAGCAATACTTTTTTTACCGTAAGAGAAAGTAAAAAGGGGAAATTGATTGAATATGTTTAAATTTCTGCTGTGAAAACTAATAAAAATTCATAGAATAAAATTATTCTTATATTTAGCTTCAAAGTGAAACTATTAAACATTTCTACGGTGAAAAGGTAATTAGAATTTAAATTTGCATGGAATAGAAATTTTTCTTTACAATTTTAAATCCCACGAAGGGTATTTTCGCTCTAAATATGAAGATTTATTTGTGTAATTCTTTTAACAAGAAAGTGTTTCGATATAATTTGCATTTAACTTCTTTAATCTTTTGCGAAACGTAACATTTCTAGAGAAGAAAAAAGCTAAAAATTTATTTCATATTTAATATGCTTTCGGAAAGAATGAAAGGAATTTACTCAAATATCTGTGTCTGATTAAACTTTTTTTTTTTTTTTTTAATTTATTTATTAAAAAGAAATTTCTTGATTTCTTCAGAAAATTTGAAGATCAATTTAGTAAATTCTTATAAAAACTTTGGGAAAGAAAACTGATTCAGTCGAAATGATTTTTTAAAGTAATTTATGAAGATATGAATAACATTTTATTTAAATTTATTTTACTGAAAAATAAAAAAATAAAAAAATAAATAATGAAAGCAAACTGAAATTAAATAAATGGTGAGATTGATTTAAATTTTATTGGAAAATGAAATATGCACTTCAATGACATACTACGAAGATTTATTTTTCAAATGAACTGAAAAACTTTAAAAGAGACATTTAAAAGAATTTCGTCCCATTGAATTAGTCGTTAAACTTTTTTTCCCTTCAATATAATTTCATGTATAGTCAGTCGTTTCTGGAAATCTCATAAATTGCATATTATTCATTTTTTGACACAAACTGCTTTCAAAAAGTATTTGTAATTTCATTTTTATTTAATTTTATATTTTGAAAGAAACAACAATATAAATTTGTACAGAAAGTTTTTTTTTTCTTTAATTGTTACTTTTTTTTAACATATGCATAAATATTTGAAACTTATAACATTTCCAAATGTACTTCTTAAAATTAAATTGTAAAATACTAAAGCATTATTCAAATTATTTTAGCTAATTATGAAGGTTTGTGTGTTTGAAAACAAGCGCATTACACTGAGAAAGAATTCTGTAACTGACATCTAGAATCTAAATTGTTGTTCAAGAAAAAATAGTTCCATGTTATCATTATAAATTTTCCCTTTGGAAGCAAGTCCTAGAAATCCCTATTAGGCTTCTAAAGCGTTTGCCTATATTCTCGAGGGCAAAGTTATTTAAAAATCTCTGCAAATAAATGCGAATACAAGAGGCGGGTTTCAGCAACTATAATCTTGGTTTATTACCCAATTCTAGAAAATCAAGCGAAGATTTCTCGCAATACAAAAGATTCAGAATGTTCAGAATATTGTTTCACCATCTAGAAATGTGTAGACTAGAAATTCTCGATCATTTCGTCTATTCAGTTCATTGGTGTGCCTTATGCGCATAGCTCGGAAATCTATATTTCTAGTTGATTTAGAGAATAACCACTTATTCATTTTAGATGAAGTCGGCAATTTCTTTTTCTCAGTGTAACATCTTAAGATCTTAACATATTGGTTTGCACTTAATATCTTAACTTATTGATTTATAATGCCTTAAACTCAAGATTGCAGAAAATTCATTATGCATGATTATTTGTGTTAATAATATCTGTGTTCAGGATATATATATATAGATAGATATATAGATGCGATGCCAGTTTTTGAAAATTCTACATGCTACAAAAGTAAAAACGTCCTCCAACTGAAATATAAAATATAAAATAATTGATGAAAAATGATCATTCTGTACTAAATATTTTTAATTTCTTTAATAATGTGATTTTTTAAACAATAATAACTAAATAATGTTAATTATCTTTCCACTAATCATTTCAAAATAAAACTGTGCATAAAACGTTTGCTGCTTTGTAACATATTGAGATCAAATGAAATTCATCTTAGCCTGTTGCATATATTTTTCCGATTTATTAAATTTTTTCTTGGATACGTTATAGGTAGGTGAATACACTTAACTAATAAATTGTGCAGCAGAAATTTTGTTAACGCATATACCTAACCAACAAAATATTATTTAGTATAAATGTTCATAATTAATCTGTTAATTATATTTATATTATGATTGAAATTATTTGTCTCTACTCTAGTATGTTAAAATTTCTAAAAATGACATTTCATTGGTCTGAAATCCCTGCATTTTATACTCAGAAAACTTACAAAAAATTCTTCGATTTTTTTAACGAAAACTTTAAATTTCGCTGAATGTACGAGGTATTCTGAGACAAATGAATACGAATCATTTTAAGAAGCACCGTTAATCATATGATACAGCTACAAAAAATATGTTTAACATTCTGAATCCAAATATAATTTTTATTTTAATTCGTTACGGATTTATTTTACCTTAAGTATAAGACATTCATTGAAATATATGTTTATACATATCTTTTGTACCTCTGAATTTTCAGAAAAATTTATGGTTTGTGTTATAAGATATCATAAAACTGGATACAATAGAAAGTGTTTCTAATGTTTTGTGTGCTTACTTCATATCAATGTGTGAATATCTATATGATGCATAAGGGATTTCTACTTTTCAATAGTGGTTTCTTAAAATGTTAATTTTAAAAGAAAACTGTTCTATAAGGTTATTTCAGATTGTGTCAAAGGTGTCCAAACGTAAAATGAATGACACCATATAATAATTTCTGGTTTTCAGTCATTGAGACAGACGAAAGTCAGGAGAGTTTCACTCCTGTGCTGTCATTCTGCAGACACGCAGTCGAAGTCATCGGGGCGAATCGGAGTTCGTGACTGAAAACTATCCTATTTCAGTAATTGTGATTCCAGGTTGAATGCACCCGCACCCCTGTTAACTATTCTTATTTGATGCAAAAAGAAATTTACTTGTGTATTCGCCTATGTGACTTCAGCCCTACCCCGCTTATTCTCTTATCCATGGTCATTGCTGATACTTGGCATTAAACTTGGAATCTTTGATGAAGACGCATTAGATACTGTGATCGTTTACCAGATGTGTTCGGAAATGCTTCCCTTTTCTCCCATAAAATCAAAGAGATTGAACGAGACTATCTGTCTCTTCAAAGTTACTGAAAGATCATTTTTGGCAACCAGTTTTTTTTTTATGTTTTTGTTCTTTTATGTGTGAGGAAAACGATAGCTTAGAGTTTCTTTCGTTTCAAGAGTAATTAAAATACAGAGTAAGAATTGAAATACGAGAAGATTTATGAGTATAAATCCTTTTAGAGTTATTCTACCGTTATAAGAACGGATAATTATATATGTGTTAAGAGTTATTTTCTTCATAGTCTGGTGAATTGCATATGTAATAGAATAGCCGATGCTGTGTTATACTATTCCAAGTTTTGTATATAGATCCTGTAAATAAACTATATGAGTTTTTCATACGAAGTTGATGTCTTATCTGAGTTTATCGTAGACATCTGGCGTCCGCTAACAAGACTCGGCTGCAAGTAAGCTATTTCTATAATTTTTGAGATAGAATTATTTTAAACGAAGAACATTTTATGAAAGAGAATTGATTTAAAGCATTAAGCAGACGATATTTGTTTCTTAATTTATGTGAAGATTTTTTTTTATGAATCTAATAACAAGAGCTGTTGTTTTTAATGTATATAATTTAATATATTGTTCACGAATTTAAATAAATTGAAGATTACGTTTAAAATAAATATTTTGAGTTATAATATGGAAACTGTATTGAAAAGTAGAAAACAGCTTAGAAGGATGTTTACTCGAGCATGTAATTCTTTTGATGAGGAAGAAATTCAGCTGAATTGTGCTGATAAAATTAATAAATTAAGACTTATTGAAGAAAAAGCTTTATTAATGATAGCATGTGAAGATAAATTTTAACAATTGCTGTATTCCGAGAAAACATCCGATGCAGATATTGAGAAAGAGGTAGATGAGTCAGAAACATATATTGATCGCTGGAGATCTTTAAAACAGAAACTAGAAACATTAATGAGAGAACAATTTTCTTCAAAAAATGAAAGTTTTAATATTATCTCGCAGCTGAATACCTTATTACATTATCCAAAAATAAAATTACCTACTTTTGATGGTAATGTGAGAAATTGGCTCTATTTTTGGGGACAGTCCCAAAAAATTGATGAGGTCATTAATATTGATTTTCAGGATAAATTTTCATATTTATCTCAAGCTATGGAAAAAGGAAGTCCCGCTGATGAATTAATTAAAAGTTTTAAAGCTTGTAATAGCTATGAAAAAGCTTTAAAACAGCTAAAAATGCGTTTTGGTAGAGAAGAATTATTAATTCAAATATATGTTAGAGATTTATTAGCCTTAGTTCTTCAAAAACAGAACTGTTCTAAAAATTCGTTAAGAAAATTATTTAACCAATTGGAAAGTAAACTCCGTTCACTTGAACTACTACACTGTAAAAAAAACCTATTACCAGCTGTAATCTGTGATTTATTTTATCCAATCACAGAGAATTTCTTGCAAGAAATTCTCTGTGATTGGATAAAATAAATCACAGATTGCAGCTGGTAATAGTTATTTTTTTACAATGTAGGGGTTACTAGAGAAAAATACGGAGCTATGTTATTTCCTCTAGTTGAGTCATCGTTACCCGAAGAAACGCTTGTAGCGTGGGAGCGATATAGATCTGCTAATCGTAGAGTTCGAGAAGTGAATTCAGATGATTCTGACCAAAGTAAAATTATGATTGAGAAAAGTGATTTAGAATGTATTTTAGAATTTCTACAAGATGAAGTTGAAGCAGAAGAACGCATTTTCCTGGCTTCTCAAAGTTTTAATACTTCAAAAACAAAAATTGAAGCAAATTATAATAAATTTCGCAGTGAGAAGAAGGTGAATGAGAATAAAATTAAGAGTGAGAAATTTTTTGATGTACCTAGTGCAACAGATCTTTAACTTCGTCTCAAGTGTCAAAACCATGTATATTCTGTTCCAATTCACATTACTCTGGAGATTGCCTAAAAGCAAGAAAAATACCTTTAAGTCAGCTGGAGTCACTTGTTCAACAATCTCGTAACTGTTTTTATGTCTGAAATCTGGGCACTCAGTCCGAGATTGCAATTTGAAAGCTAGTTGCTTGTGTTGTGGTAAAAGACTCCACATTCTTCTATGTAGAAAAATGCAACAAATAACAAGGTCTAAAGACAAAGAATCACTTGAATATGAAAAAAAAAAAACTGAGATTAGTTCTGAAGTGGATCAGGCTCTTTCTAATGTATCTGCTACTCCAGACGTAATGCTTCAAACATTTAAGTTATAATTAGAGGTAATGGGAAAAAACGTGCTGCAAGAGCTATCATTGACACAGCTTCACAGCGATCCTATTTATTACAAAGTACAGCTCGAGAAATGAACTATGAATCCCAGAATTGTGAATATCTACAACACTCTTTATTTGGTGTGAAAAATACAGAGTTATGCAAACATGATGTATACACTTTATATCTATCAAGTGTGCACGGAAATTATAATTGTAACTTTAAAATTCTTAGTCAACAAATTATTTGTAAGTCAGTGCCACCTATTGTCGATAATCTTTGCCTGAAAGAGTTAGCTGCTTGTAATATTAATATTGTGGATGATTGTTAAGGTCCTATTGAGATCCGTATTGGGGCTGATGTAGCGGGAAAATTCATGACAGGTAATCGTCGTGAAATACCTTGTGGTCTCGTAGCCTTCGATACAAAGTTAGGATGGACAGTTATGGGTCGCACGTTAAGTCTATCTTCCAGTGACTCTTCAACTTTGATTTCAATGATGAATAAAGACGCATCCACTACTGATTTGTGGACTTTGGATACACTTGGATCCTTCGGTGAAGAAGACCAAAACTGAGTTACAAAAGGCTGACACAGACCATTTCTTAAGTACTATTGAAATTAAAGATAATCGTTTTCAAGTACATTTACCATGGTTGGAAAATCATCCCCCACTTCCAGACTATTATGAGCTAGCATTAAAAAGATTGAATAGTACAATAAAGTGACTTAAATCGGAGTCTCTGTATGAAGCTTATGAAGAAGTTTTCAATGAGTGGCTAGATATCGAAATTATAGAAGATGTGGAGAATTAGTGTAAATAACCAGTACTTTACTTACCTCATCAAGCAGTAATCAAAGAGAAGAGCACCACGAAGATCAGACCAGTATTTGATGCTTCTGCAAAAGTAAAAGGATCACCGAGTCTTAATGATTGTTTAGAAAAAGGGCCAAAACTCATAGAGCTGATTCCGAGTATTCTAATGCGTTTCCGCAAAGAGAAGATAGGTGTCACCGCAGACATTCAAAAAGCATTCCTCCAAATAAGCCTTCAGCCGGCTGACAGAAATTACTTAAGATTTCTATGGATCAACAGTGACGGGCAAAGGTATAGGCATTGTAGAGTTGTTTTTGGTGTATCGTGCGGTCCCTTTCTGCTAAGTTCTACGATTCAGTATCTGCTAAGAACTGTTTTAAAGAAAATAGAGGTTGGTGAGTCCTCATACCCAAAAGATGTCGTTCAAAAACTCTTGACTAGTTTCTACGTAGACAGTAGTGTTAACAGCGTGAAGAATGAAGCAGAACGTAAACAGTTCATGGAAGTAGCTACTGAAGTTATGGCTGAAAGAAAATTTGACCTACGTGGATGGGAATTTACCGATCCTAACGCCGGAAGTCCAACTGTTTCTAACGTATTGGGTTTAATATGGGATAGAAAAGCTGACACTCTACGAATAAACACCGAAAGTTTCCAAGAGGTGTGTAGTGAGGAAGTAACAAAAAGAACCATTTTATCATCAGCTCACAAAATCTTTGATCCTTTAGGTATCACCTGCTCAGTTTCTCTCCTTCCAAAACTTTTGTTACAACGCTTGTGGAAGACTAATATGACTTGGGGTCAGAAAGTAGATTTAGAAACTGAGAGAGTGTTCCGAAAATGGTTGAAGTATGTGCCAGTTTTGTCAACAATTGAAATCCCAAGGTGGATTAGATTTGACATTAAAGATGTGAAGAAATCTTTACATGTATTTTGTGACGCAAGTCGATCCGCCTATGCAACGAGTGTCTTTTTGAGAGTTGAAAGAGAAAATTGTGTGCACATACAGCTTGTTCAAGCTAAAGCCAGAGCTGCACCTTGTGGAAATAAGGAGACTAGTATTGCCCGTCTGGAACTTCACGGGGCTACTATTGCTGCTCGCCTTTCTTCAAACATACTAGAAGATCTTCTTGTAAGAGATGTATATTACTGGACTGATTCCATCACTGTACTTGCGTGGATAAGAAGAGAAGATTCGTGGGGAGTTTTTGTTCAAAATAAAGTAACTGAGATACTGAGTTTGACTCCCAAAGAGGCTTGGAGGTATGTCCCTGGTTCCGTGAATCCAGTAGACCTTCCTAGTAGAGGTTGCACTGCTCTACAGTTGTCTTCGTCGAAATGGTGGGAGGGGCCTGCATGGTTGTACTCTCCATCTGATTTGTGGCCCAATGCTGAAGACATTGTTCGAGAAGAGGAAATAAACAGTGACAGAAAAAAGAAAATTATTTCTTCTATGTTAACTGTTGAAGTAGGCTCACTGCTGCATTCTCGTACTAATGACTATAAGAAAACTATTCGAATCGTAGCTTGGATAAGGAGATTCTATTACAACTGTTTCAATTCCCAAAAGAAGCTAGGAGACCTTACTGTTCATGAGATAGAAGAAGCAAAAAAAAACCGTTGTGCATCTTATCCAAAGAGAGACCTTCACAGATAAGAGTGAGAAGAGACTGAAGACTTTAGATACATTTGTTCATGAGTATTTAGGAGCACTTTGTACGAAGCAGAGAAATCAACAATTTTTTACCTTAAAGGTGGGAGAATTAGTTCTTGTTGGAGACGATGAAAAGAAGAGACAGTCGTGGCCTCTTGGTCGAATAGTTGAAGTGTTTCCAGGTTCTGATGGTATCGTTCGTCGAGTTAAAGTAAGGACACAACATGGAGAGCTTTTTAGAGCTATTCAACGGATATACCCGTTAGAAGTTCCTGATACTGACTCCTTTGTTACTCCAGCAGAGGTAATCCCCACGGTGGAAGTTAAGAACAGTGCACTTGACAGTGAATCTGCTGGCCGCCTACCCGTTGTTACTAGAACGGGACGTGTAATTAAGTCCCCACAGACACTTGACTTATGACTTTAATATTAGCACTATCATTTTAGTTGTAAATATGTACATATGATTCTTATTATTTACTCATACATTTTTTGTTCATTTGTTGTAAAGTATTTAGTTACCCAAATTTCTCAGGCAAAAATGTAATTTCTATGTGTATTTCTAATTTTTTCCCTAGTTTTGTAAGTTAACTTTTGGAGTTCTAGGTTAACTTAGGTGGGAGGATGTTCGGATATGCTTCCTTTTCTCCCATAAAATCAAAGAGATTGAACGAGACTATCTGAACTCCATGGTCTCTTCAAAATTACTGAAAGATCATTTTTGGCAACCAGTTTTTTTTTTATGTTTTTGTTCCTTTATGTGTGAGGAAAACGATAGCTTAGAGTTTCTTTCGTTTCAAGAGTAATTAAAATACAGAGTAAGAATTGAAATACGAGAAGATTTATGAGTATAAATCCTTTTAGAGTTATTCTACCGTTATAAGAACGGATAATTATATATGTGTTAAGAGTTATTTTCTTCATAGTCTGATGAATTGCATCTGTAGTAGAATAGCCGATTTTGTGTTATACTATTCCAAGTTTTGTATATAGATCCTGTAAATAAACTATATGTGTTTTTCATACGAAGTTGATGTCTTATCTGAGTTTATCGTTGACAGATGTTCCCTCGGGTCTGGAATTCTATTGTCACTCTAAAAAAAACGCTATGTTCTTGACGCTCCATCCGGCCATGTTTTTGTAGTTCCTACAAACATCGTCGAATGGTAGCATTCCGAGCCAAATATCGAAAAATCGTGTAATTTGACCTACTCCTTCCATTAACGGCCCTCTTCACTTAGCGTCGCCGGAAGCCCGAGGGGGTCTATTATTCTATGGGGAAATTTTCTTTACAAATAAATTAACTAACACATATTTTTAAATTGTGTTTTCACATTCAGAAAATTCCCAATTGTTAAATGGACGCACCTTTTTTAAAAATGTATTTTTTTTTTTTTTTTTTTTTTTTTAATATTTTATTTTGAAATTGCAAAATGAAAAATTTTCACATATTGAAAATTCGTATTTTGCAGCTTCAAAAATAAAATATAAAAAATTAAAAAAATATTTTTTATAAAAAAGGTCCGTCAATTTAACAGCTGGGAATTTTCAGAATGTGAAAATCGAAGTTAAAAATGTGCATTAGTTAATAAGTTATTTGTAAAAAAAAATTTCCCATAGAATAACATTAGCTTCGGCTTCCGGCGGCGGTGAGTGAAGCAAGCCCTTAATCCAACTGCCTTAAACGTCGAAACTTTGATAAGGACGCATGAGGTACAGTAAGCGCTGAGTGGATGCTCACTCTAGTGTGATATACTGCTGTCATTCTCAGTCACACGCTACCTTCTTGAAGCTCCATCCGACCATGTTTTTATTATTCTTACTAACATCACCGAATGTTAGCATTCCAAACCAAATATCGAAAGATGTTGTAATTTGACTACAGCTTCCTTTAGTCCAGTTGCATTAAAAAGGGCATTTTTGGTAAGGGCGCATGAAGTACTGAGAGCGCTGAGTGGATGTTTCACTTTGTTCTGTTGTCACTTTCAGTCGAACGCTACCTTCTTGACGCTCCATCCGGTCATGTTTTCGCAATTCCTACTAATACTGTCGAATGGTAGCATTTCGACTCAAATATTGAATGATTTGTAATTTGACCAAATTTCTTTATTTAGTGCAATTCAGCGTCATCTATCAAAAGACGTTATCTGCAAATAACGTTCACCAACCCATCTGCAAGACACTGGTACAAGTTCACGCATGTTGACGGAACCGCATTTGATGCAATTTATGTCCTAGCATTAGAATAGCCCTCAATTTATTCATGAATAATATGTTCCATTACCATGCGCTTCGCCTGAAGCCAAGCAGTCATCGAGCGTCAAATGCTAAATGTTTGCATTTTCAATCGTGAAGTATCTACATAAGCAATTTCGTCCAATCTATTTAACTTCTTCTTCACCAGACTATTTTATGAAATTGAATGCACAAACAAAAGAACATATTGTTCAAATGCAATTTTGCACTTGATTTTTTAATTATTTATAAATAATTTCACTATGATGATTTTATGAAAGAAAGTATGCCTTTGGAAATTTCAAGCGATTTTTTTTTCTTTTTAAATACATTGAATGCAAAAAATTATTTTTAAATGCATGATATTTTTAGCATAAAATGAAATGCATTAATTGATAATATATTCTTATATTTTTTCTGTTTTATCAATATTATCATCAGATTATACAATTGTGTATAATTTTCTGATATGCTATGAAAAAAAAAATAAATTTGAGAAAAAAAAGTTAAAGGTAAAGAAAATCTAGCAGTGCCATTTTCGTTCTACTTAATACATATATCATAAAAAAATAGAGAAACACATAATTTGAGGATATTAGCTATCAGCAGTTTTATCTTAAATGAACAAGATGATGCTTTTACATTAATTCGTTTCCCTTACTTGAAATGTACAGGATTATATTCCCATTTTTTGCTTGGAAAATTCTCTTTCCACATTAGGATAATCCTTTGCCTCTTGATTGAAGTAAATCCTGTTTTTGTAAAGCCTAATAATTCTTTTTGGGTTTGTAGTTTCCAGATCATTACAAATAACTAAAATAATTATTTTTACTTCAAGAAAACCTAAAAATATTTTAAGTACTTATAAATAGAATTTTTTTTTTTTTTTTTTTTTTTTTGCGTATTTTACATTTTAAAAGTTTCTTAAATTAAAAGGAAAAACCATATGATGTGAAATGAAAAAATAAATATATATAACATGTATTTTATAACCATAAGCATGATATGTAATTAAAAAAAAAAAATCTTTGAATTTTGACATTAATGATTTGTTTTTATTCGTGAATGTGAATTAAAGTGACAAAAATAAAAATAAAAAAAAAATGGCCTTAATATAATCAAATTGTTATAACGATTCTCGTATGACCTTACACATATTTTGATTTTAGAAATACGAGTTACATTTCAAGAAGGATTTATGTTAGTTTAAGGTAATTTATATTGCTATAACAATATCAAAAAATGATGACTAGAAGTAGCTAATACTTATTTTAAACATATAACATATTTAGTGTCTTTTCAAGCTTTGTCGAAATGTCGAATGCAGCTACTTACTTACATATTATAAATTTTAATTTTAAAATTAAACAACTTCAACTCTTTTGATAAGAAAAAAGCTTAAAAATACATTCGTGAAATATCCAAAAGCTTCAGCATTAAGCTTTATATTTTAAGGTAAAGGACTTTAAGACGAAATTACTTAACAATTTGATTGGCCTTGAAGGGAAAATAACATTTAATAACAACTCATTTAATAGCAACAGCCACCAGAATTAAAAAATAAAGTAAAAAAAAAAAAAATCCCGATGTTAAAAAAAAAAAAAAAAAAAAAAAAAAAAACAGTATTAATTTTTGCAGTTAGGGAATTATTTGCATCCTCTAGAGCCGAGCACACCACGCGTTAAATGGTTAGGATGCTTTAAATTACAGTAATGTTTCGTTAACATATAAATTCATTAAAAAAATAAAAAATTAAAAAAAAAAAAAAAGTTGTAAGAAACCCTTTGTATAAATGTGTAATTAACAAAAATATTTAATTCAAAAAATAAATAAAAAGAAGTATATAATAAATTAATTTACAGAGTTCTAAAAATATGATGAAATGATATATTTTTTAAAATATTACTATTCATTTTTAAAAATTCCTAAGGTTTAGATATTTTTCCCACATCGAAAAATCTTAGAAGAGTTTTTACAACAATTTCCCATTTAGATCTACTGTATGATACAATAATTATAATGGCGATTACCACTTAAACCATGATTCACGAAAAATACTTAAATGTACATAACTAAATTTAATGAAATAAATATTTCTGGATTGTCGTTCGATTTAGCATAAATGATTTCAAATGTTATGTAACATTCGTCAATAAATCTAAGAAAATATTTTATATAATACTCAGAAAGAGGCATTATACAAACATTTAGTACATTATGATTTTTACAAAGTACATACATTAAAACTATTTATGTTTTAATGTTGTTAAACATCTGTTTTCTTTTTCTTCTTTTCTTACCATGAATGAAGTCAAAGGCGTTTTATTAGTAACCCTACCTCTTACATATAAGATTATTTTCTCATTTACAGTGGAATTCATTTACGCAATCAAAAAAGTTCTTGGATCTTTATTAGGGTAAAAATCCCCTTTATGTAGGCATAAAAATTCTTTTTACGATTTGAAGTTTCTAGATCATTACATTCGATTAAAGTCCTTTCAGAGGAAATTAAAGGTTCAAGTTCCGACTTAAACATAAAAGAACCAACATTTAAAAATAATCAACATTTAAATAAGATGACTTCTGTAGTAATATTTCTTTTTACTTTCTCTTACCCATATATATAGTAGAGAAAGCATTGTTTTGGGGCCAAATTTTCGAAATCAAGTTTTTGTTATATTTACACGTTTTGAGGTTTCCCTGGTTTGTGTGACTTTGCGTCTGTTTGTGTATTTCGTTTGTCTGTCATCACCATACCTGAAGACCAAATTATAGCAGAAAGTCCAAACTTGGTGTTCTAAATGTGTATCATATACTAATGCTACACTAAACTATTCGTTGAGATCAAGCAAATGGTTCGTGTACAGGGACACCCAATAGAAATCAAATATATAATGTCTGATGGGGAATTTCTGGTACGTATAGTGTAATATCTATTGGCAGACTTAAACGAATCGTAATGAACAAAATTTATTATATGCACAAAAGCCTATTTGTGTTGATTGTAATATGGAAATCATTCATCATTCGTTTACAGGACTACCAAAGTATTTGGATATATTAAGGGATTTACTGGAAACTGCTAGAATTGTAATTCTTTTTGTGTTAGGCGTTTTTCAAGTAATTCTAAATTTAAGCACGCAACATTGTATATATTGCATGTTGATTATAGGCAATATACAGGACTACCCAAAAATAAGTTAAACGATCTTTTATATTGAATATAATTGAACGACCTTTGCTACATTTTACTATATCCACGAACATGAACACTGCTCAGGAGAAAAAATTATATTTTCACATCCATACTGTAAACAAAGTATTTTTTGAAGTGTGATAGAAAGGCCATATTCAATTCAGCTGAAAATTTAAACACCTGTTATAGGTTATCGTCGCACGAATTGTACAGGTTTTGGTGAAAATAGCTCTAAAATATTTTTACGGGTACGCAATAAATTTCTTTAACATTATGAGCTATGGGCTCAAATTATTTAAGTACAATAGCGTAAAATTAAACAATGGGGAAAAGTATCAGACACACTATAATAATTTTCACTTTTGTTTATTTAACAAACTTGACTTACTTTAATTTATTTATACAACTGTTAATTACTTAATGTTCAAAGTCGAGTCATTCCAGATTTTTTTTTTCTTTTGTAAAGTACATAAAATACTTTATATGTGTTTGTGTAGATAGGAAAGGATTGTGCTATTGCTCATCGGAGTGAAACCTGCGAAATAAATTTTAAGAAAGGAACATTGCAATCATTACTAAAAAACGCACCTTCATATTTAAATATAAAAATTCAGTTATTTATTTATTTACATTTTACGCTTTTTGTGTGTGTAGACCAATTTTTATTTTCCTTTTTAACACTTTTCAACAAGGTTGAAAAGTGTTTAGGACTCGGGTTTGTCTGTCTGTCTGTCTGCCTGTCCGCGTTTTAACTCCCTTAAATATTTATGGAATTTCTTGAAACTGATATATGCTATTCAAGTTCACAATCGGATGTTCTCTATTGAAAATGGAGTTTATACCTCTAATGGTTTGTGTACAGGGACCTCCGAAAATATTTCAAAGCATTGTGTTCTATGAGACGCATTTTTATAAACCATATTTTCATACCCTTACTGTACAAAAATCTTAATGAAATTGAAATATGTTATACAAGGTCGCTATCGGATGTTTCCTATTGAAAATAGAGTTTATACCTCTACTAGTTTGTGTACAGGGATCCCCTAAAATATTTCAAATCATTGTGTTCTATGAGAGGCATTTCTATAAACCATATTCCCATACCCTTACTGTACACAAATCTTAAGGAAATTGAAATATGTTATTCAAGTTGACTATCGGATGTTTCCTATATAAAATGGAGTAAATACCACCACCGATTTGTGTACAGAGACACAAAAAAGTATTTCAAAGCATTGTGTTCTATGAGAAGCATTTTTATAAACCATATTTATATACCCTTATTGTACACAAATCTTAATGAAATTGAAATATGTTATTCAAGTTCACTATCGGATGTATCCTATATAAAATGGAGTAAATACAGCCACTGATTTGTGTACAGGGATACACAAAAGTATTCCATAGCACTGCGTTTTATGAGAGATATTTCTATAAACTAAATTTTAATAACTTTACTTTGCACGAAGATTTATGAAATTGAAATGTGTTATTTATAAGCACAAAAGAAAATGCTTTGCATAGAATATAGCATGATTAGCATTAGATTTACAGGGTGACAAAAATATATTCAGTTTTGTAAAGAGCTATTAATAAATATTTGGTAAAAGTGTACTTTCGTTTACATAAGCGTTTTTAACACATTCTAATATTTTTAACACTTCCCAACAAGGTTGAAAAGTGTTAATGACTTCGGTTTGTCTGTCTGTCTGCCCGTCTCTCTGTCTCTCCGCGCTCTAATTGCCGTAAATATTTGTGGAATTTCTTGAAGTTGATATGGGTTATTCAAATTCACTATCGGATGTTCCCTTTTGAAAATGGAGTTTATACCTTTACTGGTATGTATACAGGGACACCCGAAAGTAGTTCAAAGCATTGTGTTCTATGAGAGGTATTTCTATAAATCGTATTTTCGTACTATTACTGTACACATATCTTAATGAAATTGAAATATGTTATTCAAGTTTACAATTGGATTTTCCTGTTTAAAATTTATTAAATACCAAATCTGTTTTATATACAAGAACACTCAAAAGTATTCTAAAGCATTGCGTCTATGAGAGATATTTCTATAAATCAAATTTTAATAATTTTACTTTCCATGAAGTTTTAGGAAATTTAACTATGTTATTTGTATGCACAAAAGAATGCTTTACATAGAATATAGCATGATTAGCATTAGATTTTCAGGGTGACAAAAAATATTTTGTTATATTAATAGCTATTATTAAAAATTTGCTAGAATTCTACTTTCGTTTACATTAAGCGTTTTTAACACTTCCTATCATTTTGTTAAGTGTGAATATGATACTAATTTGTGTATCTGTCCGTCTGTCCGTCTGACTGTCTGACTGTCTGCCCGCGTTCTAACTCCCGTAAATATTTATGGATTTTTTTGAAACTGACATATGTTATTCAAGTTCACTATCGGATGTTTCCTATTGAAAATGGAATTTATAACTCTACTGGTTTGTGTACAGGGACACCCGAAAGTATTTCAAAGAATTGTTTTCTATGAGAGGTATTTCTATGAACCATATTTTCATACATTTACTGTACAATATCTTCATGAAATTCAAAGATGTTATTCAAGTTCACTATTGGATGTTTCCTATATAAAATAGATTACATACCACCACTAGTTTATGTACAGGGACACCCAAAAGTACTCCAAAGCATTGCATTCTTGGTGAGATATTTCTATAAATCAAATTTTAATAACTTTACTTTCCACGAAGATTTAGGAAATTGAAATATGTTATTCATATGCACAAAAGAATGTTTTGAATAGAATATAGCATGGTTACCATTAGATGTACAGGGTGACACAAATATATTCAGTTATGTTAAGAGTTATTAATAAAAAAATGCTAGAATTGTACTTTCGTTTACATTAAGCGTTTTTGTCACTTTCTATCATTTTTTTAGTGTGAATATAATTTCAGTTTGTGTATATGTCTGACTGTTCTTCTGTCCGTCTGTTTCTCTGTCTGTTTTTCTGCGCTCTAATTCCCGTAAATATTTATGGAATTTTTTTTAAACCGATATATTTTATTGAAGTTCACTATCGGATGTTCCCTATAAAAAATGGAATGGATACCTCTTCTGGTTTGTGTACAGAGACACCCAAAATTTTCGAAAGCATTGTTTTCTATGAGAGGAGTTTCTATAAATCATATTTTAATACCTTTAATGTATAGAAACTTTAACAAAATTTTAATGTGATATTCAATTCCTTATCGGATGTTTCCTATGTAAAATAGAGTACATTTCTACCTGGTTCGTATGCAGAGGCACTTGAAAGTACTCCAAAGCATTGTGTTGTATGAGAGTTATTTTTATAAACCAAATTTAATAATTTTATTTTCCACAAAGCTTAATGCAATTGAAATATATTATTCGTATGCACAAAAGCGTGTGCCTTCTATGTAATATAGTACTGTTAGCATTAGATTTACAGGGCCACACAAAAATAATCAGTTACATTAAGAGGTATTAATAAAAATTTGTTGGAACTGCATATTTGTTTAAATGAGCGTTTTAACACTTTCTTATAATTTTAGTGGGAATATGATTCCAATTTGTGCATCTGTCTGTCCAATTGTCAACCTTTCTATCTGTTTGCCTCCGGCTCCTATCATAGGTTAATATTTTGAGAATTTTTTAAAAATGATACACTCTAGTTCCCTATGGAATGTTCCCTATTTAAAATGTCTTTAATAGGTCCTGTACAACTAGTTTGATTACTGGGACAACAACAACAACATTACAGAAAAAGCCAATGTATTGCGCTTTAGGACATAATTTTTTAAAAGTTATATTTAAAAAACATTCTACTACAAAAATCTTAAAAACATTGACATGTATTATTAATATTCTAAAATATTGTTTTGTATAGAATATGATATGATTAACTTTCAGATTTACAGGGCTACAAGAAAATATTCAGAGAGTTTAAAAGCTGTAATTATAATCTAACGGCTGCATTTTCTTTTGCGTTAAGCCTTTTTAACACTTTCCAAAATGCCTAAGAGTAATTTAAAAATAAATTAGTCTATCTGTATGTTTTTCAGTCCTTCTGTCTGTTGTGCGATAAAGTAAGCAAAGAATATTAATATATACTCGATACAACAATTGCGTACAGTTGGAAAGTGTTACTAATCAATGCGTACCGCATGATTTTTCTTTCTTGTTTCCCTATTGCATTAAGTTAAAAATATTTAAAAAAATAAAATAATAAAAACAGTGTCAAAGAAATGGGACGACTTTAATATCGGACTTCCTTAGCAAAATTTGAATTTGGCACTGAAGTATCTTGGACTTTTGTCGCCAAGGACTTTACTTACGCAATTGTGATAGCCATTGTAATTCATCATCATAATGAAAACAAAAATGTCAGTTATCCTGTATTAAAGCTGTATCAAAAAAGTTTTAACAAATGAATTAAATAACCGTTGCTCAGAAAGCAGCACAGCTATCGCATGCCTTTTTTTTATGGAAAAATAGACTAAACATTGTCCTGTCGTACTAAATTGAACACTGTTTTTACGGAATTTTATATCTACTACTTATAAAAAAAAAATAGGCTTCGTTTTTCATTTTTAGTACGACAGGAGTATTGTTTTCAATCAGACATTTTGTGATGTGATCACTTCTATTGTTTTACCTTAAATATGCAAAAAAAAAAAAAAAAAAAAAAAAAAAGAACGCATTTTTTAAGATGTTATTTGTTGAGCATAAAACAGACTTTATTTTGTTATTTATCCTTTTCTCTGAGATGAAAACCGTCTGCATTGATCATGAATTTATAAATAATAATTTTTAAATAATTACAAGATAAAAAGAACTTTTTATATGTTTTTAAACTTTCTGTTGAATAATATAAACGCTACCGAAGCAGCTGAGACCCGAAACTGTGTGGAAAGTTTCAAATGTCTAGCTAGTTGGGAAGTTACATGACTGTTGAAACATATACTAAACGCTGCCAAAGGCAGACAGGACCTGAAACAGTTGGCTAAAAGTATTATAAAAAGGCATTGTCACCGTGTTCGGAGCTATTCTGAAAATTTCAAATGTCTAGCTAGTCGGGAAGTTACATGATTTTTGAACCATATGATAAACGATGCCGAAAGCATCAGGGATCCGAAATATTTGGCTAAAAGTATTTTAAAAACGCATTGTCACCTTGTTTTCAGCTATTCTGAAAGTTTCAAATGTCTAGCTAGTCGAGAAAAGACATGTTTGTTGAATCATATAATAAACGCTGCCGAAGGCAGCGGGGACCGGAGACAGTTAACTAAAAGTATTTAAAAAATGCATTGGTATCGTTTTCTGAGTTGTTCCGAAAGTTTCAAATTTCTAGCTAGTCGGGAAGTTAGTCACATAAATTCTCTGTTGAATCATATAAACGCTGCTGTGGGGCAACGGGGACCCGAACCATTTGACTAAAAGTATTCAAATAATGCATTGCCACCGTTTTATGAGTTATTTTGAAAGTTTCAAATGTCTATCTAGTAGGGTAGTTAGTTAAAAATCGATTGCGAGATTTGTACTGGACAAACAAACAAGAATCGAAGTTAATAAAAACATGGTAAAATAATTGTATTGGTGAATTTGTATAGGCAAATATTGAAAAAATAAATATTTTATTGGCCACAACGTACTAATTTTGCATAATATTCAAAATCTCTGATAAAATCTAAAGCTAAATGAAATCACTTAAAATAGATAGAAACTCACAACATCAATAGCTGCAGTTAACAAAAATGAATCTAAGTTTGTGAGTACTTAGTGCTGGTGTTAAATTTTGTTTCAAAATATTCTAAGGTAACTGAAAACGCATCTTCAAAGCGAAATCTCGTACAAAGGGATTAGTTTATATAATTTTTTATCATGTAAAAATAGTAAACGTTTTTCAAAATATTCTTTTATCACAAATTACTAGAAATAAATTTTAACACAAATTTTAGATTTAAAAATCAGGTTACTATATGAAACGTGGGGAATATTAGCGTTTATGATAAAATCTGAGAATTCGATTTTTAAGGTCATTTGTTTAACTAATTGGTTATCATGCATAACTCTTAAAGTTTTGAAAAATATTTTCTCTTCGCAAATTGCTGGAATTAGAAGAATTTGAAATAACTGCGATAGATTTGAACAAGCATTTCACAATTCACAATTTGTACGATTCTGCGAAATTAAATGGTTTTCCATCTTACTTTTTAACTGCTATCTGTAAGTATTAAAATATTTATCTTTTTATATTTGTATTTCTCCACGTTAATAATTTTATAAGAGATATTTATTAGCTCAATTTTTTTGGTAAATTTGTCTTTTAGATCTATTTATAAACATAATAGATTGACACCTATTCATAGGTTAATCTATATATACATAAATACACACACATATATATATATATATATATATATACAGGGTAACAGAAAAGTAATAGAAATGTTGAAATTTTACAATTAGAAAAGTATCGAACATTGTGCAGATTTCACATTAACTGTGCATAAGGCAAATGATTTTTATATATATATAAGAAAGTATTCGTTACATTTTTAATAGAATAAGGCGCTGTATTCACATTATTTTATTACGTTTTAAAGTGATCCGCCTTCTCAAATAACGCTATACTGAGAATACTGATTAAATGACTTTGGCGTGTTGCATAATATTTTTTCACATGTTAGCGAATATTAAAATAGAAATTCATTCCCCATTACTGCTGTTAATCGTTTTAGAAAAGAAAATCATGATATTAAAAGAAATAAAGTATTGTTTGTTAAGCTACATTATGCGAATTTATAATGCTTAACGCCTGACTGTAATTGTCATTAAAGACGACAATGACATTGAACATTTATAGCATTAGTTGTATCGTTGAATGTACTGTCCCACTGTAAGAAAGCAATCTTATACCAATTAGTTAAGTGCAATTAAAATTTAGTAAGCGCAACCTAATGGAGAAAAATCAAACTAATTTGGTAATAAATCTTTTATTACTTTTATAAAATCCTGTCTTTCTGTGCATTTCTGTTAAACAGCATATTGTTAAGGTTAATATTTTTTGAATAATATACATGTTTTTTTGTCTAGGACTTTTGGATTGTACAGTATGTACTTTTAGAAATTAATATAAAGAGCGAAAATATACGCGTTACATTTTATTTATCATACGAACTTATATTTAAAAAATATATATATTCGCTATAAAAAAAAAAAAAAAAAAAAAAAAAAGAAATTTTATATTTATTTGTATATTTAAAAACTACCTGTAAGGAATTCCATTAATACGTATAAAAATGTATTATATTATTATTTTTTAAATATTTAAAATATGCTACTTTAAAAATTTCTAAGAAAATATTTAAGAGAGAACTTATTTTTTTTTTCATTTCATTCTAAATAAGCTTCTATTCAATTTTCTTTCATTAACACAAAAATGATAAATGGAAGTTTAAATGGACTTATTTTATACCGTTCTTCAATAATTTTATTTTAAATTAGTTATTTCATTCACATTGTTGAAATATTTGCATTTATTAAAAGCATTATTTCCCTCTTCAAAAATATGCACAGAATACGGAAGTGCATCCATTTGTGTATAATGCTGTTACTTTGTATTTAAAAGTATTTAGAAATTTATTGAATGAGAAGATACGAGACATTTCTTCTTTAATGTTAGTACTTTGTTATGATTTTATCATTTAAAACTAAATAAAATATATATTTCTTTTGTGAGAAGATTTTATTAACCCTTAACTGCTGTCATCGGTCTGACAGACCGCTCGCCATTTTCTAGCCCTCATTAACACCCCTCAAAATAGGTAATGATCCAGACCCTATTTTCTACCTTCCTAAATCGATCGGCCAAGGTCACATTCCACTTGTCGTTCAGCGAACGGGGTTTAGTTATTTTTTTTTTCTACTTTTCTTTTTTCTAGCGGTATGTGAGACCGCTGACAGCAGATACGAGTCTGTTTTTGTCCGATGAGTAGTATTGTTTCTCCAGATATATTTATGATATTTTTTGTAATTTTATGAAAAAAAATGGCTTCGACTAGTTCAAGAAAACGCCCGGTGTATCTCACACAGAATGAAATTCTGGAACTTGTAGATTTATATTAAAAAAATGTGTATGCAAGTTTCATTTTATTTACTGTTTTATTTAAATACCGATGCCAACTACTCCGGATGTTGAGTACCACTATTTTTTTTTTTTTTTTTAATTTCAAGATATATACATTATATTTGTGTATTTTGAAAAAGTTTCAACTGAGAAGTTGTGTTAGCTATAATCCGGAGTAGTTTGCAACTATGTATTTTTAATGGAACTAATAATATTTTTTTATAGTGCAATATTTTCACAATTAGTAATGCTTTTTTACTATATCTATAATTTTTTGTTACACTAGTGAGAACACTAGCAAGTTACACTAGCGAGTTTAAAATTATATAATTCATGCTCATCGATGCAATGTTGCCCTGTCGGTATTCTCTTGCACGTTCATATGTCGGGATACCCGTTTTAAGTTCTCCAAAATTGCCTTTAAAATAATAATAATAATAAAAAGATAAATTAAACAATTTAGTAGATAAATAATAGCATACAATCAATAGCTTATCATTTATTCAACGTTTTCAATAAGTTTTAATCAAGCGGTCTGAGTGACCGCTCACAGTAGTTGTAAGAGAATTTTAGTCACAGTAGTTAAGGGTTAAAAAAAAGAAAACTGAAAAAAGATGCGGATTTAAAAATAATATATTAGTTTAAACAGTGATGTAAAATTCGATAGGAAATAAATTAAGAAATATCTTATTATTAATATGAATATATATTCATATAATATGTCGAAATAATGCAGTTATAATTACATTTTATATATTAATTATCATATATGTTATTCATAAAACATTTTAGAGTACAACATTAATTTTAAATATTTTAGATTGAGTACAAAAATAGTAATGAACAGGTGTTTCCCTAAATAAATATTACAAAACCATCTTTTATTTGCATGTGCAAGGCATGGTCCAACATATATAGAACTTCCTCTTTATTTTGCAGATATAAAGCTATAATAATTAAACAAAAATATAAAAAAATAACCCCTTGATATCCAGGATGTACGATGCGTCATGGTACATTCGGATTTTATCGCATACTAGGCGACCAGAATTTTTTAGTTGAATTTGAAGACAAATAGGGTGGTGTCCCCGAATTTCGAGGAAAAATAAATAAATAAATCACTTTAAATTGTAATTTTTTAGTTACTATTATGTATGAATTATCAGAAAGCACTTATTTCTACTTATTTATTATACATATTATAAATTACTATACTAAAGCATAAATATTTTTATAAATGACGTTTTGAAATGCGTTCTAATTTTTTAAGAACAAGCCGTAGTTTTCGAGGAATGTCCTTGGGATTTGAGGACTTTTGGTCACCATATAGTAGATGAGTTGCTACACTGTAAAAAAATGTATTATTTTCTGCCAGAAATTCTCTGTAATTTGAGAAAATACGCGTAATTTACGAAAAAATTACGTTGCCAGAACGCATTTTCTCAAATTACAGAGAATTTCTGGCAGCAAATAGGACATATTTTTTACAGTGTATGCTGACAAGCTGTCTTCTTCTTCTTTTTTTTTTTTTTTTTTTTTTTTTTTTTTTGAGGTAGTTCGTTTCTGTAAGACGTTTTTCTAAGTTTTATTTTAAAAATTTTTACAGAAAAATATTCATCATAATTATTACCATTTTAGTCCCCATAAAATTATATTCATAATTAGGGAATTGTAATAAATATTAACGCTTTTAATTTATAAAGGTGCGACTACCAGAATTACAACGCGTATGTCTTGTATGTCCTGTTTGCTCGTATCTGAGCTGCCTTTTTTTTTTTTTTTTTCTAGTAAGTCTCTTCTTTCTAGGCATGTCTGGTTATGTTAAACTTGTCGCTCGCTTTTTATTTCATTACTCTGTTCACTTGAAGAACGATGACTGCAATTCCGTGGTCTGTCAGAAGATAAGCTCGGTTCATACTTCTGCACGCAAAATGATCGTAAATTATCAGCTATTAGAAAGTAAACCTTTAATTTTGGATATATTTACAATGACGGACATTATATTTTTATTGCTCTTTGAAAAATTTTTTATATTAAATATTCTATGTCCAAGTTTTCTATGTTAAATTTCATCGGTCTGCCTGATCAACTAATCAAGATTATTTATGATTATTTAAACAATAATCATAAATAATGTGGACGGATATTTCTCCGTTAAAGTCGGAAATGCTTTTTCTAGCCCTACATCTATTCTAAGTTAAGTCCCAGAAGGTTCTTTGCTTGGGCCCTTTATTTTAAACCTCATTCTAACGTGTTATTGATATAATTTTGCGACATTCACTGACGGCACTGCCATCTGTTGTCGACAACGCACTCAAAACACTGCGTTTCAAGTACTCCAAAATTAACTGAATAAATATTAGATCTTGTTACAAAAACGGAGAATCAAAATGAACAGTTCCAAAAATTTCGCAATTTTTTTCACAAATGGAACAATGACACCTTCAGTAAATTTCTCTTAAAATATGAGCCCATACCGTGGGAAAAATGTTATAAATACTTAGTTTACAACAATTCAAAATTATCGAGGGAGTGTCACATTTAATAATCTCTGAAAAAAAAATAATAACCGCCTGTAGATTAAAAAGAAATTATTGCTATAGAAATCCATGATCCATCCAATCGTAAACCATGCTTGTATGATCTATGGATCTGCTGCTAAAACTAACTTAGAAAAAATTCGATTGTTTCAAAATAATCTATTGCGTAGGTTTGCGAAAGGTACTCATTACGTCAGCAATGCTACTATTCACGTGAATCTCAGAATTAAGCCTATTTACGATGAAATTTGGAAACTTGTGTTAAGTTTCCCTGATCCATTCCCCATGTTGGAAATCTGTTAGAATCCATTCATAGTTACGATCCCAGAGCCGGTCGTGAAAAGAAATGGCCTCTGGCTAGTTTAACAAGAGATGACGACATCTATCGTTTCTAAGAAAATCAGAAGTACTACTTCCGCGGTT
Source organism: Salticus scenicus (assembly GCA_963930645.1). Taxonomy (NCBI): domain Eukaryota; kingdom Metazoa; phylum Arthropoda; class Arachnida; order Araneae; family Salticidae; genus Salticus; species Salticus scenicus. Next base: position 245,000,930 of record OZ005650.1, on the reverse strand, counting down.
ACATAACATTGGATTTCCTCACCAAATTACATTTTACCCTAGGTTGAACGAAATATTCATTGAGTAAGGGCTAACCCTAGTATCAGGCTTAAGTACTGAACTTTAGTTTCAGCGCAAATGTTCAACTCTCTTACTTGTGAATTTATATTTTTATGTAAATATTTTCGAAATTTGCAAAATTCCGATTTTTTTTTTTTTTTTTTTTTTTTTTGTTATTTGGCATATTTTTTACAATCTTTTATTACTTTTTATCACTTTCTGTGATTTCAGACTTGTCGTTCTGTGCTAATTTTGGATTGGTAAAAGGGGCACGGTCTTCGACTCGCTTTGAAATCTTCTCAGATTTTAGCCGAGTATTTTTTCAGTAAGGATTGAAATTCAATACTGGCTTCTGATTGGTCTTCTCGGATCCTCTCGGAAATCTGGTCATCCAGCATCCTCTCCGAAATTCAATGCATTATTTTTCGATAGAGTTTTTTCTGAAAATTTGTAACTTAGATAATGTATATGGCGCCCCGTTATTTTTAATCAATTGCGATACTCTAAGGATCTTCCTGTATTTTTTGGACCCTGCTCTAGGTTTTCTTTGTTTTTCGCCATCCAGAATCGTCACCGCATGCAGAAAACTCTCTGTTGCACTTAGATTTTCTCAAGGAGTCTCTCTCTCTCCCTACCTCTAGGGGTGACTGAAGCGGGAGAGCCATCCCTTCCGTTTAGGATCAAAATTGGAATGGCTTGTCTCTGTCCACCATCACTAGAGGTAAGTCCTACGCCGTCGCCATCTGCCCATTGCGCAGCACTAGTGTGACGTAAAACCCATCCGGCAAACTAACTCTCTCGCTCTCTCTCTCTTATTTTTTTTTTTATTGTTATTTAACGCGTGGTGCTTCGCTCTGTACAACGTCTGCTCACGTGGGGGTCTGTTCAGGGACAAAATTCTAAATTAAAAATCCTTTAGTCTTTTTTTTAATTATTATTATTAGACAGTTTTCTTTATGTTTTTCTGAGTTTCGTTGGAGGTAAGCATTGATCGTGACCAAACCTAAATACTCCAAAGTACCTCGTTATTTGATTTGAAGTTTTCTATGCCAATATTATTGCAGCAGAATTTTTGTCAGAGGAGGAAGTAGCCCTTTGAGCCTCGTGGTAACGAAAATCCCGTCTCAAAAGGAATTTGAACAAAATCGACTTTCAGCTTACTTCGGTGCACAAGTGGGAATCAACCTTTAGGCGCTGTGCGCTCTTGTAAGGTAGGGTGCTCTTTCTTTTAATTCAAATTTCAACGCGTTTTGTATTACAGTCGGTAACAAAAGTGTCTAAATCATTATCGAATCATATTCTTACACCAACTAAGAACAGGATTCAACAAGGATTTATTTAACAAAACCATATGAAGTGTACTTTTTTTAAATAGGAATTTTTGCTAGTGTTCGGACACTTTTGTTACCGACTGTACGTAAAATTTTTTTTATCGCATGTATTATGTCACGTGAAATATAGGATTAAAAAATGGGAAAAAATTTAAAATTTAAAATAACACAAGAAAGACTAAATTCATCCTGATACACTGTAAAAAATGTCTCTTAAAAAACAGGAGCTACAGAAATTTACTGTAAAATTAGTTCAAAAACACAAATTTAATTTAACCATATAAAATCTGTAACCAATGGTGCAGATTTCATTTAGTGGATACATGCTTTTTGTACTACGGGAAGCTTATCATAATTATGCTCCCTATCAAGATGCCTGTGAACGATGCACTGAGAAAAAAAAATATGTATACCGCCTCCATCTAGAACAAATAAGTAGTCATTTTAAACTGAAATATAGGTTTACGAGCTATGCGCATAAGGTGAACAAATACCTGGATAGATGGAATGATCGATAATTTCTAGTCTATACTTTTCTAGATGATGAAACAATATTATGAATATTATGGAGATTACAAATCTTTTGCGTTGGGCGAAATTCTGGCTTGATTTCCTAGAATTGGGGCATAAACCAAGATTATAGTTACTAAAATTCGCCTATTTAATTTGCACTTATTTGTGAAGATTTTAAAATAATTTTGCTCACTATAATATAGGAAAACGATCTAGAATTATAATAGGGGTTTTTAGAACACTCTAGCGAAAGGAAGTATAATTTATAAGGGTAACATGGAACTATATTTACTGGAGACACGACTTAGTTTCTAGATGTATGTCTCGGAATATTTTTCAATATGGTTTATGTGCATTAAAAGAGGTTATTTTGATGTTAACGTCTACGAATTGCCGTGTGAACCAAAAAATGTGAAGACGAACTGCAAGCATTATGAGCTGCTAAAACTTTATAAAACCGATAAACAGTCATCGCTACAGACAAGAAATAGTAAATTTGAACCATGCTTTGATCGTCAAATGACCCCAGTGAGCAACAAGACACGGCAGGCTAATTTTGCTTTATGATACCACAGCATCTTATAAATGAAAACTTGTTAAAAACACGTTAAAGGACCTTGCATAGGAAAAATTAGACCACTCGCCGAATTCACAACACTTTGCTGCTTCAAATTACTATTTATTCCGCTGGGCGGTACACGCATTTTCTAAGCAGCACTTCACAATGTAGGAGGTGTGGAAAATGGGTCTATAAATGGCTTGCCTTCCAGGAAGCAAAGCTCTTCAGGGAGGTATCCACAAATTCTCTGAAAGTATGGAAAAATGCACAGCTATTGATAGCCTCTACTTTGAATAAAGCACATCTGCTGTTCTGCTTAAATTATTGGGCTTTCTTTGCTTACAGAATCAACATTATTAACTGTTACACCTAGCATACAAGGGGTTTCTGAACTACACGTACAAATTTGGAGGAGAGATAGAAAACATTATTAGTAATTAGAATCACATAGGAAAGCAGGGTTCCAAATTCCACCTCTAAATGAAAAACAACCATAAAAACAAAGAAAAAGCGCGATAAAGAATACAATATTAAGCACTTTGTTAATACAGTCGAACCTCGTTAATGTGAATCTCAAGGGGGATAAAAAATGTGTTTATGTTATCAGTAATTCATGTTATCAGTAACTCAGAAACTAATCTTCCTTTTGACGGGGACTGTAGACACAGTTTATGTTAAAAGTAGTTCACGTTAACGAGGTTCAACTGTATTAATAGAATAATTAGAAACAAGAAATTCACCTGCTGGCACTGATGCACAGTTGACACCTATGCCTCATGGATTGACAAACATTTTCAAAAATATCGAATGTTTAGCGAATCGCAGTCGCAATGACGAAAATTTTTGAAACAATGTCCATTTCATAATGTATTGGCGTTTCGTAGACAATAGTCTTCATGACACTCCACAAACAAAAATCATAAGGCGATAAATCAGGTGATCGTAGGGGGTCATGCAACGGTCAAGAGGACCATTCAATCTCCGCCGGCTTCAATGTGCAACTTTTCCTTGTTGACAAAAATAGATCCATTGCAGTACACTATATCCATTTGAGACAGTGCTTGCTTTTTTATGTAATTCTTATATTTAGTGATGTTTTCTACCTCCCCACCTAGCTTTCACGCTGATTTCAGAAACTTTCTTCGTAAAATCATAGTAACCGACATCTAAATTTCCATGTATGAACAAAAAACATTTTTAATGGAATGTCTATTTCTCATTTTCTGATTCAACTTATTACTTATATTATAATTAAAAACATTTTTTAAGGATGTTGCATCATAACGTGAGACATCAAAGTTTCAGTTTCATATAAAATATTAAATTTACATTAATAATGATTATTACGTAAACAAATTTAACGATTTACTTATTGAAATATAAATATTCCAATTCAAAAAAATAAAAAAATAAATAATAATAATAATGCTTTTACTACTTTTTTATTAATGTTTCATTAAAAATTAATATTTATTGCATTACATTTTTTTCTTATTTAATGAGGTTTTACATTGTACATAGGGCTACGTAAAACATTTATCTACGTAAAACATTAAATAAAATTATCAAGAGATTCTTTCAGATTCTCGTTACAAGTTCCTAGAAACACATTAATATTGATAATGATATATTTAACGTTGTTAACATTTCACTCTCATTAAATTCTTAGATTTGTATTTATATTTAATGAGGTTCTCGTGTTTTATTTTGTTAAATTTACTTATTAATGGTTATTTATATTAATGGATGCATTAAATCTGAGCTTATTTCTACTAAAGCGAAGAAAAAGTTGCAATTAGATAAATATTATTTAGAATGAATATTTTATGAGTGCCTCATAACTAATGTAAATGTATTTAAGAATATAATTATTTTGCATGACTTGCTTTTATTACAATATAAATTAAACTATATACTTATATAATGAAAATATTTACTTTAATATTAAAAATAGTAATCTTCAAAAACACAAATAGTTCGAGATAGAGAGCAAGTAATACCGTTCTTTCAAAGTATTACACGCTAAATCTTATTAACTTTATTCATTTTCTAAAATTTAGAGTTAAATAAATATTGAATAATACTGAAATTTTCAAAACTATAATAATATAAATTTTTGAATTTTTCAGTATTTTTCTCTACTTTAAATATTTGTATAAATACTGCAATCTGAAGACATTATTCTATATATTTTTCATAAACCATGTGTGTATAAAAGGTACAGTTTATTATATACGAAAAATAGTGAACTGGGGTTATTTCCTTTATCTTATTGTAAAGACAAAATTTTTCAAGCAAAGACGGTGTAAAACAATTTTGTATTAACGGACTTTTTTTTCCTTATTAACTGATCACAACTACCTAAAATCTGCTTTAAAGCTAAACCTAAAAAAAATAAAAACAAAAAAACTGACTTATAATAATACGTTAAAACATTATTCTCATAAAATTATTCTGTAAATGAATGTATTACGAAAAGTAGATCAAACAGAAATAAAGAACTGGAAGCAAAACTAGGAATATATCTTCTACAGATTTTAGTAGTATCATCTGCAGTAAATAATTCTTTTCCAACAAATACTTGGAAAGTATTTCTGAATACATGAGTAATGCACGATTTTACTGCGCGTAAGCCTATTTAGGAGAGTGTGTACATTTGTGTATGTGTGCTACCATATATTCACCGCATGTGTGTGTGAGTGTCATCGAATTTGTCGAGGGTGAGTCTGTGTAGGTTGAAATGCGTGTGCATGGTTTTGTGCATGCATGTGTATGGGGCGTAATTGTATATAAGTAAAATTCGAATGTGATTCCTTGAAATTTTAGAAGTTTTTCCTACACTAACTATTTCATAACTGCTGTGCTATGCAACTGTTTCATAACTTATGATTGATGCATGGTTTGACTTTCTTGTTTTTTACTATAATACGGATTTACTTTATAAATCTAAATAATACTAAGTTAAATTCCTCGATTTAATTTTATACAAGTTTCAACGTTAAATATATCTTTTAATATCAGAAGGTGTTTAAAAATTTCTCAACAATTCATGATTTCACTCTCTCTTTTCTTTTTAAAAATATTACTTTTTCTTCTTTTTTTTTTTTTTTTTTCTGATATATATTCTCAAGTTTTACTGTAGTTATATTACTTTAATTTATTAAGTTTCATAACTTTTGTTTGAAGAAGTATTTTTATTTTCCTACTTTTTCAAAAACAATTCACACAATCATTCAATATTGCATTTTCACTTTCATTTTAACTATATTTTGTGATATGGGAAAAGGATTTATTATTACGAATGATGCGTGAATTTATTTTATTATTTTAAATATAATACGGATTTGATAATGCGTAATTATTTATCTAATATTTCGATTTCAAATTTTTCGATTATGAATATGTACAAAATTAGAAAAGTACTGATTAAGCATGTAAGAAAACGTGTTAAATATATAAAAACTAACAGAGATTAAAATCGGGAACGCAAACTCATGCTGTGAGCGTAGATTCTAAAAATTTCTAACTGTAAGCACACATTCCATCGTTTAACTTACAGTGTATTATCGTCCAAGACGATATCTTATTAGAAAATTTAGTTTGTAATTAGGAAAAAAAAAACAGCTAAGTTTTTTTTTTTTTTTTTTAATTAGGAAAATATAATAGTTTTCTTTTCATTAGCCCTCACTGTAAAAAAATTTGTATAAGAATACAACATTATTGAAGGTTCTTATTTTCCTCAACCATGTTGAGAAATGTTATCAGCTATAGCTGTGTAATAGAGGCATACAGTGGAACGTTACGCAATTACATCTGGTAACATTTCTCCACATGGTTGTGGCAAGTAAGCTGCTTCAACATTGAGGCGTATTTTTATATTGCTCATGTTATGTGTCTTCTTAGTATATATTCTAAAAAACAGCAAGACTACGAAATTATTATGAACTAAGGAATCTCACAAAAGCAACTATATAGATTTATTTCCAAAGAAAAATTATTGAAAAGATTTTTTTTATGTAGCCGTGTATAACATTTAATGTTTACTTACGCGCCATTCGTTGTACTGAAATCACAAAATTGAAACTTTACATTGAACACTTTCGCCTTATATCAAATAGCGAATCACAACTAATTTGTAAATCCTTATGAACCAAACAATTCCCAAGTCATAGATTATGTCTCAGGAAAAATGTTTTTTTTTTTTTTTTATACCATATGTCTAACTGTTGCTGTATGTGAGTGTATTAAATTATGCCTAAAAAATATAACTATCAGAGACCGTAATGCATCGCAAACCGTTGGAAAAACCCTGTGCTCAAGCAAGTTGTGTTATTTTAAACTGTCATAGTGAATTTGAATAACATCCAAGGCATTATATAAAAATTGACGGTAACTAGAATGTGCACGAAAAACTGAATTAATGATATTTATATAGATAGACAGATAGACAGACAGCTGGAATCATACATATTCTTCAACTTCAAAAAGAGAAAAAAAACTCTGATTTTATGCGTTATTTTTATTGATCGTTCTGTTTTTAATATGCACTCGCATATTAAATGTCACACATTTCCATATATTATTGTGTAAAAATGGGATGCTTTCGTTGCATTACTGTAGATATTTTGTATTTTATATGCCATAATTACTGATTACACTGTTTACTAAAATAAGCTAATTTTAATAAATATTATGACTATTATTAAAATAATTATAATATAAAATACATTTTATAAATCATAACACCCTTTTACCAAATTTTAATTAAAGAATTTTAAATTGCATTTCGGAATAATGTGAAATGCGATTTATTATTATTATTATTTTTTTTTTTTTTTCTTAACAAATAGGCGTAAATATTTATCCCTAATGCAATAATATATGCTTACAAAAAACTTACAACAATGTCATTTAAGAGCAATTACTATTTTCAACAATTAAATTTTAATTATAATCAATAACGATCTTTTCTCCCCATGTGCGCAATCACTATAACCCTGTAAGGAGGGTAGAAAATAGCTCGGTTGATTTTATTAAAACTGTAGCATTAAATTACAACATAACAAAAAATACCAATGGAAATGCATAAGAAACAGATTAGTTCAAAATTATTCCTCGATATAGGAAGAAGAAAGTTCATGTCGTTTCAAAACCGATCATTAGAGGGTAAGTAAAAAAAAAAAAAAAAAAAAAAAAATACCCACAATGTAGCTATAAATTTTATTATAATACATATAGGAAACCTACGTTAACATAATATTTTAATTTAGTCTCCTTGCATTTCAACGCATACGTTTCATCGTTGGACAAGTTTCCTGATGCCCTCACAAGAGAAGATTTTAAGCTGAGCAGTAAGCCATGCATGCACCACGTCCTTCAAATCTTGGTCCGAGATGAATCGACGGCCTCTTAATGCATCCGTGAGTGGACCAAACAAGTAGTAGTCCGAAGGATCAAGATCAGGATTATACGAAAGATGAACAATTACTTCAGTTTCCGGATCGTTTCAGCACTGTGAGCAGCAATATGTGGACGAGCATTGTCGTGCAAAAACACAACACAGTTCGAAAACTGTCTTCAACGTTTGCTTTAAACTACAGGGTTTCGCCTCTTACAAGGAGAGGTCACGACATGGAAAATTCAAATCGGGACGAAACTGCGCAGGGTTGTATTATACTATGAGGGTAACAACATATTAAAGCAGTAGGACCCACTATCCACAAAATTTCGAGAAAAAAGCATTTAAAGTCTCAGTAATCTTTAAATACAAGTTATTTCGCCAGTGAGCAAGCGCCTCAGTAGTGTGATCCTAAAGCGCGAGTCTGGTAGCCAGACGACTTGGGTTCGAGGCTACCTCGAGACTACTTTTATTTTTTCTTTAACTTTTTATGTAATCTAAACTTTTTATTTATTTTTACTTTTTTTTTGCAATTCAATTCAAAATCTAAAAATTTTAATAAATTATTTAATTTTCTTGAATATAAAATAACTTTTTCTATTTTTAATATTTATAACTTAAAAATACAATAAATTTCTGCAACTTAAAAAATAAAATTTAGTTTTACAAAACCCTAAATAAGAAACATAAAGAAAAACAAACAAATATTTAAATAATTAAAAAATAAGCAAGCTGTAAACAAAGTGTAAAATTGTGAGGTTGAGACGTCAGAACGTCACCACAATTGTTTTAATTAAGCTGGATCCTGCAAAGTAGGAAGTGGGGACGGTTAAAATCACTCCGTCGCCAAGTGACTCGGTGACGGTTGAGGTCGAGCTAGTTTTGTGTCGGCAGGGTGCTGCATTAAAAGACTTAGATTTTGAATATCAGTTAAATTAGAAGTATTTTTAAAAGTACGGATTGAAATGCAGTGAAAGGAGGGTGTAGGAAGAAGTATAAAAATAGAGATGGTTTTAGTAGATAGTGTGGATGTTGGAGGATCTTATAGCGAATGTGATGATTCTTATTTTGGTGAATATCGAAAGTAGAGTAGAGGAGATTTAGTGGCGTGAAGTTAAGTAGCGTTGAGTGTTGGTGAGTGTCTACTAGTTTTCGGAAGGTTCAAGCTGGGATAGAAGGGAATCCTCTGTCCCATAGTGAAGCAGTATTAGTGAAGTACGAGTGCAATCGTCTCTACACCTTCGACTATCTGCTGTGGTGAGATATTTAAGATTATCTACTTAAATTGTTGATTCATATATTTTGATTAAGTAAAACGTTGACTGAGCTAAGCTTTAGTACCAGGCCGCCCTCCCATTAATCTGCTCAAATAAACTTTAGTTATTGTTATTTAAAGTCTTGTGTTCTCTTAGTAATCTAATTAAGTAAGTAAGATGAAGTTTGCAGGAACGCAAACTCCACAGTGGCGCCCAACTCAGTTCGACATCCCCCCCACTCGGGTTTATTTTACTGGCTCAAACAATGTACTTAAATTTTTTGAAGATCTTGAAGTATTTTGATATATGTAAAATTGACGAGGATGATAAATTTAATTTATTAAAATACTCCTTAAAAGGAGATGCTAAAATCTGGTATGAAACCATTGCCTCTAGAGCTCTAGGCCAAAATCCTACGCATGAGGATTTGAAGCTCAAAATTAAAAATTCATTCTCTTCTATTGTGGATAAAACTAAACTCCGTCAAGAACTTCATACGACAAAGATGTCGTTTTATGACAAACCCACCACATTTTTATTACGAAAATTCGACATCATAAAGCAGCTGGATTTAGTTTTATCTTTTGCCGCTGCAATGGAAATCATAACCCCTCTCTTGACTATTCCTATTCAAGATTACCTTGATCTGAAATCTGTCACCTCTTACGACAGTCTGTTTCAAACTTTAGCCAAATAACAAGAACGACACCCTCCAAGGGCGGAAAACACCTTTAATCGCCAACGGGGTAATGGAAATATGCAAAATTGTAGGCGTGAAAATTTCACCCCCCCTCAAAATTTCAATCGCTATCAACAAGAACGACAATCGCCGCAGACAAGGCGTAATAACTTTCAAAATTCTCGGAACGATCTTTCTAATCAAAATCAGACTCAAAACTTTTCTCGAGCTGATAGAAATAACAGAAATTTTCGTAACTCTCGTAATAACCAGAGTCGTCAGTTAAACGAGTAAGTGGCTCTTGTGAGGAGGGTCAACAGCCACTAAAGAACTCAACCACCTCCATATGTTTAGACACAATTTGTATCAGTCCGGTGGACCTTCCTAATTTGAATGCAATAATTCATGATATTTTCATACCTACTTATTGGGACACTGGTGCTGAACGCTCCTTTCTAGCATATGAAACTTATAAAAAGTATTTTGACTTTAAACCTTTAAAGCGGACAAATTTAAATATTACAACGGCTCAAGGCAAGTCCTGTGTTAATAGAGGCGAAGTCAGCCTGAATGTTAAAATTCATAATTTAAGTGTTAATTGGCCTTTTTACGTCATCGACAATCTTCAGCATCCCTGCATTATAGGGTTAGATTTTATGAAAGCAAATAATGTTGAAATAAATTTTGCCAATAAATCTTTACATATTGATGATTCTAAGTCAAATTCTAAACCTGTCGAGCCGACAGAGTTAATTGTTAATTTAGAGGAAAGTGCCCTCACTCATATTGAAAAAATTGATTTTGTTAATTTTCTTAATCAGTTTAAACAGTTATTCTCTGAGACACCTGGCTTAACCCATGTTGTTTGCCATGAAATTGACACTGGAACTAATAAACCAGTCTTTAGTAAGCCTTATCGTTATGATCAAGCCAAACAAGATATTATAAATTGGCATATTGAGAAAATGTTGCAAAATGATATTATTATGCCTGTAACCTCCCTTACGCGTCTCCTGTTGTTTTATGTCGTAAGAAAAATGGTAAATCCATTACTGACCCTGAGGCATGGAGATTTGCTATCGATTATCGTAAACTAAATTCTATTACACAATATCCTCAGTATCCCTTGCCTATAATTGATGATTTGTTAGCTCATATAACAACGACCAATTTTATGTCTACTCTCGATCTGACATCAGGTTACTTTCAAATTGCAATGAAACCCGCTGATATATCAAAAACAGCGTTTATAACTAAAATTGGCACGTTTGGTTTTAAACGAATGCCTTTCGGATGTTCAGGGGCTGTAGCGACATTCCAAAAAGCCATGGAAACTATTCTTAAACCTGTTTTGAATAAATTTGTACATGTTTATCTCGATGATATAATAATCACGTCCTCATCTTACAATGAGCATTTAGATCATTTAAAAACTGTTTTTACTCTACTGCAAAATGCAGGATTAACTTTAAATTCCTCTAAGTGCCATTTTGCACGACAGGAAATTAAGTACCTAGGCGTCAAAATAACGCCTGCTGGTATTTCTGTATATAATGAAAAAGTTCAGCCAGTTTTAAACATGCCCCCTCCTACAACTTCCAAACAAGTTTCGAGATTTCTAGGCATGTGTGCTTGGTATGGGAAATTTATACCTAATTTTGCTCACATATGCGAGCCCCTCTTTAAACTCAAAAGGAAAAGAGTTAAATTTCACTGGTCAAATGAAGCACAAGAAGCATTTGATAACTTAAAAACTATACTTAGCGGTCCTCCTGTACTAGCTCATCCTAATTATGATATTAAATTTCAAGTAGCTACTGATGCTTCTTCGTACGGCATTGGTGCCGTTTCAAGCCAAGAAGGCCGCCCAATAGCATATGCGTCCCGTACGCTTAACACTGCAGAAAGAAATTATCCAGTAACTGAACGTGAATGTTTAGCAGTGCTTTGGGGACTGCAAAAATTTTGTTTATATTTTACGCAACTTCCAGTAACAGTTGTTACGGATCATGCGGCATTAACTCGGTTAACAACTGGAAAGAACCTCTCCCCTCGCATGATTCGATGGACTCTTAAGTTATCTAACTTTAATATAAACATCGAACACCGACCTGGTTCTGACAATATCGTAGCTGACGTTCTTTCACGTACTACTCAAACTCAAGAAAATAAGATTGAATCTAATTTTACAAATCAATCCCTTGCTTTAAATGAAAAGAATGATCAGTTAAATTCTACTGTTAAAGCCTCATATATTTATCATTCGCATTTAAAGGCTGAACCGGTTCAATCCGAAGTTTTAGCAAACGTGACTGAAACTTGTGTAAAGGAAATTGAAAGTGAACCAGTAAACCAAGGTGCGTCTACAAATCTAGTCACTACTTTAAACGATAAATTCGTATCTGATCAGGAAAAAGTAGCTTTAGCGCTTATACCAGCATCTGTGTTAAATTCAAGAGATCAATTAATCCAAGAACAAAAAAATGATCCCGAATTTGGATTAATCTATAAGTATTTAGACGATCCTGAGTCAGTTTCATTAATTGAATCAGCCATTGCCTTAAACTGGTCCCAATCTTTTTCTTTAATCGATGGCTTGCTTTTTTATTCAAAATTATTATCATCTTATGGCGAATTACGAGTTGTAATTCCCCAATCTCTTCGTCAAGCCATCCTATTTGAGTTTCATGACTCTCCAATTTCGGGGCACTTTGGCATTAGGAAAACTTATAAAAAGCTCAAAGATGCCTGTTACTTTCCTAAAATGAGGAAGTTTGTTAATGAATATGTTTCGAGTTGTCGCTTGTGCCAGCTATATAATTATAAAAATGTAAAGCCGGCCGGTAAATTAATTCCTATTAAAGTTGATTTTCCAAATCAAATTCTTGGACTCGACTTAATCGGTCCTTACCCCCTCTCTAAACCAAATAGATTTCGTTATGTGTTAGTTATGGTGGATTATTTTAGTAAATGGGTTGAATTTGTGCCTTTACGTAAAGCTTCGGCACAAGCAGTGGCCACTGCCTTCTTTAATAATTATATTTCTCGTTACGGTGCCCCCCTTCAAATTGTAACGGACCATGGTCCTCAATTTATAAGTAATGTTTTTAAGGCACTTTGCGATACACTCGAAATTAAACATGTCTTCACGGTTCCATATCGGCCGCAAGCTAATCAGGCCGAACGTGTTAATAGAACTTTAATAAACATGATTGCGACGTTCATTGGTCAAAATCATGAAAATTGGGATCAGTTTCTCTATCATTTTGGCTATGCAATTCGTACAGCGGTAAGTGATGCAACAGGAAAAACTCCCGCTGAATTGTTTTTGGGCAGAAAGATTCTGACCCCCTTTCAAAAACTGGTATTAGTACAACAAAACGCATCTCAATTTATTACGCGAAATATTGAAGAATTGCTACCAGAAGTTCAGAGAAATTTGAGAAAAGCTCAAGAGCAGCAAGCTCTATATTATAACTTAAAACGTAGAATTTTAGAAGTAAAAGTGGGAGATAAAATACTCCTAGAATCACATTTTCTTAGCTCTAAAAAAAGATTATAAAGTAGCTAAATTTGGACCAAAATTCATTGGGCCTTTCTCTGTTTTAAAGGTAGAACATAATAATCTGACAATCGATTTTAACGGCACCCCAACTACAATAAATGTTGACCAGATACGCATTTTTAAAGAGCGCACTCAATCATGTACTGAAACTCTTGATAGTGATAGCGTGCCGGGTTCAAACCCACCTGACGAACAGTCCGTCCTTACGCCTAACCTCACTCCCCAGCCTAGTGATCCTGATTCTTGTACAGCTGATGAACTACCTACTCCTACAACACCCGAACAATCTGTTCAGGGCACTTCCGCTGACCAATCTAGTGTTAGCAGACCCGTCGCACAAAAGCGAGCTCGTAGTGGGTCATCAAACCATTCTAATGTGAAATTTCCTAGGCAAAGTGGTCGCAAACGCGACTATTCTTTTACTAATGGCTCTTTTATACCGCAGGTAAAAAGGAAAAAAGCTTGGAATAAAAATTTAAAAAGGCCACAAGCCCCCTCCTCAAAGTCCTCTGGAACACATCGCCCACAGAAGGTACTAGCAGTTCCAGATTCAGTGCACACCGACTCGTTCCGACCTAAGAGAAAGGCAAGGGTTCGAAAAAGACCTCCACTCTCTTCATCAGCTAGCGGACGGCACATGGAGAAATTCCTAGCAGCTCCTGACTCGATCGGCAAAGACGAGTTCTCTTCACACCACCGATTTAATACTCGGCGTCAAGCCAGACTCCGACAACAGGCTCAGCCATATGAATCACCTGCCGAGCAAGCCTTTGTACAAGCCTTTTGGGATAGCCCTAGACCCCGGTCGGAAAGCCTGCAACCCTGTGGCCTAGCTGACGAGCACATCCACCAAGACCTCTAACCTTGCTGAAGTTACAGCTGCAAATTCACATCAGGTGATACCGTTCTCTATTTTTTTTTCTATTACAAGTGCATTTCTGTCAGAGCTGTACAAAATGTTCGACGTACCTTGAAGCCTTTTTGGGACTTTATATTTTAAGAACTCTTACGAAAGTTATGGACTTTCCCAAACTAAAAATACAAAATTTAACTTAGCCATGAACTTTCAAATCAAAATTAATGTTCTGCTTCAATGTCAACATTTTTTTTCTCTCTTAAATATCTATTTTATGTATGTATTAAGTCTCTTACCTTGTAGCCATCTCCTGCAGAAAGCTGGTAATATAAACTGTTTTTTGGCCCCTTTGTAAATTCCCCCCCCCCTTTTTCTTTTGTCTTTCTATAAATGATGTATTTATAAACTGCATATTTGTATTTGTAAAACTTTTGAATATCTGTCTAAAAGTTATCTGTATGTACTTTTAGAGGGGAAAAAAACTGTTTTTTTTAGCTATAAGCATAAAAGTCGTGTTTAACTATATAACATTAAAAAGACTAACTGCTCAGTTTTTTCCGCTTATGCTTTAGCTAAGGAGGGAGAAATATTTCTGTATGTAACCTATCTATTATGTTAATAGAGACGAACATGTCTCAGTTTCTTCCAGAGATGAATTCTAACTTTTTTTTACTATGCATACTGTAAAAGTTTTTCCCATTTCAGACACACTCTGATGGACTATTCCTCTTAATCTGATGTTAAAAGTATTTTTATCTGAAGTAAAAGATCTCTTAATTTGATGTCAAAAAGTTCTTTTTTCTGGATGTGGACAGCCTGCCCATTCCGGCGTCTGCTCTAGTATGAAGAAAGTTCATGCTATTCTTCGTTTAGTCATCTCCCTTGCAGACGTAAAGCTCCAGATACCAGTCCAGCCAGTACACTCCTACTAATAAAGATTTTTTCATGTTGTTCTTTAAAAAGAACTATTATTCTTGTGATTATAACAAACTTTAAATGTCGCATTGGTCCCAAGCGACTTACTATGTAAAGACACGCAACATCAAGTTTGAATTTAATATATTGCCTTCCTGGCCTAACAGGGAGACGTGTGTAAATCCTACTGTAAGCCTGGTTTTAGCTCAGTCAGAGTCCCGGAGTTCTCGGGGTAAATGTACGCCTTTTATTTAAACTTTTAAATTAATTTTTTTTGCGTCCCCGAGTTTTCGCTCAGGGACTTAACAAATTTTTAAGTTTTTCTCACCCGGTTAAAATTTAAGTGACAGCTGCACTCACACTTCCGAGATTTGAGATAGTTAGAGAGGGAATGAAGCTATTTAAATTTAATCGATCAAACCCGTTGGGGATTTTCCCGACTAAATTTTTTTCTTGGAGGGGGACTGTGAGGTTGAGACGTCAGAACGTCACCACAGTTGTTTTAATTAAGCTGGATCCAGCAAAGTAGGAAGTGGGGACGGTTAAAATCACTCCGTCGCCAAGTGACTCGGTGACGGTTGAGGTCGAGCTAGTTTTGTGTCGGCAGGGTGCTGCATTAAAAGACTTAGATTTTGAATATCAGTTAAATTAGAAGTATTTTTAAAAGTACGGATTGAAATGTAGTGAAAGGAGGGTGTAGGAAGAAGTATAAAAATAGAGATGGTTTAAGTAGATAGTGTGGATGTTGGAGGATCTTATAGCGAATGTGATGATTCTTATTTTGGTGAATATCGAAAGTAGAGTAGAGGAGATTTAGTGGCGTGAAGTTAAGTAGCGTTGAGTGTTGGTGAGTGTCTACTAGTTTTCGGAAGGTTCAAGCTGGGATAGAAGGGAATCCTCTGTCCCATAGTGAAGCAGTATTAGTGAAGTACGAGTGCAATCGTCTCTACACCTTCGACTATCTGCTGTGGTGAGATATTTAAGATTATCTACTTAAATTGTTGATTCATATATTTTGATTAAGTAAAACGTTGACTGAGCTAAGCTTTAGTACCATGTCGCCCTCCCATTAATCTGCTCAAATAAACTTTAGTTATTGTTATTTAAAGTCTTGTGTTCTCTTAGTAATCTAATTAAGTAAGTAAGATGGAGTTTGCAGGAACGCAAACTCCACAAAATAGTTAGCAGGTGTTACTTAAATCTTGGTTTGAGCTTCTTGATTTTGTTTGAATGTGTATAAATTACGTAAACGCTTCTAGCTTGTTAATGATAATGGGCAGGTGGAATTTTATTTTGTGCAAGGAAGGATAAAAAAAAGGAAGTCGTTATCGAAAAAGAAATTATGTTCATTAACATTTAAAATCTACATTTAAAGATAACAAACATTTATTTACCTGTAATAATTTAACAGCATCGTAATCCTATACTATAATTTTTCAAGAAACTGTATTGATTGGAGAAGTAGTTATTTAATTTGGATAGTAATTATATATGCAATTGAAATTATCATTTCTCTGTATTATTATTATGTTTAATTTAAAAAACAAAATTTAGTATTGTTTCAAGCATACCTAAAATAAAATAAAATATTTCGATAAATAATCAAAAACAGTTTCTTTAGTTTTACCTTATTTTACAGTTAAAATAAAACTAAAATTTATTTTTTAAGTTATAGAAAATTATTGTTTTTTTAAGTTATAAATATTAAAAATAGAAAAAAATATTTATTTTATATTCAAAAAAATTAAATAATATTTTATTAAAATTTTCAAATTTTGAATTGAATTATAAAATAAAGTAAAAATAAATAAAAAGTTTAGATTGCATAAAAAGTTAAAGAAAAAAAAAAGTATTATCGAGGTAGCCTCGAACCCAAGTCGTCTGGCTAGCAGACTCGCGTTTAAGATCACCACTGGGGCGCTTGCTCGCTTGCGAAATAACTTGTATTTAAAGATTACTGAAACTTTAAATGCTTTTTTCTCGAAATTTTGTGTATAGTGGGTCCTACTGATTTAATATGCTGTTACCCTCATAGTATACTACATTCCTGCGGAATTTCGTCCCGATCTGAATTTTCCATGTCGTGACCTCTCCTTGTTAGTAAACATCTCCCTGTAATGTGCACTGTTTATTGTTGTGCCCCTCTCTTGATACCGTAGCAGTACAGGGGCTTGTTCGTACCAAAAAACGGTAAGCGTCAATTTTCCTGCATTTTTTGTGTTTTACCTTAATCCTTCTGGGCGACTGTGGATGTTTCCATTTCATACTCTGAATTTTACTCTCCGGCTCGTAAGAAGGAATCCATCTTTCGTCTTCAGTGATGATTCTGTCTAAGAAGCCTTCATGTTCGTTTTTTTATGCAACACTGAGTTGTTTTAGGGCTCTTCTTGCACAGACATTATGAAACCCAAGTTTGTTGTGGATGATTTCGTAGGCAGAGTCATGACTAATTTGCAGACGATGTGCCATTTCATCAACAGTCACTCGTCTTTCTAACAGAACCATGTCACTTGCATGATAAATGTTGTCACCATTTGTAGCCGTAGATCGTCGTCCAGCTTCTTCCTCAGGCGTAACATTTGTGCGACCATTTTTCAATTTTTTAATCCATTTGTAGACACTTCACTGCGGAAAGACACTCTTCCCTTATTGTGCCGGAAGTCTTTGATGAAATGCGCACTCTACACCTTCCGACCGCAAAAAACCGGATCACTGCTCGTTATTTTTCTTTGATGCAAACTTTTAAAGGAGCGGCAAGTATCTATCTGCAATAAAAGGAAAACCAATGGTTGAATTAGAATCACATTTGCATAGCAATATCACAATCGCATAACAATAATAATAATAATAATAATAATAATAAAGAAGAGTCTTCTGCTGAATTGTGCGCAGACTCTCCCAGCTTTAACTAGTACATTTGAAAAACTTACTATAAAATGTAACAAAAGAAAAATTCCTAATTAAAAGAATTGTGTCTAATAAAAAATTTTAAGCGGGATAAAATACTGACTTATTTTCAAACAGTTACATAGGCAGAAGTATGTTTAAAATATAAAGTTTGTATATTTTATAGGTACACTTATAATTTAAAAATCAGTTAAATTTAAAAATCAAATAGACCGATAGTAGAAGTATTTAGAGAAGTTCAATAATATGATTAGATTACTAAAGAATTCATATCAATGGGAATTTAAGAAAAAAAAAATCATTTTTTTTATTTCTGAAAAGTTAATTTTCATGCACTATAACAAAATGATCACGATATAATAGTAAATTAAAACAAATTTCTAGTTTTTTCTTCTTTTACTTCTATTACCCGACTACCATAGGTGATGAAAGTATTATATTCTGTCCAAAAATTGGATGTCGAATTTTCACCTGATTTACACGTTTTAAGGTCTCCCGAGTCCAAAAAATTAGTTTTTGGTAATTGGTCAGTGTGTGTATGTAGTATGTGGGGAATCTTCTGATCATCATATCTCCGAAACTAATAAAGATAAAACTACGAAACTTCAGAATTGAGACATGACTGGTGTTCAGACGATTCTTTCAAATTTTGGTGAAAATTGAGAAAGCGGAAGTGGGACATCGAGAACCGGAAAATGGCACTTTAAATACGTATCTAAAAAACGGCTTTAACGATTTTCATCAAATTTGCTATATAAACACGCTATTAGATGTCCTTTTGAATTATATGGTTGGTTAGTTCAGGAAAATTGATAGGCGCCCTGTATAAATAGCTCAATTTCAGGTTTCTGGAGTGCGTCCTTTTAAAAACGACTGTACGGATTTTTTTTTTTATTTTTTTTTAACACGCTTTTATTAGCTTCACCTGTATGTATGTTTGTATGTTTGTTTGTAACCGCTCTGGGAGCAAACAAACAATCTATATTGTAAAAAAAGACTTTCCCTAAGTGAAAGCCGTGGCGTTGAGGTATAGCTCCGCGCTACGAACCTAAAGGTCTAACGTTCGATTCCAGTCAGGGGAGATTTTTTAAAAATGGTTTTTGTTTAATTCTAAATTATTTTAATTAATGATTTAAATGTATGTAAATATTATGGTGTGTTACTCACACGATTTTCTCTTACCCTGCATTTTAATACTAAGATAGATATTTTGTGCTTTTTAGTTCACATTTCTATAAAAGCGTGTTCATTAATTTTTTAAAACTATAAAATTATTATTATTTTTTTTTTTTTTTGACTCGCCATATTAACTCGTTTTTAAATATCCTTTTGTATGTAATTATTGTTTTCTGGTCAATAATTGAGTATGCCAAGTTTTGGTAAAAGCTGGGTATCTCAAAAACGGCTCTGAAGATTTTCTTGAAAATTGTTACGTAAATCCCTTTTACATATCCTTTCTCGTGTATACTTGGTTATTACAGAAAAATTAACAGCTATGTTGATTAGATTGGTCAGTTTTAGATCTCGAAAATTTGTGTTTCAATCAAATAATAAATATATCATTTTTTTTTCAACTCGCTATGTAAACTCTGTTTTACATACCTATATATCTATATCTGTATCTCTCTCTCTCTCTCTCTCTCTCTCTCTCTCTCTATATATATATATATATATATATATATATATATATATAACGGCTTTTTCTTATAGGAAATTTGTTAGGTGTCTACTTCGTTAGATCAACTTATGTCTTCTGATCACAATATTTCTAAAAAATGTATATGGTACGTGTAATGATACGTGAAGTCGTGTGGTTGTTTCACACCAGATATTCTTTTTAACACTTTCAGTCGCAGTGTTCCCGCTGATGGAACACCTAATTTTAATTCTCAAGCGCGCAAACTCATCCCGGAAACTTTTTAGCAAAAATTTACATTTATAACATAGAAGAAAAGGCCGTTTTTTTTAAACCTGAAAATTTAAAATGTCTTTTATTTTAATTTTGTTCGTAAATTCCGGTGGCAGTGTAATTTAAATGCTCCGAATTACCCTTCGCCGCAAAGGGTTAATAGATTGTCAAGAATTGTATTATTTTTGCATATTTAAAATAATTTATAATTATGTTTTCAATTTAAATGTAATTTAATATTGAAGCAAAGGATAAGAGATGAGAGAAATGTGGTATCAAATAATAATAAGAAGAAGAAAAATATTACTAAACAAGCGAAGCTTATTTTTATTATTGGAGTATAATTGCATTTGTTTGCTTAGGATTCGAATCGGATAACAAATATTAAGGATGCTTTATACAGTATAACTAAACATAGTAGTTATTATTGATAAAACGCACGAATTTTATAAAGTATATTTAAATTTTTTATGTTTTGCTACAAAATGTTATTCTATTTAATTTAACAAGATTTATATCTATGTCAATGTATACATATATATATATATATATATATATATATATATATAATTGTATTTAAAATCTGTGTCTTCAAAAATTCTCTTTCCGATTATGATTTTTTAAAAATTTTTATTGTAATTAAATTCATCGCATTTTGGAATAAATCATATTGTTTTATTTAATTATTATTACTTAACTACTGAAAAGGGAACCCGAAGAGAATTATAAATATTGAGATTCCTCCGACATTTGAAAATTTCTTTTAACAATTTAAAATCAGATTTCAAATCTGAAAATGGACAATTTAATTAGCTTAATTATTTTGTCAACTTTGATAAGTGCGGCGTTTAATATACTTGATAATTAATTAAATAGGTTTAACTAAAATTTTTCGTCTAGAATGATAACTTCCTCATAAGTCCAATTAATAAATATTACGCATGCACAAACTTTAAGAAACTTTATAAAATGAAGCAAGTTAAATAATTAACAAATGATATTTGTAATTAAAAAAATGTATTTCCAATTTGTAGAACTTCTTAAAGTAAGCTTATGAGAAGGTAAATACAGTTACAGCCGCTGCACGGATTATAAAATTACTCCATAAATACTCTAGTGAATGTAAAAAAATGTAATTCAGAAATAATGACAGAAATTAGTTTAAACGAATAATTTTAATCATGTAAAGTTATTAAATATATCAATAAAATAATAAATTTATTCATTTTGTTCATTCACACACAGATAAAAATAATAGTTAATCATTTCAATGGAAAAATGGCGCAACTCACGTAAGTTTTGAGAGGCGTACTGTTGCAATAATCGCAGCTATCGTAGAACACCAGTCCGATCGTACAGTCGCCTGCAAAAGTATCCGAGCACTAGCAATAATCTCCGTCAAAAAAAAAGTACACTTAATACTGCTTTGTTAAATAAATCCTTGTCGAATCATGTTCTTATACTGACTAAGGACATGATTCGAAGAGGATTTATTTAACAAAGCAGTATTAAGTGCACTTTTTTTAGACAGGAACTATTGCTAGTGCTCGGATACTTTTGCTGCCGTGTGTGTGGTCCGACTTGTGATCTACAATGGCTGCGATTGTTACAATAGTATGCTTCCCTTAGTTGCAACCAATAGTATGGCTCTATGTTTCTCCATTTTGATGGTGCTTGCTTCTAAGATTGTACTACTAAAATGGTGAAATATACATTCCAAAATTCTAAAAACATTAGATTAGCTAATTTTGAAAAAAAAAGAAAAAAAAAATAGGTAAAAAGAAGAATTTAATTTTTTTTAACAATGCAGGTGGAATTTTCCTTTTGGAATACGAAATGTCAAGTATATTTAAGATGCAATGAGAAATTTGCACACTCGGGGGGTTTGAACAAAATCCTATTTTTCTAGTAGTTTAGGTCCATAAATTTTATAAAGTTTATTAAAAATGCAAAAAAAAGTTATCATTAATTTAAAAAATAACTTTAAAATTAACGAAAAATCACGTGACTTCAAAACGCTGCCTGATTTTCTAATGCTTCAATGTTTAACCCGTTCACGCCGGCGTGGGCCACCGCCGAGCACTAGCAATAATCCCTGTCCAAAAAAGTACACTTAATACTGCTTTGTTAAATAAATCCTTGTCGAGTCATGTTCTTAGTCAATCTAAGAACATGATTCGACAAGGATTTATTGAACAAAACAGTTTTAAATGCACTTTTTTTGGACTTGGATTATTGCTAGTGCTCGGCTGTGGCCAACGCTGGCGTGAACGTGTTAAATTTTGTTAGCCTAGTTAGCAAGCAGCAATTCGTTTTAACTTTTGTAATTATCAATCGTTTATGTGATTTCTGAGCATTTATTTTTCATCTTATTATCATTATCACCATTTTCCATTATCATTATTTTCAATTGGTTTCTATTCATGGCAGTTGTTTATTGTTTTCGTTAATAGGATCCTGTGGAATGCTAAAGAGTAGCTTTTGAGAAGCATTAGACGTTGCATTAGAGCAGAGTGGTACAACACAATATTTATAATACAGTCTTCTAATATCTGTCATTATTATGAAATACAAAACATATTTCACTAATTTAAAAAGCAAAGCAAAGCACAAAATCTAATGTAAACAACGATTACTCCCGTGTGTTGTCATAAAGAGTGACGTCACGGTATATTACACTGCGTCTTATCCATAGAGTAAATAGCACAATGTTAAAATTGTTATAAATCAGTAATTAGTTTTCAAATAAAGAAAATGTACGCATTTATTTTCTTACCTTTTCATTTTCTATTATATCAGAATAAAATCACTAAACGTGCACATTCCTCGTTAAATTAAATAATTTTGAAAATCAGAAATTTATGAATAAGTAATTCATATCAAGCATAGTAATTCAAATTTCTCTTTGAAAACTTAAATAAAATAAAATAAAATAACACAAAAACTAAGCCTATTTTTGTGTTTTATGTAATAGATAAAAATTTCTGAACGAAACAGAATTTAATTTAGTACGACGCGACTTCATTTAATCTATTTTTCCATGTAAAGGCATGCATGAACTCTGTTACATTCACTAGCATATGCTTCTATATTCATTTTTCAAAATGTCTTTGGTATAAGTTTAGCATACGAATCACTTGGCGAATTTAAAATTTTTGTCGTAAGTTTCGCGATGTACAGTCGGTAACAAAAGTGTCCGAACACTAGCAAAAATTCCTATGTAAAAAAAGTAGAGTTAATACTGCTTTGCTAAATAAATCCTTGTCGAATCCTGGTCTTAGTAAGTCTAAGCACAGGATTCGATAAGGATTTATTTAACAAAACGGTATGAAGTGTACTTTTTTTACATAGGAATTTTTGCTAGGGTTCGGAGACTTTTTTTACCAACTGTATTAAAATGGTTATCGCAACTGCACTAGTAAAAAACCTGACGAGAAACGTCCAGGCTACTTCAGGAACAAATTTCAAATTTCATCAAGAGGTTCTATAGTGAAGCAGTTTCATTTCTTTAACACGATTTTTCTCAATTTTATTTTAATCATTGAAAATATATATATATTTGTACTTTAATTTTCTCACATATAAAGGAATATATTCATTCTGCACCGTTCTCGTAGGTGCAGTGTTTAAAGCGAGTCTGTTCAAAGAGACGCGCTGAATAAATGTCTGAAGCGACCCTCCTATACCTTCTTATTTTTTAAATGCAGGTTAAGAGAAAGTCGTGTGGTGGTGGTGGGGGGGGGGTACACTAGATTGTCACGTAAGGATGGAATTCTGAAAATTTCCAGTATCATCTTTTTACCATGCTTTTATTAACTCGCTTTCTTGTTTGTTTGCTTGTCTAGTACAAATCTTGCAATCGATTTTTAACTAACCTCCCGACGAGCTAAACATTTGAAACATTTAGAATAGCACAAAACACGTACAACGCAAAACCTTGAAGCCTGATTTTCGAATTTTTGATTAGTTTTCTTTTAATTAATTATAATATGAAAATAACCTCTTAATAACTTTTAATATTAGCTATAATTTAATTGCTGCCAATTTTGTTTGTTTGCCAAATTAGGTTTGTTGGGTTTATGTTTATTATTGTTTTGCTGTTTAATGAGAAGTCTGTTTCGTAATAATACGAAATCCAAATCTTTTTTTTTTATTATTATTTATTAAAAGCCAGTATTATATTCACATTAAAAAAGAAATCGTTCGTTTAGAAATTAATAGAAGGATATGTAACAAAAATATGCCTTTGCATTACAAAAAGGAAAAATAATCTTTCTTCTTTGGGCAATGGTTGCAAACAGAAGACTGACATCACATGCAGACACTTTTTACTAGACGTTGGCGGGCCTCTAATCTCTCATCCAGGGTCATTTGCATATCTGATGAGGAAATCAGCCAGATGAAGAGTTAGACTAGTGTACACGAACACCCCCAAATAAATAAATAATATATATATAAATAAATAAATATATCTATATCATATAACACCCCTATCTCACAATGCATGAATCTCAAAAATGCATGAAATTACATATTGCAGCAATCAGTAATACGCACGTCTGTACGCTTCGCGTACAGTCGGTAACAAAAGTGTCCGAACACTAACAAAAATTCCTATGTAAAAAAAGTACGCTTCATACTGTTTTTTTTAATAAATCCTCGAATCATGTTCTTACTCTGGCTAAGAACAAGATTCGACAAGGATTTATTTAACGAAACTGTATGAAGTGTACTTTCTTTCATAGGCATTCTCGCTAGTGTTCGGACAC
Organism: Salticus scenicus; assembly: GCA_963930645.1. Lineage (NCBI taxonomy): Eukaryota > Metazoa > Arthropoda > Arachnida > Araneae > Salticidae > Salticus > Salticus scenicus. The sequence continues at coordinate 244,976,234 of OZ005650.1, read as the reverse complement.
TTTTGTTACCGACTGTACAATGAAAACAACTAAACAAACAAACAACAAAAACAACAAAAGAAAAAGACAAAATACCCTTATCTCAAAATGCATGAATCTCAAAAATGCATGAAATTATATATTGCAGCAATCAGTAATACGCACGTCTGTACGTTTCGCGTGCATGAAAAACAAAATCACAGAATACCCCTATCTCAAAATACATGAATCTGAACAATGTATGAAATTACATATTGCAGCAATCACTAATACACACGAAAAAAATTTCAATAAATTTGTGCAGCAGCAATTTTCAACTTTAAAGCCTAAATCTTCCATTTATTAATAATTTTTAATTTTTAGCACTAATTTTATATATTTACGAAGTATAGGACGTTCACTTAATGCATATTCTGTAGAAGGGTGGCTTAGAACACAATCGCAGATTAGGGAGAATTGTATGGTCGCTTCAAACACGGTCGCTTCGAGTACGCCACCATTCATTAATTTATTTTTGGATTTTTGGAATTTTTTTTTTTTATTATTATTATTTTAATGTTAAATGAATGTTTTTATTTATTTTTTATTTATATTTTTTTACCAATTATCCGACTAAATTAAAAAATCTGATGTTCTTTAGTTTTTGTCCTGGTTAAGTGTGCCGTTTCTCGATAAAATTAAACAATCTGCACAGATACAAGGACAAACTTTTAGCTTTATATATGTAGATAGTAACAAAAATGTCTTCACGTTCATTCAAGACGATCGACAGAAATTTGTAACGGCGCCGTCTGAAAGTACAACTTGTTGAACTTAAACAAAAAGTATAATCACCATACGAAACGATTTTAGATTCCTTCTGACTTTGAGACAGAATTAATATTTATTATTCTTTATGAAGTGGATTTAATATAATGAATTGTAATTACACTGAGAAAAAAAATACATACATCCTTCATCTAGAATGATTAAGAGGTCATTTTCTAAATACCTTAACTAGAAATATATATTTCCGAGCTATGCGCATAAGACACGCCAATAAACTGAATAGACGAAATGATCGAGAATTTCTAGTCTACACATTTCTAGATGGTGAAACAGTATTCTGAACATTCTGACTATTCTGAATCTTTTGTATTGTGAGAAATTCTCGCTTTATTTTTTAGGATTGGTTAATAAAACAAGATTATAATTGCTGGAACCTGCCTCTTGTATTCTCATTTATTTGAAGAGATTTTTAAATAACTTTGTCCTCGAGAATATAGGCAAACGCTCTAGAATTCTAATAGGGGTTTCTGGAACTAACTTTTAATGGGGACTAGAATTTAAAAGGATGGCATGGAACTATTTTTTCTAGAGCCACAATTTAGATTCTAGATGTCAGTTACAGAATTTTTTTCTCAGTGTATGAAGGATGATTATATATGGAATGTAAAAAAGTGTTTTGTTAGAAATTTAATCACTAAAAATATTCCCACCCCCCACATCCTCCAGAAAATAAAATAATAATCGCTTGTTTTTTTATGTAAACAACTGGAAATTTGTATGTCTAAAGATCTATTTTATAATATAATACATTTATTTAAGCTTTGATTTCTGTTCTGAAGTTTAATTTTTAAGAAATGCAATTGAAAATATTTCTTCTTCATTTTCTGCCAGAAACTTAATTATATAAATCAATCTTAACTTTATGTCATTTTAAAAAAGAACAAGGTAAGACATTAAAACAAAATCAGGAATTAGAAGCGTATGAGAAAAAATGAAGTAATAAGAACTAGTGTAAAATGAAGCAGAACATAATACAAAAACAAGTAGTAGATGTTAACACAATAGCTTAAAGAAAGCTAATGATAATATGAAATAAAAAACAAGAAATAAAGAATCAGAGATTTAAAAAAAACCAAACTGAAAATTCAAATGCTGAATAAAACGAGTTAAAAGAAAAATTTAAACAATTTTAAGGTACAGTTTTCAACAAGTTCAAAGTTTACACTTCTACCTTCCGTATTTTTATTTTTCCTGTAAATCTTATAGTTGTAACAGAATACTTTTAAATAGAATACTTTTAAATAGAATACTTTTTTAATTCGTGATCCATTAGTTTTTACTTAATTACTTTCTCTCACCCATAAGTTAGAGAAAGTAATGTTTTAGGGTCAAATTTTCGAACGTTAGTTTTTGTTATATTTACAAGTATTGAGGTCCCCTGAATCAGAAAATCATGTTTTTAGCGAATGGTCTGTGTGTCTATCTATCTATATGTCTGTCTGTCTATGTGTGTGGTATCAGCATAGAACAAGAATAAATAGTAGCAGAAAGTCCAAACTTGGTATTCTAAATGTGTATGATATAGGAATGGTGCACTAAGATTTTCGTTGAGATGAAGCTAATATTTCGTGTTCCGGGACACCCAAGAGAATTCAGATCATTACGTGTATGGGGGAAAGTGCTGGTAAGTAGAAAAAATTACACTTATAAAAGTATAACACTTACTGATTAGAGAAAGTGAATTTTCTGTCAACAAATGAGGATATACATTTTTTTTTAAATTTCTCTTATCCATAAGGTAGAGAAAGTATTGTTTTAGGGTCAAATTTTCGAACGTGAGTCTTTGTTATATTTACACGTTTTGAGGCCCCATGAATCCGAAAATCATCTTTTTAGCGAATGGTCTGTGTGTCAGTGTGTGTTTTATCATCATAGCTCAAGAACAACGAATAGCAGAATGTCCAAACTTGGTATTCTAAATGTGTATGTTATAAAGATGATACACTAAGCTTTTCGTTGAAATGAAGCAAATGGTTCGTGTACAGGGACGCCCAAGAGAATTAAAATACATTACGTCTATGGGGGGAAAGTGCTGGTAAGTAGAGTTTAACTTCTGTACGCTGCACTAAATCAAATGAAACGAATATATATTTTTTTCTATGCGTAAAAACATGTCTCATGTAAAATATGATAGGGAAATCATTTACTGCTCGTTTACAGGGATACACAAAAGGACTAGATCAAAGGTCGGCAATAGTTGCAAATTGGTAGAAGTGTATGTCAGGCTGATCTATGTATTATTACTATAGGATTATATTTAGGTGCACTATGTGGTCTGTATATAATCGTCGAAAGATATATAGGGCTGCAAATATTTAAGCGATAAAATTATTTTTTGTTGTTAGCGGATGCCCTTTACTAGTAATATTTTATCATTTCCAGTAAAGATGTTCGGGAATTGAAATGAATTCCTGATAGAGATATAGTAAGTAATCTATGTTTTTAAGCTAAATATTCAACGCTTGCTTTTTGTGTATTTACACGTTTTGAGGCTTCCTGATTGCCGTAGTCAAGTTTTTTAACTTTTGATCTTTGTCTGTGTCTCTTAGAGTGACTTAAAAATGAATAATTTTAGGAGATCTAAATGTTGTATCTTGAAGTTAATATAAATTTGTTGTTGGAAAAGTTTTATCAAGATTGGAAAGTTGCGTGTGAAAATTATCTGAATAATGTTAAATGAACTTTTGATAGCAGATTTAAATTCTATAGGTGCAGTAATGAAACGGGGTGTGAGGGTGCTACCGACCCCCTCACAAAGAACTTATTATCATATAAAACACTTCCGAAGCCTAATTTGAATTGTTTAACACAGGTTTAATTAACAGTACTCGTTATCTTACCTCTTAATCTCCAACGTACATTTATAGTATTAAATTTCAGAGTAAGAGAAAGTCGTGTGAGTGACACACCAAATTATTTTTGTAATATTGATATCAAGTTTATGTTTAAAAAATCTCGAGTAACTCAACTCGACTTTTCGAACATTAATTAATGGTTGATTATATAAATTATAGTAAAAGAAGTCGTTAAATAAACAAAGAAAATTATAGTAAGATGTTTGAGGTTTTTTCCCCCAAATACTATGATGTTTAATTTAGTGCCATTTCACTTCAAATAATTTAAGCCTATCATTTATAACGACTTTTTCATTGTGTCCCTGCAAAAATATGTAAGTTCTAGATTCACCAAAATTTATAGAGTTTGTAGAGCGATAACCTATAACATGTATAAAAATTTAAAGATCAATAAAGTAAGGCATTTAGACGCTATCTCACTTTAAATAATTTTTGATCATAGACTATTATGATATAAAAAAATATATCAATGTGTATATACATTGTGTATATACATTGTGTATCACGCATATACATTCACCATAATAAAAACATGAACTCAGAGGACCTCAAATGTATAGATACACCCAAATCTAAAACTTTTGCCATGATTACGATACTTTCCTTACATATGTATGTTCGGAAAATAAAAATTAAAAAAAAGAAAAAAACATACAGCAAAATAACAACAAAATAAATATTTTATTTATACCATCATAAAACCTTTCACATAGCTATTTTAAACTAGAGATTAAATTTGATAGATATTAGCAAAAATTCTGTAAGTATAAAAACGAAAATCACTTACATAATTCAAAAGTAAATGATTAATCTCAAAATATTATTTGATTACTTTAAAATAGACCTTTCTTCATTTTCTTATGGTTGCACATGACTCGAAGTCAACTATTCGTCATTCTTATCTATGGGATTTTTTTTATCTCCGTATGATCAGGATATTTAATTTAAAAATGAAGTTTTTCGAATTCTATTTTCTCATGTACATTTTACGAATATATTGCTTTTTAGCTTTGTGAACATTTTTTTGAAAACATATATTTTAATATTTTTATTCCTGTGGTAAACCTAGCATTCTAATTTTAGTCACTAAAAGAAATATTTAAAATTGGTTTAAAGAAAAAAAAAAAAAAAAAAAAAACACTAAAATATAAAACGATATAATCAAAGAGTAATATTCAAAAAACACAATTCAAAACTAGTATGTTGTGGCCACCACGAGACTTTCTTCTATCTTTTCCTATACAAATTCACTCAGTAACAATAATAAAAAAAAAAAAAGTATAGAATTAAGGGGAGAGGGGAAAAAAAAAAAAAAGTGGGACTTTATCAAATTTTCACATTTTACCCAAAATTTTGTCAAAGTTCCACTTTTTTTTTTTTTTTTTTTTCTCTCCCCTTAATTCTATCAAACTCCCACGGTTTCCGTGTTCTGACAAACTTAAACAAATTTTTGCATTTTCCCCCCAATTTTGTCAAAGTCCCACGGTTTCCGTGTTTTGACAAACTTAGAATAATTTTCACATTTTACCCAAAATTTTGTCAAAGTTTGTCAAAACACGGAAACCGTGGGACTTTGACAAAATTAGGGGAAAAATGCAAAAATATGTTAAAGTTTGTCAAGACACGGAAACCGTAGGACTTTGACAAAATTAGGGGAAAAAAGCAAAAATTAGTTTAAGTTTGTCAGAACACGGAAACCGTGGGAGTTTGATAAAATTAAGGGGAGAAAAAAAAAATTTCTAAGTTTTTTTTCGTAAAAAGTAAAGAAAATCGATAACTTTGTTTTAAATTATCACAGATTTATAGTTCAACCATTCGTTTTAAAGGTACTGACGAGACCTTTCGAAAGATACCCATCTTGAAAATTTTTGCCCTATATCACCCTGTTAAAAATTTAGAAAAAGCGGGATGGCAACGCAACCTGTAAGACGATTTTTACCAAAAGTTGATAGGCACTAATTTATGTCAAGGTGCAACTACATACCAATTTGTATGAAATTCTGTGCAGTAGTTCCAGAGATACAGTTGCCACAAAATTTTGTCACACACACACACACAGACAGACAGACATTTTCTAAAAATGTTAAAATCGTGTTCTACAGCTCTCAAAACGTGTAAATCCATCAAAAACCCGAAATCGAAAATTTTTACGAATCCAATACTTTCTTCTATTGAAGATAGAAGAAAGTAAAAAATTATATGCTTTTCTTACAGAGCAAAAAATCATCCATAACACTGCATGGGAAAACTGTGAATAATGAGTATGATTGGTGTGCATTTATAAGGGAAGCTTAAAGAAATTCCTAAAGTAAATTCGATTTTAAATTAATTTTTTACATTTACAAACATTTTATTTATAATTGTGAGTGATATGTATGCAAAATAAACACAGATTTGCACCCATATTATATATAAACGTGTATTTCTTAATTGCATATTTTATATATAACGTAGTACTTTTGTAAGCTTCTGCATAACTTTATTGGTATTTGAGTATTTTCTTAATAATATTTCTTAATATATATTTAAAACTAAAAATCACAAAAAAAAAGAAAAGAAAAATGAGGATTTTAAAACCTTACAGAGTATAATTAAACAAGAAAGCAAAATCATGCGGTACGCATTAATTATTAACACTTTCCAAATGTACTTAATTGTTGCATTGTGCAACATTTAATGCTTTTTGCTTACGTTATCACACAACGGACAGACAGTAATTCTGAAAGGCATACAGATAGACTAATTGAAGTCCTAATCATTTTTAAACATTGTTAGAAAGTGTTAAAAATGATATCACTAAAGAAAACGTATCCCTTATTTTCTAATTGCAGTCTATAATATATCTGAGTATTTTAGTGTAGCCCTGTAAATCTGAATGGCAAGATCATATTCTATACAAATATTATTTTAGCATAATAAAAATCAATGCCAATTTCTTTATGACTTTCACAATAGAAAGTTCTTTAAAAGTAATTTACAAAAAAGTCTGTCCTAAAATGCAATGCATTGTCATTTTTTTTTTTTTGGGGGGGGGGGGGAATGTCCCTGAAGACAAACCGGTTCCACAGTCCTATTAATGTCATTTAAAATAGGGAACATTCCATAGTGAATTTCAATAACATGTATAATTTTGTAAAGATTCTGAAATTATTTACGAACGCTGGAGGAAGGCAGCTAACAGATAGCAAGATGGACACTCTGACAGATAGCTACTTAAATTGAAATTGTATTCTCACCTAAAATGTTAAAAGTGTTAAATCGCTTAATGTAAACGAAAATGCAATTTCAGCAAATTTGCAACAAAAGACTTCAATGTAACTGAATATTTTTGTGTGGCCCTGTAAATCTAATGCTAATGATACTACATTCTGTGGAAAGCATTCTTTTGTGCATACGAATAACATATTAAGAATACATAATAAGATTTGTTCAAAGTAAAGTTATTAAAATTTGGTTTACAGAAATACTAGGAACGAATGCTTTGGAATACTTTCGGGTGTCCCTGTGCACAAACCAGTAGTGGTATTTACTCAGTTTTCTATAATAAACACTCGATAATGAACTTATATAACATATTTGAATTTCATTAAAATTTTTGTAAAATTAAACATTTAAAATCTAGTTTATAAAAATACCTGTCATAGAACACAATACTTTGGAATAATTTCGGATGTCCCTGTATTCAAACCAGTGATAGTTTTTAATCTATTCCCAGTGGGGAACAAACAATAGTGAACTTGATTAACATATTTCAATTTCATTAAGATTTGTGTAAAGTAACGGTATTTAAATATAGTTTATAGAAATACTTTCCATTTTCAAATGGGAACATCCGATAGTAAACTTGAATAACGTAAATCACTTTCGAGAACTTCCATGAATATTTACTGGAGTTATAGCGCGGACTGACAGACGGGCAGACAGAAAGACAGACGGACAGACAGACAAATCGAAGTGATTAACACTTTTCAATCTTGTTAGAATGTGTTACAAAGAACAACAAAGAAAATTTATTAATCTGGATTATTTTGCCCCTTGACAAATAAACTAGAAACGATTTTCATAAATTTTCCGCTGAAGTTGATTTTGGATAAATCTTTAAATTTGTACAACACTTTTATTACTTGAACACTATTATTTTGATTAAAAAAAATACAGTTAAATTTTAAATAATTGTTTTTCCACTATTGACTATTTATTAAGACATTTGACCACTGTTCAGCGAATACAGTGAAGTTGAAATTAAGTTCAATTGTAAATATCGGCCACGAAGCAGGCGAGGACAGACTAGTTTATACTATATACATATCACACGCAGAAACAAACACACACACACACACACACACACACACACACACACACACACATATATATATATATATACACTAAGCGTAAAAAAAAAATGCACTATAGTTAAAGAAATTATGCTGCTAAACACTTTTTCTGAATCTCGTTTATGTTCTAAATATAATACAAACCGATTTTATAAGAAATGGCTTTTTAACTTACGGTCATCTTACTTGGATGAGCAACATGGCCGCCTGAACCCAAATTTCCAGCTGAAACGGCCAAAAAATTTTATATCTTGCTAAAAAACATTTTACCAATATTTCGTTAACATTTAATTATTTTGCCCTCTCACACATTAAAATATTTTTTAATGTTCATTCTAAAAATAGTACTTTTTGTGGTATCGTTAACTGCCTTATTCTTACCATTTTTGAAATAATTTCTAAAATTACAATTTTCCTGACAATTGCATTTTGTTTTTAACACTAGATTCAATGCTAAAGTGTATGTGGAGGACAACATAATAAAATCTGCTCAAAAATTTGCTTTTTAAACAATAAAATTGGCGGTTGTAGAAGGTGAAAGGGAAAATATCCAGGTGCGTTTTTTTTTTTTTTTTTTTTTTTTTTTTCTTTTTGTCGCTTAATGTATATATATATACATATATATGTGTGTGTCTTATTCAAATTTGCTAAGTTAACTCAATACTATAAACGACTTAAACAGTCTAATTGGTCTGTATACATGGATGTACATAAAAATGTAATATAAAGATATTTGTGCTGCAACAAACCTAATTAAACCAATATACATATATATTATTCTTATTCCCAAAAGCCTAAATTTGTATGGAATACAGTATTGTTACCATTAATGATTAGTTTTGTGGGCAATACAAAGTATTCAGATCTATAATAGTGTATAATTCAAAATTCCAATACATTTATTTTTAGTGGTGTTATGTGTCTCTTTGCCTGCCTATGCACTGTAATATTCGTTAATATTTTTCCAAAGCGTTAAAACTGATAAGAGTTAATCAAGCTCACTGTGATATATTTTCTATTAAAAATAGTAAAATGTAGCTCAACTAGTTTAGATCTAAAGCTTCACAAAAACTTTGCGATGTATTAGTGTTTATGACAGCCATGTTTAAAGCATATTTTTACATCTTTATACTATGTACTATGTAACAAACTTAATATAGGATATCAAAATATATAGAAAAATAATAATTTCGCTTACTACAAAGCCTGATTAGTGTAATTTATTTGTATACAGGGCATCACCACTTTTTTTTTTTTTTTTTTTTTTTTTTTTTTAGAGATATATCGTATATATTCGCGTACAGGTCGAGGGAAAAAAACACATACAAAGTGGAGGAGATAAATTTATATCGTTGCAAAAAATTGAAAATTTGGTTTTAAAAAAGTCATACACCGGAAAAATTATGCAATTCGGAATCTTAGAGTTTCTAAGTGTTTGAAAAGTTACTTGTTGTCATCACATTCGAGCTAAAATTTTGATAATCAAGTTTCCACTCGTTACATGTGTTAAGGTTTCCTCAGAGCCAAAGACGTTTTGTTTTTTTCCCAGAACTTTTGTGTGTTTGCATGTGAATCATGGAAGCTATGTGATTTTGATGATTTCTAGGTCAGAAAAATAGACGAAATATAAATAGAAGATAAAACAGCCAATTTTTATATGTAAGAAAAATTCAGTAAACAAATGAGTTTGTCAGGAATTCGAGTGGGCCATATCTCGATTCCTCAATCTTAATCTTAAAGATTAATTTAATTACTTAATTAGATAATAAGAAGAGCTCGAGACAAGTTAAATTTAAAATAACAAAGTTTATTAATGCTTAATTTCAAGGCGGGTGTTGGGCTAACTTAATTTTAACTCCCCAATGACCTCAAGGAATAACTTCAACAAAGCATAAAATGAAAGGTAACTTATCTCACCAATACTGATCTTGTCGACGGCTGCTCTCTGTCGATCACTAACTATTCTCACACAAGAATCATCGGCTGGATTAACTAGGCGAAACAGATTCTTCTCTTACTTATTCTACAACGTTACACCTATCTACCATCACTTAACGCACGCATAAGAACTATCACCACCAACATTACTCTTTACTCCACCTCCTCACACACTAATCAGCTACCATTCCCTACCACTACCAATTGACTACCTTCATCCACCAAAACAATCTCCATCTTATATTACATTCTAGAACTTCCTTTTTCTTCATTTCAATCAATACTTTTAAAATCACTTCTAATTCATCTACCTTTCACTGCCTAATTCCTTCGTTGTAGCACTCTGCCGACACAAAACTCATCCGACCAAGACTTTCGCCTAGTCACTGGCGACGAAGTGATTTAACCGTCCCAACTTTATAATTTGCTGGATCCAGCTCTATTTCACGCCAACTGTGGAGACGTTCTGTAGTCTCAACCTCACAAGTTTTCTAAATTTTGTGAACATCGTAAACGGAAAAACGGAAGTGGATTTGCAATTTCATGTTTAAAAAACGGCTCTAAAGATCACCTTCTAATTTCCTGAATTGATCCTTTTAAGATCGCATTTATTTTGTTATATTTGATTACTACAGGAAAATCAAAAAGCGCCTTGATTTGGTCGGTTAGTTCTGGGTATTGAAAGTGATGTGTCTCAAAAATCGCCCTATCAATTTTCTTCAAAATTCCTGTATTAACTGTCTATCCTTTGTATTATTTGGTTGCTTCTAAAATTAGTAAGAAGCCTGATTGTTAAGTAAATTTTATATCAACCTTATATCATTCGACAGCATTATTTACAAGATGAAAAAAAAAATAAAAAAAAAAGAAGAAGAATAGATTATCGAAATATAATATGGACGGTTCATTTTAAAAGTTGTGTAACTCCATATTTTTTTTTGAAATATGTATATTTTTGCTTAATTGTATAACATTTAATCACATCTTTCATTATAAAAGTGAAAAAAATCCAACAATTTTATTAAAATCCCATCACTTTTACAATGAAAGACCCATATATTACTGTAGTTTTATTATATAATATACAGAGCTATACAAAACAATCTACAGGATGGCTATAAAATACTGTTGCAAGTATCGAATCATTTAATTTTACAAATATAATATAAAAAAAATGTTAAACACCCCAATATGAGGAACATTATAAATGAATATTCTCCTTGAAATAATTTTATTCGACATATTTATCAATTACTAAAGATAATCCCTTACTCAATTGCTCACCTGCGATATGAATCATTTTAAGAGCATGACTCGACTTCTGTTGGCTAATAATGCAATCGCACATAGGAATAAAATGGCGAAGAAAAAGCCAAAATTCCATAGAAAATAGCACGCGCAAAAAAATAATAACACATAATCACATTTGTGTGGAAAAAAAAAAGAAAAGAAAACCTAACACATGTAAAAGTTTCAGTAAAAAATGACTATACAAATAAATTGAAAGTCGTGAAGGGTGGGACATACAGGCCCATATATTATTGTCGAGGATTAGCTACGCCTCGTTTAATATGCGTATGAAATTGTTTTACCAAACGATTAAAATTAACTCTTACTTTTTGGAGTATTACAGTATTTAGCAGCCACCCCATAATGTATGGTTTTTACTTGAATGTATGGTATGAAGAAAATATTTGAATTTTTTCATTATAATTAGTATATATACATACATACGTATGTACATATATATCTATATATATATATATATATATATATATCATTGTAAATGTAAAATATAACTTGAATAGTAAACTATGTAACTGGTAAGTAGAAAAGCAAAACACAAAATACTTGTAATCTATGGGAACTGCAGCAGGATTTTAAAGACTATCTTCTACGATTATATTTATTTTGGGGTTAATGTGTTACAAAAAAAAAAAAAAAAAAAAAAAAAAAGTTAAATGTTATTTAATTTAATAGACCTCTATTAATCTCAATTTTGACATTTTATTTACACAATTTTAAAATTTTATGATACCTCAGATATATTTAAATAAACTATATTTCAAATTATGAGGGTAAGTCAAAAATTATCCTCAATGTAGCTAATAACTTTTCTTACAGTGTTCATACGGTCAGAGGTCCACCATTGTTCAAAGTTTGTATAGAAAGTGTGTTTTCTACTTTATCTGGTGTTTTTGTATTGCTGGGTACAACGGCCTATAGTCTATACCCAGCAAGACCTATTCTCAATACCGCCTAGAGGTCCTGAATGGAAATCCTACTAGGTAGGAGCTAAAATTGAGAACTTGTAAAATATCAACTACACTTTTATTCACGAGTAGTGAAATTTTTATTGTTTTATTGTATAGTCGTCTGTCATGGGTGACAGTAAGGAAGACGAGGAGACTGCACGGAGACTGGTCACGATTCTTATTAAGTTGAATATTAATATTATTTTGGAGTGTAGCTACCTCTCACTGAAGAGGATTAATTGGTGGAAGCTTAAGATTGGCATTTATGATTTAATTAGTATTTACAAGAATGAGTCAATGGAGGACATTGATAATTACATTAGTAATTACCAATGTAATAATATATATTATCAATTATATATAAGTATATAATATCATTAATCAATTAGAAAATAATAAGGCTCCAAGAGACAATGGAATTCCTTATGAAATAATTAAACACGTATTTCATGCTGATCGTGTTTGGTTTGTGGAGGTTTTGAATTATTGTTTGAAATTAGGAAAGTTTCCTAAGACTTGGAAAAGTGCCAAAGTCATTCTTATTTTAAAGGAGGGTAAGCCACCCGACCTTCCTGGAAGCTATCGACCTATATGCTTGTTAGCAACATTTGGAAAGATTTTCGACAAAGTCATCACAAACCGTCTTGATTATTATTTAGACAGTAATAATATCATCTCTGAGTGTCAGTTTGGATTCCGTAAACATAACTCCCCATCTAATGTCCTCAAAAGAGTTACCGAGAAAATTAAGAGAATCAATAACAACAATGAAATTGCATTGCTCATCTCGATTGATTTTAGTGATGCTTTCAATAGCATTTTCTGGAATTCTATTCATGATGCTGTTATTGAATATGATGTGCCTCCAAGTCTATATAATATTATATTAAATTTTCTCGATGACAGAGATGTCTCTTTCGATGACGTGCACCTGAGATACAATAGAGGAGTTCGTCAAGGTTCTAGCCTTGGCACTAAACTCTGGAATATTGTTATTAACTCATTTTTGGAACCCGAAGTTAGGGGTTCTGGCCAAGCTTTTGCTGATGACCTTTTAATTATTATAAATGCTACGGCTTCGTATCATTTCAGTGCTACATGTAGTAGTTATCTGGAAAAAGTTATTAAGTGGGCTGAGGTTAGAGGCTTGGTAGTTAATAAAAACAAGTCGAATTTTGCTATGACTCGGAAGGGATTGAAGTTAATTACCCATATTCCTAAAAGTTTCTATGGTAATATCAATTTAAAGTACACCAAAGCTCTCACTTACTTGGGTGTCGTCATCGATTTTAAATTCAACTGGACGGAGCATCTTATTTACCTTTACAACAAGGTGTTGGATTACACGGTCAGGGTGAAGAGTATCTCCAGGGCCACGTGGGGTCTGGATACTATACTTCTGAAGTATCTTTATTTTATTGTGGTTGAGAAAATGATCTCTTATTGTTTTGAGATTTGGTTTCATGAATATAAATATTTTTTTGAGAAACTGAAGAGTATTCAGCGTATATTTTTATTATTTATTACTAAGTGCTACTCCACGGTGTTCACTGATGCTCTTTGTACGCTGGCTGGTATTGTTCCTTAGGAAATTGCTCTTAGGTACAACAAATATAAAACTCAAGTGCTTCATTGGAAAGAAGATGTGGAGAATGAAGACTTTTGTCTTCTGGCTAACGAGTTTACTAAAGAGATTTCCACAATTTCTCCTCCTTGGGATGCTTTTAACATCTCTTGGAGTTATATTGATTACAGTCTTGTTGGCAAGGAGAGAGATGAAAACTATTTATTTACTGATGGCTCTAAACAGGATGGTAAAGTAGGATGCGCTTTCCTCCATGTTTTCAACAACACTATTTCCCATTCTGAAAAGTTTAGGCTGCCGGACCACTCCAGTGTTTTTGAAGCAGAAGCCATTGCTATCTTAGAATCACTTAAGTTTGTCAAACATTATAGACTTGATAATGTTATTGTTGCGTACTTGGGGGTTCGTGAGTTGTCCGAGAATGAAAGGCAAGACTTACAAAAATTCAGTAATTTATTCACAGAAAGTTCCAGAGAAATACAGGTCTATAACCCAAGTATCAGCTTCAATTCAACCAATAAACACAGCTTAAACAACAGCTGTCAATAGCAAATCCACAGTACAAACTGTATAGTAATAACACTTGAAGCACGTCTCTTTCAAAGAGGCTCAATACAATACGAGCATTAGCGAAGCTGGCTGAGATCTGAACTGAACTGACTGGCCTTGGCGGGAAAGCGCTCTTATATAGCCCTGTAGAAAAGCGTGGAACGTTCCAGAAATCTCCATATCTCATCAGCCAATGGGATTAGAGCTTCCATATTTGGTATATCCCTTATAAGGATTTTCTCGCCAAAGTCGCCAAATTTGGCGCCAAATCCATTACCTGCCTTATTGGGGCTTTTTAATGGGTTTTTAAGAGAAAATAAGGCTATTTCATCGCTAAACGACTAGAAATGCACAAAATTAGCACTTTATCAACTTACTAAGCCACTTTGGAAGAATTTATACAAAAATAAGCACAATTATTTACAATTTTGTAAGTTTATTATTATTTCCGATTCAAGATCTACTCTAATGTATCTTGAAGGTTTTGTCACGAAAAATAAGATCATTAATGATATTAAGGAACTTTTGAAAGAGTTGGATGAGGTGAATATTATACTTTGCTGGATTAAAGCTTATGCAGGCTATGAGTTCAACGAAGTTGTGGATGGGCTGGTGAAGGATGCAACCCTCCTGAATAGCATAAACATTACTTTACTTAAAAAGAAGAATTTTATCAACTTGAAGTTTAAGGAATTGAAAATTAGAGATTGGCAATTAGAGTGGGACAGTTCAGAAAAAGGACATATAGTCTGATTCCGAAGATCGATTTTCGTAGAATTATGGGAAATTTCTACCTTAATCAAATCATTACAAATCATGGGTTTTTTGGAACATACCAAATCGTTTCTTCAACAAGAGTTATCTCTTTTCTTGTAATTCGGGGATCCAGGATATCAAACGTGTTGTTTATCACTGCTCCCTGGTCGACAGCATCGGACTTGAGTATTTTCCCAAGAATTTTAAAGATGTTTGACTGTATGTTTTGCTGGCCAACCAAAGAACAAGGTATGAAATTTTACAGATTGTAAAATATTTCTGTAATGTATTATTATCTAGTATTTGATATTTGTGTTCTTAGAAATTGTTTATATTATTTTCTTGTTTGTGTTTATAAGTTTTAAGCATATTTATCTTATACTATTAAATGTTGTTATTTGTACTGTTTTAATTTGGGTGGGGTTTTAGGTTACAATACTTCGTTTTGGTGAACAGGTTGTTCATGCCCCTGACCTGGCTTTATGATTTAGTTTTCAGCCTTGCTCCTGCCCCTTCCCCTATTGTCTGTAGATTAGTTGTTAGTTTTAGTTTTTAGTTGTAGTCTTTAGTTGTTTATTGCATTTTGTTGTTTGTTTCTGTTGTTGCCTTCTTGTCGAGGTGTTTTTCGGTGGGCTGTTGCGTGGTGCCTCTCGCTGCGGCCGAGCCTGGGCTTTGCCTGGGTGTATTGCGGGGTGCGGCGCTCGTGCCTCGTGCCTGCTGGTGGGGGATCGGGTTTTGATCGGTTAATTGGGCTGCTCCGGCTTGCATGGACTGGTGTCGTTGTGATGTTTGGGGTGACGGGGTGTCGGAGCCTGTGTGGGCTCCTGTTGTGGGGATCCTGTCGTAGCGACAAGACTGTTTGTTACTCGGGTGCCTTCGGGTGGGGCGAGTCACAAGTATCTTACATTGTTCATACGGAAGTCTGTTCTAGTTTATATTATTGTTATGATGTTGCGGTCCTGCAATGAAAGTTTGACCCTAATTCATTAGAGGTTTGCACCAAAGAGGAACAACTAGCAGTGGTCCGGTGTTTGTGGTCGGAAGGCGTATCAGGGACCACAATCCATCAAAGACTTTCGGCACAGTAAGGGAACAGAGTCTTGCCACAGCAGAGCGTCTACGAATGGATTAACAAATTCAAAAATGGTTGCACCAGCCCGGATCACTGCTAGTTGTTCCTCTTTGGTACAAACCTCTAATGGATCGGCCATGATCTATCTGCAACAAAAGGAAAACAAATGGAGGAAACAGGATCAAACTTTCATCGCAGGACCGCAACATCATAACAATAATATAAACTAGGACAGACTTCAGTATGAACACTGTAAGAAATGTGATTAGCTGTATTCCGGATAATTTTTAACTTACCCTCGTAGTATTAAGCATATTCAAACGCCTGGAATTTAACTTTTATGAAATAATTTATAAACATGTTATTGTACCTTTTTATGTCATTCTTTCAGTTGTACAAGTATTTTAAAAATTCATAGACAACATTAGAAAATTAATTCAAAAAGTATGTCAAAAATCAATTTATACATTAGATTACACTTTAATTCAGACAAATTATTTAATTTATCTTTTGTTTACAATTAAATATTAGTAAATTTTTAGTTCATTTGGTACCATTTATGCTGATCATATTACATCCTACATAACATTTAATTACATTTTAAACTTAAAATAATTATATTTTGCCTGTTTTTATAAGCTTAAAATATTTAATTAATCTTTTTAGAGAGAAATTCGATTTCTGAAAATTAATTAGTGCTTTAGGAAAAGTATGCGATTGAAAATTTTAAGACCTTTCTTAAATTTCTTAACGTTTCTATCAACCTTAAGAAAAAAAATAATTTAATGGGATAATTTTTTTTTTATGAAATCAAACTTTGTTTTATGTTCATATTTTTACTTAAGAAAAAAATATTTAAAATATTAGTATCAGATTAAGCATAGTGTATATAAGGCAAAAAATTATATTAAATCAACTGAGATTTGCTGCAATACTTTTGGCTCCCTTTATATCTTCATTTTTATTTATATTTTTTCTTTATTCGCAACGTCAGTTTATCTCTTAATTTACTGGATAATGGATTGTAATGTTATATGGTATACGTTCAAAATTCTTATTGAATATATATTTCAATGTCTTCAAAGTTATTTAATGGTTTCTAAAATCAACAATAAAATAGTAAATGAAAGATATAACGGATTTAAAATATAAAAGAAGACAATTATTACATAACAGATACATTTTATTTTTAAATCTACGTAACATAGAACTTTATTGAACTTTAATATTTGAACTTTATAGAACATTAATTTTTTTCATAGCCACTGTAAATGCTATATGGATAAAACCATAAGATTTATTCTATTATTAAATTTGATACGACATAGCTTATTTTATCAGGAATAAAGGAATAATTTTATTTATGTCCATATTTTTTTTATATACACTCCTCAAAACTGAAATTGCAACACCATGAAATAATGATGTGATTAAGTTCAAATTTTTAGGAAATGCAAATTATACTGTGTAAAGTAAATGAGTAAAATTTCAATACCGCCACACGTGTGTGGGCTTAGCAGCAAGCACCCTCTAGACTGCTGTTGAACCCGTATAAATAAAGGGCTGTAACGGCATGTTTAAAATAGTCTATGTTTATCTCTTTGTGGTAAACGTGAGATTAGATGTAATTACTCCTCGTCGACGACACAGGACGAAATTTGAACAATTTATGAAATTTGAACGAGGGAGAATCACCGGCTTTCGTGAAGAATGATTTTCCTATCGCGTAAAAGCGGCTCGTGTGCAGTGTAACAGCAGCACAGTGATACGAGTTTGTAGGTAGTGGACTGAACACCGCTACTGGAGGCGGCCCACCTTCCGGTTTAGAGCGTGACCCGCCGGAATCCCCAGGCAAGCCCGAACAGCGGGGCCACCAGAGTAGAGGGGAAAAATAACATAGATAAATTTAATTTTTACATCATGAGGCTACAATTATGTAAGGGGAGGTGCTGGATGTAATCTCAATATTGAGTTTAAAGTGTAAAATATTTCAAATGACTGCTAGTGTATAAATTAAAATGCAGTAACGATTATTTATATTTTTTATTGGATTACATATTTTTCTTTTTTCTTTTTACTTCCTTATACAAAGTATAAGGAAGTATAGTAATCCCGATTTGCGAAATGAATTTTGTATTTCACATTGCTCGAAAACGAATGATCGCTGAATGTTGTCAATTTATACGTGTAACTGTCATGATGTCTAGTTGTAGACCTGCAAGTGTCGTCTTAACACGAGCTCTCGTTTTAGAGAAAGAAGCGACTTTACACGATTTTTCGTGACGTCTGTATGTATGTCTGTGTGTGTGTGAGTATGTCGCATAACTCAAAAACGGTTGGACGTAGAAAGTTGCGAATGGGTACATAGATTTGTTATAACATCTAGTCGTGCACCTCCCTTTTTGGACTTTGTATGATTCTCCGTTTTGGAGATATTTAGGAAAATTAGGTTCATAATGGCCAAAATGTATCAAAAAACGGTAATAACTCAAAAACGGTTTGGACAAATCTTGCAATTTAACTGACTTCCCGACTAGCTAGACATTTGAAACTTTCAGAAAAGCTCCAAACACGTTGACAATGCATTTTTTAAATATTTTTAGCCAACTGTTTCGGATACCTGCTGCCTTCAGCAGCGTTTATATGAATCAACAGAAAAATTGTTTAACTAACTTCTCGACTAGCTAGAGATTTGGAACTTCCGGAATAGTTCAGAAACACGGTGAAAATGCATTTTTTTAACACTTTTATCCAACTGTTTCGGATCCCTGATGCCTTCGGCAGTGGTACCTGTACAAATCTTGTAACCGATTTTTAACTAACTTCCCGACTAGCTAGACATTTGAAACTTTCAGAAAAGCTCAGTACACGGTGACAATGCATTTTTTAAATATTTTTAGCAAATTGTTTCGGGTCACTGCTGCCTTCGGCAGCGTTTATATGGTTCAACCGAAAATTTATTTAACTAACTTCTCGACTAGCTAGAGATTTGAAACTTTCAGAATAGTTCAGAACACGGTGAAAATGCATTTTTTAAATACTTTTAGCCAACTGTTTCGGGTCCCTGCTGCCTTCGGTATCGTTACCAGTACATATCTTGCAATCGATTTTTAACTGACTTCCCGACTAACTAGACATTTGAAACTATCAGAAAAGCTCAGAACACGGCGATAATACATTTTTTAAATATTTTTAGCCAACTGTCTCGGTCCCAATGACAATGCTTTTTAATATTATGTATATATTTCTAAAGGTGTATAAGGAAGT
Organism: Salticus scenicus; assembly: GCA_963930645.1. NCBI lineage: Eukaryota > Metazoa > Arthropoda > Arachnida > Araneae > Salticidae > Salticus > Salticus scenicus. The sequence continues at coordinate 244,956,816 of OZ005650.1, read as the reverse complement.
CATGTGGTGCCCACATCAGATTTTTTCGTCTAACACACACAGATAACAGAATATGTAAGATGTGCAATTTTTAAAACATACTCACTTCATATATGTAAAATTAATAATGTCACCTTTCTTTAGAATAATTTTAAAATGTTATAACGGTACGGTGATTAATGTTTTCCGTAAAAAAAAAAAAGAAATATTTTAATATTTTCATGGATCTGTGTATTACTTATACTAAACATTTCTATAAAACACTCTTTATTATATTTAACGAAAGGAAAATACTGAAAACTATTACTAAACTTTGCATTACATTTTTATCTTTTAAACCTTAAATATAAATCAGATTACATATTCTAAAATATTATTTAAATTTACTTTAAAAATTTTTTTAAACATTTAATAGGAGTACATTGCGTCAACTAAATAGTACTATTTTTTTTTTCATTAAAACAGATCTAATATATTTAATTTTAAAAGAAAAAATAGCATGGTAAAAATATTTTCCGTGTTTTCAGTAAAGAAAAGGGTTTTCGTTAATGGAAAAAATTACTTCTTTTTATTTATAGAAACAAACTCGTCATTAGTAAGGCATTTCAATAATTTTCATTAAATTAAAAAAATATACATTATTGTAAAGGATTTTCGAGGTATATAATACATAAAAAAACAATGGTCTACTGAAATGTTTTGTGAAAACATTTCGTGGAACTCAATTTTTCCATTATTATACATTACTATATAAATAAGATCTTAATATATATATGTATATCTTTTTTTTTATTTTAGTGATTAAGTAAAAAACAGAAGAATTGTGAAACGGATTTATCTGTAAAAAGTCTTTTAATAACTGTGTTTCAGAAAATAAATATTATACAGATTATTTCATAGTCGTCTACAGTTAATGATATAATGAGGTTACTTTAAATTATTTCTAAACGCACATATTTAGAAAGCTTAAAATCCTATATTGATTTAATTGCATATTTTGTTATTATTATTATTATTATTATTACTATTTTTATTATTATTATAAAAGCACAAAAAGATTAAACTTTTTAAGGGAGAAAACAGAATACAAATCCTTAAAAAAAAAAAAAAAAAAAAAAAAATCTGTTGAGAGACAATTACACGACTTCCATATTACACGTAATACATGCACTTTTTGGAGATAATGTGATCAGAAGACATACCATTAAGCTAATAAAATAGACAACTAAACATTTTCCAGTAAGAGAAAGTCAATACACTTTTGCTGTAAACGCATGAAAACGTAAAGGAATCAAATAGACATTTCATGTCAAAGGAAAAAAATACTATTAATTTTTCTGTAATAATCACGTAAAGCATGAGAACGGATATCTAAAATGGGTTTATGTAACAGTTTTCAAGAAAATTATTAGAGTCGTTTTTGAGACACCGATTTTTACCGAAACTTGGCATATTAGTTGTTGACCGGAAAACAACAATTGCATGCAAAAGGATATTTAAAAGAGGATTAGCATTGTAAGTTTGAAAAAAAATCCATACAGTTCTTTTGAAAAGAATCCACTCGCAGTACTTGAAATTCAGCTACTTATACAGGATGCCTATCAATTTTACTGAGCTAACCAACTATATCATTCGAAAGGACATCTAATAAAGTGTTCATAAAACAACTTTGAAGAAAATTGCTAGAGCCGTTTTTGAGATACGGACGTACGGCCACAATTCCGGTTTCGGATATCCCACTTCCGGTCTTCCAATTTTCACTAAAATTTGGAAAATTCATCTGTACACCAGTTTTGTCTTAAATTTGAAGTTTCGTAGCTGTATCTTTATTAATTATGGAGATATGATAGTCAAAAGATTCCCCACACATACATACATACATACATACACACTGACCAATTTTTAAAAACCACTTTTTTGGACTCAGGAGACCTTAAAACATGTAAATCAGGTAAAATCTCGATATAGAATTTTTCAACGAATACAATACTTCCATAACGTTGTTTCATTACTATTTTTTGATTTTTTGACGTTGTAAGTTGCGCTTCTCACTAAAAGATAAGGGAGATATGGACAGAAATAGTACTGTTGCTGTTATGACACATTCTAAACAATAAATTAAAATTTTGAATAATATTAACTATAATAATTCTTTTGGATAAAAATGTAATGAAATAATATGTTCTTACTAACTGATTTCTTTACAATAAATTGTGGAAAAGTTAAGTTTCCAATTTTTCTAAACCTAAATATAGAATCAAAAAATGACATAAAAATTTAAAATTTGTTATTATTTTTGAGGTTATACTTTTATGATAATTTTAACTGGTTACTTTTAGTAATGCAAAAATATTTTATACTATATAGTAGAACTGATTTCTTTACATTAAAATGAGGTACAGATAAATTTAGTAAAATTAGTTAGGCACACATTTTCAATTTTTCTTTCAAAATACTAGGAAATATTCCAATAAGAAAATTTTATTTTAAAGTTTCGTAGGTAACACATCGTTATTATTTAAAAGGTATATTTGGCCATGCTTAATGAAACAAACTGAACGCAAAATTCTTACGAGTTCTGATGTAACAGTCCTTATTCGTGAAAACAGGTACGGTAGTAATAAATAGAAGGATAATGTGTTAAGACATTTGAAAATGTATGCCGATAGAGCTAAGAGTCCATAGAGGTTGAAAGTCAGCTAAAACCCATGTTAAGCTTATAAAAATAATCCTATATAATCCCCATCATTATTCATCACATAATGTATATCTTAAATTCTGTTTTCACATTCATAAAATTTATGACATTTAAACGAAAGCATGTTTTACGAAATTTGAATAGTTCATTTTGAATCTGTAAAATGTAAAATGTCAATAAATGGAATTTTGTATTTTACAATTTGAAAATAAATTTGAAAAAAAAAAAAAAGAAAGAAAAAACCTAGCTTGAAGGAAAAAAAAAATCAGTGAACATTTAGAAATCTTGAATTTGAACGGTAATAATTTGAAACTTGTGGGTAATAAAACTGATGCCTCGAATGGTCAGAAAAATTGTCACAGTGAACTACTACTACTACTACTACTACACAAAAAAAAATTAAACGCTTGCGCAAAATTTATGCCTATTTCGATTTATGAAAAGAAAGAATTACGAAGGAAATTACGTCAAGAGGTAATATTTAGTATTTTAAAAAGATCATCTAGGTTACAATTTCCTGGTACAAAAATATAAAACTGTAGATAAATACAGTACAAATACGTGATTACTTAAGCATATTTTTACTTCTTATAGCAATACTTTTAAACAAAGCATCATAACATTTTATATTTTACCATGTTTTTATTAACACTAGATTGCCTAAGGCAGTCATTTTGACTGCTTTTCAATTTCTGTTAGAAAAACAATTGTGTATATAATGACTCAGCTTCTTAGAATTTTGTGACTTTTTGTACAACATATAAATGCGTTTATTAATCATTGTAGTTGCCTCCCTCCCTCTTTCATTTCCGGTATATATATGTGTTATACCTGTATTACCTAAAAGCAGTCATTTTGACTACTTGGAAAATTTTAAATAATCAAATGACTTTTATTATTGAATTGAGTAAATTTCTTATATGAAATCGGAGCCAATCTGATTATATGAAATCAGATCCGCTCCGATTTCGTATAACAGTTTATATATTTTTTGATTACCGTCACTTGTTCGTTACTTGTCATTCGAATCTTTATGCCAGGCCTGTCCACGCACCTCATTCCCCTTGAATGCATGATAACGTAGTTCAGGAGGGAAGGAGGATCACTGTTCGTAGGATCAGTTACTGTAATCGATACACTTTGATAGAGTGGGAGGACCGCGAGCTGCGTACGTTTTTACTTTTGACCGGCCTGCTTTATGCAATTGTTCAGTTGTTCAACTTTGTTCAACAACTTTGTTTGAATTCTTTTGCGCCGTAAATTCATGAAAGAAATGTCGAATAGAAGAGAGTTATTGGAAAAGCTAAGGAACATAGGTGAAGAGTGTTCCGATATAGAATCAGATGCAACAAATTGGGAACTATCATCTGAAGATGAATCGGATAATATTCAAAGTGAGACATCTGATGCTGAAGATAGCGATGAAGAGGCGAGCACTAACGATGAAAATGAAAGTGTCATCAATGTGCCCAGGAAAAGGTGTAGGGTGCTAAGTAGTTCCGACTCTGATAAAGAAACTGAAAACATCTTTCAGGAGACCGAAACAGCTGCCGATGGTACTATTTGGATAAAATTTGCTGAATATGTTATTCCTGGAAGGGCACCATCTGCTTGTGTTTTCAAGGGCGTGAAAGGGCCAACAGGCTACGCAAAAAGGAACATTATGGCAGATAATCTTGTCAGTGCATTCTCGTTAATAATAAATGACTATATTATCAAACATATAAAAAAAGTGCACAGAAGAAGAAGGCCGCCGAATTTTGGGGTACGATTGGACAACAACATTACCGGAAGTACGTGCATTTATTGGAATATTATATGCGCGTGGGGCCTACGAGGCAAAAAATTTAAAACTTAGCTATTTATGGTCAGCAAAGTGGGGTTCCGAATTTTTTAGAAGAACTATGCCCAGAGATAAGTTCCAGCAAATCCTACGATTTATTCGTTTTGACAAAAGAACCGAAAGAAGTAGACGCCTTCAAACAAATAAATTTGCCTTGGTTTATGAAATATGGGACAAGTTTATTGAAAATAGTCAAGCTTGCTATCAACCAGGGCAAAATATAACAGTTGACAAGCAATTATTTCCAACAAAAGCCAGGTGCAAGTTTATACAGTATATGCCGAATAAACCCAACAAATTTGGCATCAAATTCTGGCTTGCATCAGATGTTAGTAGCAAGTACATTTTAAGTGGTTTTCCTTACTTGGGGAAATATGAACAACGACCATCGTCAATGCTTCTCAGTGAACACGTTGTTCTGAAACTGGTCGAGCCATACACAAACTGTGGAAGGAATATCACGACCGATAACTTCTTCACCAGCATGTCACTGGCTACGAAATTATTGGCCAAAAATACGACACTAGTTGGAACTATTTGAGGAAATAAAAGAGAACTACCAAAAGTAGCCAAAAAAACAAAGGATAACATGCCTCGTTTTTCCACTCTCCTATATAAATCGAAAAATTCTGTCCTTACAATATATAAAAGCAAACCGAATAAAAGAGTAGCTGTTCTAAGTTCCAGGCATAAATTTGTGAAAATTGATAGAAGTAATAAAAAAATGTTACCGGACACTATTCAATTTTATAACAAAACAAAATTTGGAGTTGATATGACAGATCAAATGGCAAGAAAATACACCGTAAAATCGAGTTCTCGTAGATGCCCCCTCCAAATATTTTTCAATATTTTAGATTTGGCTGCTATAAATGCTTGGATCCTTTACAAAGAGGCGACAGGAATACAAATACAACGAAAATAGTTCTTGTTCCAATTAGCAGAACAGCTTTCCACCGATTACAGTGCTGCAAGACAGAAAAAGTCATCAGAAAATGAGGACCCGCAAACATCAAATACAACATATTCTAACAAACGAAAATTTTGTCAAGTACGACTTTGCAACAAAAACAAAACAAATAATATATGTGAAAAATGTCAAAAGTGTGTTTGTGGAAGATGTACACATAAAAAGATTTCAACTTACATTTGCTTAAAATGTACAAATAATGAATAAATTATATTTTGTTCCAAATGAAGTAAATTTTTTTTATTGTTAATACTTACTAATAACTTGCTATATGACTGTAAATAGTATAACAAATATTAAAAATTAATTTTAAACAAATTTCTTTACACATTAGTTATTCTTTCACAATGCAGTCATTTTGACTGCTTTGGGGCAATGTACGTATACACTAAGTTTCCGTCTTTCTAGTGTTAATTTCGATTCTTGTTTGTTTGTGTGTCTGTTTGTGTGTTTGTGAGGGACAAATCTTGCAATCGATTTTTAACTAACTTCGCGACTAGCTAGTTATTTGAAATTTTCAGGACAGCTCACAGCACGGTGACAATATATTTTTCTAATAATTTTAGTCAACTATTTCATGTCCCGCTGCCTTCGGCAGTGCTTATATGATTCGACAGTAAATTTATTTAACTAACTTCCCGACTAGCTAGACATTTGAAACTTTCAGAATAGTTCAGAACACGGTGAAAATGCATTTTAATACCTTTAGCCAACTGTTTCGGGTTCCTCCTGCCTTCTGCAGCGTTATCAGTACAAAGCTTGCAATCGATTTTTCACTAATTTTCCGACTAGCTAGACATTTGAAACTTTCAGGACAGCTCACAACACGGTGACAATACATTTTTTCTAATAATTTTAGTCAACTATTTCAGGTCCCGCTGCCTTCGCCAGCGCTTATATTATTCGACAGAACATTTTTTAACTAACTTCCCGACTAGCTAGACATTTGAAATTTTCAGAATAGTTCAGAACACGGTTAAAATGCATTTTTTTAAATACCTTTAGCCAACTGGTTCGGGTTCCTGCTGCCTTCGGCAGCGTTACCAGTACAAAGCTTGCAATCGATTTTTCACTAAATTCCCGACTAGCTAGATATTTGAAACTTTCAGGATAGCTCAGAACACGGTGGCAATACATTTTTTTAATACTTTTAGTCAACTGTTTCAGGTCCCTACTGCCTTCGGCAGCGTTCATATGATTCAACAGAAAATTTATTTAACTAACTTCCCGAGTAGCTAGACATTTGAAACTTTTGGAATAGTTCAGAATACGGTGAAAATGCTTTTTAAAAATATTTTTATCCAATTGCTTCGGGACCCTGCTGCTTTCGGCAGCGTTTCCAGTACAAAGCTTGCAATCAACTTTTAACTAACTTCCCGGCTAGATAGCCATTTGAAAATTTTATAATGGCTCAAAAGACGATAGCAAGGAATTTTTTTTAATACTTTTATCCAATTGCTGGGGTTCCAGCTGCCTTCAGTAGCGTTTATATGATTCAACAGAAAATTTAAAAACATGGTTTATAAAATTTTTTTTATCTTATAATTATTATATTTAAAACACAAAATGTTTATATGTTTCTTTTATTAACATTGACTCATTAAAAGATAAAAGTATAATGTTTAATTTAAACATATAAACTTTTCAATAAAATTTTTAACAATTTGCGGTAAAATGGAATTAAAAACTACTGTTAAAGTACGAAAAAATCAAACGAACTCCATAAATTAAAAAAGACCCTTTTTTTTTTAATCGAAAGTCTAAATTATTATACTGGACCTTTAAACTGTCAAAAGAAAAGTAAAAGCTCAGTATAAAAACAACGCCGTATATCAGAATAAATCAGGATCCTTCAATATAGAAAAATGCCCATGTTGAATATTGAAGTAGTAAAAAGTTTATCGAATTGTTAAAGTTGAAGGTAGGTGCTAAGTTTTAAAACTTGGTTTTCATTTTTTTTTTTTTTTTTTTTTTTTTTTTTTTTTCTGGATTCAATTTAAAGAACAGTTATGAGACATTTATTCGAATACATGTGATTCTGGTGTCCGACTAAAACAAATAAAGAAACGAGAAAGCACACATAAATATATATATATATATATATATATATATATATATTCTATATTTTTAAATATAATGTATATGTTTAAATGTACTATAATTAAATATATATATATAATAATACTATTGTTGTTTACCAACCTGATTTACTGTTCAGTTCCGATTTAAAATTTTATAGATTTTTTTACTGACATTTTAAGTTAACGTTATATTTGAAATTCACTTATATCTTCATTTATACATTTGAAATTCATTTACATATATTTGTAATTCATTTGTATCTTCAGAATATTAAAGAAATGACTATAATTTAAAAAAAAAAAAGAAAAAGAAAGAAAGAAAATATTAAAAGTATTCACAGCAGACAGTCATGGTAATATCTAAAACAAAAGGGGAAATGTTCCAGTTATTTCACATTTATTTGTAAATTCCCAAAATTTTTCAAGCAAATGGAGAACATTTAAATAAGTTTTAACAAAAAATGGAATTTATCAACCAAAAAAATATCAAGTACTGTTCGGAATTACTTTCTTATTTTTTTCATTTATTTATTTATTTATTTTATGTTATTTATTTATTTATTTTCTTAAAAAGAAAAAAAAAAAAAAAGAAAACTTTTTCATTTTTTAAAAGTGATCATTCAAAAATTTTAAATATTTTTTAATAAAATACTAAATCTTCCAACAAATAGCAAGGTTATAAGTTTGAGCAAAACTCAAAATTGAAATAAAAAACTTAAATGTAACTTTCGAAAAACATTTTCTGAAGCAGTTTATTAAATTGCTGCAATTTTTATTGAAAGGTTAAAAAGAAAAAAAAAAAAAAAACAGCAGAACAATAAAACCAAAAGTATAAAACAGACCTTTAACTGCACGCTGTTGTTCATTCGTTACTTGAAAAATGATCACTTTGAATTTTAAAACTTGCAGAATTTTATTTAGATTTGCATTAAAATTTTTATTTCAGGTTCATGAATATTAAGATCTGCAAAATGTTAAGAGAATAATATTTGAAAAAAAAAAAAAAAAAAAAAAAAAAAAGAATATTAATTATTTCAAAAGGTATTATATGTTAAGTATTTCAAAAATAAAATTTACATACTTCCAATAATTACTGAAAAAAAAAAAATTAAATAAATAAAGAGCTGAGGAATGAATTTTCAAAATTCCAATTCCAACTTCAAAAGCTCAATTTAATATAAATATTTTACTATAACACTTATAAGGAATGCATTTTACATATAATTAACTGTTAAATTATTGTAACTAAGTTAAGTAATTACTAAATTAAAATATTTTTACACCATTTGTATAATTTCATTCTTAAAATGTATGAAACTTTGAATTATATATTTACTAAGTTTATTAGTAAACATATAATTTAAAGAATTATATGAATAATGCGTAGATTTGGGAGAATATTTGTGGATATACAGAAATAAAATAGAAATATTAATTAATTTTAAGTTTTAATTACAATACAAATTTTAAAAGTTATTTTTTGAGTTAAAATCACATACATTCTCTCCCCCCCCCGTCCTCTCTCTCTCTCTCTCTCTCTCTATATATATATATACATATATATATATATATATATATATATATATATACGGTGAAATAGATGGACCACCAAAGTCCTATTTTGGATATCAAGGGGTGAGAAAAGGCCGATTTTTTTTTTCGAAAGATTAAATTGTGAAGTTTGGAAGAGAAGAATTGAGAAGAATTGAGAAGAATTGCAGAAAACAGGGCAGATTCGAATCACCTAGAAAAGGCCTTCATTCTACAATAAATTGAAAAAGACTGAATTTTATGATAATGATGATGATGATGATACATATATATATATTTAATTTTCATAAAATATCTATGTAATTGATATAAACAACTCACTGCTTATAGTAAAATAAATCCAAACATGCTGCTTCCTTTGTTCATGCATACCTGGTAACATTCAAAATTTATTCCGGAGTAGTGACAGCCCCGCCCTTTTTTCACACAAGTATGATTTTAGAGAAATTTTCTACGATGAAATAAGAAGTAAATTATTTATTAAATATACTGATGTGAAAAAAGATTTTAAAATATACTGGTGAATATTTACATTTTCATTATTTTTTTAATTCTTAATTTTAAATTTCGAAGTTATTTGTTTTTTTTAGGCAAAATTGGTCACCGCTATAGCATTGTGCTTAAGGAAACCGCTGTAGTATGAAAACATGTATTTTGTTGCTCACTGAAGGAATAGTCTGACCCTGACAATTAATTTCTTCAGTTTGAACGTTTTTCCACTGATTAAATGTTTAATAAGTTTTCATAATCTATATGTAATTTCACTCTTTGATTTAATTCTTTTTTTGATAAAGTATTTTATAGGTGGACACCATTATTATAAATATATTTTTAATTTAAGGAATTGTTGGGGCTCATGCTCCTGTGAATATTATGGTTGTTTTCATATTTTCATTAAAATTATGAATGTTTATTTTTTCATGTGTTATATTAAAGCTGTTACTGGTTATTTTTATTTAAGTCATTTATTAAGTTATTTTGGGTGATGCGGATTATGGTGGCACATTATCATCTGCTTTACTGCCTTTCACTTCTTTGTTATATATAGTAAAGTTTCGTGCATTATGGTACATATTTTTATATCGGCTATGAGAAACTTATATAGACTTTGAGAAACAATGTTCTGTTTATTTCAAGTAATTTTAAAAATTAAAAAAAAAGACATTTACTTAACACTTTAGCGACTGCTGACGTAGATTCACATCGTTTGGAAATCTGTAACTACGCCACTGGGCATTTCCTTTGCAATTTGTATGTTACTTTATTTCTTAAGAATATTCCCAATATTATTCTTGTACAATCAAAACACAATCAATACTAGTACTTTGATTAAAAAGAGTATATTTATAATGTATGTTCATTTGCAACTTAAATATGAATTCAGAGAACTTTGTTCTGAAATAATGTAATTTAAAAGAATAATGCCCACAGGTGGAGCATACTATCAGAGAGATAGAAACGTGTGATCGCGAAGGTATTAGCATTTTATTTTATGGATTGTATACAAGTAAATGAGTAAATAATAACTTTTTTTTTTTTTGAAAAAAATATTTTGTTAAAATAAACATTTATTATTATTTACGATGCCTTTAGGAATAATTTTTAAAAAGGTTTCCAAAACATTATTTTAAACACGTAATCTGAAGTTATTTGTGATAGACAGTTATTTTGTTAATAAATGTTCTTCGCAGTCAGTGTTGCTCGATTGAGGACTTTTTTTAATTCAACTCTCACCAATAATTTTGAGAAGTGATGTTTGATAAACATAGGGCGCATTCGAAAGTATTTCCCGGTCACTTCCCAAGTTGGGAAATGACGTCACGCGGGAAGTTCGGGAAATTATAACTACCATATAGGAGCCATGTTTGTTTATATATTTGTTTCCGTGGAAGATGAGATGTGTACGGAAGTAGTTATATCTCGGTCATTTTTCGTAAGGCTCCAATATGGTAGTTCTAATTTCCCGAACTTCCCGCCTGACGTCATTTCCCAGCTCGGGAAGTGACCGGGAAATACTTTCGAATGTGCCCAAAATAGGCGATTAATCATCTTCGAAGTGAGTAGACAACCGTTACAATTAAAATTTAGTGGTGGATATTGAATAAAAAAAGACCACAATCTGAGAATCTGGTCGAAATATAATGTTTACAAACACCAAAACCAAGATATATACGGGAAGAAAAAATTTAAGTTTTAAAGTATTAATTTTAATGAAACGAAACAAAAATTACTTACAACTTTAATATAACCAATTGAAGTATAAAAAATAACACAGATTGAGTCAGCACTTAGGCATGTTTCAAGGCAACATTAGAGAACTGTATAAATAGGTCCGATATTTGACTTTTTATAAACCACAATCATCACCGAAACTGGTAAGAAATACAAAGTGATAACCGTTTGTTTTGAGCAACCGAATATTAATTGGTATTAATTGGATTACCGAATACATTAGTATAATAATACATTCAAGCTACAAAAAAAAAAAAAAAAAAAAGGAAAAATAAAAACTGAACTGTCCAGAAAAGTTCCAAAACTACTGTCGAAGAAAAAAAAATAGACAAACTTATTATTAATTCGGAAAAAAATAGGCAGGTAGTTTTAAAGTACGACTAGTTAATTGATGAGGTGAACGACTCAGTATAATATTTTTCAGCGGTGATCAGAAGCATACAGATTACTTTCAAGCGCTAAATTCTCATCTTATAGTCGACAACAAAATTATTGTAGCACACATCCAAATTTTCCATGCTTTTTTTTTCTTTTTCTTTAAGCTTGATTGCTAATTTTTATCGCCCAATTAGTTTATTATTATCAACATAAATACTGAGATGATGACTCGACAAATACTTACTTAGCAAAACAGGAATAGCAGCACATCTTTCAAATATGCAAGCGCTTCAACAGTTTCGCTGCTGACTGTAACTGCTCCCATCTGGGAAGGGGGCTACGATAGGCCGGTCGGTAGAGCGTAGTGCTCGTAATTGGAGGATTGCAGTTCGATTCTCGAGCCGTCCAAAAACCTTCGTGTACACTAATAGTGGCTGGTACACGTAAAATCCGTCGTGGTCGCACACTGTAAGAAAATTCCGTAACGTTACGCATTATTTCAAGTAACGTTCCTGGTTTTCACGGGTTTATTTTAGATTCCTGGGAAAAATAAGTTTTCGGGCGAAAAATTTCCTGAATTCAGTAAGTACGTGTTTCTTTTGCGTGGCAACATCTTTGATATCGGTGGATCGCCATGTTGGCTTCATATCGTTCGTAACTTTATTCACGCGTGTCGCATGTGCTTTGATTTTTATATTAACAACTGTTGGATAATATACTAGAGAAGCTGCTTTACTTAAAATTAATCAGTGCGTGATTAGTTAAATGCAGAATGAGCAATATTTTATGCATATTCCATTATTCTGATATCTTCGTATGTCGTTCAAAACATAATTGAATGTCTTTAATTTCATTATATTTTCTTGCCTGATTGAGTTGCTATGGTAGTTTCTTATTGGATTATTATTTTAAAAAAGGTTATTGAGTTGGCAGAATTTTTATATATAATCCATATACTTTATATATTTGTATATCGTATTTTCTAAACTGAATGTTTTTTGTGATTTTTGTTGGCAAGTATGTAAAATAAACACATGTATCATTGTAAAGAAGATTGTATGATTAAATTTGATGATAGACATTTTGCTCTGAATAATGTTGGTATCTTGCTCATATTACCTATTTTAAACTGTAAATAAAAATTATTTGAATGTTTTCTTTGTATCTTAATATTTTAACTAAGTGGAATAAAGTTTCACTAAATCATCACTAGAATTAAGTTTTTTTTTTCGTTTTTTTTTTAACCCATATTTGAAGGCATTATGATGTAATATGACAATTGGGTGCATATAGTAACTAAATGAAATCAGGGATGTGTAAAAAAGTAGCGCATTCATCATTATTTACTGGGAGAATTCCTTTTCAAATACAACTTTGAAAATTATTCTGTAATATAAAATTTTCAGTAAAACTACTGTCATTAGTTATAATAAATTTGGAACATTATAAGTGTTGTAAAAATGCAACCCTAGGCGTTAATGGTTTGTCTCCCCCCCCCCTCCCCCCCGCCGCCTTCTTTAAGAATTTGTTCTATCAAAAAAAAAAAAAAAAAAAAAAAAAAACAGTATGCCAAATGTGTGTCAAAGCCCTAAAAATCTATAGCATTTAAAAGAAATATCTACTTAGGCATGTATACTTCCAGAACCAACTTAACACATTAAAGATTTTGTGTTAATGATTTTTTTTCATTAGTGTTGATTAAAAAAAAAAAAAAGTCATGGCTTTCTGAAGACACAGTCCTAGAGAGAATTCTTTTGTTTCGGAAATAATTTGATTTAATGTTACTACATTCTCCTTTAAACTCTGTTTTTTTTTTTTTTTTTTATGTAGTTTATTAATGTTTACAATTGATATTGGTGTATCTGATGGATATGATTTTTATTTCTTTTTTTTTTCTCTGCCAACAACTTAACGACATTTCTAGTCAAATCATTACAACAAATTTTACAAAACTGTTAACAATTTTGCATATCATACAAATTATTGAAATTTTAATGTATCATTTTAAAAATGCAAAATTTTTGATTTTTAAAATGTGATAATTTCTCAATAGCAACCCCCCCCCCCCCAAAAAAAAAAAAAAAAAAAAAAAAAAAAAAGAATATATATATATATATAAATTGGTAATTAATAGGTCTGAATGTTGGAAAAAAACTGAAAGTGTGTTATTATGCACTGGAGGACTTAGCTTTAAACTCATTTGAGTATTAAAAATAAGGGGGTAAAAGCACTTTTTAGGATCAAATAGTTTCTTATACTGTTATCTAATTCAGGCAAAAGGTGAGTAAAGTTAAAACTTTTTTAAAAATGGTATTAGATTTTTAACATATATTAAAAAAAAAAAAAAAAAAAAAAAAAAGGAAAAATTTGAATACATATTCTGTTAACACTTCTAGAGTGGCTTTTTATCTTAGAATGTATTATAGTTTCAAGGCATTGGGAATACAAACGATTTTTTCTGTAAATACAGAAAAACCAAAATGCTCATCATACACTTTTGAACTGAGTATTAAGGAATGTTTGATTGTTAATTATTTTAAACTTGTTTTCTAAAAACAATGTCTTCTCCTTTGTATTCCCAATGCCTGTCATATACAAGCACTGATTTTCTGTAAAAAAAATTAAAGCAAAAATGTACAACTTTTATATTTGGCGATCATTACATAGATAACAAAATTATATTTCTTTATAATCCTAAATGTTGTTATGGATTTCGATCTGTGTGTAGAGGGGGTAGTGGTAAAATATTATAAGCCTTCTGAGAGAGAGTACACAATATTTTTCAGTCACAGTAAAGGAGGGGGCAACCATTTTCTTCCATGGTGAAGGGTGGCACACAACCTAATTTTGTCTTGCCACATGGAAAAAGGCTGAAAGACTAGCATGTTCTTTCAGAATTTTAATATATTTAATGAATTTTCAAAATATTTGACTTGATAACAATTTTAATACAAAACAACGTGTATTAAGTTTCTTTTTCTTTTTAATATATATTCTATAAGGGGAAAAAAATACGATAATAGTTAAACATATTTAATTTTACCATCAAACTAGTCTACAAAATTTTAATATAAATAGTGCATTTATGAACTATATATATATGTGTTATATATTTTAAAACGTTCGTGAAATAAACAAAAACTACCTTGAAAAACGTTTAAGCTAACTAAATTGTGAACTATGTATTGGTCAAAATCAAAATGATTTTTCAGGTACATCTCTGAAATATATAGTCGTCCTGCTTTTTTACCAGGAATGTTACTGACTTTAAGTGAAAAAGATTTATGTATTTTTCAGGAAAGTTCCGGGTTAATTAAACGAAGGTTACTGACTTTTAGTGGGAACGTTTCTGAATTTTTCAGTAAGGTACCTGGTTAATTCCAGGAAGGTTACTGATATTTTGTGGGAAAGTTTCTGAATTTTTCAGAAAGGTTTCTGGTTAATTCCAGGAAGGTTACTGACTTTTAGAGGGAAGGTTTCTGAATATTTCAGTAAGGTTCCTGGTTAATTCCAGGAATGTTACTGACTTTTAGAGGGAAGGTTTCTGAATTTTTCAGAAAGGTTCCTGGTTAATTCCAGCAAGGTTACTGACTTTTAGAGGGAGTGTTTCCGAATTTTTCAGAAAGGTTCCTGGTTAATTCCAGGAAGGTTACTGGTAAAAATTAGGCACATTAGCTGCCCTAAATTTCCCAGGAACGTTCCTGATTTTTTTTTACAGTGCAGTGAACTCCATGATCCCATCCAACGTATACCTCTGGGGTCCCCGAAGCGGGACGAAATGTCTCTGGATCATCCTTAGGGGTAAGTGTCAGATCGTCGCCAATTTCCCATTATCGCAGCACTAGTACGAGGTTAAACTCAGTCTACCTACCTAATGATGTAGGAGAAATGTGGATGTTTGAATAAGACGGAGTACTTATTAACGTCGACTATGGAGTCAAAAGTAGTTTGTCGTTGCAGATTAATAATACTGTGTAACACTTGGACAAAACCTGGTAGATGGTCATTTACCGATAAAAAATATTTTAACCTTTTCACAGGTCAGTATTCTTTGTTAAGAAATCGAAATATTGGCTTTTAAAAAGACAAATTTCATTAATTTTGATTTGAAATAAATAGTAAATATAACATATATATGGCTTTATTTTTTGAAATAGAAACCACATTCTTACCGTAATCGGACAAAAGTACAGAAAAATATAAAATTGACTTTTTCACTATTTTTGAACCGTACCTAATAAAAATTTCACATAAATGTGTGAAACAATCCATTATTACTAAAAATTACAAACTCAAAACAGATCACATTATGAAAAGAATACAAAATGGTATAATATTAATTACACATTTCTGATATCATTTACGTAAATTTGTAATAAATGAAAAGAAATTGTTATTTTATTTATATATATATTAGACTAAAACCAATTTTATTTAACTTCAATAAGTTTTAAGGGTTTATAAGGTGTTTCAAAAGTTGTTTATAAAATGTTTCATATGTTTATAAGTTGTTTGTATTACTCAAAAATACATATTTTATAAAAAAAATACAAAATCTTGAATTTTAAATAAAATTCTAAATTTTTACTATACATTAATAAATAAAAAAATCCCAAGAAAGAAAAGAAAGAAAACAGTTTTTCTGGTAAATAAGAAGAATATACTCTTTAAATGAAATTTATGACATTTTTAACTAAAATAGTTTAAAAGTTTGAGTACATAAATCGATTTAACTTTATAAATGGTTGAAATAACATAACAAACAATGTATCACTTATTGATTTCTCATGTGGTTTCATAATTTAAATTATCTTTTTTTTTTTTTTTTAAGAAACTCTGTATCTATCTAAACCTTTTTCTCTTTTTTTGCTTAAGTAGAGCGGAGAAAAATGAAAGAATTTATTTATATTAAAAAAAAAAAAAAAAAAAAAAAGAAAGAAAGAAAGAAACTGCTCTATTATATGTCTAAATATATTCAAATTGTCATTTTTCAAAATAGATGAAATGTAGTTTACTGGAATAAATCTTCAAATTATATGAATGCACACAATTCATTCAGTTTTAAAAATGTCAAGAGAATATTACTCGGTGACTAAACAATTTTGGTATACTTTCATGAATAAACTTTTATTTATTACGAATACTTAGATAACATTATTCAAATAGATTTTTTCCCACAAATGTATTTTAAATAATTTTTAATAGATATAATTTACATTAACTGTGAAAAGAATAAAAAATGATGTAAATATTATCTTCTTTTATTTCAGAAATTTTCTTTAAATGGTAGTTCAAAAAATGCATTATTGGAATTGATTTCGAATAATCTAAGACGAAAAGGTAGGTTTTTGTACAGTGCAAATTAAATAATGTGTTAAAAATAAAAAATAAAAATAAAAATAAATAATTTTCACTAAAAAGGGAAAATAATATATATATATATATATGCACAGATATATATATATATATATATATATATATATATATATATATATATATATATATATATATATATATATACCTGTATATAAACAGTACAAAAATGGCAAAAAACGAAGGTGGTTCGAAGATTCTGCAAATGCAGGAAAATAAAGTGGACAATAATAGGTGTGGAAGGCTGCTTCGATTGCAGTAATCGTGCCTTCTTTGTTCATCTGACGAAGGGTCTCTTTTTTCCGACCTGAAACAATTGTTATGAGTTTATTTCATTTTATGGTATACATTCAAAGTTTTGAACTTATTACTTTAAAACGTCAGTTCTTATTATTTTAGTCCATATGATCATTTAAATTATTTTGAAAATAAATATTGAAATAACTTCAACGAATCTGCTCTATTTTTACAATAAAAAAAAAAAAAAAAAACTTTCGCATACAATAATTTACATGAAATTTTATAAACCAAACAGCATTTGTATATCTTGAAAACTAATTTAAATATATAAAACATCTCATTGAATACAACAGTAATGGTAATGAGGTGATATGCCGACTTTTTTTCATTACGATGTAAGTCAATGAATAAAACTTTATTAGTGAAAGATCTTTATTTTTAAAATAGAAATGAAATATATATATATATATATATAAAGGAACGTGCAAAAATTATAATTATTAACTTAAGCAGATTATATGAATTGCATTTATTTTTTAAAGACTTATTATTTAACTTGTAATCTTTTTTCACAATAAAGAAAGAATATGAAGATATTCATGTGTGTTTCTACTTATTGTAATCGCATACTTTATATATGTATTTTAATTTCATATACATATATATCAATAGAATTTTTATTAAATAAAATGAAACATGTGTGATTATATCTTTAAAATAATCCTAACTGAAACATGATACCGTAATAAATATTAAACATACCGGAGAATTCTTCTTGTTTGAATAAAGAAAAAAAAAAATCTGGAATTACTCCATTTCACTTTCCGAACGTGTATTATTTATCAGGCATTTAAAATAGTTTTAATCATTGTATAATTCAAACATATAATACAAATTTAAATGTATGCTAAGGCACTTAAATATTTCTTCTCAAGTTAAACCAACAATGAACGGTAATGTTTTTAAAATCTTTTGTACGTGTTTGTCACGTTTGGTACGTTTTGTTATAATTTTTAAACTAGCAATTTCCATTAACAAACATTCTGTAGAAAAATTCTAAAATATATATTATTTGTTGTTTATTTTACATAATATTAAGAATTTTATGTAATTAGCCTCAATAAAACGTGTTATATGTGTTTTATTTCATACTACCCTGTAGAAGAACCATATTTAATGCTTACACAATTTCCTCGATAAAAACATTGATCAAAAAAATTTAATTGTATCAGCATAGCAGTATACATGATGTTTTAATGTTTTAAATAATTTGACATATTTATCACAAAATTCAATTAATTAGAGAGTTTATATGTCGCACTGTAAAAGCAATTTTATTTCGTAAAAGATAGCCTACACGCAAAAATAGCTTATATATTTCATGCGACGACAACTTGGAGCAAGCCTACTTACTTTTAAAACTTACTTTTACTTACTTTTACCTACTATTTACTTTTACAAGCTTTTTACAAGCTACCTACTACTTTACTTTTGCAAGCCTACTTACTTTTACTTTTTTTACTTTTATACCTCCATAAAACGTGTTATATGTGTTTTATTTCATACTACCCTGTAGAAGAACCATATTTAATGCTTACACAATTTCCTCGATAAAAACATTGATCTAAAAAATTTAATTGTATCAGCATAGCAGTATACAGGATGTTTTAATGCTTTAAATAATTTGACATATTTAACACAAAATTCAATTAATTAGAGAGTTTATATGTCGCACTGTAAAAGCAATTTTATTTCGTAAAAGATAGCCTACACGCAAAAATAGCTTATATATTTCATGCGACGACAACTTGGAGCAAGCCTACTTACTTTTATTTTAATTGAATGAAAAGTCTATACTTTAGTACACTTTAATTAATTTAAGTTCCAAGGCCGCAATAATGAGGTCTCTTCTTCGTGTCTCTGTAAAATAAATATAAATATTACACACGTGAAATTCCATACATGACATGTAACGGTGACATATAAAATACGAATCAACTTTCACCGTAATCTACTGAGACCTTTAGACGCTATCGCAACTTAAAGATTTAAGTCCATTTGATATGTTAAAAAAATATATATATTTGTGTACATGGAAAAAATAATCAGTCTTATACTCATAAATAGTTATACAGGTTACGCGATGTGATCCTATATCATACCTATCAACCTTTATCTTATTTGTATCAGGCGTTTAGAAGCTACGAACGACGAGGGCCTTTAATATGACTACCAACTTTGAGCTCAACTGAAAGAAACTTTAACACGTTATTGTGTACAATTTACACATATATACACTTGCCCATATGCACATATGCACACATCACTTTAAGAATAGCAAAAAATAATTCTCGACCATGAAAACGTGTAGTTACACCAAAATTTCATAGTCGAATTACACTGCTCGGGATGAAAATTGCCACTGACAACATTTCAGCATATTCTTATGTAAAATGACCTCCATAATTCGAATATTACGCCCATTTTACCCTTTCACTCACCGTTTTTTAGGATTGGCCCCTTATTTTTTTTTTTTTTTTTTTATTTTTTTTTTTGTGTGTGTGTGTGTGATTTTATGGCTATAAATTTGACTTTTAGATAGGGGGAGTATTATTTTAACCGTTAAATATTTTCTGAGAGGCTACAGGTTTGGAAAATTCTAAATCATGGACGTTTGCGAAGAGGGAAAAATGTGAGGGGGTGGATTTGCTACTGGAATTATGCATTACAAATCTTATATTTTTTTAATCTGTCATTAATGTTATTTTTTAAACTTTTTTATTTTTTAGTTTTTAGGTGTATCAAATTCATGGTCATAAAATTATTGATCAGGGAAAGAAATTGAGGGAGGGAGTGGAAAATGGAAAAAAAAAAAAAAGAAAGAAATCTAGAAATCGGTAGAAAAATGGGAATCATATTCGGATTCAGGAAGTCACTTTACATAAGAATCAGCAAGAATAATATCAGATCTCGAATTTTTTTTTTTCTTTCAGCGTTATAAATTTATTACAATAATTTTCTTATATATGTTTGTAAAAAAAAAAAAAAAAAAAAAAAAATGCTGCCGGAAATTTAGCAATATGGACATCAACCTGAACTTCTGCGGGTAAGGAACACGATGCCGAAAACAGTGGATATCCGTATTAAGGTTTTGAGCAATTTTAATGGCTTTTCTTTTTAGTTTTTATTTATAAAGCGATATAAAACAAGTGATTGTTTTTGTTTTCTTGATTTATTTAAATATTATGTCCAGCAAAGCGATCAAAGTTTGCTAATTATAACATAAAGTACAATTAAATAGATATAGTAACAGATTTAAAATAGTAAAAATCAAAATTAAAACTAAATTAATTATTCTGTAATGATAAATTAATTTTATATCTGGTTAATTTTAAACATGAACTATATTAATATTATTCATATCTATATATATAAACTAGCAGGCAACGGCCGCTTCGCTGGTCCCTATTTTTAAATGAATCACTCTAATTACTGAATTCTCAAAATTGCATTCATTTTTATCACGTGAAAAGAAAAGAGAAACAAAATCTGGTTAGGAAAAATGTCGCACCGGGTTCTCACTGCCTTCGGAAAAAATTCCCAAAATGCTCTAACTCTTATTTCTATTATTTTCCCCCTTCGCCCCCCCTCCCGTCTATCCTAATAATTTTACAAATTCGAAAATATCCGCAATCGATTTGTAGGTATCAAAAACCACTATGCACCAGTTTTGAACTATCTATCTCTAATTTTATTTTTTGGCCCCTCCGTTCCACCCTTCCCGCCCCTCCCAATAATTTAAAAAATTCGAAAATATCCGCAATCGATTTGTAGGTATCGAAAACATCTATGTACCAATTTTGAATGAACTAACTCTATATTACTTTTTTTGCCCCTCCGCCCCCCCACACCTTCCCGGCCCTCCTAATAACTTTACACTTTCGAAAATATCCCCATTCGACTTGCAGGCCTCTAAAACCTATCTGTACCAATTTTGAACGGCCTAACTGTATTTCTATTTGTTTTTGCCCTTAGCCCCTCCTTACCGCTCCACCCCCCTTACCGCCCCACCTAATAATTTTACAACTTCGAAAATATCCGCAATCGATTTGTACGTATCGAAAACCTCTATATACTAATTTTGAACGATGTAACTCTATTTTTATTTTTTTGCCCCCCTCTCCCCCCACCTTCCCTGCCCTCCAAATAACTTTACACTTTCGAAAATATCCCCATTCGACTTGCAGGCCTCGAAAACCTATCTGTAAAAATTTTGAACGGCCTAACTGCATTTCTATTTGTTTTTGCCCCATAGCCCCCCCCTTACCGCCCCCCCTTTTCCCGCCCCTCCTAATAATTTTACAACTTCGAAAATATCCGCAATCGATTTGTATAGGTATCGAAACCTCTATATACCAATTTTGAACGATCTAACTCTATTTTTATTTTTTTGCCCCCCTCTCCCCCCCCTCTTCTCGGCCCTCCTAATAACTTTATACTTTCGAAAATATCCCCATTCGACTTGCAGGCCTCGAAAACCTATCTGTACCAATTTTGAACGGCCTAACCGTATTTCTATTTGTTTTTGCCCATAGCCCCCCCTTACCGCTCCACCCCCCTTACCGCCCCACCCCCCTTACCGCCCCACCTAATAATTTTACAACTTCGAAAATATCCGCAATCGATTTGTACGTATCGAAAACCTCTATATACCAATTTTGAACGATCTAAATATATTTTTATTTTTTTGCCCCCCTTCCCCCCCACCTTCCCGTCCCTCCTAATAACTTTACGCAATCGAAAATATCCTCATTTGACTTGCAGGCCTCTAAAACCTATCTGTATCAATTTTGAACGCCCTAACTGTATTTCTATTTGTTTTTGCCCCATAGCACCCCCCCCCCTGCTGCCCCACCTGGTGGCTGAATTTCTAAAATTCCAGAAATTGGTTTTTAGATATTTGTATTAGCTATATTTTAGAGCAAAAATTTCACGTATATCTATTTTTTTGTTTGAGATATGTAGGATTATGTGAAATCACGTTTTACGCATGTGAAATCACGTTTTGCCCCCCCCCCGCTCCCCTTGGGGACCGAATTTCAAAAATTCCAGCAAAAACTTCACCTATATTTTTTTTTCCTTTGAGATATATAGCATTATGTAAAATCAATTTTTTGCCCTCTTTCCCCCTTTGGAGACTGAATTTTTCAAATTCCAGAAATTGGTTTTTAGACATTTGTATTAGCTATATTTTAAAGCAAAAATTTTACGGATATCTGTTTTTTTGTTTGAGATATGAAGGATTTTGTGAAATCACGTTTTGCCCCCCCTCTCCGAATTTTGTAAAATCGCTTCTTAGTGGATGCCTACGTCATAGAAAGAACATTGTCACGAAATTTCATGCTTCTAGGTCCAGGGGTTTGGTCTGGGCGATGATGAATCACCCCCCCCCCCCTCACTCAGGAAGTGTTCTTTTATATATATAGAAGAGTAAACTCACTGATTCACTCACTCACTGACTCAACACGGCTGTGGCGATCCTATAGGAGATAGAATCACAAGTTTTGGTGAGCAGGTTGATTTTAGGACCCTGACGTTCACTAAGACGGGATTTTGCGAAATACCCCCCGTTCCCCCCCGGGGGGGCAGAAGGCAAAAACCACCTTCATAAGCATAATTCGGCTCCAAATTACTTCACGGTGAAGAAATTGCAGATGGGGAGACTAGACTTGAATACAAAAAAGTTACTTTCTGGAATTTTGGAAGTTTGATTTTTAAGATGGGGAAAGGGGTGAAAAAGATTTTCGGAGGCGCAGGTGGCAAAAACACCTTTATAAGCATAACTCGGCTCCAATATACTTCACAATGAAAAAGTTGAAGATGGGGAGACTAGACTTAAGTACAAAAAAATCGTTTTCTGCGATTTTGGAATTTTGGATTTTTAAGGGGGGGAGAGGGGGTAAAAAGTAATTTCAGGGGGAAATTTGGCAATGTATGGATTTTAGAGCAAAATCTAGTAGTAATATCACAAAGATATTAAAAAAAAAAAACGCCAAACATCTTCTTGAAGGTATTTGCAAAAACTCATTTTTGATTTTTTCCGATTTTCGATTTTTTTTTTTGGGGGGGAGGGAGTTACGAGGTATCAAATTCGACCCCCTCCCCTTTTAGCGCTAAACTAGTCCGGGGAAATCTATCGGAGTTGAGGTCACAAATTTTAGTGTATGGATTATTTACGTGTGTCCAACACCCATTGTAACGGGATTTTGTGAAAACCCTCCCTTTACCCCTTTGGGGATGGGATGGGGAACGAAAGAATAAAATCACTGATTCACTGACTCAACACAGCCGTGGCGATTTTACGGGAGATCGACTTGCAAATTTTGGTGAACACGTTGGTTATAGGACCCTGACGCCCATTAAGACGGGATTTTGCGAAATATCAACCGCTCCCCCTGGGGGGGGAGGCAGAAGGCAAAAACCCGCTTCTAAGCATAATTCGGCTCCAAACTGCTTCACGGTCAAGAAATTGCAGAGAAAGAAACTAGAACTAAGTGCAAAAAAAAGCATTTTCTGCAATTTGAGTTTTGGATTTTTAAGGGGGGGAGGGGGGTAAAAACGATTTTCATAGGCAAATTTAGCAAAATACGGATTTTCGAGTAAAACTCTACCAATAATAGCCCAAATGTATAGGAAATCGCCAAGAGCCTTCTTGAGAATATTTACAAAAATTTACTTTTCATTTTTTCCGATTTTCGATATTGGGGGGGAGTTACGAGGGGGCAAATTCGACCCCCCTCTTTTACCGCTAAATTCGTCGTGGAAATCTATAGGAGCTAAGGTCACAAATTTTAGTGTGCGGCTTATTGACGTGAGTCCAACACCCATTTCAACGGGATTTTTTGAAATCCTCCCTTTCCCCTCTTGGGGGTAGGGGGCAATAAACACGTTTCGAAGCATAACTTTGCTTCAAATTATCTCAATAAGATTATATTTTATGTGTGGTCTGTTTATGTGTTCCCAACACTCACTGTAAAGTGATTTTACGAAATTTCTCCTTCCCCCCTTTAAGGGCGTGGAGGGAGCAAAAGCACGCTTATAAGAGTTACTGTGCTCCAAATTATCTCAGGATATCGATTTTTTGATCTGTAGATTGGTTATGCGTACTCAAGACACACACTGCAAAGGTGTTTTGTAAAATTCCACCATATTCCCCTTGGGGGTGGGGTGGGAGAAATCATTTTCTTAAATCATTTTCTTTCTTTCAACTCTGCTCTGAACTATCTTAGGCGATTTTTTATGCGTAGGCTGGTTATGCTTTCCCAACACGCATTATAAAGGGATTTCGCGAAATTTCCTCTTTCCTCCCTTTAAAGGCGAGTGGGGTGGGGGTGGGGACAAAAACACTTTTTAAAAAGTAACTCTGCTCCAAATTATCTCAGGAAAGAGATTTTTTGATATGTCGATTGGTTATGCGTACTCAACACACACAAACTACAAAGGGACTATTTGAAATTCTATGTTATCACCCCCCCCACCCTTTTGAGGGTTGCTGGGTAAAAAAACATATTTCCACACGTAACTTTGTTCAAAATTATCATAGATTAGCAATTTTTGATGTGTGGACTGCTTATACGTATTCAACACACAATACAAAATGATTTTGTGAAATTACACCCTTTCGTCCCTTAGGGGACGAGGGGGCAAAAACATGTATTCATGCGTAACTCTGCAGTAAATTATCTTAGGAAGGACTTTTTTTATGTGTGGGTCAGTTACATGTAATAAACTGATAACACTGGGGAACAGTCATTTTGCGGCATGGTAGCTTAAAGTCAATTCTGTATAAGACTAGTGTGCTGAATGCTAGAAAATTATTAGATGTGACAAATTGGCTCTAGTTTTTGAGATAAAGACTATTAGCTATTTCACTGAAAAAACCTAAATAAAAATACCAATATGTATTGAAAAAATATTTTTATTTAGATCCTTTATAAGAACGATATAAAAACAAAAAATATACATTCTGTTCATCAAATAATTAAAACAAAAATTACAAAAAACTTTTTCTGTAAGCTTTTTTGTCATGGTTTTGCTCAGGACCCTTATTAAAGTCCAACAGTAGTCTGCCAGCATATGGCGATCCCATCGACCTTGGTATCTTTCTTCTATTATCCTGATGTCCTGGTGGAACCGTTCTCCTTGTTCCTCACTGTAATCGCCCAGATTATCCGTGAATCTGTCCAAATGGCTGTGCAAAAAATGAAATTTAATGCTCATAGTAACTCCTAATGTGTGAAAAATTTGAAGCATTTTAGCAACCAAATCTGCATAGTCTGGTGCTTTACGATTGCCCAAAAAATGTTTGACTACTAAAACAAAGCTTAGCCATGCTTCAGATTCAATTTGTGTCAAATGGTTTACAAATACAGTGTCTTTTATAAGAGTACGAATTTGCGGTCCATCGAAGATGCCTGCTTTTAATTTTTCCATACTCAAGGCTGGAAATTTTTGACACACATATTTAAAACAGTCACCAGTCTCATCAAGGGCTTTGATGAACTGTTTCATTAGCCCAAGCTTGATGTGAAGTGATGGAAGAAGGATATTCTCTCTGCTTATCAGTGGTTCATGAATCACGTTTGCTCTTCCTACCTCCATATTTTCCCTCAAAGGCCAGACCTTTCTAATCCAATGTTCTGTTTTTGCGCGACTTTCCCATAGACATATGAAACAGGGATATTTAGTATACACACCTTGCTGTCCTAATAAAAAACTCACCATCTTCAAGTCGACGCATACTGACCACTGATGTATTGCGTCCGAAATCTTTTCTAAAACAATTTTAATATTTTGGTATTCCTCTTTTAGTTTGGTAGTATGACCGATTGAAACTGAAGCAAATTTATTTCCATTGTGCATCAATACACATTTCAGACTTCTTTTTGAGCTATCTATAAAAAGCCTCCAATGTTCAGGCTTATATTCGGGAAGGCCCATACAATTTAAGAGTCCAGAATCATTGTTACAAAATACAAGCTTATCTTCTTCGGTAAAGTAAAGAAGAAGGTCTTGCTCTCTGGTCCTAAAGGATGTAAAGATAACACCAGGTTGAAGACAGTGTTTTTCTTTTAATCTCTAAGCAAGAATTCCGGCCGATTTTTTTTGATAAGTTCAAATCACGAACCAAGTCATTGAGGTCCTCTTGAGAAAATCCCTGTTTTGTAGAACTACTTTCTTCGAACTTACTTTCACTGCTGCTCGTCTGATTGTCTGATCCCTCTAACATTTCAACATCATCCCAGTTTGCAGTAGATGATCCTGAAAACACTGGAATTGGCAAATCATCACTGTGCAATACTGGGGGTTTAGCCGATTCCACATTAGGATAAACCCAAGTACGTTCTTTATATCGGTTGATACCTTTTACATTCACTGCACAAAAGTAACAGTTATTTAAGTGATTAGTAGGCTCAGTCCATATCATCGGTACACCAAATTGAAGCCCTTTACGGCTTCCTTGACTCCAGTATCGCAAATATTCTACACAAGGCTTACAGACGATATCGGGCACCCAATTTTTATTCTTTTGTGCAAGCTTTCTCCCAAAGTATGCTTCGTAGGTTTTTATCACAAACTCCGTGATCATTTTTCTTTGCTTTTGTAAACAAAATTTGCCACATATATAACAAAAGCTGTTGGGGTTTTTAACGAACTTATATTTTTCAAGACAAAAAGCACTTTTAAACTTACAATAAGACACGAACTGATAATTTCAAGGTCTAATAGCTGATTCGTAAAATTGTTGTACCTATATACGTGAATAGATAATAAAATTTAGTGGTGTTAATCAAATTAATAGATCTTCAGGAGGGTCGTCTAAATTTTTTCATTGATTTCTTGTGATTCGTTTATCTCAAGAACCAGAGTCAATTCAATATATATATATACATATATATATATATATATGTGTGTGTGTGTGTATATATACAAAATATTTATTATACAACACGTTATATGATTTTACAGGTAATCTACTTTCTAATCTTAACTATGATACATATGTAAAGGAAGTTATTTGAACATACTTGACATTTTGACAAATGTTTAGAATAAATAGAGTCTAATAATTTTCAAGAATATAAATCCACAATTTTGAAAGCCTTATAATGAATAAATTTTATAGAACGTATACGATTTTAGAAAAACACATCTATTTATTCACCCAAAAATGTGCTTCATTGAATAATATATTCAAAAATTTTGAAAGAACGACTACTGAAACATTATAAGCTACAAAATTTATTGAAATGATAAAATAACTTTTAAATTATCATAGATTAGATTGCACATTTGTATTTTAAAAGAAAAGGTACAAAATTTACAATTTTGCTCCAAATATTTAATCTACAACACACACACACACACACACACATATATATATATATGAAACAGGCATTTTGAAATATGAAGGAGGAAGGAATCACGGTAGAAATTAACGACAGAGTTAAACTTGCATGGAAAGCTTTCGGAAGAAATAGCATTATATTCAAAAGCAACCTCCCAATTTGTTTGAAAGTAATAATTTCTGATCAGTGCATTTTGCTTGTTTTAACTTATGCTTCAAAAACTTGAACATTAACATGTAAAGCTATAAAAAAAACTTAAAACAACCCAGAGAAGCATGAAGAGATGCATATTAGGATTCAACCCGAGAAACAGAAATCGAAGGACTTGTATAAGGAAAAACTTTCACTGATGTTATTTCTACAGTCAAGATGTTAAAATAGAGCTGGGAGAAGAGTACCTTGCGAGAAGAGGTAGTGACAGATGGACCACCAAAGTTTTATTTGGATACCAAGATATAAGAGAAGACCGAGGATGAGATCACCGTGTCGTTGGTGAGATAAAATTGTGAAGTTTGGACGAGCAAAATGGAGAAAAGTTGCAGAACACAGGGTAGTTTCGAATCACCTAGGAAAGGTCTACATCCTGCAGTGGACTGATGAAGACTGAAATTGATAATGATGATGGTGATGATATATATATATATATATATATATATATATATATATATATATATATATGTATGTATATTTATATATATATATATATATATATATATATATATATATGTATATTTATATATATATATATATATATATATATATGTATACAAAGATTTATATATATATATATATATATATATATATATATATATATATATATATATATATATACATTTATACACTTATATAGATAGATATAGATAAATATATAATGAGCGAATTAATAAGTTTGTCTTTAATCAATTGCATTTGATTTTATCACTAAGATATTTTTAGGCATTAATTGGTATAACGAAAAATTTTCTTTTTATTAAATTTCTTAAATCAGGAGAAAATAAATGAAAAAAAAAATTCAGAATTTAATTAATACAGTCTGTAACAAGTTTATTAATATTCTTAAAAAAAGAAAAAAAAAAAAAAAGGTACAATTTTCAATTTTATTTTTAATTTTGTTTTCCGAAAAGAATTCCCTCATCACATCACTCGAAAACATATTTAAAATTATCCGTAATATATATGTATAAGTTAATTTATGTGGCTCAATTAATTCATTTCTATTAATATTTAAACTGTACCTGAACAGACATAATTTAAAAATGTTATTCATAACTTTTAGAAATATCTTTAAAAAAATGAATTCGCTTGAATCAAATTCCTTTCCCAAAGTTTTCATAATCGATTGACAAATCGATATTAAAATTTCTTAGAGCAATCAAAGAATAGAATTTTTCTAAAACTTAAAAATCTCGTAATCCTACAAGGAATCTTTGAGTAAATTCCTCGCATTCTTTCCTGCAAGCATATTAAATATGAAACAAATTTTTATTTTTATTTTCATTTATTTATTTTTTTAAACATTACGTCTCACAGAAGATTAAAGAAGTTAAATGAAAATTGTTTTTTAAACACATGAATAAATCTTCATGTGTAAAAAAAAAAAAAAAAAAAAATCCTCCATCGGGTTTTAAAGAATGGGGTTAAAAGAAAAAATTCAATACCGTGAAAATTAAAAAGCTAATTCTCTCTTTTTTTTTTTTTTTTTCGTAGAAAAGGGTAATCCTTACATCTTAATGCTGTTATTTCTTTGTTCTTGAAAGTTCTATTTGGAAGATATAAGAGGTCATCTTATAAGCATTTAAAACAGTTTTATCATTTTTATAAAATATAATTAATTGATGTTTAAAGAAAAAATAGCCATTTCATACACCTTTTACAATTCTTAAAATAAAAAAAAAAGTATTTTTAATTTTATTATTATTTTTTTAATATACATCATCATTTATGTTCAATAAAATTTAATCTGTGAAATATGTACACACACACACACATATATATATACATAACTTGATATCACATGAATTTTAAAATGATATATTTCTCTGAAAAAATAATAACAAACAGTTATTTTGCTTTATGTAGTGATTAGAAAACTACATTTTAATAATAAATACATTATTTTTAAAACTATAATATATTAAGAAATAAATTTATGATTTATCGCATTTTTAGTAGATCATTTGTTATCATTTAGAAGACAGCTACAAATTTTCAACCAAAATATAATTACTTAAAAAATTATTAAATTTCAAATTAAGATATAATGATGTAACCATGTACGTATATAAATGTGGATTTTCTCATTTTAAAACATTGCCATTTTTTTTCAGATTAGCAAGGGGGGCAAAACTATTAAACCAAAACTATAAGAAGTCAAGTAATTTTAGAAACAATGAAAAAAATCTTGCAAATTAATGTATTTTGTTTTAGAGAAAATGTTCTATTATTTTTAGCATACTTGGTGCATTATGTAAGCACATCATTTTATGTGAGATTTGTACATTTTACAAATTTCATTGCAGTACTGCAGTTTTGGAAAAATTGGTGGAAGAACAAACAAAATAAACACTATAACTTTCTGAAAATTAAAAATATATGTGTGAGTGTTCTAACACATATGTCCTTTAAAAGTTTATTTATTTATTCAAATTTATTTATAAGAAGAAGGAGGGATTAATAAAATAATAAAAAAAATCTTTTTAAATTTATTTAATTCAATTAATTATTTATATAGAATTTCCCGTTTTATTTAGAAATCAAAATTTGTGTTCTTTGTCCTTTTGTTACAAACGCATTACTCATAATAAAATAAAGCAATTTTTATATCGGGGTTTTTGAAAAGTAGTTTTATTTATACATTTCCCTGAATGGATTAAATCAATTTAGCTATTATTATTTATTTTCAGAGGGTAATTTAAAAATTCGTATCAGCCTACTTCTAGCACAAGTAGCTATTAATAAAATAATAACAGTCATTTCAATTCATATTTATTACTCTACTGTTTACATTAAATCAATTTAGCTATAATTATTTATTTTTGTGAGGGTAATTTAAAAAGTCGTTATCAACCGGTTTCTAGCATATACAGCTATTAATAAAATAAAATAATCATTTCATTTCATGTTTATTACCCTTGTATGTTTACGTTAAAAACCTATTATTATTTCAAGCGGGTCATTATAATTCTAAAAATAGATTTATAATGTTTTTTTACAATCTAAGCGTCGCCTCTTTTTATGTACGTTGAGAGTTGAAGGTCATTTGGCGTTTCTCCTCAATGTCAAATCGATCTAACTTTATAACGACTTTTTTTGATATTCAAAAATTTTGTATTAATATGTTAGAAGGACAAAGAAACTGTTTGGCACCTTTTTGGCTGTATTTTAAGGATGCCAATCTTTGGGGTTGCAATTTTAAGCTCTCTGTGGCTGGCAGTTTTAGGTAAGCTTTACGATTTTGACGTTGTTAGAGTAAGACGTTTTGCTGTTGCGTTCCTCCTCTCCTCCCGTCTCAATTACCGTATGAGATTCTTCCTGTTCTCCGTAATTGTGGAAATGTAGTATTTTTCTGAAAATAACCTTTTTTCAAGTAACCAACAATAAAATCCTAGTTAATGTAATTCTGTCTGCCTTCTTTTTCTGCAAAGGAGATTTTCTTTCAACAGGTTTTTATGAACTTCTACACGGCCCTCACAGTCATGGACTTGGTTATTGCGTTGACGAAAAACTCCGTTATAAAAACTACGGTGCCTTCAGGTTCTCTCCGGACTTTGGTGACGCGGGGGAGAGGAAGGAAAGAAAGACTTCGTTGCATAGAACTTTTTTCCATTAAAGAGTTCCATTCCCAGAAAGACTTTTGTTTAAGTGTAATGGACACAAAAAAAGAAGGGAAACATTGATGCTGTAAAAATCTCTTCATTGCTATCAGTGTGGATGAGGATTTGGATACTGTGTACCTCCTGTGTCTTGTGGAATTGAGCATCTTTCGCTGTTGCAGATTTTGGATAGTGAGGAAAAAGTAAACAGAGAAGGTCATACGAGTGTGCCCTAGTCTTCAAGAGATATTTTGGTTTACGAAAGTGTACCAACGTGAGTGTGAAAATAGTGAATGGTGCGGTCCTTCTTCAGGAATATGTGTATCCGGTGATACAGTTCGTGCATATAGAGAATAATTTTTCTCTCCATCATCGCTTCTGATTATTTTGTGAAATGTGCGGTTTTTCTTCGCGTCAGATGATCGCAGCTATCGTTTCATTTTTTTTTTTTTAAAAAAAAGGTAACATTCGATTTTTTTTGTTTGTGTGTTTTGTAGCATCTACAGAATCTTGAGTTCGCTGGTTTCAGACCAGTACAGCAATTTTTTTTTTCTACAATTTTGACAGCTAGAACAAGGATGCAAGTGAGCATAGACAGGATATATTTTTAATGTTTTTTTTGTTTTTTTTTTGACTCTGCAAGTGCTTTTTTTTTTTTTCTTGTGAAACTATTTGTGACTGCAGACAAAAGTAAATATTGAAATGTGAAATATAACTATTATGAAACTCGTTTTAGAAAAACAAACTCATACTATAAATAGGAATAGAATGAAAAATGTGCATAATTGAACATCTAATAACTTTATTAAACATTCAATTAAAGAAATATAATAAAAATAAATTGATAATTTTTTTTTCATACAAAATATCTTTCCCCTCAACCAAGTCACGTTCAAGATTTGGTAAGTCTAAATTTACATCTTGTATTTTTGCTATTTGAATGGAAGTTTTGTTTCATTAAATAAGATAGATAATATACATATTTTTATGGAAAATATTGGATATAAATATTTCCTACTTAGTACATTTGAGATTTTACCTTACTTTATTTTCATTTTCATTTTTATTTTATTTTATTTTTGATATTAAGTGTTTATGAATACAATTTTCAAGTAACAAAAATATTTAATTTTGCATAATAAAGTATTTCATTTGATATAAATATTTTTTTTTTTTTTTTTTTTTTGTTTTTCATAATAATTTGTATTTTTCTTTGCTTATAAAGCTTAATGTGATTTATTTCTTTACTATTTTGAGATTTTTTTTTTTTTTTTTTTTTTTTTTTGAAATATACTTTTTGGTAAATTTCACATATTTCGTTGGGATATTTCATATGTATATATTTTTTTTGTCTTTCATGATGATTAATACTTTTAATTGCATATAGTGATTTTTTTTAAGTGATTTATTACAATTACTATTGCAAATTTTTACAATTCTGTATG
Source organism: Salticus scenicus (assembly GCA_963930645.1). Classification (NCBI taxonomy): domain Eukaryota; kingdom Metazoa; phylum Arthropoda; class Arachnida; order Araneae; family Salticidae; genus Salticus; species Salticus scenicus. The sequence goes on along the minus strand of OZ005650.1, from coordinate 244,923,805 downwards.
ATTTATTTTTATATTTTTTTGGTAATATTTTTTTACATATTAGATATTTTGATGAGGTATTTTATCATATGCATTTTCCGTAGGCATCAAAAGCAAAGACGCGTAATTTTTGTGCTCATTGATTTTAATGCAATATATATTTTTTTTTTACTCGAGCATTTCTGAGATATATTAGTATTTAATTTGACCCAGCATAAATAACTAAAAAGAACATTAATATTAATATTTTAAATTTTGATGGTGACCCATCCTTACTTCAATTTTTCTTTGATCAGATTGAGTCTTATGCTAAATTAAATAGACTAAATTCAGAAGAGGCAGTGGCAATTTTAAAAGGAAAATTAACCGGCCCTGCATTAAAGTTCATGACTCAATCTCCATTATTATATAAATCTACAGATTTAAAATTTATCAAGGATGAATTCAAAAATTTTTTTGCTCCAATGAGCAGTACTCAGGCTCTTGTGGAATTTAACAATTTAATACTTTTACCACAAGAATCTATTAGAAATTTTTCCCACAGATTAAACATTTTGGCAGAAGTACTATATTCTCAAATTAAAGATACTAATACTTTAAATTTCATTAAATTTACTAAATTTATTTCAACCATTCCCTCAAATATTAGAGTTAAGATTCAAGAAGAGGGAATCTCTGACAGTGTTGGGCAAAATTCAATCATCTGGATGACTAACGATTAATGATTAAATTAATCGTTAATCAAAAATATTTTGACTAATGATTAATTCAATCGTTAATCAAAAATATTTTGACTAATGATTAAATTAATCGTTAATCATAAATATTTTGATTAACGATTAATTTAATCATAATCACAAATGTTTTGATTGACGATTAAATTAATCGTTAATCGTATATTTTACGACTAACGAATAATTTAATCATTAATCATATTTTTTTATGACTAACGAATAAATCAATCGTTAATCGTATATTTATGACTAATGATTGAATCAATCATTAATCAAAAGTGTTATGACTAACGATTAAATCAGTAATTAATGATAAATTTTATATAAGAAAGAATAAGAATTCACAGTAAAACATTTTTCAATATTGTTTAAATGTATTTAGGACTTCACATTTCGGTCTGTCTATATGACTGTCAATCTGTCCATCAGCTTTTCTTATCATAGTTTTAGAATGACCTCAAGCTGATGTATATTATTCAGGTAGCGTTCTGCGACGGGTGCGAGTCGGGTTAGCATTAATTTTTGACCCACGGATAAAAACGTGAGTCTACCCAAATTACAGAATTTTTTTATGTTGCTTTCTCAGGAATACAATCTTTTGATTGCATCTTTTCTCACGTTTTTACAGTCTGGTGCGGCTCTACACGACTTCTCTCACTCCGGACACTGTCTCTATTCCAGTTAGACCTCACTAAACCGTGAGAAGGCCCAAAGCCGCCATTTTTCTCACGTTTTTACAATCTGGTGCGGCTCTACACAACTTCTCTCATCTCCGGACACTGTCTATTAAAGACTGCAGCTGGAAACGTTGCAGTTGGACCTCACAAAACCGTGAGAAAGGCCAAAGCCGCCATTTTTCTCACGTTTTTACAATCTGGTGCGGCTCTACAAGACTTCTCACTTCTCTCATCTCCAGCCGCTGTCTCTTAAAGATTGCAGCCGGAAACGTTGCAGTTAAACCTAAAAGAACCAGGAGAAAGGCCAAAGCCGCCATTTTTCTCATGCTTTTACAATTTGGTGCGGCTCTACACGACTTCTCTCATCACCGGACACTGTCTCTATTCCAGTTAGACCTCACTAAACCGTGCGAAAGGCCAAAGCCGCCATTTTTCTCACGTTTTTACAATCTGGTGCGGCTCTACAAGACTTCTCACTTCTCTCATCTCCAGCCGCTGTCTCTTAAAGATTGCAGCCGGAAACGCTGCAGTTAGACCTAACAGAACCATGAGAAAGGCCAAAGCCGCCATTTTTCTCATACTTTTACAATTTGGTGCGGCTCTACACGACTTCTCTCATCACCGGACACTGTCTCTTAAAGATTGCAGCCGGAAACGTTGCAGTTAGACCTCACAAAACTGTGAGAAAGGCCAAAACCGCCATTTTTCTCAAGTTTTTACAATCTGGTGCGGCTCTACACGACTTCTCTCACTCCGGACACTGTCTCTATTGCAGTTAGACCTCACAAAACCGTGGAAAGGCCAAAGCCGCCATTTTTCTCACGAGTTTACAATCTGGTGCGGCTCTACACGACTTCTCACTTCTCTCATCTCCAGCCGCTGTCTCTTAAAGATTGCAGCCGGAAACGTTGCAGTTAAACCTAAAAGAACCATGAGAAAGGCCAAAGCCGCCATTTTTCTCATGCTTTTACAATTTGGTGCGGCTCTACACGACTTCTCTCATCACCGGACACTGTCTCTTAAAGATTGCAGCCGGAAACGTTGCAGTTAGACCTCACAAAACTGTGAGAAAGGCCAAAACCGCCATTTTTCTCAAGTTTTTACAATCTGGTGCGGCTCTACACGACTTCTCTCACTCCGGACACTGTCTCTATTGCAGTTAGACCTCACAAAACCGTGGAAAGGCCAAAGCCGCCATTTTTCTCACGAGTTTACAATCTGGTGCGGCTCTACACGACTTGTCTCATCTCCGGACACTGTCTCTATTCCAGTTAGACCTCACTAAACCGTGAGAAGGCCCAAAGCCGCCATTTTTCTCACGTTTTTGCAATCTGGTGCGGCTCTACACAACTTCTCTCATCTCCGGACACTGTCTATTAAAGACTGCAGCTGGAAACGTTGCAGTTGGACCTCACAAAACCGTGAGAAAGGCCAAAGCCGCCATTTTTCTCACGTTTTTACAATCTGGTGCGGCTCTTCAAGACTTCTCACTTCTCTCATCTCCAGCCGCTGTCTCTTAAAGATTGCAGCCGGAAACGTTGCAGTTAGACCTAACAGAACCATGAGAAAGGCCAAAGCCGCCATTTTTCTCATGCTTTTACAATTTGGTGCGGCTCTACACGACTTCTCTCATCACCGGACACTGTCTCTTAAAGATTGCAGCCGGAAACGTTGCAGTTAGACCTCACAAAACTGTGAGAAAGGCCAAAACCGCCATTTTTCTCACGTTTTTACAATCTGGTGCGGCTCTACACGACTTCTCTCACTCCGGACGCTGTCTCTATTGCAGTTAGACCTCACAAAACCGTGAGAAAGGCCAAAGCCGCCATTTTTCTTACGTTTTTACAATCTGGTGCCTCTTTACACGACTTTTCTCATCTCCGATCACTGTCTCTTAAAGATTGCAGCCGGAAACGTTGCAGTTAGACCTCATAAAACCGTGAGAAAGGCCAAAGCCGCCATTTTTATCACGTTTTTACCAACGGGTGCGGCTCTACACGACTTCTCTCATCTCCAGCCAGTGTGTCTTAAAGATTGCAGCCGGAAACGTTCTAGTTAGACCTCCCAGAACCGTGAGAAAGGCCAAAACCGCCATTTTTCTCACGCTTTTACAATCTGGTGCGGCTCTACACGACTTCTCTCATCTCCGGACACTGTCTCTCAAAGATTGCAGCCGGAAACGTTGCAATTAGACCTCACAAAACCGTGAGAAATGCCAAAGCCGCCATTTTTCTCACGTTTTTACCATCGGGTGCGTCCCTACACAACTTCTCTCATCTCCGGACATTGTGCTATTGCAGTTAGACCTCACAAAACCGTGAGAAAGCCCAAAGCCGTCATTTTTCCCTCGTGTTTACAATCTGGTGCGGCTCTACACGACTTCTCTCATCTCCGGACACAATCTCTATTCCAGTTAAACCTCACCAAACCGTGAGAGAGGCCAAAGGCGCCATTTTTATCACCTTTTTACAATCTGGTGCGTCTTTACACGACTTCTCTCATATCCGGCCACTGTCTATTAAAGTTTGCAACCGGAAACGTTGCAGTTAGACCTCACAAAACCGTGAGAAAGACCAAAGCCGCCATTTTTCTCACGCTTTTACAATCTGGTACGGCTCTACACGACTTCTCTCATCTCCGGACACTGTCTCTCCAAGATTGCAGCCGGAAACGTTGCAATTAGACCTCACAAAACCGTGAGAAATGCCAAAGCCGCCATTTTTCTCACGTTTTTACCCTCGGGTGCGTCTCTACACAACTTCTCTCATCTCCGGACATTGTGCTATTGCAGTTAGACCTCACAAAACCGTGAGAAAGCCCAAAGCCGTCATTTTTCTCTCGTGTTTACAATCTGCCGCGGCTCTACACGACTTCTCTCATCTCCGGACACAGTCTCTATCCCAATTAGACCTCACGAAACCGTGAGAGAGGCCAAAGGTGCCATTTTTATCCCCTTTTTACAATCTGGTGCGTCTTTACACGACTTCTCTCATCTCCGGCCACTGTCTCTCAAAGATTGCAGCTGGAAAGTTGCAGTTAGACCTCACAGAACCGTGAGAAATGGCAAAACCGCCATTTTTCTCACGTTTTTACAATCTGGTGCGACTCTACACGACTGCTCTCATCTTCGGACACTGTCTCTATTCATTTTAGACCTCACCAAGCCGTGAGAGAGGCCAAAGGCGCCATTTTTATCACCTTTTTACAATCTGGCGCGTCTTTACACGACTTCTCTCATCTCCGGCCACTATCTATAAAAGTTTGCAACCGGAAACGTTGCAGTTAGACCTCACAAAACCGTGAGAAAGGCCAAAGCCGCCATTTTTCTCACCTTTTTACAATCTGGCGCGGCTCTACACGATTTCTCTCACTCCGGACGCTGTCTCTATTGCAGTTAGACCTCACAAAACCGTGAGAAAGGCCAAAGCCGCCATTTTTCTTACGTTTTTACAATCTGGTGCCTCTTTACACGACTTTTCTCATCTCCGGTCACTGTCTCTTAAAGATTGCAGCCGGAAACGTTGCAGTTAGACCTCATAAAACCGTGAGAATGGCCAAAGCCGCCATTTTTCTCACGTTTTTACCAACGGGTGCGGCTCTACACGACTTCTCTCATTTCCAGCCAGTGTGTATTAAAGATTGCAGCCGGAAACGTTCTAGTTAGACCTCCCAGAACCGTGAGAAAGGCCAAAACCGCCATTTTTCTCACGCTATTACAATCTGGTGCGGCTCTACACGACTTCTCTCATCTCCGGACAATGTCTCTCAAAGATTGCAGCCGGAAACGTTGCAATTAGACCTCACAAAGCCGTGAGAAATGCCAAAGCCGCCATTTTTCTCACGTTTTTACCATCGGGTGCGTCCCTACACAACTTCTCTCATCTCCGGACATTGTGCTATTGCAGTTATACCTCACAAAACCGTGAGAAAGCCCAAAGCCGTCATTTTTCTCTCGTGTTTACAATCTGGTGCGGCTCTACACGACTTCTCTCATCTCCAGCCAGTGTGTCTTAAAGATTGCAGCCGGAAACGTTCTAGTTAGACCTCCCAGAACCGTGAGAAAGGCCAAAACCGCCATTTTTCTCACGCTATTACAATATGGTGCGGCTCTACACGACTTCTCTCATCTCCGGACAATGTCTCTCAAAGATTGCAGCCGGAAACGTTGCAATTAGACCTCACAAAGCCGTGAGAAATGCCAAAGCCGCCATTTTTCTCACGTTTTTACCATCGGATGCGTCCCTACACAACTTCTCTCATCTCCGGACATTGTGCTATTGCAGTTAGACCTCACAAAACCGTGAGAAAGCCCAAAGCCGTCATTTTTCTCTCGTGTTTACAATCTGGTGCGGCTCTACACGACTTCTCTCATCTCCGGACACAGTCTCTATTCCAATTTGACCTCCCCAAACCGTGAGAGAGGCCAAAGGTGCAATTTTTATCACCTTTTTACAATCTGGTGCGTCTTTACACGACTTCTCTCATCTCCGGCCACTGTCTCTCAAAGATTGCAGGTGGAAAGTTGCAGTTAGACCTCACAGAACCGTGAGAAATGCCAAAACCGTCATTTTTCTCACGTTTTTACAATCTGGTGCGACTCTACACGACTGCTCTCATCTTCGGACACTGTCTCTATTCATTTTAGACCTCACCAAGCCGTGAGAGAGGCCAAAGGCGCCATTTTTATCACCTTTTTACAATCTGGCGCGTCTTTACACGACTTCTCTCATCTCCGGCCACTGTCTATTAAAGTTTGCAACCGGAAACGTTGCAGTTAGACCTCACTAAACCGTGAGAAAGGCCAAAGCCGCCATTTTTCTCACGTTTTTACAATCTGGCGGGGCTCTGCACGACTTCTCTTATCTCCGGACACTCTATTACAGTTAACGCATTAAATAAAATGTTAATATAATTTTTGTAGTATTAGTTTATATTAATGAATAAAAAAACACTTCATTTAAAAGTATATTTCCTGCACAATAAAATATTCTGTCAGCACTCCCGAAGTGCAACCTTTTTTTTTTTTTTTTTCAGTATGGTCTATATAGACTCAAACATTTTAAGTGCGATAGCGTCTAAACATCTTGTTCAATTAAGCTGAAACTTTATACACATGCTATAGGTCGCTGTTGCAGAAATTGTATAGATTTTGGTGAATCTAGCGCATATAGTTCTTTTACAGAACACAACGAAATATTCTTTATTATTAAGTTTAAATTCTTTAAAGTGTGATAGCGTCTAAACGCCATATCGGTTAAGCTGAAAATTTATATGCATGTTTTAAATCACCGTCACGCTAACTATATGAAATTTGGACTGTGTAGCGCTTTTAAGTTTTTTTATAGAGAAACACAAAGAAAAAATCCTTATCATTGTTGCTTAACAGCTCAAATTGTGTTTAAAATGCGATAGAGTCTAAACGCCTCATCTGTTTGAGCTGAAAATTTATACATATGTTAAAGGTCACCGTTGAACATAATGGATAGATTTTGTGAATTTAGCACGTATAGATTTGTTACAGGGACAAAACGAAAAAGTCTTTACCATTATGCTCTACGGTCTCAAATTTTTAAAATGCAATAGCGTCTAAACGACATATGCGATTGATCTGAAAATATATATACGTGTTATAGATTACTGTCACACGAACTCTAGGAATTTTGGAGAAACTAGCACTTATATTTTTTTTCACAGGGACACAAAGAATTCTTTATTATTGTGGTTGCGGCTTCGAATTAATAGCGCCTAAACACCTCATCAAATTCAGCTGAAAGTTTATATGAATATTATAGGTCACCATCGCACGAACTATATAGATTTTGGTGAGTCTAGCATTTATAGATTTTTACAGGTACACAACGAAAATTTCTTTATCCTTATCATCTGTGGGCTCAAATTATTTGAGGAGCAGTGATGTAAATGAACAACATACTATATAAACAAAAAGAATCAAATACCCTACAGTAATTTTCTCTCTTGTTTGTTTAAGGACTTCTCTTTCTATATTTATACAATCATTAATTACTTAATGTTCGGAAAGTCGAGTAGAGTCACTCCAAATTTTTTTTAAGTAAGTGTAATACGCAAGAAATTTTGTCATATTACACACTGAATATTTGTTTGCAATTAGATTACTTATTTTTAATGTAATTTTAATTTTTGACTAATCTATATAAATAAAAGGCAAAGATTTTGTCGGGAGCACATCCGGGTGGACCACTCCTATTTTTGAATGGTCTAGATTTAACTACATTTGTTATGAAAGTTGGCCATTTTTTTTTTTTTTTTTTTTTTTTAGTAAAACGGATGATTTTTTTAAAAAGATACTGCATAGATGTTATATTTTTTAAAAGTGCTCTAAAAATTGTTCATTTTTTCTCTGGACACTATATACCTGAAGTTATTAAAGATATTACGTTGCAAAGTTTTCTTTTAACTAATTAAAATTTGAAAATAAATATTCGTTATAATTTAATAGTTTCCCCACCCCCCAGAAATAAATAAATAAATAAATAAAAATAAATAAATAAATAAATAAATAAATAAAATAAATAAATACGCGTTCATTTTCTTTTGACATAAAAATAAATACATTTAATTAAACGTGAACATTAAAAAATTGTAAAAAAATAAATTATGCATCTCGCAAAAATGACGCCATTATCACTTTAAAATTTTCTACACGTTGATAAAGTGTTAATGTAGTTCTATAGCTATAAGATTCAACAGAAAATTTAAAAGCATGGTATATAAAAGTTTTTTTTTTTAAATCTTATAATTATGTATAATTTTGTTGTCATTTCGGCGATGAGTTGATACGGGTATCGCAAATGCCTAAGTAAACATTTTTGCGAGAAACGTCCAAGTTACTTCAGTGCCAAATTTCAAGTTCCGCCAAGAGGTTCAAGCTTTTTGTTTTTTTTGCACAATTTTTCTCAATTTTATTTTAAATATTTTTGTAATGCGTGTGCGGAAAAAAAAGGGGAAAAAAAATAATTGGTCTAATTATACAAAATATCTCCATGTAAAATATTATGCGTTTTCCGTTCTGTTTATTATCAAAAAGAAAATGACTAATGCAGTTTTTCCTTTATTATTGACATTTCTATAAATTAAATTAAATTAAATTAAATTATCCAGTACCAAGACGTTGCGTTGAAGAAGTCTGCCGAAGTCAGAGAGGGCCCGAAGCGAAGTTTTTAGCAATTTCAATGTATTTTCTTTTTAGTTTTAATTTGTAGAACTGTATAAAAAATATAGATTATTTTTTTAATTCATTTAAATATATGACCAACGAAGCGGGCAAAGCCTGCTAGTATTAATTTATATATATAAAAGAGTGAACTCACTGATTCATTCATTCATTCATTCACTCACTGACTTAACACGGCTGTGGCGATCCTATGGGAGATAGTCACAAATTTTGGTGAGCAGGTTGAGTTTAGGACCTTGACGCTCACTAAGACGGGATTTTGCGAAATACCCCCGTTCCCCCCCCGGGGGAGCAGAAGGCAAAACCCACCTTTATAAGCATAACTCGGCTCCAAATTACTTCACGGTGAAGAAATTGCAGATGGGGAGACTAGACTTGAATTCAAAAAAAAAAAAAAAAAAAAAAAAATTCTGCGATTTTGGAACTTTGGATTTTTAAGAAGGGTAAGGGATAAAAATGAGGTTTTCGGGGGGGGGGGGGGGGCAAATAGCAAAAACCACCTTTATAAGGATAAATCGGCTCCAAATTACTTCACGGTGAAGAAATTGCAGCTGGGGAGACTAGACTTGAATACAAAAAAATCTTTTCTGTGATTTGGGAATTTTGGATTTTTAAGGGGGGTAAGGGGTAAAAATCAGATTTTCGGAGTCGCCTAAGCCAAAAACACATTTATAAGTATAACGCGGCACCAAATTACTTCACAGTGAAGAAGTTGCAGATGGGAAGACTAGACTTTAATACGAAAAAATAATTTTCTGCGATTTTGGAGTTTTGGATTTTTAAGGGGGGAAGGGGGTGAAAATGATTTTCGGAGGTGCAGAAGGCAAAAACACCTTTATAAGCATGACTCGGCTCCAAACTACTTCATGGTGAAGAAACTGCAGATGGACAGACTAGACTTAAGTACAAAAGAATCTTTTTCTGCGATTTTGGAATTTTGGATTTTTAAGGGGGAGAGGGGATAAAAGTGATTTTCGGAGGCAAAATTAGCAATGCATGGATTTTCGAGTAAAATTCTCGCAATAATAGCTCAAAGACATAAAAAGAAAAAAAGCCAAGCGTCTTCTTAAAGGTATTCGCAAAAACCCATTTTTGAGTTTTTCCGATTTTCGATTTTTTTTTGGGGGGGGGGGGGAGTTACGAGGGGGAAATTCGATTCCCCCTTTTAGCACTAAATTCATCCGTGGATATCATTGAGCTGAGGTCACAAATTTTAGTGTGTGGCTTGTTTACGTGTGTCCAACACACACTGTATCGGGATTTTGTGAAAGAAGGTGTAACAGGATTTTGTGAAAGCTCTAATCTCATTGGCTGATGTAATACGAGAATTTTCCAGAACAGTCTGTATTCGATAGAAAAGTATAAAAGGAGCATTATTTTCGCCAAGACGATCAGTCTCAGATCTGTGTCAGTTTCGTCAAATGCTTGCTTTGCTTTGAGCCTCTTTGAATGAGACTTGCTTTATGTGTTATTGATAAACAGTTTGTACTGTTGTTTTACTGTTAACGGCTATTGTTTAAGCTATGTTTACTGGTTGAATTGAAGCTGATTCTTGGTTTAAAGACCTGTATTTTTCTGGGTCTTTCTATGAATAAATCACTGAATTTTTTCAAGTTTCGCCTTTCATTCTCTGACAACTTACGAACCCCTAAATACGCAACAATAGGTATTCCTTATAAACGACGGTCTTTCCCTGAAATTCATAAATACCAAATTGCACAACTATCAAATTTCATACAAAAAAAAAAAAAAAAATACATAGCATATCGGAAATATTTTGCGTAACCTTTAAACTAATTATCAATTCTCTGCCCACAATTTTCAACAGGAAAACATACTTTTAAAATTCTAATAAAATGTCATTATATTTGATGGGGTGTAACCTTGTTAAAATACACTTATAAGAAATACCGACTATAGACCGTAATAGTACGAAATTCCTTTATGTATCCCGAAAAAGTAGCCACAGTCATTATAAACGCCAATAATAAGAATAAACCTAATAATTATAACTCATTTATAATTCAAACAAATTTGACATAATTTGGATGATTACAGTACATATTCGGAATTATTTTGTGTGGTCCCACAAATTATTTAGTCTATACATAACCTTTTTAAGAGTAAACGTGATTTTAAGCATCTTTATAAAGTATGTTAACTTTATTCAGTTCAATTCAGCATAAACGCATGGAAGTGCGCGCTTAAATTAAAAATTTGTCTATAGGCTCTAATGTTACGAAATTCTTTCGTGTGTCTTTGTAAACGAGCGATAAACATTGTATACACCAGTAAAAACTATTCAGCTTATTTTGCGTTTAAAATTAATAATTGTTCCAAATTTGACATCGTTTGGATGACTATGTGACATTGTCAGAAAACATTTGTAAGATCCTGTACATCAATTAGAAAGCTTAAGAGCACATATCTTCTTCAAACAACATAAGTTTTAGCATCTTACTCACGTACGCTAGTTTCATTTTCTTCATTGCAAAGTAATGATATTAAAATGCATTTAAACAAAATTTACCCCATACGCCGTAATGTTAAGAATTTTGGCGTGTCCCTGTACACAGTTTATAAAAAATATAGCAATAAAAATTATACAGCTACTTATATGCAAGGCTGGAACGTGTGCGCCAATTTACAAGTCAATCGAAGGATTTTTGAGGCCGCTATTGTGGTACATACAAATTCATTCCATAGGCCGTAAAAATAAGAAAAACTTTGGCGAGTCCCTGTACACGAACGACAAATGGAATACACAACTAACACTATACAGCTAATTCCGTTGGGCTCATGCATATGTGAACCAAATTGCAAGTCAATAGCGTTATTTTGGGGGCAGCTATCGCGGTACATACAAATTCTTCCCATAGGCCGTAATGATAAAAAAAAAGACAGTTACACTTCGGGAGTGCCGACAAAAGTGAAAATGTGAACAATTACGTGTGTATTTCTTGAATCGTCACGAAATATTTTATTGTGTAGGAAATACTTTTAAATGAAGTGTTTTTTTATACATTAATATAAACTACTACTACAAAAATTATGTTACAATTTTATTTAATGCGATAACTGCAATAGAGAGAGTGTCCGGAGATGAGACAAGTCGTGTAGAGCCGCACCATATTGTAAAAACGTGAAAAAAGTGGCGGCTTTGGCCTTTCTCACGATTTTGTGAGGTCTAACTGCAACGTTTCCGGCTGCAATCTTTAAGAGACAGTGGCCGGAGATGAGAGAAGTCGTGTAAAGCCGCACCAGATTGTAAAAACGTGGGGAAAATTGCGGCTTTGGCCGTTCTCACGGTTTTGTGAGGTCTAACTGCAACGTTTCCGGCTGCAATCTTTAAGAGACAGTGTCCGGTGATGAGAGAAGTCGTGTACAGCTGCACCAGATTGTAAAAGCGTGAGAAAAATGGCGGCTTTGGCCTTTCTTACGGTTCTGTCATGTCTAACTGCAACGTTTCCGGCTGCAATCTTTAAGAGACAGTGTCCGGTGATGAGAGAAGTCGTGTAGAGCCGCACCAGATTGTGAAAACGTGGGGAAAATTGCGGCTTTGGCCTTTCTCACGGATTTCAGAGGTCTAACTGCAACGTTTCCGCCTGCAATCTTTAAGAGACAGGGGCCGGATATGAGAGAAGTCGTGTAAAGCCGCACCAGATTGTAAAAACGTGAGAAAAATAGCGGCTTTGGCCTTTATCACGGTTCTGTGAGGTCTAACTGCAACGTTTCCGGCTGCAATCTTTAAGAGACAGAGGCTGGAAATGAGAGAAGTCGTGTAGAGCCGCACCAGATTGTAAAAACGTGGGGAAAATTGCGGCTTTGGCCTTTGACACGGTTTTGTGAGGTCTAACCGCAACATTTCCGGCTGCAATCTTTAAGAGACCGTGGCGGGATATGAGAGAAGTCGTGTAAAGCCGCACCAGATTGTAAAAACGTGAGAAAAATAGCGGCTTTGGCCTTTATCACGGTTCTGTAAGGTCTAACTGCAACGTTTCCGCCTGCAATCTTTAAGACACAGTGTCCGGTGATGAGAGAAGTCGTGTAGAGCCGCACCAGATTGTAAAAGCCTGTTAAAAATGGCGGCTTTGGCCTTTCTCACGGTTTTGTGAGGTCTAACAGCAACGTTTCCGGCTGCAATCTTTAAGAGACAGCGGCTGGAAATGAGAGAAGTCGTGTAGAGCCGCACCAGATTGTAAAAACGTGGGAAAATTTGCGGCTTTGGCCTTTCTCACTGTTTTGTGAGGTCTAACTACAACATTTCCGTCTGAATCTTTAAGAGACAGTGTTCGGATATGAGAGAAGTCGTGTAAAGCCGCACGAGATTGCAAAAACGTGAAAAAATGGCGGCTTTAGCCTTTATCACGGTTCTGTGAGGTCTAACTGCAACGTTTCCGGCTGCAATCTTTAACAGACAGCGGCTGGAAATGAGAGAAGTCATGTAGAGCCGCACCAGATTGTAAAAACGTGGGAAAAATTGCGGCTTTGGCCTTTCTCACGGTTTTGTGAGGTCTAACTGCAACGTTTCCGGCTGCAATCTTTAAGAGTCAGTGACCGGATATGAGAGAAGTCGTGTAAAGCCGCACCAGATTGTAAAAACGTGAGAAAAACGGCGGCTTTGGTCTTTCTCACTGTTTTGTGAGGTCTAACTGGAATAGAGACAGTTTGCGGAGATGAGAGAAGTCGTGTAGAGCCGCACCAGATTGTAAATACTTGAGAAAAATGGGGGGTTTGGCCTTTATCACGGTTCTGTGAGGTCTAACTGGAACGTTTCCGGCTGCAATCTTTAAGACAGTGTCCGGAGATGAGTGAAGTCGTGTAGAGCCGCACCAGATTGTAAGAACGTTCGAAAAATGGCGGCTTTGGCCTTTCTCACGGTTTTGTGAGGTCTAACTGCAACGTTTCCGGCTGCAATCTTGATGGACAGTGTCCGGAGATGAGATAAGTCGTGTAGAGCCGCCCCAGATTGTAAAAACATGAGAAAAATGGCAGCTTTGGGCTTTTTCACGGTTTTGTGAGGTTTAACTGCAATAGAGACAGTGCCCGGAGATGAGAGTAGAGCTGCACCAGATTTTAAAACAATATACAGTATATAATTATTAACACTTCACATTAGCAAGTTAATTGTATGATACATTATTTGTATCATACAAGGATGGAAAGCGTTTGCTGACGATGACGGGAGTTCAATGATTGTTGTTCACCCAAAAGTGCTCAACGCGTTGAAGAAGATTTCACTTCAAAAACTTTGGCGTGTCCCTGTACACGAACTATAAAGGGAAAAAGGGAATGCACACCCAAAACTGTACAGCTAATTTCGGGGGGATCATGAACATGTGTACAAAATTTCAAGTCAATAGCGTGATTTTTGCGGCCGCTATCGCACGACAGACAGACAGACAGACGACAGACGGAACCCAAAATCCTTTTGAGTCTCAACAGTGGGCCTCCACTGACGTTTCGGCAAAAATTGGAAGTCAACAGCTTGATTTTTGCGATGGCTATCGCGGTACATACAGATTCTTCCCATAGGCCGTAATGATAGAAAATCTTTGGCGTGTCCCTGTACACGAACTACAAATGGAATACACACCTAAAACTATACAGCTGATTCTGTTGGGCTCATGAACACGTGTACCAAATTGCATGTCAATAGCGTGGTTTTTGTGGCCGCTATCGCGATACATACAAATTTCTCCCATAGGCCGTAATGATAAGAAAAACTTTGGCGTGTCCCTGTATACGAACTACAAAGGGAATACATACCACAAACTATACAGCTGATTTCGTGGGGCTCATGAACATGTGTACCAAATTTCAAGTCTATAGCGCCATTTTTGCGGCCGCTATCGCGCGACAGAGCCCAAAACCGTTTTGAGTCTCAACAGAGGGCCTCCACTGACGTTTCGGCAATTAAAATTTGGTTTATAGAAATACCTCTCATAGATCGCAATGCATTGGAATACTTTCGAGTATCCCTGTAAACAAAACAGTGCTGATATTTACTCCATTTTACATAAGAAACATCCAATATTAAACTTGAATGACATATTTCAATTTCATTAAGATTTGTGTACAGTAAAAGTATTAAAATATGCTTTATAGAAATACCTCCCATAGATTACAATTCTTTGGAATACTTTCGGGTGTCCCTATATACAGAGCAGTAGAGGTATTTACTCCACTTTCAATAGGGAACATTCGATAGTGAACTTGAATAACATATATCAGTTTCAAGAAATTCCATAAATATTTACGGGAGTTAGAGCTAGAGCGCGGACAGACAGACAGATGGACAGACAGACAAACCGAAGTGATTAACATTTTTAAACCTTGTTGGAAAGTTTTTAAAAACCGTTACTGAAAATTGCTATCAAAAATTTAGCGGCATCATTTAATCTTCAGAGAAAGGGGGGGGGTTATCAGCTATGGATACAACTACAATTCAATCACGATTAATTTAATCATGATTAATTTAGTCATTATTAACAGTTAATCATTTGCTGCAACTAATATATTAATCACGATTGATTTAATCATGAATAATTTAATCATGAATAACGGTTAGTTGTCTGCCTCTCGAATAATTTAATCATGATTGAATTTTTAGTTGCAGCAAATGACTGAAATATTAATCACGATTGATTTAATCACGATTAATTTAATCGCAACTAACGGTTAGTCGTCTGTTTTTCGATTAATTTAATCGGGATTGAATTTTTAGTTGCAGCAAATGAATAACCGTTAGTTGTAATGAAATTAATCGTGATTAAATTTTTAGTCAACTAATTAGTTGATTGAAAATTTAATCGATTGATGCCCAACACTGATCTCTGAGTATCAAGAGGCAGTTAATAGAGCGCAAAAATTGCAGGACATTAATGCCAATGAATCATTATTACAAATGAGTTTAAATAACCCCGTTGTTAACACACTGTCTGAAAAGTTAGTTGAATTGACAGATATGTTAAACAATCTGTCCTTTGTTAGTAAATCTGATGAGGTTAACCATACACATGAATCCCCAGTGCAAGATAGACAAAAAAATAATAGGCAAAGTGAATTAAGACATAATTATAAAGGTAGAAATCAAAATTTCAGGGGTAATCAAAATTTTAGGGGTAATCAAAATAAAAACAGATTTTCATTCTTCTCCTATTTCCCAATTGTGCAATAAAAAAGGACATGTTGCTACTAGGTGCTTTAGATGGCAAAGAAATCAGACTAGGGGTAAAAATTATGACAGAAATAACTATAGTGAAAGGGGAAGTAATTTAAACGAGCGCAGAGATGTAGTTTAGCTGATGCAAGTACATCTCAAGAATTGAATAGAGCATCAGCACAAAATTTTTCTCTGAATATTGCTTATGACTTTAATCTACCAAAGTTATCTAGTGATAGATTGGTTAATTCTACTGGTTCGCAAACACAACAAATCTTAAAAATTTCTGATTCTAAATGTACTCAAACAAATAGCGATAAAAGGGAGAACATTTTTAATGTCCATGTAAATTCTCCAAAGTTACCTCTTATTAAAATTTTGCTAGATAAACAAAAGGTAAACACACTTCTTGACACTGGTAGTTCTGTTAGTCTGTTAGCTGAAAGTACATTTAATAAATTAAAACATAGTTTGAAATATAAACATTTATCTTCCCATGTAACAATCAAAACCGTGAACTCGAATGTACAGTTTTCATCTTGTATACAAACTACTTTTAAAATTCAAAATCAATTTTTTTCACAAAAATTCTTCATTGTAGACATTCCTGAAGGTTGTGCATTTAGGGTTATTTTGGGTTATGATTTTATTCAACAATATCATGTAATATTAGATATGCAGAAGTCTCTGTTAAAAATAAAAGACCTGAGTATTCCCATAACAAACACATATAGCGACCATGAAGAAAATCTTAATATGCATACTCAATGTAAGAAACTTTCAGTAAAAACGGGGCAAAAACTTATTTTACAACCCAAAGAGGAGTCTTCTATTACTGTTTATTGTCCCAAAGTTTCTCCGGGTGACTATTTATTTCAGAGTAAAAAGAGTTCTTCCAAATTAATTTTTTTGGATTCAATAGTTAATATTGATCATTCCCAGAAACAAAATTGCAATGGTAAATATGATAGAGTAAAATTTCAGTTATATGTTAAGAATAACACTAATAGAAGTATGCATGTAAACAAACATTCAAATATTGGTACAATAAAAGAAATTGAGCAAATTATTGACTATGGTTCAAAACAAAATGATAATGTTGAAGTTTCAGATGATTCGCAATTTATTAATTATATTCAACCTTCTAGTGATGTATTAAAAATGAGAAAACAAGATTTAACACCCATGGACTTTGATGTTAAACATGTCAATGGTGCTCATGCAACAAAGTTAAAACAAATTTTATTAAGCAATTTCGCGGCATTTTCTAAAAATATGAAAACCCTTGGGCATACTGACAAGGTAGTACCAGATTTAAAATTTTTAAGTGACTATCCAATTAAGACTTTGCCCTTTCCCATTCCTCAAGCTTTACAGCAGGAAGCTAGAGATCAAATTAACCAATTGGTAGAGGCTGGGATTATTGAGCGAAACTGCTCTGAATGGGCTTGCCCAATTTTATTGGTAAAGAAAAAACAAGATGGATCTGGTAAACAGAAATTTCGCCTCGCGTTAGATTTAAGAATGTTAAATTCCATAATTCAGGGTTCTTCTTATCCATTACCTAAAATTCAAAATATAATAGCTGATCTATCTGCGTATAAATTTTTCACTTGTCTTGATTTCCAACAAGCATATCATCAAATTGATTTACCCGAACATTTACAGGATAAAATTACTTTCACATCAATGTTTGGCAGTTTCAAATTAAAAAGACTATGTTTTGGTCTTAAAAACGCGGCTTCTCAGTACCAAGCACTTATGGATTCTTTAATTGATGAAACTAATATAGATGGAATTTACGCGTATCAGGATGATTTAATATTTGGTGCAAATAGTTTTGAAGAGACATGTGTTAAACTTGAAAGAATTATTAAGATTTTAATTAAATATAATTTAACCTTAGCTCCTAGTAAATGTACATTTCATAAGAGTGCTGTAAATTATTTGGGATTTCACATAGAGAATAATTCAATTTCTCCAATTGAGTCAAACATCATTAAAATAAACTCTTTCCATACACCTACAACAAAAAGACAATTAAAACGCTTTATAGGAGTTGTAACCTTTTATAAGTCTGTTATTCATAATTTTTCTAAATTAATTCAACCACTTATTGAATTGACTAAACCGAAAACAAAATTTGTTTGGAATAAACATCATCAGGATATTTTTAAGAAATTTCAAGATATATTTTTAAACTCACCTATGGTAAGATTACCGGATTGGAACAAGACTTTCTTTTTTAACACTCGTGCATCAAATATTTCTATTGCAGGAGTTTTGATGCAGAAATATGACAATCAATTATTACCTGTCGCCTTTTTCTCTAAATCACTTAAACCGTCTGAAAAAAGATATCCGGCTATCAAACTTGAATTAATGGCCATTTATAAATCTGTAATTGCTTTCAAATATTACTTATACAATAGAAAGTTTATCATTTTGTCTGATAGTGCTCCTTTAAAAACATATAGAAAAACAAATAGTCCTGCTGATTTAACTACTAAATGGCTGTTAGAGTTGTCAGAATACTCATTTGAATTTGAACATATTCCTGGCCCTACAAATGTTTTAGCGGATTATTTATCAAGATCAGACTTCTCAAATAATCAACAAAATTTGAAAACAAATCCAGAATTAATATTCAGTTCTCAACCTCTTCCTATTGTACAAGATGACACACATTCAATTAATCAAATTTCCACTTCTACTCAGTTGATGCAACAAAATCAATTCAACAATTTTCTAGTTTCTGGTAATACTCAAAATAAAGATCCCCTTTTGGAAATTTCAAATAATACATTTGTATCTGAGCAGAAGAATGATCCAAAATTGTCAATTATTTACAGGCAAATTTTGAGAAAAGGTTTTTCAAAAAATAATGATAATTTTTTTATTCATCCAGATTCCAAAGTTTTAATGTACAAGAAACAAAATTTGCATAATAATACTTTTTCATATCTTATTGTTGTACCACATTCTTTAAAATCTAAAGTTTTAACTATTTCACACCTTTCTCACTTTGGGTTCACAAAAACATACGAATTTTTATCAAATAGATATTATTGGAAAGGTATGTACACAGACACTTTAAATTTTATTGCTTCGTGTACTTTATGTTTACAAAATAAACATCATAACACACCACCTGCTCCTCTACAACCCACCTATACTCCAACACATCCAGGGCATACTATTAGTGTCGACTTGGTTGGTCCTTTTATAGATAGACATTCAGTTTTGACTGTGATTGACCATTTTTCGCGACACATTGAATTATTTCAATTAAAAGACACTTCTTCATCAAAAATAGTTAAATGTTTATTTAATTACATTACAACATTTGGTAGACCATCAGTAATATTATCAGATTTAGGCAAACAGTTTACATCAATTATTTATAACATTTTCAATGATAAACTTGGCATAAAGATTTTACATTCATCTGTTGCTCACCCTCAAAGCAACTCTGTTTCCGAGAGGTTAATAAATCTATAAAGTACTCAATTAACACTTTAATTTCTGAGGGGTATTCTTTTGAAAATTCACTAGCTATACATAAATCACTTTATAATGGTTCAACACATTAATCCACATTGTTTTCACCTAACCTACTTCATTTTGGTAGAGAACTGTCTTTAATATTTGATACATTTGACCAATTTATAAATCAGCCATTTTTACATAAAAATGTAGACATATATAAATTATTACACGACTTAGATAACATCTATAGCAAAGCATATTCTAACATTAAAGAAAGTCTAGACAAAAGATATCAAAATTTTCAAAAACGTGCAAAACTGAGGCCTGTTGCTGTTCATGATGTTGTATACTTGAAATCAATAGATAAATTTAAACTCAAGTATTCTGGGCCATTTATTGTTGTACAAAAACACTCGCCAGTTTCCTTTTCTATTAAGAGATTACATGCACCTGATAATAAAGCTTTCAGAGTCCATATTGATAGACTCCTTATTGCTCCTCCTCGACGTAATTATTTGTTTACTGAACCCAACTCCAATGTAACACATAATATTGGCAATAATTCTAACCATTCTTATAATTTAAGAAATCGCAATTAATTTTTTTCTCGCAAAAAAAAAGTTTGATGAATATATTTTGCATCACAAATGCATTTTCCAATGGCCAATGGAATGTATTTGTTTGCTGTGCAGGAACTCGTCTTTATTTATTTTGTTATTTTTTTTAGATGGCTGGTCCACTGTTTTTTTATTTTTTATTTTGATGTAAAGACTGTTTCTTGCATTGCAGTGTTGTTTAATATATATAATATTTATAAATAAGATACACCTAAATATATATAATTTAAAAAAAAATAATAATAATAATTCTAATGATAACATAAATGCTTGTAGATCATATTTTGAATTTTTAAATTAGTAATCAAGGTGTTATATATTTTTATTTAATGTTTACTATATCTTTTTTATTGGGTGAAGGTTAAGCAAAAGTAAGATATTTGAAATATATTTAATAGAGATATTTCATTGGAATACAGATTAAGTTCATAGGAAATTAATTATTAATGATAATATTGTTAACAATATACATACAGCTAAATTTTATAAGTTTCCAATTGATTTTTGGTGTACAACATGTTTTTGGTTTGTTCAATATCCAGTCTGAATTTTTTTATTATTTTGGCATTCCCTTTCATCACTCAAAATTTTATCAATTTGTTTTCTGTTACTTATTTTTCCCCATCCTATGTATATGTTGTCTCGTTCAAAATTTTCTCCCGGGAGAGCAACACTGGATATGTGATGAGAATCTATATTTTTGTTGACAATATTTTTTCAACATTTATGACACTTAATTAATCGGTTTCGTGAGGTGTCCCTACAGGGGTCTGTGGACTCTGCTGGGGGACGGAGCCCTGTGCCTAACAGTGCAGGTCTTTCAACACGCCCTGTCCCGCTAGGATGTTAGCCTTAAGTTAACATCATTACACTTACATTTTTGTAAGGATTAAGGGAAGATTGTTTTTGTTTTGTTTTGACTGCCAATGGCGTCCTTTTTAAAATCTTTCCTGTGTGGTATACACGAAAACTTTTCTGTTTCTTTATTTTTATTTATTTTTTTTGTGCATAATTTTGTTTAACGTTGACCAATGTGTGTAACCAAGGTGTTAGACAAATAAATATTACAATAATATGCTGGAACCTTTAGTTATTACAACAATATATATGCATATGTGTAATTTATATTATTTTTTTCTCTATTTCACTATACATATTAGTGTGAAAATTTAATATTATGAATGTAAAAATCTAACGTTAGTGACTGTTACAGTGGCATTGTTTGCTGAGTATATCAAAAAGAGACTCTTTCATAGAAAAACATTTCAGCTGAAATTTTTGTGGCATATAAAAAAAAGACAATATGATCAATATGGAACAGCAGTTTGGACTATTTTATAGAGGCCACTTTTTTTGCGTATGTCATGACATGTATATTTTTTTTTTGTTCACTGTTTTTTTGAAATATGTGTAAAATTTTTCTTTTGTTTTTGAATTGGTAATTATATTTCACATATATTTTGTTTGTTCATTTTTAAGCATTCATATAATTTTTACTTATAATGTAATATCATTTTTAATTGTACGTCTTTGGTAAGTGCTTTTGAATATTATTGTTTGTATATGCATTTCTATACAGGAGGCGAGGAGGACTTATTTTTTTTTTTTTTGCTAGTCGAAGGGGAGATATATGTGTGCGTGTTCTCACACATATATCCTTTAAAAGTTTACTTATTTATTCAAATTTATTTATAACAAAAAGGAGGGATTAATAAAATAATAAAAAAAATCTTTTTAAATTTATCTAATTCAATTAATTAATTATATAGAATTTCCCGTTTTATTTAGAAATCAAAATTTGTGTTTTTTGTCCTTTTGTTACAAACGCATTACTCTCATAATAAAATAAAGCAATTTTTATATCGGGGTTTTTGAAAAGTAGTTTTATTTATACATTTCCCTGAATGGATTAAATCAATTTAGCTATTATTATTTATTTTCAGAGGGTAATTTAAAAATTCGTATCAGCCTACTTCTAGCACAAGTAGCTATTAATAAAATAATAACAGTCATTTCAATTCATATTTATTACTCTACTATTTACATTAAATCAATTTAGCTATAATTATTTATTTTTGAGAGGGTAATTTAAAAAGTCGTTATCAACCGGTTTCTAGCATATACAGCTATTATTAAAATAAAATAATCATTTCATTTCATGTTTATTACCCTTGTATGTTTACGTTAAAAACCTATTATTATTTCAAACGGGTCATTATAATTCTAAAAATAGATTTATAATGTTTTTTTACAATCTAAGCGTCGCCTCTTTTTATGTACGTTGAGAGTTGAAGGTCAATTGGCGTTGCTCCTCAATGTCAAATCGATCTAACTTTATAACGACTTTTTTTGATATTCAAAAATTTTGTATTAATATGTTAGAAGGACAAAGAAACTGTTTGGCACCTTTTTGGCTGTATTTTAAGGATGCCAATCTTTGTGGTTGCAATTTTAAGCTCTCTGTGGCTGGCAGTTTTAGGTAAGCTTTACGATTTTGACGTTGTTAGAGTAAGACGTTTTGCTGTTGCGTTCCTCCTCTCCTCCCGTCTCAATTTCCGTATGAGATTCTTCCTGTTCTCCGTAATTGTGGAAATGTAGTATTTTTCTGAAAATAACCTTTTTTCAAGTAACCAACAATAAAATCCTAGTTAATGTAATTCTGTCTGCCTTCTTTTTCTGCAAAGGAGATTTTCTTTCAACAGGTTTTTATGAACTTCTACACGGCCCTCACAGTCATGGACTTGGTTATTGCGTTGACGAAAAACTCCGTCATAATATATTTTGAAAGATATCTCTATTCTTAATTCTCCTTACATGATTATTAAAAAGGGAACAATATTTTTCCATTAATGAAGCGGCAGAGTTCAAAAACTTTGTGGGGGATTTTCATTCTAAAAAGGCCTAAACAAGGTCACTAAATTTAGTTGCAATGCCCAGACATCGGATTTCAAACTTAAGGAGACTTGGCATCGCTGAAGTTTTCCCGCAAAAGCTTATATTTTAATTTAATATTCAAAAATTTAAATTTCTTTAATAAAATATACATGCAGGCAACAATTTTTATGTATTTTTATATATTCTTTACAGATTTGAAATATTTAAATTTCATTTTCTCTGTTTGCATTTTTTTTTCAGGATTTCATAGTTTTTAAAATGCAAAAACTCTACAGATATTAAGAAAAGACTCAGTATTTATTTTGGATTTTTAATAGAACATGTTTAGAAGAAAAAGGTATGGATTTAGAAATATTTGAATTAGTTTTTTTTTTTTTTTTTTTTTTTTTTTTTTTAGAAAAAATATTAACGCGTGTACGTCTATCTAAATATTTTTATAAACAAACAAAAATAAAATAAGATAAACATGATTTTTGTTATATTATATATATATATATATATTCGCTATTTTATAATAAGAAATAACCACAGAACTGGCGTTTTAATGTAATATTTGCAAAACTTTGAATAATCATCATAAAATGCAATAAACTCGAAACAGTATTTTCAGATTGAGAGTTTGGAAATTTTAAAGTTGCACTCCCTAGCGGCACTCCTACCACCCCTTTGCCCGGGGCGAAGTATCCCTTGTGATACAAATAATTAAATGCTTTAATGGTTATATTATTTAATTTTTTGTGCCAAAAAGAGGTAAAATGAACGTTTTTTTTTCTTTATATATATATATATATATATACATACATATATATTATAATTTATAATATTTGTTAATAAAAAAAATACTGAGATTTTTTATGTTAAATGTTTTTAGAGTAATTGGTATCCTTTTGTTTTAATATTATTTTTTTCTAGAAATCTTATGGATTTTTAAGTAAAAACATGTTATTATTTTTTTAGAGACTTGTTAAGTATAAGACATTTATTACTTTGTTACTAACAGCTTGATTCATAAAAAATATATATATATAAGATATTGGTATATACATAAGTACTTTAAAGTACTTAAACATCAAGTATTTTATAAACCAAAATTTTATATTTATTAATAGAAAAATAGACAGGAATAACTTCCAATACAAAGAACTCTTAACGCTTGACAGACAATTTGTTATAAAATCTGCTAGCTGAAAGAAGTGTCTAGATATAGACGTCTAAAGAAAATGAGAAATATATCCTGTAATATTTTGTGCTTAAAGTGGGACATATCTTTCACTTCAATGCATGACCTAAGGATAAATTCTAAGAAAAATATTTTGTGGAACCTATAATGGTAAGAAACTTTCTTGTAGAAAAAAAATAGATGGTTAAATTTTGTTAAAACTTTTGTCTGGCTAGTCGCAAAATATTATCGGTTAAATAATTAAAAATGCTAAATAAGTATTTAAATTTCAAACAAATTACTTATGTGTTTTAACAATTATTAACAGAATATTTTAAAATTTTCCAGTACTTATCTATCTATTTATTTAGCGGACACTATTTTATAATTTATCAGCTTTTTCTATTAAAAATGAAAATAAATTATTATAGAAGTATGTAAGAATTACCACTTTGATAACATTTCTTTATATATATGTATATATATATATATATATACATATATACTAGCAGGCAACGCCCGCTTCGCTAGTCCCTATTTTTAAATGAA
Organism: Salticus scenicus; assembly: GCA_963930645.1. NCBI lineage: Eukaryota > Metazoa > Arthropoda > Arachnida > Araneae > Salticidae > Salticus > Salticus scenicus. Next base: position 244,899,328 of record OZ005650.1, on the reverse strand, counting down.
TCACTATAATGAATTCTCAAAATTGCATTAATTTTTATCACGTGAAAAAAAAGAGAAACAAAATCTGATTAGGAAAAATGTCGCACCGGGTTCTCACTGCCTTCGGAAAAAATTCCCAAAATGCTCTAACTCTTATTTCTATTATTTTTCCCCTTCGCCCCCCTCCCGTCTATCCCAATAATTTTACAAATTCGAAAATATCCGCAATCGATTTGTAAGTATCAAAAACCTCTAAAAACCAGTTTTGAACGATCTATCTCTATTTTTATTTTTTTGCCCCTCCGCCCCCTCCCTTCCCGGCCCTCCTAAAAACTTTACACTTTCGAAAATATCCCCATTCGACTTGCCGGCCTCTAAAACCTATCTGTACCAATATTGAACGGCCTAACTGTATTTCTATTAGTTTTTGCCCCGTAGCCCCCCCCCTTCCCGCCCCTCCTAATAATTTTACATATTCGAAAATATCCGCAATCGATTTGTAAGTATCGAAAACCTCTATATACCAATTTTGAACGATCTAACTCTATTTTTGTTTTTTTTGCCCCCCCCCCCTCTCCCTCCCCCTTCACGCCCCTCCTAATAACAACACCTTCGAAAATATTCCCATTCGACTTGCAGGCCTTTAAAACCTATCTGTACCAATTTTGAACGGCCTAACTGTATTTCTATTTGTTTTTGCCCATAGCCCCCCCTTACCGCCCCACCATCCTTCCCGCCCCTCCTAATAATTTTAAAAATTCGAAAATATCCGCAATCGATTTGTAAGTATCGATAACCTTTATATACCAATTTTGAACGATAACACTATTTTTATTTTTTTGCCCCCCTTTCCCCTCCCCCCTTCACGCCCCTCCTAATAACTTAACACTTTTTAAAATATCCCCATTCGACTTGCAGTCCTTTAAAACCTGTCTGTACCAATTTTGAACGGACTAACTGTATTTCCATTTGTTTTTGCCCCATAGCCCCCCCCCTTTGTTGTCCCACCTGGGGGCTGAATTTCTAAAATTACAGAAATTGGTTTTTATATATTTTTATTAGCTATATTTTCGAGCAAAAATTTCACGTGTATCTATTTTTTTGTTTGAGATATATAGGATTATGCAAAATCCAGTTTTACGCATGTGAAATCACGTTTTGCCCCCCCGTTCCCTTGGGGACCGAATTTTGATAGCTCCAGAAATTTTTTTTTTTTTAGACATTCGTGTTAGCTATATTTTAAAGCAAAAATTTTACGGATATCTGTTTTTTTGTTTGAGATTATGTAGGATTATGCAAAATTACGTTTTACGCATGTGAAATCACGTTCTGCCCCCCCCCCGCCCCCTTGGGGACCGAATTTTGAAAATTCCAGAAATTGGTTTTTAGACATTTGTGTTAGCTATATTTTAGAGCAAAAATTTCACGTGTATCTATTTTTTTGTTTGAGATATATAGGATTATGCAAAATCACGTTTTACGTATGTGAAATCACGTTTTCTCCCCCCGCCCCCCTTGGGGACCGAATTTTGAGAATTCCAGAAATTAATTTTTAGGCATTTGTATTAGCTATATTTTAAAGCAAAAATTTTACGGATATCTGTTTTTTTGTTTGAGATATGAAGGATTTTGTGAAATCACGTTTTGCCCCCCCCTCCCCCCCTTGGGGGGCGAATTTTGTAAAATCGCTTCTTAGTGGATACCTACGTCATAGAACAAACATTGTCACAAAATTTCATGCTTCTAGGTCCAGGGGTTTGGTCTGGGCGTTGATAGATCACCCCCTCACTCAGGAAGTCTTCTTTTATATACAAAGTGTTAAATAAAAACCCAATTTTTTTAAACTTTAAAATTATTTAAAAGGGATAAACAAATTGATGCCAAAAATAAGTAAGTGAATATATTTCTTATTATATCAAATAAATAAATAAAAACGTGCAAACCTTTTTTTTAGCACGCTTTTATTTTAATTAAAGATTTAAATGTATGTGAATATTAGCTGAATCATGAGTATTTCAATAAAGTTGTAAAGGTTTATTCCAATATTAATCCCCTCCATGATTATTCCCCTATTTACAATGAACTTAATCATAATATCAACCAGAAAACCACAAGATTCAAACGAGGTAAAAAATCTTCTGTTTTTGCAATATCAAAAAATGCCATTAATAAACAACTTCATGAAATGCAGTCAAATTATCTTGATAATTATGATTGGCTCTCTGTAAGAAAGTCTATATTTGCTATTAAAAAAAAGTTTTTAACTAATTATCTGCATGAATTTCAAAACCATAGTTATAATCAACACTTTTCTGATATTTTTTATGATATAATTATATTTCGAATTAAACAATTCAATCTCAAAATTTCTAAAAAACCTCAAAAAATACAATCTAATTCTCAGTTAATTATTAATTTTTCAAATCAAATATTTAATAAAATCAACATCACTTCAATTATTAATGATAAATCTTGTATGTTTCCCATCAATGATTTACATATTTCTCGTACATTTAAATATCCTATTACTCTTGGTCGATTGTTATTCAATTATAATTCAGTGTCAAAATCTAACTTTACTTCTGATGTATCCTGTGGTTGTGATGATCCTTCTTATGCAAAATATGTAGACAAGAACCATGGACATATAATTACTGGAGATCTTGAATTTGTTAATAACCGCAATTTAAAAAAATTTATGCATTATGGCACAAAATTTAGACTTCCTTCAAAAACTAATATTCAACAGATTTTACAGCAATTAGCTTTTGATATTGACTTGTTTATCTATAAAATATCTATCTCCTATAATAAACCTATTGAATATTTTAATCAATGGAAAGTTTTAGTGATTTCGAAACTGAAAACTGAATTTATAAAACACATTTAACATATTACAGTAAATCCGATCTATTTAATTCTATTAATGTACTCAAACAAAACTATGTTATTACTTATGTTGATAAATCTCCGAATAACTATGCCATAATATGTAAAAAATATTATCTTTCTCTACTTGAAAAAACCATTTCTTCGAGTGCTAACTTTCATCCCACCTGTTGTGACATTAAAATTAATAACAGAAAAATTCATAACTTTTATAAATTATTAAAGCTTCCATTTAATAATTTCAATTATCCTTATATTGTCCTTATTCCTAAATTTCATAAAAATCCTATTAAATTTAGAACAGTTACTATTGGTTGTAATACATATAATAATAATGCTAATAAAATCCTCCTTGATATTCTTAAACAAATTTATAACTTAATTAGTAAATCCAACAATTTCTATTGTCTTAAAAATAGCTATCAACTCAAAGAAATTGTAAAAACTCTGAACAATGTTAATGAAATTATTACTTATGATTTTGCTGACTTGTTTAATAATATTAATTTAACCGATCTTCATCAAATTATTTACAACCTTTATTTGCGTTTTAAAAGTGAACTTTCTCTTCCTAAATACCTTTGTGCAGCTTCCTTTAAAACTCTTTTAAATTTTATCATTCACAATAATTTTATTCTACATAACAACACTATTTATATCCAAAAGGTCGGTATCCCACAAGGGGGCTGTAGCTCAAGTCTGTTAGCTGATTTATATTTATACCATTATGAACAAAGTTTCTGTAATGATAATGTCATTATGTATAGGTACATTGATGATATTATAATTTTTTATGTTAATAACTCTACTCCATCTTCATTAAAATTTCAATATCCCTCTCACCTTACACTAACACATAATTATATTAACAACAATTGTATTAGCTTTTTAGATTTACAACTTAAATTAAATGGTGGTAAAATATCTACTGATCTATATGATAAACGAAAAGATTTCTGTTTTAAAGTAAATTTATTTACACATTTTAATTCTTGTCTTCATTTATCTGTATACAGAAATATTATTCTTAATCATCTATTTCGAATAAACAGACTTTGTTCATCTCATTACAAAAACAAGAATATTAACAATTTAATTAAAACTGCTACTGCTATGGGTTATCCCAAGAGATTTATTTATTCGATTATTTATCAATAAATGTTCTTTGTCTCACAAAAAAAAAAATAAAATAAAAAAAAAAAATAAAAAAATAAAAATGTATTTATGTATATATATATATATATACATCTTTATATTAAAAAAAAAAAAATTAAAATATGGCGGATGGGAGGGCAGATGTTTGATTAAGGAGGAAGGGTGGTGTTGTTTGGCTGGTTGGTTGGGTGGGTTGTTGAAAAAAAAAAAAAAAAAAAAAAAAATAGGAAGCCTGATCTTATTGCGATTACGGGATACATCATCTCTTTCTGGTTGATATTGATTAAGTTTCAACAATTCATAATATATTTGCTTCATTTAAAAATTAAAAAAAAAAATTAGATCTCATTCAAATTTGGAGTGTTCAAACTAAACGTAAAATAAAAATACTATTCAATATTATTAACAATAACTAATAAAATATTAAACTTATTCACCAATTTTCTAATTAATAATAATAATAAAAATAATAACAATAATACATTAATACCATAATACTTACAAAAAAAAAAAAAATTAAACCTATTCACCATTTTCCTACTTAATACTAATACTAATAATAATATTAATAACAATAATAATTATTGAAATTTAAAAATTAAAATTATTCACCAATTTCTTAATAATAATGACTTTATAATCACTTGTTGGTCTTTTCTTCTGTTAGCTTAAGAATCTAAATTACACTCATGTAAATTGAACCTCTAATCGTACACTTTTTCTTACATCAATTAATAGTAACTTATTTTTTCCACGTTAGATGGCGCGCTCATACGTTGTGTCGAACGTATGCCATACAGTGACAATCGTATTGTTCTGCATTATACTTAAATTTCCCTCTAGAATATTCTTTATTTGTGATTTCAGCTTTTAAATATTAAGCACAATAAATATCACTTCATGCTTACATTTATTTCATTTCAGAAATTATTTCGATTAATCGATTCTCTACTTTTAAACATTTCTTTTCAGTTAGTTCGTTTGGCAACCGCCTGGACTTTTATTCGATTTGGATTTGAATTGCATGTGGCCCTCGTCTTTCACGAATATCATTTTTCATTTTGGTTAAGTTGTTTTATCAGCCATTTTCCTTTTATCTTTCTATTTTTTTTTATGCAAGATTGGAACTAGTATTGTATATTTGCTGAACTAGCTATACAATATTCGAAATCTTGCATCTCATGTTGACAGTACAGCTAGTTTCCTGATGAGAACTGTACTGGGTTTCAACATTTTTAACTCTATTTTTCCTTCATGCATTCCTTTTTATTTCAATAGTATTTTGGTTTATTTCTTGCAATTCTTATCTTGTGTTGCTGAATTTACTCGATAAATGGATTATAAAAAAAAAAAAAAAAAAAAAAAACTATCTCATTGTTTTAGGCATTAGTGATATCTACGTCATTTCTCTTCTATGTAAGTATTTTAACATGATTTTACTAATCGGTGAATTTTACTTAAATGGTATTTGTGACAATAACTTTATAAGTAATCCTTCTAAATATTAATATCATTGTTGGTATTTTCATCTTTCTCTTATTTGCTGAGTATTGTAAAGGAATTAAATTATTTATTATATATATATATATATATATATATATATATACATATATATACTTTTGTTTATACACGTTATTATGCATTTGTGTTTAATATGTTAAAAACCTTATGTGATATTTACATGTAGGTGCATGTACTTTACATGTACTTTAAATAAAAAAAAAAAAAAAAAAAAAATCCCTTCATTTAAAATTGAAAAAATCTGACGTCTGAAAAAGGTTAACGTGTTTTCAAATAATGGAATGTTTCACACTGCTCAGAATTTCTTAAAAATTCTATACATGTTGATGCATTTAAATTTTTGTTGGAAAATATTATAAAATATTTTAGAATAAAATTATTCATATATTTATTTTGAAAGTGAAACCATTAAGATATTCTATGAGGAATAAGTAATAGCATTTTTAATTTTACGGAAATTTTTATTATTATTATTATTATTATTATTATTTTGAAATCCCATGACAAGAATTTTTTCTCTACATATGAAGAGTATGAAGATTTATTTATATAATTTATTTTAGCTAGAGAGCGCTTTGAAATAGTTTTCCCTTAAATTCTTTTATTTTCGTCGAAACGCGATATTTCTTAAAAAGAACTAAAAATTTGTTTCATATTTCATATACTTTCAGGAAATAATGCAAGGAATTTACTCAAACAAAAGACCTTATGTAGAATTAAGAGATTTTATGCTTTTAGTAATATTTCATTCTTTGATTGCTGAGGAAAATTTTAAGATCAATTTATTAAATTTTTATGAAAACTTTAAGAAATAAACCTGATTCAGGTGAATATATTTTTTATAGTAACTTTTAAAGATACTAATTACATTTTGTTTAATTTTGTTTAATTGAAAAAAAAAAAGTATATAAAAGCAAACTTAGATTAATAAAATTGCGTAAATAATTTTACTTTTATTCGAAATTTAAATATTTGTTTTATTCGCGTTACAGGATTGTTTCATTCTAAAATGAATTGAAAAGCATAATACATTTGAAAGGATATGTTTTTCATTTTATTTCTAGGTTTAATGTCTCTTTATAGTTAAGTTATACATTGACTAAATGCTTTCTTTGTCTAAATATCTAAAAATGTTCATTTATATTCAATTTTTTCCTATATGAAATTATTCTTTATTTTATTAGATTGAAGTTATAATCTACTATGCCAATATTTATTTAAAAGTTTAATAAACTAAGTAATAATATATAACAGATTCACTAAATTTAAGAAAAGGAGAAAAAATTAAATGACTTGCATAAATTACAAAACAATATCTAACTTTGCTTATTCGTTTCAAAAATAATCATTAATGTATTTTACGGCTGTAATGCCTCAATAAATTTTATATTATTTTAAATTTTGAAGAAATAAATTGCACAAAATCTATATTTTAGCGTTTCCTTTAAAGAGAAAGTGTAAAATATACTATTTTACGTATCGTTGAATTAGAGTTTAAATAATACAATTGAAACTTAAATTAGGGTAATTTCTACCATATGAGATAAGCAATCTCATTATGTGTTCCCCTGTGTTGGTGTTGGTACAGGTGTTTTGCTCGATTGATTGTACGTGATTTCTATGACTGTGTGGAATGTCCTCTGTGCGAGTCTTTTTATAAATCCGGGCCTGTATTTAATGTTATGGCCTGTAAACAATCATTATTCTAATGTGTCGTACATTAAAGAAAAATATATTCTTTATTCTGAAAAAATAGATATTTTCATCACGCTTTGTTTAGTATGGTAATTATATATATATATGCATATACATTTTAGTAAATACTTCTGACAAACCATAATATATCCTATTTTTTTGGTGTGCTATATAAAAATCCATAGAGCTGTGCACAAATACTATCGAAAACATGATGTACTAAATCTGACAGTCATATTATTTTTAATAAATTCTAAAATTGTTTACTGAAATAAGACGTACACAAACACAGACAGATAAAATGAAGTCTGAATTTTACTTCAGCTTTCCTTAAAAGGGTTAAAAATGTATAAAATAAATCGAAATCCATCGTGAGAAATTTCCCTTATAAACCCGAGAATTTTCATTTATAAACGAATTATTTAAAAAAAAAAAATGTACTTTGAAAGATCTGGAAATGATAGTATTTATAAATTCGTTATGGTTAGTGCAAAATTAAAGTATACTGAAATATAGTACTTTAAGTACATCTCACTTAGACCGCAATGCATTCGATACATAATTTTTAGGATGGAGGACGCTATGTGTATAAACCGTTTGTGCTGTATTTACTACATCCATCTGGCAGTATTCAAAAGTAATGCTGAAAAATATAAATATATATAACAGTCACAAGGAATTTTAAAATTATTTATTGAAAAGAGAGCACGGATTATAGAGACTAGTACAAACCAATGTCATAAACACATTTTAAATTTATTGAAATCCTTCAGTTGCATAATTTAACTGATATAACATTTTGAGTAATTTACACTTGTATCACGAAATGTATCTAAATATTTTTGTGTGTCCTGTAAACATACTTTTAATGCTTATCATACTACATTATGCAAAAAACATGCTTCTGTGCATTTAAATAATTATATCCATTCCGTTAACGTATGTGTAGTTTAGATATTAGAACATAAGATTAAAAGAATTAATCTCATATTCCCCAGCAAAACTTATACTGGTGGGCTCGTTATGGCCTACTTCTGGCATCCTGCACTTGCCATCAGTGGCCGGTTGCCCCATATAACTCCAGCAGCGGGCCGTTTGTGGCTGCCAGCTGTGATGGAAGCCTAAAGAAAAATGGTCGGTGGCCCAGAAGTGGCATAAACACAGTTGGCCTTATGCAGGCTATCACCACACGGCCAACATCATGTTTTTCATCTTGTGGCCACAAATTATTAGGCCATAACCAATTTGTATGCATAGAGGGCGCTGTGATTCTTTTTCTGTTGATTTGAAATTCCCTCGCTGTCCGCCATTTCATACGAAGTTCTTGTTCGTTGTTCTTGTCTGCGGGTGCGAGATTGAAAATCTCGTAAAAGGAATATATGAGTAAGTAATTCAATTATTAATTTGTTTTTGCATTATTTTTTAAATACTATTTTTTTTTAAATGTTTGACTCTAAAGCTATTGTTGTAACAAAAGGATTTCTAGAAATATATAACAAATATCCAGTTGACCTGTTTTAGTAAATTATGATAGCCGCTAACTTTCTAGTATTTTATTATTGTTATTATTATTTATTATTATTATTTATTGATTTTTTAATTTTTGTCCAAAAAACTAGTATGATGTGGCATCACAAAACTTTCTTCTATATTTTTTTTTATGCAAATTCGCGTAGTGCAAATAATTTGTTAAAATCATTTTCCTGAATGCATGCAAACGATTTTCATTTTAGAACAGTGTTTTCCAATAATAATAATAATAAAAATAATAAAATAAATTTTGTGCCAACTTCTGAAAAAATGCTTTCTTCTTCTTCTTCTTGGTTTTTCTTTTTCTTTTTTTTTTTTTTTTTTTTTTTTTTTTTTAATAATTTATAACTTTGCTTTAATTTTCCACAAATTTAATTCAGTCATTTACTTGAAAGTTATTGGTGAGTTTCTTTTGAAAAATACCAGCATTGAAAATTTATCCCCTCATGGGGAAGGGCGAGCGATTCTTCAACTTATACAAAAAAAATTTCCTAGTTTGCTGTTAGTTATTTAAATATTTATTTTTTAATTCATAATAAAAATTTAAAAAATAATTATCATTTATTTGAAATCATTTATGTAAAATTTCTTCTTATACTGTGTCATATTGAAAATTACGAAGAAGTAGAAATATAGAGCCATGTGTTGAGTGAATGATCCACAAATGTAATCGGGAACGATTTTAATCAAGGTTGGTTAAATAACAAATTTGTTTAAATTTCGTCCATTGGTTCGTGAGATACAGCGTCCACAATTTTTTTTATACACACTTACAGAGTGAAACTTTCTAAAAATGGTCAAATCGTGTTCAGGAATCTCAAAACCCTCCATCACAGAAAATAATTTTCATAAATAATAATTTTCATATGTAATTTCTATAAACTATTATAGGAAACGGAAAAAAAAAAAAAAAAAAAAAAAAAAAAAAAAAAAAGTGGTAGCCATAACAAACTGTTTTATTTTATTTATTTATTTATTATTATTTTTTAAATGCAAGTGAGAAAAATAATTTCACTTTTACGAAACTGAAATACTTCCCCCCTCAATTTCCCGTAACGTATAAGAATATTTTTGAGCATCACTATTAAATGAACCACAAATATTTATTTTATCATTTTTGATCGGAACCATTTCTTATTGCATCGATAAAATTTATGTTGATCTGTATTTTAGCGTTGTATAAAGATTTTTACGTGCGCTGATAAGAAATGTCTCTTTGACTGTAATGTATCCAAACTATTTTATAAATTTTTATACTGAAACCATTTGGGTTACCTGTACAACTTTTTATGACAAGCGTCCTATAGTAAATCTCGAAAACCTGTATAACATATATGAGTTTTATGGAATTCTAAAAATAGTTTTAAAATAGGTAATTGCGGATAAATTTATCAAATATTTACAACTACAAAGACAAACGCACTCTCGTTTTTCTCCCTAATTCCGTTATCTCTTTACTCAACCCAGCAAAACTTATACTGGTGGGCTCGTTTTGGCCTACTACTGGCATCCTGCACTTGCCATCAGTTGCCGGTTGCCCCATATAACTCCAGTAGCGGGCCGTTCGTGGCTGCCAGCTGTGATGGAAGCCTAAAGAAAAATGGTCGGTGGCCCAGAAGTGGCATAAACACAGTTGGCTTTATGCAGGCTATCACCACACGGCCAACATCATGTTTTTCATGTTGTGGCCACAAATTATCAGGCCATAACCAATTTGTATGCATAGATGGCGCTGTGATTCTTTTTCTGTTGATTTGAAATTCCCTCGCTGTCCGCCATTTCATACGAAGTTCTTGTTCGTTGTTGTTGTCTGCGGGTGCGAGATTGAAAATCTCGTAAAAAGAATATATGAGTAAGTAATTCAATTATTAATTTGGTTTTGTATTATTTTTTAAATACTATTTTTTTTTAAATGTTTGACTCTAAAGCTATTGTTGTAACAAAAGGATTTCTAGAAATATATAACAAATATCCAGTTGACCCGTTTTAGTAAATTATGATAGCCGCTAACTTTCTAGTATTTTATTATTGTTATTATTATTTATTATTATTATTTATTGATTTTTTAATTTTTGACAAAAAACTAGTACGATGTGGCACCACAAAACTTTCTTCTATATTTTTTATTATGCAAATTCGCGTAGTGCAAATAATTTGTTAAAATCATTTTCCTGAATACATGCAAACGATTTTCATTTTAGAACAGTGTTTCTCAATAATAATAATAATAAAAATAATAAAATCAATTTTGTGCCAACTTCTGAAAAAATGCTTTCTTCTTCTTCTTCTTGTTTTTTTTTTTTTTTTTTTTTTTTTTTTTTTTTTTTTAATAATTTATAACTTTGCTTTAATTTTCCACAAATTTAATTCAGTCATTTACTTGAAAGTTATTGATAAGTTTTTTTTGAAAAATACCAGCATTGAAAATTTATCCCCTCATGGGGAAGGGCGAGCGATTCTTCAACTTATACAAAAAAATTTTCCTAGTTTGTTGTTAGTCATTTAAATATTTATTTTTTAATTCATAATAGAAATTAAAAAAATAATTATCATTTATTTGAAATCATTTATGTAAAATTTCTTCTTATACTGTGTCATATTGAAAATTACGAAGAAGTAGAAATATAGAGCCATGTGTTGAGTGAATGATCCACAAATGTAATCGGGAACGATTTTAATCAAGTTTCGTTAAATAACAAATTTGGTTAAATTTCGTCCATTGGTTCGTGAGATACAGCGTCCACAATTTTTTTTATAGACACTTACAGAGTGAAATTTTCTAAAAATGGTCAAATCGTGTTCAGGAATCTCAAAACCCTCCATCACAGAAAATAATTTTCATAAATAATAATTTTCATATGTAATTTCTATAAACTATTATAGGAAACGAAAAAAAAAAAAAGTGGTAGCCATAACAAACTATTTTATTTTATTTATTTATTAATTATTATTTTTTAAATGCAAGTAAGAAAAATAATTTCACTTTTACGAAACTGAAATACTTCCCCCCTCAATTTCCCGTAACGTATAAGAATATTTTTGAGCATCACTATTAAATGAACCACAAATATTTATTTTATCATTTTTGATCGGAGCCATTTCTTATTGCATCTATAAAATTTATGTTGATCTGTATTTTAGCGTTGTATAAAGATTTTTACGTGCGCTGATAAGAAATGTCTCTTTGACTGTAATGTATCCAAACTATTTTATGAATTTTTATACTGAAACCATTTGGGTTACCTGTACAACTTTTTATGACAAGCGTCCTATAGTAAATCTCGAAAACCTGTATAACATATATGAGTTTTATGGAATTCTAAAAATATTTTTAAAATAGGTAATCGCGGATAAATTTATGAAATATTTACAGCTACAAAGACAAACGCACTCTCGTTTTTCTCCCTAAGGCTTCCTTCAGAGACTAGCAACTTTAGAGATCTGCAAGTCGGCTCTATTGATATTTCTTTGATGCGGTTAGGAGATCGACGCTGGCTGCAATCGAAGATCACAAACTTCCTGGTGCGAAAATTGCATGAGAAGGGGGTCTCTTTTGTAAAAGAGCAATAAAAAGTAATGTCCTTCATTGAAAATGTGTGCAAAATGTCAAGGGTCGCTTTCGGACAATGGATAATTTATGAGTTTTGACGCTCTGTATGTTGCTAGTATCTGAAGGATCCTTAATTCCGTTATCTCTTTACTCAACCGAACGACATATATATATATATATATATTTCAGCTGAAGAATCTGCTTTCCATACATAATGAAAATGAATTGGCACAGGTCAAATGCTGAATATTCGCTTAAAGTTCAAATAACGTCATCTGTATAAAACTGCAAAATCATCTTCCGGTATCGCACGTGTCGGAAAATTATTCACTCAAGGACTTTGAAGAAAGTTGGGGAGAGAGTAAAGATCCCACTGGACTATCAACAACGCGAAAAAGTTCTTTGTGGCGGCCTGGTTAAGAGTGACAGCTGTGATAATTAATTCTAAATGAAGATAAACACAGAGAGAAAAAAAGGAAGCTCATTCATCTGCCTGCTGTTTTAAAAAGAAGGGAAAAAAATTATCAACTGGGTACCATTTGATGTAGGAGAAAAAAAAAATATTCAATATATTCTGGATACTTGAGAGTTTTAATAAAAAAGCACCACAGAATTGGTGTTTAAAAGTAATAAGAGTAACCACAATAAAATGTAAGAGCTCGCAACAATCATTTCGGATGGAAAGAAAACATGATCCTTCATCAGGCAAACGAAGTAGGCACGAGTGCGGCAAACAAAGCGCAAGCGTTGCTGCCTGCGTTTTGTTTGCAAAATTTTATGGTGTTTATTCAAAGTATTGTACATGTTACTTGAGAGTATACTCCAATTTCTTAAGAAATCGCACCCTCGGGCGGCGTAAGCTAGTTATTAACTAAAAGGACGTTCAGAATGGAGATGTCCGTTTTTTTATTGCCGTAAATCAGAAAGTGACCTAAAATCCGGAAAAGTCCGAAATCCGGAAAGGCCACGGTCCGGACGATTCCGGATTTGAGATTTTGTACTGTAGTAATAAATAGAAAAATTTGAAAATAAACATAATCATTGCCCCCCCCCCCCCGAAAAAAAAAGATGCATCAGTTCTTTTAGGTTGAAATAATAACACATCCCTTCGTGAGTTTAACAAAAAGCACGATTGCAGCAAATTACTTTTGCTGCACTCGTGCCCACTTTGTTTCGCCTGATGAAGGGTCTTCGTGCTATTTCAATCGGAAACAATTGCTGCAATTTTTTATTATTTATTTATTATTATTATTATTATTTTTTAGTTTATGGTGTTTTTTACAATGCTCACTTTATAACAATTTTTGTTTCAATAATTTATAATTTTCACATGTAAAGTTACATTTATTTATATCAAATAGCGTAACAAAGTTAAACATATTGAAATTTTAACACTTAAAAAAAAAAAAAAAACATAATCTCCTTTATTCCAAAAAATGTAATATAGAGAAATATTTGCACTGAAAACAAAAAATTAAACTTTTATCATAAGGAAAATGGATCAACTGAATATTTCCTGTATGCTGCACTAGAAATCCTGAATTTACAACCATAGTGTATGAATCAAATACTTGTAAATAGTATTTAAAAATGAATATGTACAAAATCAAATTAAATATTGGATGCATAGAAAAAACTGGCTGCTACTTCATCAGAAAAAAGAGAGAGGAAAACAAAAGAAAGAAAAAGAAAAAAAGCACGAATAAAATTAAAGGTATCACCAATAAAATAAATATATTAGCTATAACTAAATCACTGCTGGCCTATTAACGGCCCTCTTCACTTACCGTCTCCGAAAATCCGAAGCAATGTTATTCTATGGGAAATTTTCTTTACAAATAACTTATTAACTAATACATATTTTTAAATTCTGCTTTACCATTCAGAAAATTCCCAACTGTTAAATTGACGGACCTTTTTAAAATGTATTTTTTTAATTTTTAATATTTTATTTTGAATTTGCAAAATGAAAAATTTCACACATTGAAAATTCGTATTTTGCAGCTTCAAAATAAAATATAAAAAAATATTTTTTTTAAAAAAGGTCCGTCAATTTAACAGTTAGGAATTTTCTGAATATGAAAACAGAATTTAAAAATATGTATTAGTTAATAAATTATTTGTAAAGAAAATTTCCCATAGAATAACATTGACTTCGGCTTCCGGCGACGATGAGTGAAGCGGGCCTTTAATGGGAAATATAAAGGACCAATGAAGACTGCCGGCAGTAATATAATTTTTTATGTTTGCCACAACTGGCCCACTGCAGGCTTCCAGCAATAACATAGAAAAATTATGTTTGCCACCAGGTAGCCCAACACTGGCCCACTAACAATTTCCAACCTAATGTCGGTTACCAACAGTGGCCCATTACCTATTTTCATCATACTGCTAGCTGCCAGCAGCGATCCATTCACTGGCCCACTAACTTATTTTTAACTTACTGCAGGCTGCCAACAGTGGATCGATTGAATATGGCCTACTGACGGCCGGCGTAACATATTCCCTGCGGCAACGTTAACTTTTGCCACCGACGGGCCAGCTGCAGCTACTGCTGGCAACCAGCACTTGGCCTCATGCTGGCCGTCATCTGAGGTTTTGCTGGGTCGACATACTTTGAGAGTCCCTGTTTACAAGCGAATTGTTCTATTTATATATATCTAAATATACAATTTGTGCAAATTAAATGAAACAATCTCGAAAAATTGAGAAAACTAAGAAGAAATGCTATTTTATTTAAATTTATACAAAATCAAATATTTTTAGTACATAATATGATCTCCATGTCTCTCTATTAACATTTGGACACAATTCAGCATGGGATCCACCAATTTTTTACAACTATTTATATTATTTGTGCCCTTGGATCACACATGAATTAATGCCGCGATTAGATTCTCGATAGTTATACAGTCCATATTTAATAGGCAATTCTTGCATATAGCCCAGAGATTATCCATTGGGTTGATATCAGGAGACTTCCCAGGACATTCCAATATTTCAGTTTGATTCTGAGACTTGAATTTGACAATTTTTGACGTATGGAACGGGGCTAGATCCTGCTGAAAAATCCCCTTTCCATCAGGGTATCGTTCCTACAACTCTGGAACAAACATTTTATCCAAAATAGCAATATACTGCTCAAAACGCATCACACCGTCAACGGGCTTCATAGAACCAATCACATTGTAACCGAAACAATCCCAAAACACCTTCTTTTGAGGGTGTTTAACAAATTTGTTTATGTGGCAATCCGAATCATTTCATCTTGTGTTCTCCGCACGTGTTGAGTTTGCTGATTTTGGACGAAAAATGGCTTTAGTTCCTAAATAGCACTTTCCTCCAATTTTCGACTGTCCAATTCTTATATTTTAACGCCCACAAGTAGCATTTTTTCTTCATTGGTTCCGCCAGAAGCTGTTACTTCATAGGCCGATAGGCTGAAAGAAGATGCCCCTCAACAGTAGAAAAGCTAATATTTATTCCACGCCAGTTTAAATCTTTATCAAATGCAGCACTAGTCTTTCGAGGGTATTTTTTACTTTGTGTAAGTAGAAAAGAGTCTTCTTTTGACATTTTTTTTCGTTTTTCGACCCCTTTTCCCTCTCCGCTTTGGAGATATGACTTCTGTTTCTTTATTTTGTTTTTTGATACGGCTCACAGTTGCAATACTAACACCAACTATCATCGAAATCTCTCTATAAGTCTTTGGCGTACATTCGGAGAGAGTAACAATCTTTGTACACATTCGCGGCGTCACATCCATCTCTGACGACAGTGAACTCTCAACTGATAAGATCATAGCTGGAGCTTTCATCTACAGAAATTCCTGAGCATTCGTTCTCAGAACCCGTCTGTTTGGTGGAAATTGTTGCTAGTTAAATGATTTATTCATCTCACCCATATTTTAACACATTTTAGTATCGATGTTGAAGAACAATAAGAATTATCTTAAAATTCACGAAAAAAGTAATTTGTTTCAATTAATTTGCAGAAGGGAAATTCAGTTAATTTGCAGAACATAGTACAGTGCACTTCGATAACTTAATCAGTTTTTAAGGCATTATAAGCATATTTACGAAAATTGAAGAACGAACAAACCGAATTTATTATGGTTTTGAGCTTTTTTAAGAAAATTTACAAAAAATTCATCAATTTGTGTTTAAGCCTCATAATTATTCAAAATGAAGCACAGTCATTGATGTAAAAAAAAAACTGTAAAACATGCATTATTAACAGAAACCAGATGAAAGAAATTTTAATACAATTAAAAGTATCTGACGATTGAGGAAAAAGATAAACCATTTGAAGTTTAAAGCAATTACAAGATTCTCCTTATAGACATGCCCTTAAGACTTGGGGATGAATGCTCAAAGTTTCGTAGTATGATAACTTAGTAAATTTTCTTTCATAAAGATTGATTTTTTTTTTTACGTTTGTAAGGCGGCGCCTCACGAAGTTCTTTAGAGCTTTTGGAGATTTGCGTAGATTTCAAATTTCAAGGTTGGTGAAATAGGCTAACTACTTGAAAGTTCAGACAGCAGTGTGGAATATATAGCTCATGTCATTTTATATCTATGCGTACATTCGTCAGGGGAATCTGACGAAAAGATCAGGTGAAGAAATACTCTGATCTACAAAATTCCTTGTAAGACTGCATAGTTAGAGAAATTTTTGGAAATTTAGGATTGAGGTTGAGTGGGTTTTGGATGGCGTTCAAGAGCACCTTGATTCTCCAGTGATACTATTTAAGACAAAACAAATGTAAAGTCGAGGTCAGTTGAAGTGTGAGTAAAATAAAAGGTCTCTGGTCTCTTCAAATCAAAATTTCCATACCGTAGTATGCCTTTTTATTATTATTATTATTATTAGGGAAAATTAAATTTATCAGATATTAATTACGGGTAGTATTTCCCCAATTTTAGAAGCATTAAACTTTTAGTTTAACTTAAACTCCTCTTAAGTTACAATTATTTACAACAGCTATATGGCAAGAATGGCAGCAGAATAGAGGACTTATCCTCACACATTGACCGAGGGTAGTATTTTTCTAAACGTAGGTCGTAATAAGGAAAGGGCAATATTCAAGTAAACTTTGTATTTCTGTATGTATATAGTTCTTCGTACAAAAAAAAAATAAATAAATAAATAAATAAAATAAACAATTGTACTTTTAGGTTATTAATGCTTAGCGAGAAAATGTTTATTATTATATTTAGCAATATAAATTAGTAAAATGGCTCTTTACTTTCTCTTACCCATAAGGTAGAGAAAGTATTGATTTTTGGGTTAGATTTTAGAAAGTGAATTTTTGTCATATTTACACGTTTTGAGGTCACTGAATCTAAAAATCATGTTTTTAGAGGTTGGTCTGTGTGTGTGTATGTATGTGTGTCTGCCTGTTATCAGCATATCTAAAAAAATATATATAGCAGGAAGTTCAAATTTGGTATTCTAAATGTGTATCATATAGGCTTGCAGGAACATCCAAGATAATTCAGATACGTTGAATCTATGGGGGAAATTGCAGATAAGTGGAGTTTAACATGTATGGGCTTCACTAAACCAAAGGAAACGAATAAATATTTTTTATATGCGTAAAAACATGTTCCATGTAGAATATGGTATAGAAATCATTCTCTGTTCATTTACAGGACAACACAAAAAAAAACTAGATTATTAAACGACAATACTTGGAAATTGATTCTAGTGTATTTCAGGTTGTGCCGCGTGTTAT
The DNA here is from genome assembly GCA_963930645.1 of Salticus scenicus. Lineage (NCBI taxonomy): Eukaryota > Metazoa > Arthropoda > Arachnida > Araneae > Salticidae > Salticus > Salticus scenicus. Next base: position 244,881,272 of record OZ005650.1, on the reverse strand, counting down.
TAATGTATGATTTTATTTATGTGCACCATGTGATGTGTACATAACTCTCAGAAGATATACAGGACTGCCAGTATTTATGCTACAATATTCTTTTTTATTTGTTAGCGGAAGTGCTTTACTATAATGTACTATGTCATATAATATTTTACTATGTCCAGGAAAGCTGCTCAGAAATTGAAATTAATTCCTCAAAACCATATGGTAAATAATGAATTTTTTAAGCTAAATATTAATCGATTGCTTTGTTGTATATTTACAGGTTTTAATGCTTCCTGAATACAGAAGTCAAATTTTATAGTTTGATCTTTTCCTGTGTCTGTTAGAGTAAATTAAAAATAAATAATTTCAGGCGATCCAAATAATGTATTTTGAAGTGAAAATGTTTGTTACTATAAAAGTTTGTTCAAGATTGACAATTTTCAAGTAATGATGTGTGTGAAAGCTGTCTAAATAATTTTAAATAAACTTTTGAACTTAATAACAGATTTGAATTCTTTATGAATGTAGATACAATAATAAAACAGAGGTGGTGGTGAGGGGGGCGGTAGTCCCCCTCACATAGAATTATTTGTCAAATAATGCTGTTCCAAAGCCTAAGTGGAATTGTTTTAACATAGGTTTACAGTACTCGTTATCTTAACCCTTAATCTCCAATCCGTACTTATAGTATTAAGTTTCAGGGTAAGAGAAGGTCGTGTTAGTGACACACCAGATTATTTTCTATCGATTAATGTATTTTCTCCGTAATATATCTTAATGCGGTAATATGTAATAAATTTAAATTGACGAAGACATACCTTTTTATTAGTTTCAGTTTCAAAATGCTTAAGGGGAAAAAGAAGTTGATAGATTTATTTCTTTTTATATTCTATTGCTTTTCAAAATCAGTTACTGTGATGAACGTTTTATTCATACAGCATGTCTTATGCATGTTTCTAGTTATAAAATTTTATGCATGTAACTAAAAACTGCGTGTGTTATATGATAAAAAGTAATTTTTTAAATGAAAAGGCCTCTTTTTTGGGAAAAGTAATACAAAATTATTCCCAATTTCAAAAGGCTCCCTGCTAATTCAAAATATTTTAGACTTTTTTTTTCTTTTACTGTATGTTTTTGGTATGTACAGTCGGTAACAAAAGTGTCCGAACACTAGCAAAAATTCCTATGTAAAAAAAGTAACACTTCATACGGTTTTGTTAAATAAATCATTATCGAACCATGTTCTTACACTGACTAAGAACATGATTCGATAAGGATTTATTTAACAAAACCGTATGAAGTGTACTTTTTTTACATAGGAATTTTTACTAGTATTCGGACACTTTTTTGTTGCCGACTGTACCGGAACACATCTGTGCACTGAATTTTTTTTATCTCAATAACCGCCTGAATTAAAAGAAAAAAATGTTTAAAATTTGAAATCTTTATGAGTTTTTGTCATGCGACTGGATTTATGAGTTCGTAATAAATGTAATATTTTATTGATTTCAGTATGAATGCCCAGTTGTGTGACAAATACGCTGATTAACCTCCACTAAATGTTTTAAAAGGATTGCATTAGCAAGGAGCATTATTAATAACTAATTGTTCATGAAATTTGAAACCCAAGAAACATAAACTGAAAATTCAAATCTTTGTAAAAAAAAAAATTAAATTATGTTCAAGGAGCTGTAGAATGATATTATTTTAAAAGTATTACATATGTTAGTACATTCTATAATAACTATCTAGATAGTTTTGATTGCATCGATTTTCATAATTTCAATCCTTTTAAAAGTGTGACAAATTTTGTCTTTAAAATTGAGTAATATTCCACTGGAATATCTTTTTCAATCAGGTATTATCCATTACCGCAACAGGCAACCAAAAATAGATAAGATATGAATAAAAAAGAAAGAAAATATATATATGTATATACATATTTATAAATTTTACCCATAAGGTAGAGAAAATATTGTTTGTGTTTCAAATTTTCGAAAGTACGTTTTTGTTATTTTTACACGTTTTGCGGTCACCTAAATAAGAGAATCGTATTTTTAGCAGTTGTACCGTGTGTTTGTCTATTTCTCTGTGTGTGTCTGTCTGTTGTTAGCATATCTCAAGAACAAATAGCAACAGAGATTCAAACTTGGTATTATAAATGTGTATCATATAGGGATGCTGAACTGAGCTTTTCGTTGAGATGATGCAAATCGTTCGTGTACAGGGACACTCAAGAGTATTAAAATACATGACGTCTAAAGGGGAAATTGCATCTAAGTAGTGTTTATCATCTATAGGCTGCACTAAACCAAATGAAATGAATATATATATATTTATATGTATAAAAACATGCCTCATGTAGAATATGTCAGGGAAATCATTCACCGTTTACAAAAGGGCTGCACAAAAGAACTAGATTAGAGTGCGACAATAGCTGAAAATTCATGGAAGTGCATTTCATGTTGTGAGGTATATTATTAATATAGGATTATGTTTAGGTGCACTATGTGGTTTGTACATATTCTTCAAAAGATATACAGGGTTGCAAATATTTAAGCGAAAACATTCTTTTTTATTTTTAGTGGAAGTGCTTTACTATAATATTTTACCATGTCCAGGAAAGCTTTTCAAGAATAGAAATGAGTTCCTTATAGATATATGATAAATAATGTATGATTTTAAGCTAAATATTTATCGCTTGTTTTTGGTGTATTTACACGATTTGAGGCTTCCGGATTACAAAACCCAAGTTTTTTAAAGTTTGATCTTTGTCTGTGTCTCTTACAGTAAGTAACTTAAAGTTATATTTTCAAATTAATATAAATTTGTTTCTGGAAAAGTTTGATCAAGACTGACAAGTTTCAAGAAATATTGCTTGTGAATGTTGTCTGAATAATGTTAAATGAACAGATTTAAATTCTATATAAATATAGGTGCAGTAATTGAACGGGGGGATGAGAGGGCTACTGCCCCCTTGCACAGAACTAATTATCATATAAATCTCTTTTGAAGCCTAATTGGAATTTTTTTAACTTAAGCTTGCATAACAGTACTCGTTACGTTACCTCTAAATTTCCAACCTGTATTTATAACATTAAATTTCAGGGTAAGAGAAAGTCGTGTGAGTGGCACACTAGATTATTTTTTTATTATTACTTTTATTATTATTATTATTATTATTAAAAGAAAAATTATTAAGAATAAGCAATTCAAATTCACTTTTCCTACATAGGTGTAAAATATATATATATTCAAAATAATCCTAATATTTCTTACTCTTTCTTTTTTCTTATTTAATGATAACTTAAAATTCAAATTGAGATTAATATGTAAATTGAAATTTATTTCCGTAAGTTATACTTTTTAATTGCTTATTCCAATTTCAATTTTCGCAAACGACAATGAAATTTTTAAAAGTAATAAAAGTAATTTAACTAACTGTTTGATCGTTACATGTTTTAGATGATGTAAAGAAAAAAATTGAAATTTTAATTAAAACGTCAGTTAGAAGTTAAATATAACTAGAAATATAATATTACCACGATTTTATTAAACAAACAATGTTATAAATTTCTTTTGCGGATACGTTATTTGCAATGCAATTGAAATTAACAATTCCGTCGTTTATGTGCTTTAAACTAATAAATATAATGAAACAAATAATTTTCTCGTATACCATAATTCTTCATTAACAGTCAAATTGTAAAATATAACATTAAAAAATTATTTCTAATTGCTTTATTTAATTAGAAAATTAATATGCAAAAAAAAAAAATAAATAAATAAAAAAAAAAACACTTATTAAAATCATATCTCATTTTTAATGATTAAAAAAATATGTACATATATACGTTAGAGGAAATATTATTTTTGTGTCAAATTTTAAAAAATAAATTTTCTTAACAATCCCATATTTTAATGTCCTCTGAATCCGATAGTGGTTGTGGGGATTAAGGACGCTGTAGACCTGAAGAGCAGCGCTCTATATGGGGTTTTTTCTAAGGGATCTTAGCCCGTATTTACGCAAGTTTCGGCGAAAACCACGGAAAACTCCGAACAGCTTGGCTGTCGAGCGCGACAAGGAAAAAAACTTGGCACCTCATGTCTACCAGCTTTGAGCGCAGAACCGCTCGGCCTCTAGTTATTAGCCTCCTCCTTCATTGAACATTAATAAATTTTTCGGAAAACTAAAGAAAGGAAAAGATTGACATTCTCATTTCTTTGTCCTATTCGTTTGAGGATTGTAATACAGCCTGAATCCGAATACATCCTGAATTCGAATTCGGATACATCCTGAATCCGAAATTAGGGTTCATTATGGCTAATGTGTTTGTGTGTATTTGTGTGAATGTATCTCATCAAATGCATTTTAAAACAATTTCAACCAAGAATATTGAATCTCGGTGTTCTAAAATTGCATGATTTAGGGATGCTACGTCTGAATTCCTTAAATAAATTTATTATTTTTGTGCAACATGCAAATATAGTTAAATACATTACACTTATCTTCGAAATTTGCAATAGTTACCAATTAGCATATTTACACTTCGCAGAGAAGAAGGATATTGAAATATACGTTTCTATGTACAAAAGAATAGTTTACTTAGAATATGGTATAAAAAGGTTATGGTATGTTATATGAAAATGAATAAGGTGTTGTATTTTGTTTAGAAGAAAACCAAGTATTCTGACAGATTAGTGTTACGTCTGAAAGTGTAAGGTGTAGGCAATGCATTTTAATTTGCTTAATGCATTTTATTTTTTTTTTAAATATAGAAAATAATGTAGAAAAAGGGGGGGTGGGAAGCTTAAAAACCCATAGAAATAGCATGGGAAGAAAACCAAAAAAACTCACAATGTGAAGTGTGTTTAAAAAAAAAAAAAAAACGGCTCACACCGGAAGTAATAAAAGGACAAAATTGACTAGAAAAAGACATCGAAGAGCGGGGACGGGCGGGCTGGGGCGTTAAATATAACGACCAGGATTAATAAAACCAGGATTAAACCAGCCTTAAATAGTTTAAGAAAGTAGTTCAAACAGGTGATATCAAGGGAACAGTGGTTCATTTACATACAACATTGTGCAGCAAATAAGACTCTTTCTGTAACCCTTTTACAATGTTTTTAACATATACTAGAAAAAAGAAATGTTGTATTACAATACTTCATATCTTACTCCTCAAACGAATAGGACAAAGAAATGAGAATGTCAATCTTTTCCTTTCTTTAGTTTTCCGAAAAATTTATTAATGTTTAATGAATTTTTAAAATGCAAAATACCTTAAAAAGTGCATATTTATAAATAATACTTTGAAAATTTAATAAATTAATTTAATAACTAATTTAATATAAAATTAGTACATTAGTATTATTTTCATCTTTACCCTTCTTTTCCTTGAGACATTTATAATTACTTTTTTCTTCCAATAATAATCCGATTATATAATGGTGAAAAACTATTAAGAAATATTTTTTTCTGAAAAAAAAATAATTTTTCATCTGTGGATTTTTGAATGAACACTTTCTGTAGCAAAAAATTGTATTAATATATGGAAATTTGGTAAACTTGGTCACAGCTCCCTTTTAGAGTTACCTAATAGAGTTATCTAGATTTTGTTTAAAAGCTGATTGAGAATAAAACTGTGTTAAATGAAGTGAGTTTAATGAAAGAAAAAAGGTGTAGTGGCATACAATAACAGATTAATGAAAGACATATCCTGCCGAAAATATTTCGAAATAATTAGTAAAATTTGTAATCAAATAACCTCCTGCATTCATCATATTTGGTTTGGGCTGAGGGGATAATTGATCTGCCTGTAAATACCTTCTTTGATATCTAAGAATTCAAATATATAATTTGCATGCCGTATTTCAGATTATTTATTCTGAGATACTACCAGGCAAAACAGATGGTCCTGAAATAGAGATTGTTTTGTTTATTTAAATTATTCTTAGACTTTTAATACATAATAACGATAAAAGTGTTCTTAGTGATTAACAATAAACCATTATGTTTTTTTTTTTTTTTTTTTTTTTTTTTTTTTCAATTGAATAATATATTTTTGCATGTACCACTCATATAGAGATAATATGACAGAAATTTAAATTATCAAAAACGTAAATTTCTTTCTTACTTTCAGATTCATAATACGTAATAGCGAGTAGAAATAGCTATTCTTAAAATTATGTAATATCTCAATATCTCAAAAAAATATATTTCCTTCTAACCGAAAATGGTGTAAGATATTACAAAAAAAAAAAAAAAAAAAAAAAAAGGTATTGTGGCAGAAAAAAGAAGATGGTTTATGTAATAATATTTAAGGGACATTCCGATATGGTGTAAATTTTTTGACTTTCGGCTGATGCACTTTTTTTAGATACTTTGGAAAAGATGAAAAAAAAAAAAAAAAGACAGAAAACTAAAGAGATGCATGCGAACATAAACACATATCGTTAGAAATTTGATTATCGGAATAAAGAAATATCAAAACATGTAACGTAGTAAGACTCAATTTCGAAATTTCGACCCAAAATCAATAACTTTCCCGTTATATACAGTCAAGAGAAACTGCAAATGGTGAAAAATATATTAAAATGTACATAAAGTTTTTGTCGAAAATAATTTGTTTTAATAAAATAAATATATTTATTATTGAAAATACATTTAAAATAATTTAATGTGGAACGCACATGGCTTTTTCTTGCCCGGTATTTCAATAGTATAAAGACAGGTATAAGATTTAGGAGTAAGATAATGCATACTGCATATGGATATATTTTAATTACTTTTAAAAATTAGTTTAGGTACAGCTTTATTTAGCATCTGAAAGTGAAAACCTAACGCCTCCCCTACCTTCTGAATATTCCCGTTTGAATACAGTGAATAAATCTGTAAAGAATTTTATGCTGTTTTTAAATTTAAACTTTCATCCGTACCACTTCTTGAAACTTACAAATCTGAAAGATATAAATTAATTTTCTGTAATTATTTGTTTTTCTTTTATACTGAAAACATATCAAAATCTGAAATTGGTATACAAGAAACCTCAAAAAGCTTAACAATAAGAAAAAAATATCCACCAAACAATACTTTGTACCCTACATGGACATGAGAACGAAAGTATCGTATCTCAACGGTTTTTCTGGCCATTCTAAAACGCCGTACAGCGATCTCATTCAATAGAAATAAAATTGTTTAATTTTGTGTATCTCTAAATATTGTCGATAAATTATATAGGGGAGACCGGGGCACAGTGGACCAATTCTACACTCTTAATTTTTTTCAGAAAAAAAAAAAAAAAAAAAAAAAAAACCAGAAAAACAATGTACTTGAAAAAAAAAGCATAGCAAACAATCTCTAAACCCTTTTTGACATGTCTAAATGTTTTATAACAATATTTCCAATACATTATGAATGAAAAAACAAATTGTGAGCACTCACAAAGTAGACCACTGTGCCCCATCACCGCACTGTAAAACATTTTATTAACGTTCCTCCAGAACATTGTGTAAATTCCTTCAGTATGTGCGTGTAATGAGGTAAGGTTTTAGAATATATCATCTCGTTGAGCAACTTTACACATCTAGTTTAAGAAAAATTACAAGAAAAGTTGTGTGACTTGCAAAGGAGAACATCTGATAAAAAGCTGACCAATCGGGTTGCAATGTTTCATCGCTGACGTCATTGCCGAGCGGAATCGAAATGGACCCAACTAAGGCACCTATAATACGAGCAGACTCGTCCGGCATCTTTTCCCCCAATTCCTTCAAGTGGGGAGCGTGGGAGAGAAAAGCAACCCTGAGCCGTTTTACGCGTTTCGTTTCAAAGTTCGCCAAATTGCATGCTTTTTAAATGGTAATTTTCAAACGCATAAATAAAATATATTCATTCATAAAAGATAAGTAAACAAATTTAGCTTCGAATTTAAAAGAAAATATAATATTAGGTTATCAATAGCTGAATAGCTTTTTCTAATTGTGGAACTATTTACTTCCACGGAAGCACACTTCTTTCATTGTCGTCTGCTTGCTTGTTTAGATCCCTTGTTATCGTTACGCTGTCAGAGGATATTTATTGTTTTCTGTGTATAAAGTAATAAATATAGATGGATGTTAAGATATTAATTGCAGTATTCATTCAAGAAAGAATCCTCGGATGTTTGGATTTCTTTTAGAGGCGATCAGAAAGAAAATTTGGACTGTTAATTTTCGTCGAGACAAATGCATTCAGAGATCCGGCGCTGAAGTATGGAATGTAAGTTATATTTTGTTTAATTAATATATCTCTTGATAAATACCTCCTCTTTATGTGAAAATATGATAATGCATGCTGCTACTTATTAATATTTAACTGCTTATATGTTTTAAAGACGTAAAAAAGTTAACTATGAGCTTAATGTGATATTCTGAGTTTGTAAATATTGGCGACGTCAAATTTCGCCAAATAAAGTTTTGTTTTCATAATTTAATGCAAATAAAATTTAGTTTGTTTTAATTTTAAATCATAGGTGAATTATTATTGAAGAAATGTACGCATTTTTGCATTTTTGGGGTTATTTTTATTTAATCATTAAAATCAGATAATAAACTTTTGTGCTAAACAATATATTCATATGTATTATAGTTTAACTTACTACAGTAAAAAGCATTTATTTACTTGATAGACTTGTACTTTTCTGAAATATCTATTGGTGCTTTCTATTGTCTTAAAAGAGGTAAATTTAAATTATTAATAATTATAATAATAATAAAGTATGAATTTTGAAAATTTAAGTTTACTATGCTAAAATCCTTCAATAGAAACTTGTACAATCCTCGTTCAAAAAATCTAGATTAAGAATTTTTTTTCTAGATTAAGAAATATATGCTCCTTAAATTTCGTTTTAAACTACAATAATTTTCACATATAATACGTCCTTGTATTTAATGTTAAATATTTTATTTAAAATAAACTGATTTACTTATTACATAATAATTATTTATTTTGATAAGAAAGAATTTAGTTATCATTAATAAAAGATCTTGCTTATAAATAAATTCTTGCAAAATATAGAGAGATTTAAGATTTTTGTGAAATAATGCTAAATATTTTGATCAATATAAGAAACAAAACCTTTTTATGTTTAAAAATTTATATCTTAGAACATGGTATATTAATTGACATTATGTGAGTCAAAATATGCAGTCATATTATTATATATCTAAGAAATTTATTTATAATAAAGTTTAATGTAGTATATATGCATTAAACCTTTATTGAGGAAATTTCTCTGAAACAAGTTGGTGCTTTTATTTCTGTTTTCACGGTTAACTTTCAAGAAAAACCCATTATTTTTTATTTTAAATAATCTTATTTGTTTTTTAAAGTTTAATTAACATGAGATAATAAAAATGCTTTTAGAACATGAACTAATTATTTGATAATTATACAAAGTACCTAATCTGTCTTAATTTCTATCTTAATATTTAGTTTAACTGCACACTTGAATGATAGATTGTTCAGGTTCAGATGAAGATTTACTTTCTGGGAATGTTTATGTATTCTATAAATTGTTAAATCAATTTTTTTTTTTTTTTTTTAATAGGAATTTCGGGGGGGGGGATTCATTTTTTAATTTCAAGGGTTGATCAAAATAAAAAAATTCCTTTTAACCCCCTCCCCCCTTCCTTCTCCAAACTGAATATTATAAAATGCGACCTTTCAAAAAATTAAAGTTCATAAAATAGACCCTTTCAGAAAATTTAAATTTAGTAAACGAAGTATGAGCCCATTCACTAAATTTCAGTTCATAAAGTCATTTCACAAAATTTTTGTTTTATAAAAATTAAACTTTTTAAAAAATTTCCCATGTTTTCAATATTATTTCAAATGACTACTTGCACTTGATTCTCTGCCACGTTATAAACTTGATATATATATAATTTAGTGCTAATTTTTATTTGTTTACAAAAGTAGAATTTTTTTTACAAAATTTTCTTTTTGCACTTATATATTCTGCCAAAATGCCACTGCCCCCCCCCCCCAAAAAAAAAAAAAAAAAAAAAAAAATCTTGGTCAACTCTTGAAATGTTCCATATGTAAATTGTAAATATTATATAAAAGTATCAATTTACTACTAGCAATTTACTTCTTTTGAATACATTTATGATACATTTTTAAATAAATGTATGTTAATTTGTTAATACTCATAATAAGATTTAAAAAAATTCTTTAGGACCATTTTGAAGAGTCCCAATTCAAGCAGAATAGACTGAGGCTGAAATTGGATGTCCAAAACCTGGTTGTGTACTTGAATCACATCTGAGTAATCCAGAAAAGGTTTGTTTTCCTTTTCTTTTATGACGTAATGATGTGTAAATGTTGATACCTGTCTTGCACAATAATTTTGAATTTTAAGTTGTACACAAAATTAAACTAATATGCATCTTAAATTAAAAAAAATTAAGGATGCATATTAAACTTTTTTTTTAATTTTTTAATTATATTTTTAAAGTTAAAGTGTTTTTACATAATGCAATTTAATATAGTTAAAACTGCAAATAAGCAGTTTTATTTTTTCATTTACAAATACTAAATTAAATAAGATTTTTACTATATTTATGAACCCTGTATTTTTTTATTATTTCATTTTAATATAAATAAATCTGTAAATAAAATTTTATTTATTTATGCACAAATAATAAATTAAACAAATTTTTAGCTCATTTGCAAACTCTGTATTTTTTAAATTACTAAAATGTAAATATAATTTACACTGTCTTTGTAAACAACTGAAAAAAAAAAATACTCTTCACAGTTCAGGCTCAGACATTTTTATTATTATTATTTATGTATTTTTCTCTATATACTTTGTACGGGCCTGGATTTTACACAATGTTATAAATTAGTTTGTCTTTTTTTTTTTTACAATTTTAACTTGATTGTCTCCTAGTTCGCACTGTGATTTACTTAAATATTTTTAGCAAATGTGCTATTTATTGAAGGTAAGGCTGCAGACAAAACGGGGGGGGGGGTTAATAAAAGAAAGAAGAGGATGGAGAAGGTTCCTCACACAGAAATTTTTGTTAAATAAAAGTTCTTTTAGAACTACTATTGAAATAGACTAGAAATGTTCAAATACAGTGCCTTTGAGCTTATACCTTACCATATAATATGTTTTATCGCATTGTAGGATAAAAGGAAGTAATGTAAACATCATAACAGATTATTTAGGATATTTTTGTTATTTTCAGTGACATTAGATTATACAGGATAAGAGATGCATAATTGTGTTCATTTATTTCTTCTTCGAAAGGTCATTAAAATTATTCTTACTGTATCATTTTATGTACTTAAATATTTGAAAAATTAGTTATCATAGACTGAAATTATTGGTTAATTATTATTTTTTTTTTTTATAGGAATGTTATGAAGAATATAACAAAATTCTGAAAAAGAAAATTGCAGCATTAGAAAAGGCTATCGTAAAAATGTAAAAGATATTAAAAGAAAAAGATGCAATACAAGAAAAATACAGGGGGCTATCTTCATTTTTGTCTGAAAAGCAAATTGCATCTTTTAGGTTGATAGACAGAGCATTACATATCGGAGCGATGAACCTTCCTGCATCTTGTATTTTCCAGATATGCATTTTTTACTTTGTTTAATATCAATTCAATTTGTAAAAGTGTTGTGAATATGTAATTATATTACATCCTATTTTGCAAGGCCTTTGTTGTATTTGATAAAACAATATAAGCATATATAGATTTCTCCAGCAATGTAAACATTTTGTGAAACGAAATAAATAAAATATTTGTATTTTATTTTTCTAGTATTATTCGCATCTTTTGAAACAGTACAAGAATATAGGTTCATAATTTGATAAATAGAAATGATGGTTTTATTTATTTATTTTATTCTAAGGATTAATTTTATGTTACTGGGTTTTATTTTCATTTTATTAGTCTATAGATGCTATTACATTTAGACACCTATTACAACACCATCGTTCACGTGAAATAAAATGGGATGAAATATTTCACCAGGTTACTGAATAGAATTATAAAAGTAGTAGTACGTTACATCACAAATCCATAATAGAATAAAATGCAAACATGATAACTTTTAAATTATTATATTGTTATATATTACAGATAGAATTATAGTGAATCAGAGAATGATTGAGTGGTTTTATTAAAAAAAACAAGAAAGAAATAATATGCTTAAGTCCATTATTATGAAACACTTTTCAATATTACATAAGTTATAGTAAAAGTAAGTCAGATAATGATTGACTGGGTGTTATTGAAAAATTAAAATAATGCATCATTGACAAATTATAAAACACTTTCCTATGATTTGGAATATAGTTGTAATTGAAACTTTTGGAAAGTGAAAATGGAGAATTAACTTGTGTATATTCATATGTACTCAAAATCTATATTAGAGTAAAGAAAAATTATTATAATGAATAATAATCATGCAACATTCATAAATTATGAAACACTTTCCCATGTTACAGGTTATAGTAAATGTGAAAGTAATTGAATGAATATTACACTTAAAAATATTTAAATAAAGGCAAATATAAGAAAAATTTCAAAAAACTTTAAATATTTTCTTTGGTCTAATAATTTGGCCAGGTACTGTATATATTATTATTATTATTTTGCAAGCCTTTGTTGCATCTGATTAAACATTATAAGCATCTAGATTTCTCCAACAGTGTAAATAATTTGTGAAATGAAATAAATAAAATATATGTATTTTTATTTGTCTGGTATTTGCATCTTTTGAAACAATGAGTGCATAGAGACTCACAACTAAGTGTGTGTGTGTGTGAGAGGGGGAGGGGGATCAGTATTACTCTTTTTTAACTAATGATTAAAAGTATATATTACTGGATTTATTTTCATTTTATTAGCACATATAGAATATTACTTTTAGAAACCTAGTATAACCAGGGTTCTCAGAAATACAAATTTGGATACAAGAAATTTTTTTAAAAATATATATCAATGATTAGCCAATTCTAAAAATAAATAGAGGTAAAAAATGGTATTCAAATTTCCCTTTGTGAGAACTTTGATTATGACATCATTCACCTGGAGTAAAGTAGGATGAAATACTTTCTGAGGTTACTGGATAAAATTATAAAAGAATTTAATTATGAGAACTTACATTTGAGTAATGCAAATCCATAATAGAGTAAAATAAAATTATAGTGAAAATAAGAGTAAATCGAAGAATGGGTGATGTTATTTAAAGATAAGAAATAAAAAATATGTTTTTAATTATTAATTATAAAACATTTTTCATATTGCACAATGTTGTTATAGTAAAAGTCAGTCTGGCACTGACTGAATGTTATTTGTTTAAAATAAAGAGAAATTGTAAAAAACTTTCCATTGATATGGAATATAGCTGTAGTTCAAACATTTAAAAAGGAAAAATGAGTGCTTTTTTTTTGGAGGGGGGGGGGCTTCAGCCCCTTAGCCCCCTCCCCCATAAATCCGCCACTGCATAGCTGAAGATATAGTGTTTAACCTCTCACTTATAAATGGTGAACACTAATTAGTTTTGGTCAAAGGCAAAGTAAAATTACTTGATCTTGAAAAAGGAAAACAGTTGTAAGTGGGCTTTTATTTGAGGGATATTAATATTAAGTTATAGAAGGAAATTTTGGATCTGTTAAAATTGGCCCTGAAGGAATGTGGCCTTTCAAAAGAGATGGACATTTAGAGAAGATTCACTGAATTTTTAAAGGAAAGCAAAGCAAAATTTATCATCCTTAAATTTTTAAAGTGAAAAATAAAAAAAGGCGGGGGAACATAGAAAATTTCTAGAAAGACTTCAGTCCTGATGATAAGTTTATACAAAATGCTAAGTTTTTTTTTTTTTTTACTTGATTGGAGGGTAACATACTTTTATTATAGAAATCTTTATATATATATATATATATATATATATAAATGAATGTTTGTCTGTATGTCCTTTATAAAATCGTAAACGGCTTGACCGATTTCGATCATTCTTTTTTTGTTTTTCTCCTTATAGGTCAGGGATGGTTTAGGAAAAAAAAATTGAAAAAATTCGCCAAACCAATTTCTAGAATTTTCGAAATTCGGTCCCCAAGAGGGGACGGGGGGGGGGGTTCGAAACGGGATTTCACATGCGTAAAACGCGATTTTGCATAATCCTATATATCTCAAACAAAAAAAAACAGATATACGTGAAATTTTTGCTATAAAATATATCTAATACAAATATCTAAAAACCAATTTCTGGAATTTTAAAAATTCAGCCCTCATGTGGGGCAGCAGGGGCAAAAACAATTAGAAATACAGCTAGGCCTTTCAAAATTGGTGCAGATAGGTTTCAATTGCCTGCAAGTCGAATGGGGATATTTTCGAAAGTGTAAAGTTATTAGGAGGGGAAAGGGGGGGGGCAAAAAAAAATAAAAAATATCGTTCAAATTTGGTATACAGAGGTTTTCGATACTTACAAATCGATTGCGGATATTTTCGAATTTCTAAAATTATCAGGAGGTGTGGTAAGGGGGGGGGGGCTATGGCCAAAAAAAAAATAGAAATACAGTTAGGGCATTCAAAATTGGTACAGATAGGTTTTAATGGCCTGCAAGTCGAATGGGGATATTTTCGAAAGTGTAAAGTTATTAGGAGGGGCGAGAAGGGGGAGGGGATGGGGGGGCAAAAAAAATAAAAATAGAGTTAGATCGTTCAAAATTGGTACACAAATGGTTTTCGATACTTAAAATCGAATGCGGATATTTTTGAATTTGTAAAATTATTAGGAGGGGCGGTAAGGGGGGGGGGTTATGGGCAAAAAAAAATAGAAATGCAGTTAGGCCGTTCAAAATTAGTACAGATTGGTTTTAGAGGCCTGCAAGTCAAATGGGGATATTTCCGAAAGTGTAACGTTATTAGGAGGGACGGGAGGGGGGGGGGGGCGGAGGGGCAAAAAAAAATAGAGTTAGATCATTCAAAATTGGTACATAAAGGTTTTCGATACTTACAAATCGATTGCGGATATTTTCGAATTTTTAAAATTATTGGGAAGGGGGGGGGAGAGTGGTGGGGCAAAAAAATAAAAATTGAGAATTCAGTAATTATAGTGATTCATTTAAAAATAGGGTCCAGCGAAGCGGGCGAAGCCTGCTAGTATATATATATAAAGAAAAAGTAAGTAAAAAAAACTCCACAGAAACTTTGGAAAGGAGCTATTATTCTTCGTAAAATTTAGTTTAGTATATGAAACTGAAATCTGTAGGAGACTGATTTTGATTTGTAAATTTTTTATACACATACATACATACTCACATACCTATTATACATATATGAAGAAGAGGGCTAAATTAACCATAATTAAATTTTAAATTATAAAACAAGCTAGTATGCCGTGGCCACCACAAAACTTTCTTCTATATTTTACTGAAAAAATTCACGCAGCGCAAATTATTTGCTAAAATTGTTTTCCATGGGGAATGCAGACGGTTTGCGTCTTGGAGGTTGGTTGGAGGATTTAAGACCGATTGTCTCCGCATGTGTCCTAGGCCTGTAGGGGAAATGCACTCCATGGGGGTCTTTCTAAGGGGTCCTAGTCCGTATTTACTCGAGTTTTGGAGGAAACCACGGAAAACTCCGAACGACTAGGTGAATGAGCGTGACCTGGGATCGAACTCGGCACCTTCCATCTACCAGCTTTGAGCGCTTTCGTCTCGGAGATGTATAAAACTAAATGTTGAGAGAAAGTCAATTTTGTGGCAACATCTGTGGATTTTTTTTTTTTTTTTTCATGATGGGTATCGTTCAAAAGAGATTGCCAATACCTTTAAAACGAATGGTTGAACCATCGATCTGCGATAATTTAACCGTTTACCCGCCAATGTTCCAATAATGGAACATGATTTTTAAAATAAAAAATTTACATGTAAAAAAACTCTTATTAATATCACTTTTACATACAATTGAATATGACATTATAAAGTATTTTTTACAATAAGTTTTATTCTGTTTAGATAATTATTTATTTTTTTACGATTTTTTGAATTTTACTATATTTTGTCAATTTTACTCTCTCTTACAATTAAATTTACCAAAATTCCAGTTTAAATTGAAAAAACGCAATACTTTAAAATATTTCATTAGAAAACATATCCTACGGGAATACAACAAAAGCAAAATTTTATTTTTAAATTTTAATGGTAAAATTTACATTTTTATGTCTCTGTTCCATTATTGGAACATTGGCGTTTCGAGAGTTCATTTTTCATTTATGTGCAAAGCATTGTATGATATTGCAAACATTATTTTCTTTTGCATTCTGATAAGAATAGTAACTTTTCTAAAGAAAGTAAACAGATGAAAGAGATAATAGGGGGAAAGTGAGGGATTATTTAGACTTCTTTTGTCCTCTAAAATTCGAAAAATAAGCAGGTACAAGATAATACTGTTTTCAAATGGAAGCTGCAAAACTTCGAAAGGATTATAGTATTGGCCCTTGACATTGATGTTCAGTTTAGTAAAGTCATAACAATAGAAAGAAATTATTTCTGATAAGGTGGCTGAATATGTGTGTGTGTTGGGGGGGAGGGGGGATTTCACCTGTGCCTTTGGAGACAAGTGCAGTTTCACATAAAAGGTGTCTTATTCCATATGTTTGCTGAAATAGTTATCAGTTTCCTTTCAGATAGCGTTTTTCTTATTAGTTTTGTTCGATGACAGTGAAAAAGGTGCATGTGTGCTTTCTATGTGTTTCATTTATAAAGTTTTCATAAATTTAACATCATGTCCAAAAGATGCCTCACGGTACAAGAAGCTGTGGCCTTTCTAGAAACTCTTTCGGATTCTGATTTGGAAGATGTAGATATTTGCCAGTTAGAGCCGGATGAACGTGGTGATATAACCGATGAAGAAGATATTGATGACAATAATTTAGACGCTGTTACGCCATTTGATGTGTGTGGAATGGTCGACGTCACTTTAAAAAAAGATGTAAGTACTCCAAATGAAGAGGAATTTCAGAAACCGGGTCCAAGTGCCAAGAAGAAACGAAAAACTGAAAACCCTGTAGTAAAATGGAAAAAAAAAGTGAAATTCGATAATCCAACAGAATTTGAAAAACCGGTACCAATATTGCATAAATTTCCAGAACTCATGGACTGCACTCCTCTTGATATATTTCATAAATTTTTTCCTGAAGAATATGTCGAATATCTTGCGGATATGACGTCACTTTATGCTTTGCAAAAAGGTGAAACAATTGATGTTTGCAAGAATGATATCTTACAATTTTTTGGTCTTCTTCTTCTAAGTGGATACCATTCAGTTCCTACTGAAGATATGTATTGGAATTCTGCGGAAGATACATGTGTTCCAATAGTTCCAACTGTTATGCCCCGCACTCGTTTCAGAAATATCAAGAAATTTTTTCATGTAATGGATAACAATAAGTTGGAAAATGGTGATAAATTAGGTAAAATAGCCCCGATTTATAAAGAGTTGTCCAAAAATTTCCAACAATTTGGAATATGGCATGAGAAGTTAAGTATCGATGAATCAATGGTTCCTTACTACGGTCGTCACTCATGCAAAATGTTCATAAGAGGAAAACCGATCAGATTTGGTTTTAAAGTATGGATGTTATGTTCTTCAACAGGTTATCCATATGCAATGGATATATATTCTGGGAAAAAATCAGAATCAGATAATAGTATTTCTGGACAGCTCGGACCGAGAGTTGTTAATGAGCTTTTATCTGTTGTTGGAGATAACTCACATCATGAAGTATATTTTGATAACTTTTTTACGTCTTATAATTTATTGTTGGAATTATCCCATAAAGGAATGCGAGCAACGGGAACAATTCGTGAAAATCGTACACAAAAATGCCCGTTGAAATCTAAAAAAGAACTTACCAAAGAAGACAGAGGAAGTTTTGATTTCCGATCTGACGGATCTGTTTATATCTGCAGCTGGAACGATAACGCGGTAGTGACTGTAGCATCAAACTGCTACACACATGAGCCTATAGGTAGTGTGAAACGCTATTCATGTGCAAAAAAAGGTAATATTGAAGTACCTCGGCCAAATCTAATAAAAAAATACAACGAAGGAATGGGCGGAGTAGATGTTTTAGATAAGCTTTTATCTAGTTACAGGCCTCAGTTGCGAAGTAAGAAATGGTGGTGGAATCTATTTAGTAACGCATTAAACATGGCAGTTGTAGCTAGTTGGAATTTGCACTGCGAAGTGCATGCAAACTCTAAAAAACTATCACATTTGGAATTTAGAAGACAGTTGACGATGAATCTTTTGCGGAAAAAAGAGCGTCTTACCAAACATCCTGGACCTCGCAGTCATTTAAAAGTTGAATTAAGACAATCTGATGGTCATTATATAATATCTACGTCTTAAGGTCGTTGTGTTGTTTGCAAAAAGAACACTACAAAAAAATGTTTTCATTGTGAAAAGCGACTGCAGAAAAATGTTTTCTGTCGTATCACAGTCGCTGAAATTATGTGAGTATCATTTATAATTATCTTTTAATGTATCTATAGTGTCATAATATTTATTAATTGTTCATTATTTAAAGATAAATAAACAAAACAGTTAATATTAAGAAGATATTATAATTATTAGACTTTAAATTAACTATTTTCATGAACTTTTAAAAATATGCAAAAAATAATCATGTAACACGCCAATGTTCCAATAATGGAACATGGCTAAAAACACACTCAAAATTTTTTTCACCTAATTTTAAAACTTTATTGTATTTATATACTCTTAATTAATATAATAACCAAATTTCAAGTCATTGGGACTATTATTTCTTAATTCGGCGTTTAAACGGTTAAAATAAAGTTATCGATTTTCTTCATTTTTAACAAAAAAAAAAAAATAATAATAATAATTTTTTTTTTTAAATGTAATATTGACAGTAAAATTGTCTTTCTTTTGGATATTTAGTGTTATACTACTTCTCTAATATGGAAATCGTCTGCATTATCATGGAAGATAATTTTTTTAAATAAAAATTTTAATAAATTATTTTTACTGAGTGAATTAGTATAGGAAAATATAGAAGAAATTCATGTGGTGGCCCACAACATACTAGTTTATTTTCGTTCTTTATTTCTGCATCTATACTAATGAAAGTGTTGTTATATATATATATATATATATATATATATATATATATATATATATTAAATTACACAGTATTTGCACAATAACAATAAACATCTATATATAATTTTAAAATAAATTGTTAAAAACTTTAAAAATTATTTTGCAATTAAATTAAGTTATAAAATCTTGATGAAAATGAAATTATTTTTATATCTAACAATTAAACGAACCAAAGCAAAATTTAACATTTCTCATATTATTGAACAAGAAATGTTATTCACTACTGCAGAAATCACTACCGATTAAGTGCAGCCTCGAATTAAGAAAAGAACTATTATATATGCCGTGTTAAATATCGCGCTGAACTCTGAGAAAAGAATCCTTCATTCAAACTCGCCAATAAAGCAATAAGCGCTCCAGTCGGGAAGCGCGGTTCCAAATGGGGGCAAATATGGAGGACGATAAGTCGGCCTGTATTATAGAGGCTCTAGACCCAACTCTGCTAGCGACAGTGAGTAAAACTTTTGTTGCGGGGAGAACGAAAATTAAAGTGTACATATTTCAAGTTAGAATTTATTTAAATATCAGTAAGTATGAAAAAATTCTTAATCCGTCACTAATTAAATATTTATGTAGTCTGAAAATTTTCTAAGGATTATTTCTAGAACTGCTAGATATATAATGAAAATAAATAGGAATAGAGTCTTTCAAGATAACTTATTGTTGTTAGCTAACTTTTTAAGAATTAGATACGCATATAATAATTTTGTAAATTCTAGTAACTGTACAGTATTTTTAATTTTGTATACAGTTCTGATTTACACCATACTAAATTAGTATATATGACGAATAATGTTATATAATCATACTAAAACAAATTCTAATTACAAAAAAAAAAAAAAAAAAAAAAAAAAAAAAAAATTAAATCGAGATGGTCAATTTGTTTATTAAACTATTAAGAAAGATAAAATATTTTTTGATTCCATATGAAAAGAAATTATTTTGACACCATCACACATTAAAAGTGAAATAATATATGTTTTAAACTCTTAAATCTTTTATATAAGTTTGTTCAAAGTAGGGTCCATGGCAATTTATCAACCAGGCTCCAACACCTACCACTGCAAATTTTTATGAAACTTCTTGCACCTCTGTTTTATAAAGCTATAAATAAACGCCAAACACTTTTTCCTCTATCTTAAAATTTTTTAATTTTATTGACATTCAAATCATTGTGATTTCACATCGTTTGGAACTGTTTAACACTCAGGATGAGCTGGAGCCTTTATTCGCAATTCTCTAATTAATGATAAAAACTTTAAAAATTACAATATGCTACGACTTCAAGAATTTTAGAAAATAAAATTGTAACAGTCTATGTTTATATTAATTTATTTAAAAAATAATAATAATAATAATAATAAAAACAAACTCTTAGATTTAGTTTTTAACATGAGTTCTAAATTAACCCTTGGTTAGTAAAAAAAAAAAAAAAAAAAAAAAAAAAAAGAAAAAAAAAGAAAAAGATAGTAAAATTAAGGCACTTTACATAATCCCCCTTCTCATATACACACACACACACACACACACACACACACATATATATATATATATATATATATATATATATATATATATATATGTATATAATCAGTATCGAAATTTTAAAATATTCCCTTCTTTAAAAAACTGAACTGTTAACAAATATTATAAATATTAATATGTAAAAGGGGTTGAAAATATAGCTCTTAACTCAGCAGTATATATAATATATACAGGGTGATCAGTTTAAAAGAGTACCCATGAATGTTTCTTGTAAACCTTAAATCTGATGGATGTGGCAACTGTTCTAACACTAAAGTATGATTGTTTGAAACTTGTTTAAGTTTGTGAGACAATTTTAAACACTGTTTGACTGTTACAACTTTATTTGTGAGGTAAAAAAGAAATGGAGACGCACAATTTCTTAAATCCTGTAATAATTTTATTTATAAAAAACAAAATTTAATTCTTTTTTTTTTTTTTTTTTTACATTATCATTTCTCACAGAAAATGCTGAAAATGTCCGCCACCATTTTGAATGCAAACATGAACACGTCGAACCAAGTTTTTGACACACTTCGCAGCATTGTTGGTGTCATTGACGAGATTTCTTCAGTTATGATCTGTTTTATTTCATCGATGTTTGCAGGACTTCTCTGTAAAAGCCTATGAAATGATAATGTAAAAATGATAATGTAAATGTAATGTAGGAATAATAATGTTTTTTTTTTCTTTTTTTTTTTTTTTTTACATAAATATAATTATTACAAGATTTAAAACAAATGTGCGTCTCCATATCTCTTTTACCACGCAAATAAACTTCTAACAGTCCAATGGTGTTGGAAATTGTCCCTCACACTTAAACAAGATTCAAACAATTATAGTTCAGTGTTAGAATAGTTCCCACATCCGTCATATTTAAGGGTTATAGGAAAAACCAACGGATACCCTTTTAAACTGATCACCCTGTATTATTCCCTGTTTGATCCCAATTTGAAAAAAAAAGAAAAATCTTTACCCTCCCCGCTTTTATTTTACATTTATCTTTTTTTTTTTTTTTTTTTTTCCTATCCACCTGCACACACATATATACCTATATATAAGCAGAAATATTCACTTTTTTATACCTATTATTTTTTGCAATTTTTTGCAGAATTAAGATTTAAGTTAAATTTGTAAAATTATACTAATGATTTCAAACTGTTTACGGGAGTATTTTTTCTCTTTAAATTTGCAATACTTCTAGCGTAAGAAAAGCTGTTTTAACTACAGATGTATAAAATGTAATATAACAAGGTATATATTTTTTTAAGTTATTAGTTATTTTTAGTGAAAATTCTCTATTAATCTACTTAACCACAAAATCTTTTCTTCCTTTTCTTTATGGTAAACATTTTCAGTTTTATATTATATTTATTTTTATTTATTTGTTTATTTATTTATTTTTATTTATTTATTTATTTTATTTATTTATTTATTTTTATTTATTTTATTTATTTATTATTATTATTTTTTTTTTTTTGCAATAAACAATTATAAAATCTTGTCAACATTTTCGTAAACTGATTTGTAACGGTTACCATCTCACTACATATTTACGCCTTTGTCATACACGTAAACCACATTTTAAACTATTACGTGCATACTGTAGTAGAACATTTCGAGTTCTTAGTTCCTATACAGCACATATTTCAAGAATTCTTAAAAAAAAAAAAAAAAAAAAAAAAAAAAGTTTGCTTGTTTTGACTATTTTGTAATTTATCAATGTTGTATACATTGATTCCAAAAGTTTTGGGCATTCAAATAAGCCATCAGAAGGGTAATTAACCATTTTATACCTATTTTTTATTAAAATCACACAATCAACTGATTGGAAGAAAATCATATTTATTGAAATTTTATTTTTCCAATTGAGTGAAAATAATGCCTGGACCGGGAGTCGAACCCCGGATCTTTTACTTACAAGGTCAATGCTCTACCAGTTGAGCTATCCAGGCCGACAACCGGTCGGCATTACTCACTCAGACAACTTTTAGGCAGAACATCTGGTCCATCATGTAGAAAGCTCGACAGAAATAAGCCGCAGGTAATGGAAAACACCATTAAACAATGGGAGAAAGAAATAAAATTTTTTTAAAAATCACATAATCAACTGATTGGAAGAAAATCATATTTATTAAAACTTTATTTTTCCAACTGAGTAAAAATTATGCCTGGACCGGGAGTCGAACCCCGGATCTTTGACTTTCAAGGTCAAGGCTCCGACAACCGGTCGGCATTACTCAATCAGACAACCTTTAGGCAGAAACATCTGGTCTATCAAGCAGATAGATCGATAGAAATAAGCCGCAGGTAATGGAAAACACCATTAAACAATGGGAGAAATAAATACAATTTTTTATTAAAATCACATAATCAACTGATTGGAAGAAAATCATATTTATTGAAATTTTATTTTTCCAACTGAGAGAAAATAATGCCTGGACCGGGAGTCAAACCCCGGATCTTTGACTTATAAGGTCAAGGTTTTCACTCAGTTGGAAAAATAGAATTTCAATAAATATGATTTTCTTACAATCAATTGATTGTGTGATTTTAATAAAAAATTGTATTTCTTTTTCCCATTGTTTAGTGGTGTTTTCCATTATCTGCGGCTTATTTCTGTCGAGCTATCTACATGATAGACCAGATGTTTCTGCCTACAGGTTTTCTGAGTGAGTAATGCCGACCGGTTGTCGACCTGGATAGCTCAATTGGTGGAGCCTTGACCTTGTATGTCAAAGATCTGGGGTTCGACTTCCGGTCCAGGCATTATTTTCACTCAGTTGGAAAAATAAAGTTTTAATAAATATAATTTTCTTCCAATCAGTTGATTATGTGATTTTAATAAAAAATTGTATTTCTTTCTCCCATAGTTTAATGGTGTTTTCCATTAGCTGCGGCTTATTTTTGTTGAGCTATCTACATGATAGACCAGATGTTTCTGCCTAAAGGTTGTCTGAGTGAGTAATTCCGACCGGTTGTTGGCCTGGATAGCTCAATTTGTAGAGCCTTGACCTTTTAAGTCAAAGATCCGGGGTTCGACTTCCGGTCCAGGCATTATATTCATTCAGTTTGAAAAATAAAATTTCATTTTATACCTATCGCCCACTTTTTAATCTCTTATAAAATTTTCTAACCGCCCACAAATTCTAGAGTAATGCTATTGAATAAATAAAACAAAAAGTCTTACTTTATAAAAACTATAATTAAAGTTGCAGCAAAAGTTGTAAAAATAAAGCAAGCATATAAAAATAAAGCATACTTCTATTTCAAAGTTAAAAAAAAAAAAAGGATTCAGGTTGGAATTTTCCGTAGTTTTCTCCGAAACTCGATAAATAAGGACTACAACTTGCTAACTGATTTGGAACTTGGTGACAAACGCCCATCCGATCTCTTGAGACAGATGAAAAGCTTGGCGCGGGAAATTCAATTTCTGATGAAGTAATTAATTCTCTGTGGTTACAAAGGCTTCCACAAGAAACGCAAGCCATTTTATCTATAAGCAAAGATTCTTTTGATAATATTGCAGAAATGACCGATAAAATTACTTCAATTTACAGTACATCTATGGGGTTTTTTCTAAGGAATCTTAGCCCGTATTCACGCAAGTTTCGGCGTAAACCACGGAAAACTCCGAACAGCTTGGCTGTCGAGCGCGACAAGGGAAAAAACTCGGCACCTCATGTCTACCAGCTTTGAGCGCAGAACCGCTCAGCCTCTGGTTATTAGCCTCCTCCTTCATTGAACATTAATAAATTTTTCGGAAAACTAAAGAAAGGAAAAGATTGACATTCTCATTTCTTTATCCTATTCGTTTGAGGAGTAAGATATGAAGTATTGTAATACAGCCTGAATCCGAATACATCCTGAATTCGAATTCGGATACATCCTGAATCCGAAATTAGGGTTCATTATGGCTAATGTGTTTGTGTGTATTTGTGTGAATGTATCTCATCAGATGAATTTTAAAACAATTTCTACCAAGAATATTGAATCTCGGTGTACTAAAATGGCATGATTTTGGGATGCTACGTCTGAATTCATTAAATAAATTTATTATTTTTGTGCAACATGTAAATATAGTTAAATACATTACACTTATCTTCGAAATTTGCAATAGTTACCAATTAGCATATTTACACTTCGCAGAGAAGAAGGATATTGAAATATGCGTTACTATGTACAAAAGTATATTTTACTTAGAATATGATATAAAAAGGTTATGGTATGTTATATGAAAATGAATAAGGTGTTGTATTTTGTTTAGAAGAAAACCAAGTATTCTGACAGATTAGTGTTACGTCTGAAAGTGTAAGGTGTAGGCAATGCATTTTAATTTGCTTAATGCATTTTTTTTTTTTAAATATAGAAAATAATGTAGAAAAAGGGGGAGGGGAAGCTTAAAAACCCATAGAAATAGCATGGGAAGAAAACCAAAAAAACTCACAATGTCAAGTGTGTTTAAAAAAAACGGCTCACACCGGAAGTAATAAAAGGACAAAATTGACTAGAAAAAGACACCGAAGAGCGGGGACGGGCGGGCTGGGGCGTTAAATATAACGACCAGGATTAATGAAACCAGGATTAAACCAGCCTTAAATAGTTTAAGAAAGTAGTTCAAACAGGTGATATCAAGGGAACAGTGGTTCATTTACATACAACATTGTGCAGCAAATAAGACTCTTTCTGTAACCCTTTTACAATGTTTTTAACATATACTAGAAAAAAGAAATGTTGTATTACAATACTTCATATCTTACTCCTCAAACGAATAGGACAAAGAAATGAGAATGTCAATCTTTTCCTTTCTTTAGTTTTCCGAAGAATTTATTAATGTTTAATGAAATTTATAAAATGCAAAATACCTTAAAAAGTGCATATTTATAAATAATACTTTGAAAAATTAATAAATTAATTTAATAACTAATTTAATATAAAATTAGTACATTAGTATTATTTTCATCTTTTCCCTTCTTTTCCTTGAGACATTTATAATTACTTTTTTCTTCCAATAATAATCCGATTATATAATGGTGGAAAACTATTAAGAAATATTTTTTTCTGAAAAAAAAAAAAAAATAATTTTTCATCTGTGGATTTTTGAATGAACACTTTCTGTAACAAAAAATTGTATTAATATATGGAAATTTGGTAAACTTGGTCACAGCTCCCTTTTAGAGTTACCTAATAGAGTTATCTAGATTTTATTTAAAAGCTGATTGAGAATAAAACTGTGTTAAATGAAGTGAGTTTCATGAAAGAAAAAAATAGTGGCATACAATAACAGATTAATGAAAGACATGTCCTGCCGAAAACATTTGAAATAATTAGTAAAATTTGTAATCAAATAACCTCCTGCATTCATCATATTTGGTTTTGGCTGAGGGGATAATTGATCTGCCTGTAAATCCCTTCTTTGATATCTAAGAATTCAAATATATAATTTGCATGCCGTATTTCAGATTATTTATTCTGAGATACTACCAGGCAAAACAGATGGTCCTGAAATAGAGATTGTTTTGTTTATTTAGATTATTCTTAGACTTTTAATACATAATAACGATAAAAGTGTTCTTAGTGATTAACAATAAACCATTATGTTTTTTTTTTTTTTTTTTTTTTTTTTTTTTTAATTGAATAATATATTTTTGCATGTACCACTCATATAGAGATAATATGACAGAAATTTTAATTACAAAAACGTAAATTTCTTTCTTACTTTCAGATTCTTAATACGTAATAGCGAGTAGAAATAGCTATTCTTAAAATTATGTAATATCTCAATATCTCAAAGAAATATATTTCCTTCTAACCGAAAATGGTGTAAGATTTTACAAAAAAAAAAAAAAAAAAAAGGTATTGTGGCAGAAAAAAGAAGATGGTTTATGTAATAATATTTAAGTGACTTTCCGATATGGTGTAAATTTTTTGACTTTCAACTGATGCACTTTTTTAGATACTTTGGAAAAGAAGAAAAAAAAAGACAGAAAACTAGAGAGATGCATGCGAACATAAACACATATCGTTAGAAATTTGATTATCGGAATAAAGAAATATCAAAACATGTAACGGTAGTAAGACTCAATTTCGAAATTTCGACCCAAAATCAATAACTTTCCCGTTATATACAGGCAAGAGAAACTGCAAATGGTGAAAAATATATTAAAATGTACATAAAGTTTTTGTCGAAAATAATTTGTTTTAATAAAATAAATATATTTATTATTGAAAAATACATTTAAAATAATTTAATGTGGAACGCACATGGCTTTTTCTTGCCCGGTATTTGAATAGTATAAAGACAGGTATAAGATTTAGGAGTAAGATAATGCATACTGCATATGAATATATTTTAATTACTTTTAAAAATTGGTTTAGGTACAGCTTTATTTAGCATCTGAAAGTGAAAACCTAACGCCTCCCCTACCTTCTGAATATTCCCGTTTGAATACAGTGAATAAATCTGTAAAGAATTTTATGCTGTTTTTAAATTTAAACTTTCATCCGTACCACTTCTTGAAACTTACAAATCTGACACATATAAATTAATTTTCTGTAATTATTTGTTTTTCTTTTATACTGAAAACATATCAAAATCTGAAATTGGTATACAAGAAACCTCAAAAAGCTTAACAATAAAAAAAAAATATCCACCAAACAATACTTTGTACCCTACATGGACATGAGAACGAAAGTA